>OZ010787.1:515550417-516750417 GCA_963932465.1 Maratus speciosus | reverse complement strand
AAACATAAATAAAATATAATGCATATAACTTAGTATGGAATAAATATAATTGTAATTGTAAACACTTAGACACTGCTTCACTATGTATCAGAGTTCCACATCTCTCTGTGTAACACGTTAATTTTTTATAAAAACAAAATGCCACAGAACTCTTAATTAGACATTGTTGGGTTTTAAACCTTGGTGTCAAGTGGAGAAACAGTTAAACATATGTATGACGTACGAACTGAAATACCACATATAATTACAATGAAAATGTATGATTTGTAGCAGAGATAAGTAAGTAACTTTCAGCTTCGATAACAGGCCTTATTTCGTAACTTCCAAACAAAATAGCATTCACGCCAGAAATGTAGTCGGCGAACACTCCATTCAAAACATCACTGAACGTCCAAATATTTGGTAGTACAAACACAAACTTCGTCACAAATGCATCTATGTTTCACTGTTTTCCCTTTATAACTGTGTACATGCATGCCTCAGACACGTGGCATCCGTGGCCGAGTGGTTAAGGTTGGTTGTTTGGTTGTATTTGTGACGGCCAATTATCTGCACGAGGGATATAGGCCCAGGGGGGAGTGCCCTTCGTGGGGGTCTTTCTAAGGGAACCTAACCCGTATTAACGCTTGGAAATCCAAGGTTCGAAGAAAACCACGAAAACTCCGAACGATTAGGCCGACGGGCGCGATTGACGAGTGGTTAAGGCACCATGCCGCTAAACGCTTGAGAGCGTAGGAGGTCTGCGGGTTCGACTCCCGCTGGCTCCGTTGCACGCTCTTTTTGGAGTTCCCTGTTGTATTTCTCTGGTGCTGTAAATTTCCTTATGACTATCTCGTCCTTGTATGTAATGGAAAAAGGAAATAAAAATTGTGGTTTGTGTTTGTGTATAATAATAAGGATCATTCGAGGCGAACAGCCATAGCTGCTATAGACCCCAAAGCAATCTCCACTACGGTGGACTTCAATGTCAGTGACAATGCCTCAGACAGCAATTCTCTTATGACAGTCCGTTAGAAGCAAATAGATGAATTTAGGGTTTGAACAGAATGCTATTAGAATATCCCTTAAGTACGCATTTCCAAACCCCTTTCATTTAGTATCACAGCGTATAAAAACTTTTAATTTAACGTAGAGTGTATTTACCAAATACAAAATTTTTGTATGTAATATTGCTTTAGTACTTTAAAAGTTTAATGGTTTCTTTGTCGTACCACATTTCACTTCGTTTTTACAATTAAATTTAATGATAAATTAAATGGAATTGGTCATTTTGAAAAGCGGTGAACTCCTATACAAAAGCATGGGAATTGACCCCTTTTAAAAAGGACCGATTCAATTAAATTTATTCCTGTTCCATATTATTGCACTTATCACCGACAAGAACGAATTATTTTACACTTTGTTAAAAAATGAAATTCAGTAATCTAAAATAATGTAATCTTTAGTTTTTTTAAAAACTAAATATATGGGGCATTCTCACAATCTTTTGACTTTCAGGAATAAAAATCTGGTGAAATTAAACTTGCTAAAATAACATATTAAACTTATAAACGACTACCTTAATGATTCAAAATAAAGAAAAAATGGTCAGCAACGAAAAATCTTTTATTTAACTGAGGTTTAAGTTAAACTTGCGAGTTTAATTTTCGTTAACATTTTAGCACTATAACTTTCTATTTTCTTCTAAATTTTTACTTATAATGAATTTTCATAGTACCCACAAAACATTCAAATGAGAAATAATAACAATGCAGTACAAAATGTAGTACAATCATAGAACAAAATTTTGGTATAAAATTGTCCTAAAACGGTGTTAAAGAAGGCACGGTAAGGAAGAAAAAAAGAACGGTATAGGAAAAAAGGGACGGTAAGGAAAAAAAAACTGATGGTAAGGATGGGACGTTAAGGAAAATTACCACCTATTTTTAGGCAAATCATTTTAAGACAAAGTGATAGCCACAACGTTCATTTAGAAACAGTTATTTACATTGGATTAAACAAAAAAAAAATTTACCTCGAAAAGTGCAGGAATAAACGTTGGGGACTGAAAGACTACCAATAAAAACACGATGCTTGAAATTGATATTTAAATGATGATTTAAATTCTGCAGTAAATTTCCTGTCAAAGAATTTTAGCCATTCTTTCTCTAGCATACTTCTTCATGAGAAAAAATGAAAAAAAAAAATCTGTGTCAGCATCTGAAGTGATTTTCTGTATAATTTTAGCAAGAGGGACGGTAAGGAATCTAAAACTGAGGGACAGAGTTAAAAAAATAATAACAAGCGTAAAAATGTGTGCAGGTTAATTTTTTGCTACATACTTATACACAACAATATAATCACTAGTTTCGGAAAAAATTACATCGAATTATATTTATTGAAACAATTTTATACCGACAACTCCAAACTTAAAAATCAGCATCAGTGACGCAGGACGGTATAGGAATTTCCTGGTGCATTTGGACCCCCCCCCCCCCCCCGCAACATCGTCCAAAACTTATTTATTTCGTTAATATTGTTATACAGTCATGCAATGGGATGTTTCCCAGTATATGAAATAAAAAAACACAAGAATATGTACTAAAATAAAAATTATTATTCAGGGACTTAAAAGTCAAAAGATTATGAGAATGCCCCATATACCCCAATGTTCAGCTCGATGTAACAAAATGCATCATGAATAAAAAGCAAAAAATGGATTACGACATTATTTTATATGAAAGGTTAAATGAAGCATCCATTTTGATTACAAAAGTTAATATTTGACATTCAATTGATTTTCTGCAGTAAGAATAAAAACTGGAGATTTTATTTTTCAAAATCTTTTTTCAAAATGGTCGATTTTTTTATTTCCTTAAAAAGTCTGTTTAGAAACTTTAACAGATAAATAAAAAGTAATTAGAGTGTGTGTGTGTGGGGGGGGGGTCCGGGACACATTTTAAAATAATTTTTATTTAGTTAGTTAAAATTCTGATTTTTTTTATGGTTAACCTTATCATTTGTAAACAAAATCACATAATAAAACTTCTCATAATTTTTTTAAAAATTTTTTAATTTAAAATTTATTAAAAAGTGGGTTAATTTAAAATCGTTATAACTTGAAATATTATTTATAGAATTTCAATTTTTTTTCATTTAAGTAAACAAAAATATATAAGTTTTAATTTTGATTCAGCAGTTTTAAAAATATTAATTTATAAAAAAATTAAAAATATTTAACGAAAAATTTAAAAAGGATGGTGCAACTTTTTTTTGAAAAAATCATATTTTCAAAAGTAAGTATTTTTTTTTCAAATATGCTGAATGAAAATTAGAGTAAAACAATTGAAAAAGATGTGTTCCAAGTTTGAACCGTTTATCTTTAGCGGTTCTCGAGTTATAAGAATTCGAATACGAGAAATGGTGAAAAAACCTATCAAGAAGAAAAACGCATTTTTACAAGGAGTCGTTTCCATGACAGCCATTGCTGGAAAGCTAGATTTTGAAAAAAAAAACATTTTTTTGTTCTAATTCAGATAGGAACATCATTTAAATGTCATTGTAAGCAGGGAAAAACAGAAAAATTTTTAATGAAATAAAATGTTTTTGCAAAATTTAAAGATTTTTTTGTCCAGGACCCCCTTAAAAGACTAAATCCTTCACTTCAAAATATTTTCATTTATTTATAAAGTGTACTTGGAAGAAAAATACATATAAATTGCTGAAAAACACATTTTAATAAAATTAAATGGAATAAAACATTAAATATCACACTTTCTAACTCTTTTTTGAAAATAAAAATATATATTTAATTTTCTCTTACAAAAAGTCATCTGATTTGCTTAAAAGCACCATTTAAACTGTAGTTTCGTGCAATGATGTAGTTAAGAGATATAACTGGAAACGATGATTTTCCCTTGAGGAATTAACCTCAAAGAATACTAAATATTCTTTTTGAAAACTTTTATAATGTTAAATATCCCCTTTTACCCTGCAATTTTCTTTTCAATTGCATTTGTTTAAATGATATAGTACATACAATTGATAAGAGGAAATAATTATGGTTCACACGTGAGTAATCCACCTCATACTCTTGCAAATACCTTGATTAAAGGCTTTTATCAGAAAGGCATCCGGTTTATCAATTAATTTCCATTTGAGTTGATTATTCCTTGATGGCAGTGTTAATAAGATTATTTGGAAAACAGAATTGTATTTAGCACATCAGAAATTTATCTCAGAGGATTGCAACTGTCCTTATATACAGAAACTTTACGTTTGATTTCTTTAATAATCTCTCTTTGATTTGCACGTTTCTTCATTAGATAATGTATGACCAATTAGAGGGAATAAATTCAGCAAACATATAAATGATTTTTCTCAGATCGTTAAAAATCATTTGTAGGATGACCCTCTATAACATAAGATTCAAAATAGTTGTAGAGGGGATTATCTCTTAAATTGTTGATGATAGAAATGTATTTCCAATTTTTTAAAAGTATAGAAATAAACCATAACTTTTAGATATTATATTTGTGTTAAAAGAGGCTGTTTACATATTAAAATAGGAAAGTTAATTTTTTTATGCGGCCCTTATTTCCTATAAATTATATTACGTAAAATAGTGTCTTAAGTCTAAAAAATCCTGTTCGTTGAGGACCAAAAAATACAAAGTAATGATACTTCGAATTTTATGTAATTTTAGAGCTTCCAGGCGCTAAGAACACGATGCAATTTTGTCCCACTACAGCTTCATGAGATCTCTCAATTGATTAAGGCAGATGTCTAATGTAACCATTTAGACTAATTTATAAGAGAACTTGTGTTAAGCAACCAAGTTTATTAAACAAAGGCAGGTTCATCCTCTTATAAAACAATTTTTGACCACATATCGCACAAATAATGTTACTTAAACTACAAGAGCTGCACTCGGAAAAACTTTGGCAAACAAGTTCTGGGAAACACCTACCGCATATCCCAGACCTTGCACCAACTGACTATAATTTATATTAAGTATTGCACAACATCGTGCAAGAAAAATGTTAACTCTAAATCAGCTGAAGAAATCGCCGTTCGCGATTCTATCACCTCGCGTTCTCCAGATTTTTTCACTACGCCAGCATTAATAAGCTACTGTAAAGATGTCAATATTGTATCTATACTTTAGACGAGGGGTGCACAACCTTTTAAGAAAAGGGTCACTTACAAAAATCTCTGGGTTGTCGAGGGCCACATCAGTGACACGGAGAGAATTCTATTTCGGGGAGGTGATCTGTGGCCTATAATCGGAAAAGAAAATGATTTCAGAGGGGAGGGGGGAATTTTGCCCCTCTAGGTTCCTCTATCCAGTCAACATATCCAATTCAGTTGACAAGGATATATCAAAAGTTTACGTATGTATATATAACAGAGATATAAAAAGGATTATTTAGGAATGATAATATTCCTTGACTTTATTCGGGGGAGTAAATTTTGTTTTATTAACCCTCTGTCTACCAGAAGGGTCCAATGGACCCGACATGTACATTCAAAATATTTATTCAAACCAGAAATTTCTTCAAAACAAACTAAATGTATAAATCAGACAATAATAAGTTAAATAAACAAATTAAATAGTTTTAAGTAAAAATTCTGGTGTAGGATGTTTTTATAAAACTTGAGTAAAATTTCCGGTAGTTCTAGGGTTAAAAGTGCTAAAAAACAAACATAGGCATGAAAGTGGCTAGTGCCGAAAACAAATTTGAACTTTATGAACGAAGGGGGGAGCTGAACAACGAAATTTGCTATTTTTTTGCGCCTGATCGACAAAATTCGCGATTTTTCCGCACCTGATTGACGAAATTCGCTATTTTCCGCTCCCGATACACGAAATTTGCGATTTTTCTGTACTTGATCGACGAAATTCGCGATTTTTTGTGTCCATCCACCGAAATTCGCAGTTTTCCGCCCCTGATCGACTAAATTCGCGATTCTTAAGTGACTGACGAAATTTGGAATTTTCCCGGGGCAAGTTGACGAAATTCGCGATTTTGTCTCGCGATAAACTGACAAACTCGCGATTTTTCCGCAGCCGATCAACGAAATTTTCAATTTTTCTGCGCCCGATCACGAAAATTCGCGATTCTTAACTGTCTCTGACGAAATTTGGAATTTTTCCCTCGGCAAATTGACGAAATTCACGATAAACAGACGAAACACGCGATTTTTCCGCAGCCAATCAGCGGAATTTGAGATTTTTCCGCTCCTAATCGACGAAATTCGCGATTTTTCCGGTGCCAATCAAAGAAATTCGTGATTCTTAACTGACTGACAAATTTTGTTATTTTTTTCCCGCGAAAAATTGACGAAATTTACTATAGACAGACGAAACACGCGATTTTTCCGCAGCCGATCAAGAAAATTTAAGATTTTTCCAGTGCTAATCGAAAAAATTCTCGATTGTTTCGCACCTAATCGACAAAATTCGCAATTTTTCCGCATTCGATCGAAGAAATTCAAAATTCTTAACTGACTGACAAAATTTGCTTTTTTACCCACAGCAAATTGACGAAATTCGCGATTTTTTCTCGCGACTGACGAAACTCACGATTTTCCCTAAGCCGATCAAGAAAATTTACAATTTTTCCTCACATCATCAACAACATTAAAAATATTTCCGCCCTTCATCGACAAAATTGACGATTTTTTTTCGTACACGATCAACGATTTATCTGCGCCTGATCGACAAAATTCGCGCTTTTTCCGTGTCCGACTAAGGAAATTTGCATTTTTTTTTCTGCGCCTCATCTACAAAATTCGCGATTTTTTTGTGTCCGATCAACCAAATTCGCGATTTTTCCGAGCTTAACTGACAAAATTCGCTATTTTCCGCTCCCGATCAACGAAATTCGCGATTTTTAACTCACTGACGAAATTTTCAACTTTTCCCGCGGCAAACTGACGAAATTCATGATTTTTTCCTGCGACCTATGAACAAAAATTACAATTTTTTCCAGTTATAAATTGACTAAATTGGCGGTCCACAAGTTAACCCATCGCGGGCCACTTTTGGCCCTCGGACCACAAGTTGTGCATCCCTACTGTAGACGCATACTTTGATTAATTATACTACAATATATATGATATATTATAAATCAAACTTTCAGTTCTAAATCGGACATTTTATTTTTAATATCCTACATCAAATATGAAAGCAAATATTAATTCCACGAGGCATTTTTCCTTTTTGATATTTCAGTTCAGTATATACAAATTATTAGCAATTCCATGAACTCCAATGACCAAACGTCTTCTACTGATACTTACTTGCCCTTTAATGATAGTTATTATAATCAAGTAATAAAAGTGTTTTTGAAATAAATTCATATTTAATGAAAAAAGCAATTTCAGTTGCAGCTTTCTACTCAATTTAAATGCAGTTACCCTGAAAATGAACTCAAATACTAATATTTTTACTGAACTAGATATTTATAAAGTCTAGGCTGTCATCTGTCAAATTTATTATTTGTAACTGTCAAATGTGTGACGGTCGTCATATATATTTCTGACACATTTCTTCGTCCAGCGAAGATCCTCCTTATTCATTTAAATTTATAAGGATGTAGATATCAAAATGTCCACTAAACATGAAAGATTAACTTTTAAAAATGAGAGTCTTGGCTTTAAACATGATTACCGACATTCGCCATTTCTTTCTGATTTTCATGTAAAAATGTTTAACAGCATCTTAACATCCATTTAAAAGTATAAAGTTTATTTATTACTCAAAATGTGCATTATAAAAAAAGTTAGATTTATGATAAATATAATAAAATAAGTGCAAGCAGTTTTTGTTATAAAAATTTAATTCCAGTAAAACAGAAATTAAGCCTAGTAAAACAAAAATGAAGTCTAGTAAAACAAAAATGAAGTCTAGTAAAACAGAAAAAAAATGTTGAACATAGATTACTGAATATTCAGTCTTAACAAATATGCTGTTTTGGAGGATGCAATTATAATAGTTTTGATTTTAGAATTTTGTAAAAAACTTGAATATTGTTACAAATATACACAATCAACAATAAAAGAAAAATCCAACTATGACAATGTAAACAATATAAAGGAGTCAACAACAATTATATTGAACAATGGATTAAATCTCATATACTAAGCTATTATCTGGTCGACCTTGGCGTGGAATTAGTAAATTTGGCCTGGAGAATAGCGTATTTGGAAAATTAGAAAAATGGGAGCCCTGGGACTAAAATTAAATGAAATAGGGAGAATTTTCTAGAAATTAGGAGAATAACCTGGAAAAAGGAAGTAGGTGAGGTAGGGGAGGTTTGATACATAGGAAGGATTGATACATTGACAATTTTTCTCAACAAACGGCATTAACAGCCATTGTAACAGATGTAAAGGCTTCTTTTATTAGCAGAGGCCATCATTAGATTTTGAAGATTTTTTAATGTCAATTTAAATTTTTTTAGATACTGATTTTCTTTCACAACTCTTATTACAGTGAAGATAATATCTTGTAATTATTTTTTATTTATAAAGCACGTTGTTAGACTGAGTTTTACTAGAAAGCAGATTGGCATTTTGTAACTGCATTTATACAAAGTGATTGAAAATCCAATAAGGCACGATAGGGTGAAATGATACATTAGTGCTGGGGAGAAATGATACGCTGGTATATTTGAAATTTAATAGTTTATTTAAACTTTTAAACTAATACAGGACTATAAATTTCATTATTGTTTTACAGCAAGAGCTACTGAAATTGGTAAGGAAGAATAGAGAGACTATTCATAGACATTATGTATGTTACATAGAAAAGCAGTGCGATGATAGATGGTTAGAGCGCTTTGCTCGTCATGTAGAAGGAAAAAAGTTTAAATGGCCTGAAAGGGAAAATGTTTCTATAATTGACGAATGGCAAATTGAAAAAACATTAAATCTACCCGATGTTACTTATCAAAATGATAGAGTTATTAGTTTTTCTTTTAACCATTTCAGGGGTGGTGGTATGTTTATGAAACCACTTAATTTTAATTCCCAAACGCCACAATGGCACCAGCATTTTGGTAAAATATTTTCCATTTACTATGAAAGTGAAATATATCCCTTTTCTTATTTCTAATTAAATTTGTTGGTAAATTCCGGTGCCACTCAACACTTTAGCATTGAAAATGCTTTGCCCCTGAAAGGTTTAAAGGAATCTGAAATGTGCTATATTTATGTTAAATTGTTTGCAAATCAGCAATGTTCACTTCATTTTTTCTTGCAGCTAGATCTCTAGGGGTTTTTCCATTATTTATTTTCTAAAAAGTGTGTTAATAGGATTGTTTAAATAATAGCAATAGTTTAAATATTATTGTAAAAACATTTCTGAAACAAAAATCTGTCAATGTCATTTCGTTTTAAATTTTACTTAAATATTTCAAGATTTATCATAAAATATTGTATGACGCATAAATTGAATTGTCTGCATTTTTTTTTTCAATTTACATAACAATGTATCAAACGTCCCTTGCTAGTGTATCAATCCTCCCCAGTAATGGGGAGATTTGATACAGTAGTAACCATACAAAATAATTGGGAAATATTTTTTGAATGACTATTTTTTAAATTCACAATATTTTTAATAAATGAATAAAAGGTCACTTTATAAGAAAACACGAAAAATGTGCTTAAAAATAGCTTTCTAAGGGTTGTAAAAAATTAGAAAAAAAAAAAGTGTATCATACCTCCCCTACCTCCCCTACCTAATGTCAGTTATTTTAAGATCTTTGCTTGCACTGCTTATTGCTTGAATAATTAACCTAGTCATGAGTTTTCTGATAGATCAAAGAAAGTAATTTTTGTCGGTTATTCAGATACTTCAAAAGCTTTCCGTGTATTCCATCCCAATGAAAATAGAGTAATTATTTCTAGAAGTGTAATTTTTTTTTTAGGAATACTATGATAATCCTTCAAAAGTATATCAATTGGAAACTGAAAGTCGTGAAATATAATTGGGTGAGTCAGAGCAAGTGGATGAGGGTTTTATTCCCGCTCTGATTAAAATGGAAAAGATAAATAGCGAATTTTTATGTGACGCAATACCAAAAGCGAAAAATATCCTTTAATCGTGAAGTTGTACATAAAATAGAACCAAACGAAAGCGTAGATAGTTGTAATGTAGAAATATCAATAAATACCGCTCTAAAAGGTCTGGAAGCTCCTAAATGGTACGGTGCAATGATTAATGGAGTGAAAAATATATTAAATAAACGGTCAAGTGCGAGTATTACTCGCGCACAGAGGATTCCGTACAATAAATATATGAATTAGCAATTGTATTATTAAAAAAAAGTTGCTAAAATAATACTAAGACTTTGTAAAAAACCATACAAAGTAGGTTGGGTATAACAGTATATGTTAGAAAAATATAAATGCATATAGGGTAACTCCGGGAGAGTCGCCGCATACGGGATAGATGCCGCGACCCTTGTATTTCTTGTAATTATCGATAGATGGTCGTCAAACGCACAGTATAGGTGCGCAATGAGATTATTTTAACCAGTGTATAGCGTGAATCCCATTTCGATGTTTACTTGTAGAAGTACAATCCTTAATTTGACGTAAGAGCATGATTTCACTGTCCAAACTTTTAAACACGTTATGTTTAAATACTTTTCATACACTAATTACTAAATGCATGCATGATTTCGAAGTCAAAACTAAGTGTAGGGTTTGTATGGAGTACTGTGTGTATGGTTACGCCATTCCCTTTAGCGATGGCAGGTAACAGTGATGGTCGACGCCTGCACCATGCAAAATGGGATACATGCCGCACTGCTATTCCGGTATACATGCCGCAGTTTCTTTTGTACGGGATGATTAAGTGCTATCAACTTTTCTTTTTCTTTTTGCATAGACTAACCATATTAGGCATGTTATCAAGTTTACTAAAACCAATGGGGAAAAAAGGGAAAATAAAAAGTAAGAAGGGCAAGTCAAGATGATAATAATGAAAAATTGGATTACGTGTAACGCAGAAGTTCTTTGCAAGGAATGTTAAGAAAACTACTCCAAAAAAGAGGAAGTGTAATTGGCTTCGTTGCATCAAGTGTTTAAACGTATTTACATAAAGACTGTACTTTTTCGACACTTATTCAGTAGATTGTAGTCCAAAAGACAGGCCTCTTAACCCATTCGAGATCATAGGTGCGTATAAGCACCTTCATAAAGAGCTTACAAAATTTGTTCCCGGCACCAGTAAAAAAGAAAAGTAATATTTGCTTTGTTTAATCAGAGTATTTTCATGATTATTTAAATAAACGTAACTTCTTTTAACAAAGTGGTACTAACCGAATAAAATTTATGTAAAAGCCACCGGTCCCGAAAGGGTTAAGAAGTAAATTATGTCAACACAATTTTACTTTTTTTCTTTTTCCTTTCTAATACATTGATGTTATGTTGTTGCTGAAATGGCAATTAAAATTTAATGTAAAAAAAAAATAAGTCGATAATTTTAATAGTGAGAGTAGGCAACAATTATTAATTTGAATCTACTAATACGTTTCACTGTACTCATTTAGTTTCTGTTTGTTAGTACATCATTAATTATAGTCCAGATATGAATATTTTTTGAATATTTTTATTTATAATTTCATTCTGTTCTTATTACAAGCGCGGCGTAACTATACCGAACAAGTGCGGCGTCTCAGCCTGAATACACGGGTGACGCGCCGCAGTGTGATGTTTTAGAAAAAAATAGTAAAAAAATATTAATTATTTGTTTTGAATTTTTTTGTCACAGTACACGTGTTGTATATTTGACATTAAATAGCACAGCATGAGTTTTTAAATTTTATGTCCACCATGGGACTTTATACACAAATTCAAAAAAATGTGCGGCATAAATCCCGGAATTATCCTATCATGAAAGTTCAAAGACATATGGAACCTAAATAATATCAAATATAGCTATTCTGAATAACTCATTTTTACTTTTTTCTATCTTTACAAGAAGAAAGTACTGGATTCATGAAAATTTTCAAATTCCGGTTTTCGACGGATTCATAAGTTTTTAGGGGACAGAGATAATGTAAAACATGTTTTTACAAAATGTCTGTCTGTGAGTGACACAAATATTGTGAGCGCTCTATCTTAAGAACTATTGAACGGAATTTAATAAAACTTTAGATTCAGTTAGTCCCTGACATATTTTGGTGCTGATTACTTTTTGCTGTAAATCGCCCAGCAGATGGAACTGCTATGCTGCATTAGTCACGATTTCCACCATAGCTATATCTCAAGAACTAAAGCACGGATTTTCACAAAACTTCAGATTCAGTTATTCCTTCATATAATTCCGTGCTGATAATCTTTTGGTGTAAATCACCCAATAGGCGGCGCTGTTAGGCTGCATTATTCATGATTATCGCAATAGCTCTATCTCAGGAACTAATGCACAAATTTTCATCAACCTTCAGATTCACTTAGCCCCTGATATAAATTAGTGCTGTTTAGTTTTTGGTGTAAATCGCCCAACAAGTGGCGCTACTTTACTGCACTTTTCAAGATTTCCGCAATAGCTGTAACTCAAGAACTAATTCATGAATTTTCATCAAACTTTTGATTCAGTTAGTCCCTGATATAAATTGATCCTGATAAGTTTTTGGTGTAAATTTCCCAAGAGGTGCCAATGCTATGAGAACTTTTCACGATTTCCGCAATAGCTCTATCTCGAAAACTAATGCACGGATTTTCATCGAACTTCAAATTCAGTTAGATGTTAACGTAAGTTGCCCCTAATTAGATTTTGGTATAAATCACCTAAACGGTGGCGCTGCTGTGCTGCATTTATCAGGATGTATTAACATAGAAGAAAGTTTTGGGATTGACATATCCGACCAGTTTAATATTATCTTAATTCGGTACTGACAATAAAAAAGTGCATATTTAAACTTCATTTGGCATTTCATAAAATTAAATTCAGCATAGTAATAACCTTTCTTTCTGCAGTGTATATAAAACAAATCATTCGTTCAAAGTTTATATTTGGCATTGTGCTAAGCGCGCTTCGAAAGTAGGTCACAAATTTTCAACGCCGCCTTGGTCCGTGCCACGTTTTTCCAGATGGGTTTTTAATTAACATTTAAAGTCACTCGAAGCGTATTGAAAGATCTATTCAATATATAATAGTCGCGAATCCCATAGTATTTCTGTAATTCATTCCAATTAAGTTGTCTCAGGGCTGTTAAAAGTGATAAAAATGAAAAAAAGAGATCATTTTCTACATTTAATTACTTAAAAAATATATGATTTTAAAACACTATTTTTATTGAGATGAAAGATATAAGCACGTTATTTCATTTTATGCATTTAAAAAATTGCAAGATGCCGAATTAGCATTTACAGGGCGCTCCAAACAGTTAGACATTTGACAAGCAGAAAATTGGTGTAGCACCTTACATGCACAATTAGAAAATAAATATCGCAACTAGAATAAACACTCTAGTGCCTACATATATTTAAGATTATAATAATTACCCTGAACCTAAATAAATTTGTATTTAAAGCATTTTTATATTTTTAATACAAAGATGTAATTAGCTAATAAAAAATTTCGAAAAATTCAACAACATAATCACTTAAAAGATATTTTTTTGCACAAATAAAAGGAAATTTTATGTTCAGTTTATACAGACAAACATGAAACGTATGTTTTGAAAATTTCATGAAAAAATATTTAAAAGTTTTTAAGATATCGAGCGCGTTATGCCCAAAAAGTCATTTTGAGAAAATGACTTAAAAGTTTCGAAAATGCCGTTTCAGCTACTGAATTCTAAAAGCCATAACTTCTGTTCTAATAAGAATTTGAAGGAAACAATTATATTAAAACGTTCAGAAAAGATAGAAGATTACTATCTAAAAAAAAAAAAAAAAATAAAATAATTAAAAAAAAAAAAAAAAAATTTGAAGCTTTAAAAGTTTTGAGACCCCTTGAATTAGTCTGTTTTTAACAATTTGATGTTTGTTGCTTTTATACTGTTTCTGGCCAATGAATTACACATATATAACATTAAAAGTTGTTAACTAGGCTTAAAAAGCCGATGGTACATAGAGTATGCCGCCCCTGTCATTATGTATATCCAAACCGTCCTTATCTTTAAGAGTTAATATTTCAGCTAATTACTGACGATTGTTTTCAAAAATCATTATCAACAATGCTTTTATACTTCTGCTACGATAGGTACCCCCAGCTCTGCTCAACACTTTAGCTGAATGCCCGTAAATCGAAATTTGTGTGTAACGGAAGAAAGCGATTTACTCAAAAACTATGAGACCTAGGGTAATCGCTATAATTTTCCTGCAAGGTTTAAATTAACTTCCACTACTTCTAATTTTTTCATAATTTTAGTTTCAGTAGATTCGGAATTAGATGGGTGGGGGTCATATTTTTACGCTACATTTTCGACGATATGTTTAAAAATGCACTACCTAAAATTAAAAGAAATGTATTTTTGAATTCAGCGTTCCGAAGGCTTTCACACGATACCGACACGATATGCAAAGAAAAGTTTTTTTCAAGTAACTTAATTTGCCCCCCTACAATTTTACTAAATATATTTATAAATGTTTAATACTCTGAAAATATGTGAGTCAATAATCTTTATTATTTCCCCCGATTTGAACTTTCCACGTTCCACAGTTTACGAGTAAACTGGCTGTGACAGACAGACAGACACAGGAGTGATCTTATAATGGTTCCGTTTTTATTTTTAAGTACGGAACCCTAAAAACGATACTTTTCATGTTGTAGACCGACCGGCTTCACAAGAATGTATAAGTAGTAGATTTGTTCTTACAAATATATATAGTCGGGATGGTTCTCTTTTGAAAAATAAGGCTAGACTCTTGCTAAGGATTGCAATAAAAAACCATATATTTTCGCGAAACCTTTGCACATATTGCTCGTAGAGGATGAATTAGATTTACGGCAGGCATTGCTGCTAAATTAGGCTAAAAATACATCAGTTAGATGTGATTTCAGCTTATTTAAATGGAAAATTAAATGACGAATTTTTTATGGCATGCCCTGAGTATTTTGACAAAACTCTTGAATTAATTATAAGTGAAAATTCTGATAAGGAAATATCTAGAATGTCAGCAAAAATCCGTAAATCTCTAAATGAAGGGAATAAAATTCTTTTTCTAAAGAAATTGCTGTATGGTTTAAAGCAGGCAGGTAGATGTTGGAATACTAAATTAGATGAAATTTTAAGTGATTTTGGAGAAAAACAAACCAAAACTGATCCTTGCTTATATTATATTAAAAATGAATGAACGATCAAGTGCGAGTATTACTCGCGCACAGAGGGTTACGTAGAATAAATATATGAATTTGTAATTGTATTATTTCAAAAAATCCGTTGAAAAGAATACTAAGACTTTGTAAAAAACTATACAACGTAGAGTTGGATATAACTGCATATACTAGAAAAGTGTAAATGGATATACCATGAAAGTTCTAAGAGATATGGAACCTAAATGATATCAAGTATAGCTCTTCTGTATAACACATTTTTTAATATTATCCTTATCTGTTTATGATGAACTATTCGGTACTGACAATAAAAGAAGTGCATATTTCAACTTCATTTGGCATTTAGTAAAACTAAATTCAGCGTAGTAATAACCTTTCTTTCTACAGTATAGCTAAAACAAAATTTTTGTTCAAAGTTTAAATTTGGCATTGTGCTAAGTGCGCTTCGAAAGGAGGTCGCAAAGTTGCAACGCCGCTTTGGTCCGTGCCGCGTTTTTCTAGATAGGATTTTAATTAACTTTTACAGTCACTAGAGGCGTATTGAGCGAACCACTCAATGCAAATTAGTCGCGAATCCCATAGTATTTACCTGAATCATTCTAATTAAGGGGTATCAGGACTCTAAAGCTTCAAAATTTTAGAAATTAAAAGTTTTTTTCAGATGTTGAACTCTTGTCTTTTCTGAACATTTTTATATAATTGTTTCCTTGAAATTCCCATTAAAACAGAAGTTATGGCTTTTAGGATTATACTCGCACAATAGCTGAAGTGGCGTTTCTGAAATTTTTCATTCAAGTAATTTTTCTCCAAATGATGTTTTTGGGCATAACGTGCAGGATACCTCTAAAACTTCTGAATATTTTTTCATGAATTTTCAAGACATATATTTCACGTTAGTCTGTATAAACTGAACCTAAAATTTCATTTTTATTGTTCAAAAATTATTTTTTTAGGTGGTTATGCTGTTGAAAGTTTCAAAATTTTGTATTAGCTAAATGCAACTTTGCATTAAAAATATAAAAAATGTTTTAAATAGAAATTTATTTTAGTTCAGGGTAATTATTACAATCTGAAGTATAAGTAGGTACCAAAATTTTAATTCTAGTTGCAATATTTATTTTGTAATCCTGCGCATAAGCTGTTATACCAATTTTCTGCTCGACAAATGTCTGACAGTTTCGAGCCCCATGTAAATACTAATTCAGCATCTTGCAATTTTTAAATACATGAAATGAAAGAAAATGCTTGTATCTTTCGTATCAATAAAAACTGTGTTTTAAAATCGTATATATTTTTAGACATTAAATGTTGAAAATGGTCTTTCTTCTTCTCTTTTTCCAAATTTGAGATTCCTGAGACCCTTTAAATTTGTTTGTTTTTAACAATTTGACGTTTATTGCTTTTATACTGATACTGGACATTGAATTACATATATGTATGATTTAAAGTTTTTAACTAGGCTTTAAAAGACGATGGTACGTAGTGTACAGCGCCTCTGTCATTATGTATGTCCAAACCGTCCGTAAATTTAAGGGTTAAAATTTCGGCTAATTACTGACGATTTTTTTCGAAAATCATTATCAACAATGCTTTTATACATCTGCTACCATAGGTACCTCCAGCGCTGCTCAACACATTTGCTGAATGCCCGTAAATCGAAATTTGTGTGTAACGGAGAAATGCGATTTTCTCAAAAACTATGTGACCTATGGTAGTCGCTATAATTTTTCTTCAAGGTTTAAATTAACGTCTACTACCTCTAATTTTTTCATAATTTTAGTTTCAGTAGATTCTGAATTAGATGAGTCTAAGATATTTTTGCGCTACATTTTCGTCAATATCTTTGAAAATATAATACCTAAAATTAAAAGGAATTTTTTTTTTTGAGTTCAGCGTTACGAAAGCTTTCACACGATATAAAAAGAAAAGATTTTTTTTTTCAAGTAGCTTGATTAGCCCTTCTGCATTTTTACTCAATATATTTATGAATGTTTAATAATCTGAAAGTATATGGGCCAACAGTCTTTAGTACTTCCCCAATTTGAACTTTCCACGTTCCATAGTTTAATAGTAAAATGGCTGTGACAGACAGACAGACAGACAGACACAGGAGGGATCTTATAATGGTTCCGTTTTTACTTTTTAAGTAGGGAACTCTAAAAAGGGTTAACTCTTATAGTGATTTATGTAGATGTTATTTTAATCATGTCACAAGTCCCCGATAGAATTTAAAAATTTAAACTTCATCTTAGCAAAGATTTAGATGTTAAATATGTAGGTTTAGTTTAGTATTGTCTTGGGATAAACATTCAAATGGAAAATGGTATTATAACAATGACTCAACAAAGTTAATTTAGGGAAATTTTAGATCGTTTTGGCATGACTGAAGTTAAACTCGTAGCTTGTCCGATGGATGTAAACATTCGTTTACGATAGGCTGAAAAGTGTAGTGAGGACGAATTTCACTATCGCGAACAGATTGGAAGTTTAATGTATCTTGCAACTTCCACAAGATATGATATTGCGAAAATATTTAGCCAATTAAGTCAGTTTCTAAATTGTTATGATAAAACTCATTGGAATGCAGCTAAACGCGTTTTACGCTATTTAAAACTATTAATTTTGGGCTAGTGTTTAGGAAAACTAATGAACCCTTATTTAGATTTACTGATGCTGAGTGGGAAATTGCCCTAATGATCATAAATTATATACCGGCTATTGCTTTATTCTGAGTGGTAGTGCCATTACATGGGAAAGTCGCAAACAGTGCACTGTGGCTTTCTCATCGACCGAGGTAGAGTACTTATCATTCTCGATTGCTTAGCGAATTATTTGATGTTAACGTTAAAAATGTATGCATATTAACAGATAATAGAGGGTCCATAAAATTAGCCAAAAATCCTGTTTTTCATAAAGAAAAGGACCAAACATATAGACATCAAACATCACTTTATAAGAGACGTTCTGAAAAACTTGTAAATTGATATCGATTTTGTGACCACGGAAAATATGGGGGCTGATATTTTAACCAAAGCCTTACCCTCTGCTAAGGCAAAATAGTAACAAGTGTAAAAAAATAGGCCTGGAAGGCAAAAATTGATCTTCGGGTGAATGCGTCAACATTGTGTGTGTGTGTGGGGGGGGGGGGTTAGATTTTATATACACTCTTTAATATATTTACAATCAGTGTATTGCTATTACCCTACATATATTGGATTCTTCCAAAATGATGATTGGCGCGCCATCTTGTAAGGTATAGTGCGTATGTTTGTAAAACCTCTGAGTGTATGTTAAATGCATCACTTTCTGTTGTTGCGTTCGTCAAATTAAAGATATGTTTATTCACTTTCGTTGATCGAATTTATAGCTCTTTTCATAAAAAAAGGACCAAACATATAGACATCAAACATCACTTTATAAGAGACGTTCTGAAAAACTTGTAAATTGGAGTCGATTTTGTGACCACAGAAAATATGGGGGCTGATATTTTAACCAAAGCCTTACCCTCTGCTAAGCATTACAAGTGTAAAAATAATAGGCCTGGAAGGCAAAAATTGATCTTCGGGTGAATGCGTCAACATTGTGTGTGTGTGTGTGTGTGGGGGGGGGGGGGGGGTTAGATTTCATATACATTCTTTAATATATTTACAATCAGTGTATTGCTATTACCCTACATTAATTGGATTCTTCCAAAATGATGACTGGCGCGCCAACTTGTAAGGTATAGTGCGCATGTCTGTAAAACCTTTGAGTGTATATTAAATGCATCACTTTCTGTTGTTGCGTTCGTCTAATTAAAGAAATGTTTATTCAGTTTCGTTGTGCGAATTTATAGCTCTACCAACTAAGTTAAAAGACTAGATGTGAAAAATATGCGGAAATCGATAGAATGCAAATAAATAAATACAAATTTATACCTTTTTTGAATACACAAATATTTAAATAAGTAAAATGTTATTTCATTAAATAGTGTAATCTTTGGAACTACTAAATTAAAAGATTATATGTGAAAAATATGCGGAATCGATAGAATGCAAATAAATAAATAAAATTTATAGCTTTTTTGAATAGGCAAATATTTAAATAGTTAAAATGTTATTTCATTAAATAGTGTAATCTTTGGAAATATAAATTTAGAAACGGAAGGAAATTTCGTGAAAATTTTGGAAAAATATTAAATAACAATAACTTATGCTTTTAAAATACCGCCATATCAAAATTTCCCTTTATTCAAGAAAATTAATTGCATACGTAGTAATATTTGAAATTAACGTAACATCATAAGAGAAAAATTTAGATATTTCTCAAATTAATGCGTTCTACAAGTATGTGGATGCAGTTTTTCTGTAATAGATTGAAATCAAAGGTCTTTTTACGCGCATTTATATCAATATTTCCCCTCTATTATATGGTATATATGTTATTACTCTGCTGATAAAAAATAAAATAAAAATAGAAGATTTTATCTTACTTCTTAAATGAAGATGAGAACCATCTATAAAGACATGGTTAGTCGATAAACATATTTTTCTGTGCTCTTTTAAACTAGAGAACATCGAGTGTTTTACATTCACATTCACTCTAGATCACATGACTCATTTTTTTCGATTTTGTTGAAGATGCTACGAATATTGTAAGTATTAGGATTTATCTTTTGTTATTATATTTTAGTAAGTAATAAAAAATATATTTATAAAAGAAAACTTGCTTAAACAATCACGTGTTTGAGGTAAAATTCCTTTTAGACGTTAATAAAATAAAAAGTAGCTTCTTTGATGTGCAGTAAAGGCAAAGTTTTTTAAATATATTTGGTACTTTTTATAAAAAATTTAAATTCATACCGGAAAAAAATATTTATTTTAAAGTAAGAAGCACTTTGAAGATTAGAAATAAGCTAGCAAAATATATTTTTTAAACTAAACATAGTAAAAATAACATAAGAAATAATTTTTTCCTAAATTAGTCATAATCGTTGATTTATTTTTTTTTAATATTCCATGATAACAATCTAACATTTCTTTTTGTCTTTTATAGTGATAGAAGAGGTACGTAATAAACGTGAGACTTTTTATTCGTATCTAATATATATATATGATGGTCTCCAGGGAGATATGTTCTATAGCTCTTCATGGTCTTCGAAATCCCGGGTACCTGAGCGATCAAAGGTGAGGGCAATTCTCTATAAGCTGATATCAATCTGTCTGTATCGATTTATGCAGAATTGTAAACCACCCACGTGTTCCCCGTACGTGGCGACCATTGTCCCTGAAAAGAGGATCCTTGCAGTTGAGAGAAACCAACACAATGCTTTGGCATTTGCTTCAGGTAGACGGTATTGGTCCAGTATGCATCAATCGGCTGGTCAGCTGACTTGTCACGGGCTAAGGATTAAGTGAGCGGTCACTTATTAGTCATTTCGTTAAAGGTGAATACTGACATAGGAGTGTCTTGTGATCGTATGGTCCTTAGTTACCCACTCCTACTAACCCACTGTTCCACGAACGTGTAGACCACTGTTGGTCTCGGTAGTGGTTGATGCGAGCGTGATCTGAATCGTATTTACTTTCTATTATGTATGAAAGCACGACACTTTCTACTGTTTTTCTTCCCTGTGGAGAGCAGAAATTGTACAGAACAAATCATTTACTCGCTTCTTCCTAATTAAATGCACTGATAGTCTTTCTGATATTTCTTTTAAGAGAATTTCAACCATTTCTTATTGGAAAGCAATCCCGTTTGTTTTTGGAGATGGTTATTTGCTGAAAAAAACGCAATCTGGGTATTTGCTGGTTGAGGTTACTTCAGCCAGCCAGTTACAATTTCTCTCAAATTGCACAAACATAAGTTCTTTTCGCGCTTCTGTTAAGGTACACCAAATTCCAAATGCAAACCGTGGTGTAATATCAAAACCAGAACATTTATTCTCTACATAGGAAGAACTTCTAAAATATTTAAAAGATCAAAATGTCACAGATGAACGCCGTATTAATGCGGAGAAGGAAATCCGAGGGAATAGGCTCTTCCTACGAAACACATTATTCTGGCTTTCAATAGCCCTATTTTACGACATAGGTTTAAAGTTGCCTATCTGAGCTGTCCTGTCCGGCCGTACATTACAAATTTTCTCCGTTGTTTTAAGTATCAGCAATATGGACATAGTACAGAGCTGCCAAGTCTCCGGCTTTTTGGATACCAGTATTTTAATACAGAAAATGTTCTTATATTTAATTGGAACATTTGCGCGATTTAAAATAACAACATTTTCTTTAAGATGATAATGGTGTGCAAAAAGCCGGAGACTTGGCAATTCTGATAGTATGACTAACTGTCGAGGTTCTGTTACCTGTGCGCGTTGTGCAGAATCCGTCCATGGCCATAAAGTTTGCGAAAAAGTTGAACACCGCGGCAACTATAAAGGTGAACATGCAGCCTGCTCTCGTTCTTGTCCAAAGTGCATCCATAAAAAAGAAATCTTTAATGTTAAATTTACTGAACAAATTTCTTATCCTGAAGCCTTTAAACTTGTTGAATCAAGAATTCCATGTGTTGTGGTTTCTTACTCCTCTTTACTCAAGCAACAATCAAAATCCGTAAGGCACATAAGCACTCAAACTAAATCTCCTTTCCTACCAAATAATACACCTGTGACACTATCATAAAACACTTTAAAGAAACAAACCCGTGATATATACTCTACCGTAGTAGAAGACTTAAGCCAAAATTAGAACTTTGGCTACCATCATCAATCAGAACCTCTTAAAATAATATTAGAAACCTGTTAAAATAGGATACCTTAACCGTCAGTTACGAAAACCTTCAAGTCAATCTAAAAAGTCCATCGAACATGAGACTGAGGAAAATTCTGTTTTCTCTGAAAGCAAATTACATAAACTTGATGTTTTTTCAACTCAAAAAGGTAAAGCAAAAATCCTGTGCGCAGAAAGAGAGAAAGAAATCCTCAACTCAAGCCTCTTCACACTGGATATCTGTGAAGAAAAATCCCCAAGAAATCATGTCTTAGCCAATTGCATTCTAATATGAAGGATTCCAAATAGCTACTCCACTAGGTGGAAGAGGCTGTGGAATCCGACTCTTACAGTTATGAGTCAGATGCAGATGAAGAAATTGCTGTGTTTGAAGAATGTGAGCCTACGTAACTTTCCATTGTGTTTTTTAATAATCTGTGTTTTAAATAAACCTGTTTTATGCTATTACTATTTGGACATGCTATACTTTGTTTGACCAATTATTACTTTAGAGATTCTATAGGTTTTTAACAACAAAAAGCTTGTTGTATATTTTAAACATGGTATTATGATTTTATAAATAATTCTAATTTTATGTATCATCACACAATTTTCTTATTAAACTGTGTTGTTTTCATTTATCGCATTTTTATGAAAGGTTTTATGATGACATTTTAAATTTAATTCTACAGTTTTGTTTTACTTTTTCTTGACGCAGCATGCCTCTAAAGGGACTTTGTGCCATTAAACCCCAATCAATTAACCAAACAACTTATATATATCATGCGTCTAATCAGTTGTTCTTACTGACTGGAAATCAAACTCTTTCTATAACTAAATTTCTATTTCGAAGGAATATGAAAGTTAATATTACATTCCAGACATTGGTAAATACTTCTTTGCCCAAAAAGTTACAAAATCATTACAATCCGTTTTTGCTATATAATTCTAATTCTGAAATACAAAAATGTGAATGGAATCAAAACGGTAAGGAACAAACAGAGATCCGATTATTGATTATTTTTTCGATGTGCAACGTTATAACAGATCTAACATTCCGCAGATTAGTAACAAAAATATGATAGTATTTGAAACAGATAATTTATTAGATTTTAAAGTTTCACATGCTGAAAAAGTAGTAGATAGTATAATAAGAATTATCTGGGCACATGTGAGGAATTTTGTATTAGACTAATAAGGTATGGTTGCATGTTTGAGCTGCGTTAGAGGTAATGTCTTTTGAAGAAGACTAATGACCAATGTCTTGTATTACATAGAATAGACTTTTGCTCAATTCTTCCTTCAAAATGGAACCATTTGACCAGTTGAACTCGGAGGTGTTTCTCTAGACGTCAGTCTTCTTTTCGATTAATCCCACAAATTCTCAGTTGGTTCGTGGTCGTGTCTGTGAGAAAATTACCACAAATATTTAACACGAATGATTTTACACAACTGTATGATATCTGCACTTTTGAAAGAATAATATCAATTCGTTCGAACAATTATCGATGGTTCCCATATCTTAACACTTTTTAGATGGCCAGAAATAAAAAGAAAATCTTAAACGTCTGCTTTTATTATAATTTACTTGTTACAAAACAAATAAACCGTTTCCAGTAAATCATTACCACAGTAATATGTTCGAAGACTGTAGGAAAGTATTTTTCCTATTAGGTTAAGCACCACAGCATCTCCAGTTCCAGGTACCTCCACAACAGTTTATTAATGAGACATTACTTAACTGTCTTCTAGTTTTCGCCACGAATCATGACAATAAAACATGAAAAAGAACGAAGATTGCTGTATCATGCATACTAAATAAAGAAAGACTGTTACATACATTAATATTTTCATCTTTTACGTTCTTTCTGAATTGTTATTATTTTGTGAATAGTATGAAATAATATTATTATGAAAAATTCTAGAATTTCTCAAACTAAGAAAAAAATTTAGCAGAGCTAAACAACTTAATCTTCCTAATCTTATAAACTCCAACTGTTAATTTTCGATAAGTCCGATGCCCCGTAGCGTACTTTTTCCAAATCTGGTCAAAACTCAAATAGCGTTTTGCTTTTCTGAGATTTCTTTGAGAACAAACTAATATTCAGAATGGTGAATTAACCTACTAAACAACTGGTAAGGGATCTTATGGAACCTAGAATTTAGATGTACCAAACAGTCTGACTTTTTGAGCTTTAGTGATAAATTCAAGCTATTTCTAAATTTATTAAGCGTAATAATTAAATAATAAAACAGTAAAAGCAGTGATATTGGTGGTGTTTCTTATAGCCGAATATCTGCGTGAGTTCTCAAAGTAGCAATAAATATTAATCATGTAGTAAAAGTAAGATTACAAATCGTTTCTCAGATAAATGAATTCGATTGTGTCTTGTTGAATCTTATATTTTTTCATGAAGATGTGTAAGAGAATATGTTACTGTTTATTCTGTGGTGGTGTCTTCAGAATATCATAAATGCTGACGATAAAAACCTACTGATGAAACCTTTCCTGAAACACGGTTCATCATAAATCACTAAAAATTATCGGCAGAAAAGATTAATTGAAACTAATTAATTTTCAAACCATCGAGCATAATGATGGTATGCGCTAAAGTAAACTGAAGTAATTTTATTCAACCCAATAAAGGTAAGCTAAACATATTTTAAGGGCGTTGATGTACATTTGTGCAAAGTTCTGCATGTCAAGAGTGTAACTTTTGTTTATGATTTTGGTTATGGCTAAGATTGTGAGAAATTCCATCAATGTGCAGTGTCTCTTTATAATTTCATGTAATAGGTTTAAAAGTTACTAAATATTGCCATGTAACAGTAAAGTTTAAGCAAGAGGTCATGTTTATTTATCCCTCGTGTGCAAATATAACTGTAATGGTACAAAACAAAACGAACCAATCAATCTTGTAATATTATGCTACCATGTATAGTTTAGTATTGTACTATATAGCATAATATCGGTTAAACTGATTAGACGTAAAATCTTTGTAATTGTATTATTATGCTACACCGTATAGTCTAAGATTGTACTAGATCGTGTAATGTCGTATAATGTGTTGGAAGCGATTTTATGTAAAATCTCTGGTAAGTGTATTAAACTAAGTTCAAATCTGCAAAACGCTGCTTCAGTAAATGTTCAGCTTGTACTGAATCATATTCCAATTTATTTAACTCTCTGCATAACACTGGTTATTAAATGAACAATGAATGTACCTACTTCTGTATAATTAATCTGAATAGATCATTACTAAATCAAACAATGCTACTAGTAGACTAGATTGTGTGCTTATATTCATTATTAACACAAGCGTTTTCTATAAATATTTCATTTCAAAATGCAATGAAATTAAAAGAATGTATGTTAGTTAAAAATAACAAAGGATGTTAACAAATGTTACGATTTCATTAAAATGTATATAATAGAAGTAAGTATACTTCAAGCTACATCAATTATATCAAAATAAATCATTTCTTGTCTTTTCAAAAAAATAGTTTTTCCTTAAAAGTGATGCATAGGAATTTATCGAGCAATTTTTATGCTTTAAAGCTGAATTTTTAACATTCATTATGTACCAAGCATATTCCGACCGGTAGTTACGAAATTTGTTTTTAATTTAAGCGTCATTAAAGTGGAATTTTGTTCAACTATCTGTAATACACACACTCAGTTTTCCTTTTTACTATGTGACAATGTGAAATTTCCTGTCACAGTTGCATTCTTTTTGCACATGTGTAAAATTTTCAGACATCTGCTATCAGGTATCATAGAATCGAAGACAGGTTTCCTCTATAATTGGGATACATTATAAATTTGAACTGAATTGAATCTTGCAACTTCCATCTCATGATTTTTCAAAATTGCAATTTAACACTGACAATATATGCTGGAAGATGTTTAGCTGTTACCAGAAAACTGAAAATGATGTTCGATTCTTGGAACCCTTGTAAAGACAAGGGTCCACTGATTGGTTGTGGGTTCTAGAGTAATCTTTTCATACAAAACTAAACCAGGGTTGTCACGCTTCAGTGAATTTCCAGACAAGGAAATTCTTCGGCGCCAGTACTTTCTTACAGAGAACCTTTCTTTAAATAAGGTGAAATTTTGTGCGTTTAATCTAGAAATATTTTTCTATAAAAAAATTCTGTTATTTTGACTGGAAAATTCCCCGAATCGAGGCAACCCTGTAAACAGAGAAGAATCTCCGTTTAGAGTAGAATTCGACCCATTATAAACAGCAGCGAGATTCGAACTCGGCACTTTTTGTCTATTTACCGCGCCCTATCAACCAAGTAAGCAGTACAGGACTGTAAAGCAAACGAAAATATCAGAAAGCTGTGTGCATGTACGGACGAAAGGTTTTTCTAAATGTGTTAGGAAGTAGAAATTCACATTTGAGAATATCTGTAAGTTAATTAATAACTATGATATCGCTGTTCGTATGAAAATGCTACATTCTATGTATTTCGTGTTATAGTGCGCAGAGTACTTTGCTTCTATAAATGCTAAGGTACTGTTCTACATTTAGTAACATCGGCATAAAAGTATTGGAGTGAATTTCTCCGTAATATCGCATAAATCCAATGAATTTCTGTAACATATTATATTACATTTGTTCGTCTGACGGCGTTCTTCGAAACGCCCTAGAGAAGTTTTAAAACTAGATAAGAGCATCGCTTCTGACTTGCGTTTGTCCCCTTTGTTGTTTCCTTTGTATGGTTTTGCTGAGTTCCGTTAGAACTTTAAGCAATACCATTGGTGATTTTTAAAACTATCCTACACCACCCGTCCACAAGCATTATTTAAAATATATTTATTAAATTTACATCTGACCTGAAATAGTCCAGTTACGTTTACCATGGTTTAATATGGTCACTTATTCAGTTCCTATCGTGCCTCGACTTTAATGTGAGCTCATTAAATAATAGACTTAGGCTTTAAAGAGGTTTTAAAAGTTCGTAAATTTCAAATTCTTCCAAAATAAAATCAGATAATTGGAATCATATCTGAATACCATTTTTTAATCAGGTTTTGGTTCCTGAGCGTTGCTTATTTACAACGGAATCCATTTTTTTACAGATACTTACCATTAATCATATTCATCCATTATAACGAAGCAACCATGATACAGTGTTATTATGTGTTCCTGAAGAACTGAGTCTATCATAATGAATCACAAATGAATCCTTTCCAAATTGTTACACAGAGATATAGCTCATAGCATCCCTTAAGTTACACATATTCGTACTACGTAATATCAGATATTTTCCGATGACCAGGTTTATTGAAAAAATATGTCGAAAAGAATCCGCGTGATAGTTTCCAGCTAGTAATTTCGCCAATAATGAACTACAAATAATTATGAGTTCGAAATCCACGAATTAGAGGGCTCTAAAAATAGTTGCTCTCAGTTCGTCGGCTCAGCAGCGATTATTTTCCAGACATTGCATGTGTTTATTATTTTTGCGTATGTAGTTCCATCTTGAAAATAACCCTATTTGCAGCACAAAACAGGCGTTCAAAAGAGGCGAGAGGCAGTAGTATACATTTCAGATAGTAGGATAGACAGTGTAATGTTGAAAATTGGATAGCGCTTATTACGCAATTTAGAAAATATGTCATGAAACTTGGAAAATCCTTAAAATGGCAACTATATTTTCAATGCTCTAAAATCATTTTTCACGTATCCGCCAAAAAAGGAAGATCGAGCTAGCAATAGTTTTGCTGCACTGCAAGAATATCGACGTTTGACACACTGGTAAATTAAGTATATCTGGAAGAATGCATTCAAAAAGATTATTACAAGGGTTGCATAATATAGGGAAAATTTTATTGTTCCTACCAGAACCCTTAATCAGAAATCTTCATGATCATTTTATTTAAGATATGCTATAGAAAGGTACGATGAAGACATTATTTTCTATATAGTGGTAGGAACAATAAGATTTTCCCTATAGAATGCGACCCCTGTTATTATTTAATGACTGTATTGCGCGTGCGGCCATGAAGTAGACGGAAACAATCGTCAACACATAGAAATCGTAACAAACGTTAAAATTTTCAAAACTATCACCTACTTATGATATCCTTTTTGTATTCTTTGGTAAATTTTACCTTCAGATACCAAACACGAGTCACTCGGTCATGTAGTTTAGGAATTTTCAACTTTTAAAAATTGAAATTCGTAACGTTGAATTCATTTTTAAACGTTGGAAAACAATGCGGATAGGTTTTGAAGCATAACTTGAAAACTACTTGGCGGATTCCCATATTTGAATTATCTAGAAATAGATTCTTTAGAAAATTATAGGTTACAGTTCCTATTTTTTAAAAATAATAATTTAAATATATATTTATTATCGAAATTAATTTTCGAGAAAAATTTCTATTGTAACCTATATTTCTTTTAACGGAAATCGATTTTTAGAAGCTTTAAATATGCGAATACAAAATTACAAGTCAATTCCATTTAATAGCTATTGAGTAATGTATAAAAAAACTGTCCGTGTTAAAATCTCTTTTACAAGGATAAAAAACGAATTTAACATTATGAGGTCCAAACTTTAAAGGTCTATAATTCCTAAATAACTTTACCGATTTACTTCTTATTTAGTATCAGAAAAATCTAAATATTTTTTTTTAATTAGGTGTTAGCATTGAAAATTTTAATGTTTTTTACAATATGCATACGCAGATTGCCTGAGCAAAATTTAAGTATGGAATAAATTAATTAGTAGACCTTATTATTAATCTATTGGTACCATTCATATTTTTATACTACGTTTTGTGAGTTGTTATATGCGTAACCGTTTTTCCAACGACTGTATAATATATATAAACTGCTCAAAACAATTAGGGGAGCACATGGTTTTAACACAATTGCGCAAGTGTTTACACCGACAAGTAACGTAGAATAAAACCTCCATAATTTAAAGCATAGTAGAAAACAGATGAAAAAAATTTCACATCCAAATTAAAGTTTATGACGTCAAAAACTAGAAGAAGAAGATAACGGCAGAAATCGGGATTTTGCAGAAACGTCTGTTTCACACTCTCAGTTGTAAAATTCAATTGCGCAGCTTGTGTTTTGAGAAAGGGTGACTTGGAAATGTCACAACAATATGATTCACCGGAATCCATGCCTTGGCATGTTATTGGGACAGTTGAATCTGGGGAAACACAAAGAAGTAAAGCGGACGCTGTTGGATTCGCAAGAGGTGTCAATGCAAGAGTGTGGAATCGATCCCAAGACACATGGAATGGTAGACATTGACAAGGGCAAGGTCGGCCAAGTGCTACCACAGAAACTGATGACCGATATATCCTGTTAACTGCTCGCCGAGACGGAACGAGCAATGCTACTCTGCTGCAAACACAGTTGTTCTTGGCCACAAGACGATGGGTGTCCAACCAAACAATCCGAAATAAGCTTCATGGGGGTGGTCTTCAGGCACGTAAGCCAACGGTCTGTATTCCGTTGAACTCAAGCAACTCTGCGGCCCAAAGAAGGTGGGCAACTAAACATCGAATTTGGAGGCAACGTTGTTGGAGTCAAATTCTGTTTACGGACGAGTCCCGATTCAGTCTATATGTACCATCTGATGTGTTTTGGCATGGAGAGAAAGAGGTACTCAAAATAATCCCCCATTCGTTCGTAAAAGATCACATTACAGACGAGGTGGGTTGATGCTATGGGCTGGAATCAGCATAGGTAAACGTACGGGCCTGCATAGCATTCGGAATGGCACTTTGACGGTCCGAAGTTATACAGACGAGATAATGAGACCTCATGTCGTATTTTATGTTGCAGCAATTAGTGATTTCTTTTTTTCCATGCATGATAATGCCAGATCTCATACAGCTCGTCTTGTGGAAAACATGTTTGAAGCTGAAACAGTACAGCGTATGGAATGACCAGCATGCTCTCCTGACCTTAATCCGATCGAGCATGTTTGAGAAATACTCAGACGATGCATTGCTGCGATACCAAGGCCTCCTTTTAGTGTCCAAGACTTGGAGATTGCAATTCTTGAGCAGTGGAACAGTGTTCCCCAAAGCGTTATCGATAACCTCTTTTCATCCATGGAAAACACATGTGCAGCAGTCTCAGTTGTAACGCCATATTAAAATCCATACGCCATATTAAAAATCTTGCATCAATTCTAAACAATACATTTTTTTTATTATTTACATATAACCAAATTGTTGACCTAAACCATCTTTTCATGTTTTGTCCATCTTTTCAAAGAATAAAAGCTCCCTTACAAAATTTTTTGCGTCTTTTTTTCTGTATTGCGCATTGATACATGTGTACTATCCATTTTATGCCCATACACGGCTGTCTTGCACTGTTCTCTTAACTCTTTTGCTTGCTACCCTAATTCTTTTGAGCAGTGTATATATATATCTACTAAAAAACAACTTTTCAAAAGTTAAAAAAAAAAAAAAAAAAAAAAAAAAGGTGAAAGTTGTGGCTGAAAAATAGTGTGATATCAAATTTCCAAGCTTATATTATGGTACTTATTTAACATTTTTTATTAAAAATTTACCATACGTAAGTCGAGTACCTAAGTATGCGTTGATAGAAAGCCATTTCTCCTTTACTAAGTACATCATAACGTGTTTCTGAAAATTAATTTTTTTTTAAATTATGCATGATGGGCTTGGCGGCCACCTTTCGATATTTTACACAAATTTCTAAGCACACAAGTACATTGTTAAGATCAGAAATTCGAAATTCTTGCTAAAGCTAACATTTTGTGCTTTTAATTTATGGAAATGAGTGCCTAGAAATTTTTGTTTTAAACAAAGTTGAAGTAACTTCAGGTTTCATCTTATGATTCTTTTTTTTCGGAGGGGGTTAATTAATTAGTTAAAGCAGTAAAAATAAATTTGTTTTTTTTTTTCAAAATAAAAGACAATCTTAATTTTTCTGACTGTAGCCAAAACTAGAAGTTCAAAATTCTTAATAATGCAAACATATTACGAGCTTGTCTGCTTAGAAATTTGTGTAAAATATGGAAAGATGGCCGCCAAGCCCATCATGCATAATTTAAAAATAATTAATTTTCAGAAACACGTTATGATGTATTTAGTAAAGGAGAAAAGGCTTTCTATCAACGCATACTTAGGTACTCGACTTACGTATGGTAAATTTTTAATAAAAAATGTTAAATAAGTACCATAATATAAGTTTGGAAATTTGATATCACACTATTTTTTAGCGACAACATTCCCCTTTTTCTTTTCTTTTTTTTTTTTGCTTGGCTTTTTTTTTACTTTTGAAAAGTTGTTTTTTAGTAGATATCAGTCCTTTTTCTAAAACAGATTATATATAATTGAAATAATTCTACTCGCTAAAATTAGTCCTTGTATAGCCTTTATCAGCAGGGAACAAACACAATAGTATACATTTTGTTTACCTATCATTCATTTTTTAGAGTAATTAATAATTTAAAAGTAAGAAAAGTCAATTTATTCTTTCAAAGTATTAGTTTTTCTCAATTTATATCTCCTTAAAATTTTCTATGAAGGATGAAAATTTAGTAAAAATCAAATAGAGTCAAAATTAAATATATATTTACAGTTAGTCTGTCAGTTAATTGTTTGTTCTAACTTTTTTTGCTGACGGTTTTGCAAAATAAATTTACCTTTACAAATACCTACGGATAATCCGAGAATGAAGTCCCGCAGGCATCTAAAGAATCGAAGATCTGCCTAAAGAAGTAAATCTAGCCATTCTAGACATGATGAGGAAACATTTTTGACAAAAAAAAATTCTAAAAATTTAAAGATATAAACTGTACCTCTTCATCTAGATCGTGCTATAGAGAAGAAAGAATAAATATGTAATATTTTATTCAAGTCTGTTTATCCATACCTATTTGCATAAATGTGAGAATATAATTTCGTATAAAAATTCCCGTAAATTGATTATCTTTAATAGTCTATTATTAAAGCCGCATAAACATTAGAATTAAATTTTTTCCAGTTAAAAATTGCCTGAAATCTATAGTCTTATCGTTCGTCAAATTTGTTTTATGTTTTTTTTAATACCCAGACACCTTTTCTAAACTCTGACAAAAGATCACAGAAATACTGAAGTTATCCAAATACTTATATCTTTCTATCATATTTCTTTTTTGAGGGGGAGGGGGGCGGAGGGTGAGAAAGAGCGCTTAAGAACTTCGTTTTGTTCTTAGAATTCTGAATTAATCATTGAAAAGATCTACCTACATAAGTCTTGTTGCAGAATTTTGATTAGCTAAGAGTTGCATCAACTTATACATCATGTGAATATATTAAATTATTTTTGTAAAATACTAGATGGGAGCCATTGATATTTTCAGAGTATTTGCCTGCATTTTAAACTTAAGTCATTTACAACTATTCATTCATTTTCTATACGAATTAAAGAAGTCGTTGTTTCCATGGCAACTGTACCTTTCACTATTGCTTGTTTGTTTTATTGAACACATATATATCAGATCACGTGGGGATCACGGTGGGATTTGAACCCGTCCCCACCTACGCTCTCAAACGGCGTGGTGTCTTATCCACTCAGCCACGGTGGGCCACAATTGCTTTCTCTAATACCCAGATACTCAAATTTAACCAGCTGCGCTTATAATTATGCTCATAACAGAGTACATTTATATGTAAGATTGGTGACATATGCTCAAGTCGTGTACTCATATTCAAGTTTTTGTCCAAAGTACAGTAATTCAGTTTTTAGTAATAGACGTGGAAGATTTCGATTAAACTAACCAGAAAAGTTAAAAAACATTGGCTTTCTGATTTGATTTTATTCAAAATCGTCTCAACCAACCAAAGTTAATGTCCGGGATCCAGATAAATTTTTCTCTGTTAGTAAAATTAGATTGACCAATCAGTAGCATCCATCCTTGCAGGCTTTTCGGTGTTTACTGCAAACATAAAAAAAAATTTCAAAAATGCAGGCTTCTGATTGATCAATCTCATCTCGCTAATAGCGTAAAATCTATCTTGATCCCGGCCTATTCAACGCCCTTTAAATATTCGAGAAAGCCTTGACACGCGTCAAGAAAATATCACACAAAGCAGGCAAAACAAAGAAGAAAAATCATTCATTGGCTCGTTCATATCCACGAGCCAATGAATGATTTTGTTCCTTTGCTTTGCCTGCTTTGTGTGATGTTTTCGTGACGCGTGTCAAAACTTTCTCAAATATCTAGGGGGCGTTGGTTTATTTCACCATCATGAAGATATGAAAGGAGAGGAGCAGACATGTCAATCTTCCTGTGTGGAATACCAAAAATACATAAAAAAAACGAGTTCTTTCCCCCTCTTCTGCCCTTTTCTCTTTTGATTTTGACCGATAGCAGCCCATTTAGCAGTCTCCAGTGCAAGATACCGCTATATATGGCAGACGCAAGGGGGAGGGTGTTAGCGTGACCAATGACATAATAGGCCAGTTCATGACATTTAAAAGTCACACGGTATGGATCATCTTTACACGATGATTAGTACAAAGCGGTGCGCCAATTTTTTGTTGTGTCCATTGCCGTGTACAGATAATCAACTCCGTTTGACGTGATGAGCTGGCCACACTTTAGGTACAGCGCCTAGAAGATACAGTGTGGAAAACGGCAATTCCTATATTGCTTTAGAAAGTGCTAAAACCATGTATCCCATAAATCTCCAACAATGCTCAGCGGCAATATGCTGATACGAGCGCCATCTCGTAACTATTTTCAATATAAACCCTGTGTTTTCAAAAAATATAGAATGTTAAATATCGGAAACTATAAGATATTTTAGTCTGTTATAAGCTAATTTAGTTAAGGAATGACGTGAAATAGTTTAAAGAGTCTCTTTTAGAATGACTATCGTTTTTAAATCACTACGATGGCGCTACAATCGACATCTTGTTATTCAACATCGTTGTACATTTATGGGATTCAATTTTTTAGCACTATTTTGTAGCCGTTTTCCACACTGTATCTTCTAGGCGCTGTACTTTAGGAACAGCTTCAAATGACGTCATCTATATCTACTTCGAGGCAAACGAAAAAGACAGGCTACCGCGGTACTACAGCGTCTAGAATACATAGTGTGGAAATCCAATCAGTCGATCACAGCGATATCTGCAGGATATTTTCCAAAACTCCAAGACAATTTGGTCTAGACGCTGTAACATTTTTTTTTTATGTTTTATTTACATACATCTGACCTGTGTGCTTGGCGTCAAACCCGCTGTAATAATACCATATTTACTTAGAAATTTGAAAATATATCGCAGATGTCGCTGCGATCATCTCCCTGGATTTCAGCGTCAGTGCACATTTAAGGGATACATTTCTTAGAGGTATTGGATAGCAAATTTCCACATTGTATATTCTAGACGCTGTAGCGGTGCATTACACATGTCTCTTTCTTCTTTAAAAAATATCCTGCAGATGTCGATGCAAAGGACTGCTTGGAATTCGACATCGTTGTACATTTAAGGGATTCAATACTTCCGCGCTTTTTTAAGTATTGCTGGGATAGTCGATTTCTACAATATATAAACTAGACGCTATAACGGAGCTATAGTTTCCAGAAGATATAGTTTAAAAATCGACTTATTAAAAAGGTGCTAAAAAATAGTATCCCATAAATGTTGAACGAGGCTGAACGACGAATGTCGATTACAGCGACATATGGTAATTCCAACGTAACTATTTCAAAAGAAAACGTTTCGCTCAGAGAAGATCTAGAAAATGTTGCTCCTATCGACATTTGTCATTCAGCATTTTTCAATATTTGTGGGATTCAATTTTTAGCACTTTTTAAAGCATTACTGGAATAGCCGGTTTCCACACTATGACCGTGATCTAGGTAGATTTTTCTCTGTTATCGTAACGAGATTGACCAATCAGAAGCCAAAATTTTTTTAAACTTTTCACTGTTTGCAAAAATGTACCTGGATTCCGGCCTATATTTCTAGACGCTATAGCTGAGCTCAGGAATAGTACAGAAAGCAAACTCCGTATTTTGATACATTAAGGCCGGGATCTAATTAGGAACAAGTATGTCTCTATAACGAAGTAGCGACATACGGCCAATAAATGTTTATTGGTTTGCAGCAATGCAGGCTATTGATTGGTGAATCTCGTTTCGCCAGCAGCGAAAAATCTATCTGGATCCCAGCCTAGATTTCTGTAAACATTGCACTTCATCCATGGCACTAAGAAAATTATTCAAAACTTTTATGACATAGGCCGGGATCCAGAAACAGCAAAAAACTCAAACATTCTGGCTTCTGATTGGTCAAACTCATTTCGCTAGCAGCGGAAAATCTATCTGGATCTCGGCCATAGTTTTCTTCGATGAAATCAATGCAAAAGGATAATATAAAAGAATAGTATAAGACTTCTAAAATGGTTTGGCGGGTTTATCGCTGTTTGGCATAATTTATAAACTTTAGAATTAATTAACAGTTTTTCGCTAATTAAGAATAGAAATTTTGTGTTTTTAAAGCTGAATTTTATAAAAGCACGTAGATTGAGTAAATATCTGTCCAAAAATGCAATCCTTACTTTTTTATGTCCATTATTTAAGTCTTTACCTCGATTGAAGCATAAGGTGAGACGAAGAAAATAAATTTGTCATTTTCAGTATCTCGACGTTATTTTAAAAAATCTATATCTCTGTTTATAATTAATTTATGAGGATGCACTTGGTGTCAAATTGAAGATATTTTCCATTAGATCCTTCTGGTTTTGGTTTTATTTTTCTGCGATGATTGGTTCTTTTGATGTGGGAAATTTTAGGCTGGAATGTTTGGTCGATTTAACATGGAGAAGCTGTCTTCAGTATAATAAGCAGTTACGATGTCTTGCGTTTTATTCTTGGCGTTTGTTTGTTTGGCGAGGTTAGCATTTTTTTTCAGCTTGGCTTGGCAAAACGACCGTCCTGCTTGATGTATATTAGGTAATTTTTATCTACAGAAATAACTCCCTTTTGTAATGTCCGTATTATACTTATACATTAATACTATACCATACCTTCAGGCATTATTACCATTGTAGAGAGCTATCACAGTATAGACGTTTTCTCATTATATGTTATATAAGTTATTAAGAACATGACACATCATTTTTTCATTCAAAAAATTCCTTATATTGTTTGTATACATTTACATTAAATGTTTTTATAAAACATATTTCGTCACTTTTCATTAAAAAAAATGTATAATATAACAGTTCAAAAGTATTCTATATATAAATATTACATAGTACCTGGCTTATAATGTACACTGTAGCGTCTATACTGCCCAGTTCAATTTCAAAAAACGTTTTCGCCCCTTCATCGGAGGCTTCCTCAGTTTGAAATGATAATGTTTTTGCTTAATTGCAGTTCGGTATGAGATCTTATAGCTTTCCCTCTTTGGATTCACTTTGGATCCAACCCGCACAAAGTAAACAATTATATACCCCTTCCCCCAATTTATGGATGGATTATCATTAAAAATAAATTAACTTGGAAAATAAGTTCCGATCACGCCCAAAACTTCCCAATTTAAAATGATAAGAAATGTTGTCGAAAAATACGAGGATTTACAAACAGCGAGGATTTATAGAATTAAAGCTTCGAATATCGAAAACAAAGAAATAACACACACAGGGATGACTAAAAGAAAAATTAACGAAAGTTTTAAAGAGCATATTCGCGATCTAAAATAAAATGGGCCAAGCAACGGCCCTATCAAGATCAAATATAAAAAAACCCTTCAAACTACGAATTCAATTAAAATGGAAAAAATAGCCAATTACGAAAATCTCCACAAAACATTAATGAGGGAAGCTATAGAAATCAACTTAGAAATTGAAAATATATGCAACGGCATTACACATTCAGCTATCGACAGCCGCTGGCGAATGATACTGGAAGAAAGGAAAAAACTGAAGAGAGGAGAGGGTAAAAGAGGGAAAGCTATAAGATCACATGCTGAACTGCAATTAAGCCAAAACATCATCATTTCAAACTGAGGAAGCCTCCGATGAAGGGGCGAAAACTTTTTTTGAAATTGAACTGAGCAGCATAGGAGTTACAGTGTACATAATAAGCCAGGTACTTTGTAAAATTTATATATAGCATACTTTTGAACTGTTACATTATATATTTTTTTATGAAAAGTAACGAAATATGTTTTATAAAAAATTTAGCGTTAATGTTTACTAGCAATATAAGACATATTTGAATGAAAAAATGATGTGTCATGTTTTCAATAACATAAATAACATATAATGAAAAAATGTCTATACTGTGATAGCTCTCCACTATGGTAATAATGCCTGAAGATATGGTATAGTACTCGTATTAATATAGACGGTATAATACTCCATATGGCCAACAAATTTAAGAACTACTTCGTTCTGATTTTAGAACGGATAATTTTGAGATGCTTTTCAAATGACTCTCTTATTCGTCGTTCTCTGGACATGAATCCCTGCAACTTCTCGTTATAAGGATTCTTGAAAGAACGTGTATACGAACTTTGCCTGAATTGAAAATCAGTGTAGCATGCCATGTTACTTTTATTCCTCAAGAATCCATATCGTGGAACATGCTATAATGGGTTAATATATTAATTTCAAGTGCTAAAAGGTGTAAATTAAAACTTTAAAACCAGTAAAAATACGTTTACTGTTGACATGTTTCGACTCACCCCGAGTCATTTTCAAAAACAAATAAATAAAGCTATAGATTTATATGCTATAATGTGCTTTGAACGTCTAATTGGTGCAAAGAGAATACAAATTGAAGAAATGCTATGACTGTATAAAGTTTTATGTTTCTATATTTTGTCCTTTATACGCCATCATTTAACCTGGTGGTTGAAATTTAAACTGTTATTTTTATTCATACTTATTGCCCGGTTATTGTACAATACACGTTCACACGTAATACGTCATCTAAAGTTGAAAAGACTGGAAAAGACCGTTTTGCACTTGAGAATCTGTTGGTATTTCTGGCAATAAACCTGAGAATAAATTGGATATTTTTCTTTTTAAACTGTAGCATCAGCTAACATGGGCTTTACATAAACCACAGTACAGCCACTTTACTTCTGAAAACCCCATTTAAAGTAGTTGGGTTTATGGAAAGTATCTTACATCTGACTTACATAATTATATAGTTGTAAGACAGAATAAAAATGAAAAAGCAGATAAAAATGAGAAAGCAAATAAAAACAAGTTGGAAATTGCTCGTCAAACGTGGCAAATGAGGTGCGTTCGTACTATAACTAGTTTTATAATTATTTTTTGCACCCCATATTGTACTGAATGTATATTTTTTTGCGCTTCATAAGTGCATAGTCTGTAACATCATTAAAATGCACTTACAATATTTTTTTCCCCATTCCCCGTAATGTAACGGAAAACTTTTGACTGTCCCTGTAATTAAACTATACATTCGATTTTCATAAAATTTGAAATGGCTCGACAAAATTTTGCAGCAATTATATATTTAAAATTTCAGACCATTCGGAAGGCTGTAAAATCATTAAAATGCATTTGCAATAATTTTTTCCCATTGGCCATAATGTAACGGAAAACTTTTGGGTGTCCCTGTAATTAAACTATACATCCGATTTTCATAAAATTGGAAATGGCTCAACAAAATTTTGCAGCAATTATATATTAAAAATTTCAGACCATTCGGAAGGCTGTAAAATCATTAAAATGCATTTGCTATAATTTTTTCCCATTGGCCGTAATGTAACGGAAAAATTTTGGGTGTCCCTGTAATTAAACTATACATCCGATTTTCATAAAATTGGAAATGGCTCAACAAAATTTTGCAGCAATTATATATTAAAAATTTCAGACCATTCGGAAGGCTGTAAAATCATTAAAATGCATTTGCTATAATTTTTTCCCATTGGCCGTAATGTAACGGAAAACTTTTGGGTGTCCCTGTAATTAAACTATACATCCGATTTTCATAAAATTGGAAATGGCTCGACAAAATTTTGCAGTAATTATATATTAAAAATTTCAGACCATTCGGAAGTCTGTAACATCATTAAAATTCACTTGCAATAATTTTTCCCATTGGCCGTAATGTAAAGAAAAACTTTTGACTGTCCCTGTAATTAAACTATACATCCGATTTTCATAAAATTGGAAATGGCTCGACAAAATTTTGCAGTAATTATATATTAAAAATTTCAGACCATTCGGAAGTCTGTAACATCATTAAAATTCACTTGCAATAATTTTTCCCATTGGCCGTAATGTAAAGAAAAACTTTTGACTGTCCCTGTAATTAAACTATACATCCGATTTTCATAAAATTGGAAATGGCTCGACAAAATTTTGCAGCAATTATATATTAAAAATTTCAGATCATTCGGTCGGGTAGTTTTTGCTCTGTTATATGCGGACGGACATACAGACGGACGGACAGACGGACGGACAGACAGACGGACTGAACGACGACTATAGGTGCTACGTATTTATATAATTACGAACGCACCTAATGAGGAATGTAGGATTTTAGTAACGAAATAAAATGAGATATAAATAAATGAAACTATTTTAATAGCTACAGTTTAAGCCTTCGTTATGGAGAATTTTTACTTAGAAATATCGTTTAAGTATAATCAAAAATACTACATATGCTCTCAATCAAATTCTACATACAATTAATGGGAAACAATTACTATTATATACAATACTATTTTCTGAAATGTTCACTAGAGGCTTACTATTGATATTACGTAGATTATAATTGTCTATTTGTACATTCAGTTCTACAGATCCCATAAATTATGCATTCAGTTGATAGCTTACACAAGATTTTGAAATTAACAGTAATTGTTTTTGAAGAAGTTAATTCACATGTTTAAAATATATACAACATTTTTATTTTCACATCTTGACACATTTTTAATGCTTCTGTATCATGTTTTTTTAATCTGTATTCGTAAAGGGCGCACTTGCACTGTTTGAAAAAATATATAGTTATGCACGAAATTTTATTCAACTACTAATTATGTTAAGATATTTCTGTTGACAGTTATAAAAATAGCCTTATTTAATAAGGTAAAATCCCGAGAGTAACGAGAGCCTTATGCAGATGAAATCTTACACTGTTGAAAATTTGCAGCATTCTGGCAGGTCATTTGACCGTTTTTTCCGAAAACGGTTACACAACCGTAATTTTAAGACTATTCTGACCATATTAATGGCCATTTTATGGTCAGAATATAGTTAAATTATAGTTATGAAACCGTTTTTTCCCAAAACGGTCGAAAGACCTGCCAGAATGCTGCAAAAGTTTTAACAGTGTAGTGTAAACAATCCCTAAATCTAACTGAATTACATACAATATGAATAAGATTAGTGATTTGAATTCTACAATATTCTCAATTTAATTGTTTTTACTTAAGAAAATACCCAAGTTTTATTAAAAGTGAACTAAATAATATAGTTACACCGTAAAATACGGTACGTCATTCCTGTGCTGTAAACTGAAGTATCCTTTTTGATACAAAATATATGTTTTTAGTACTATTTGATATAAGCTTCTACTGAAAAATATTTCCCATTAAATTGAATAGTGACTATTATATTGTTCATGAAATTTACAGAAAGTGAAAAACAAGAGTACCGAGGATTACCACCCGGATATGTGTACTTTACTGTAATTAATTGGAACAACAGTGGTATTTATGCTTAACGAAGAATGAAGAATCTGCTTTAATAAGTATCATTATTCAACTCATCATTTTTTACAAGGTTCTGGTATTTCTATAGAAATTCTCATGACACTATTATTGGAAAGTGTTTTCAAAATTTCGATGTAAAGAACATCAAAAAAGAAACTCTGTTATAATCTTTTTTTCTTTTTTGTTTAAGAACGAAAGAAACACAACAATGACTTTGGGAATTTAAGCAGCTGTAATGTTTAATGCGCTTTTTGATAAAACACTTGAATTAAAGTGGATTTGCCGAATAAATTTTTAAAATGCAATGTGGAATAATGAAAATTAATAAAAAAATGGAAAATTTTGGAATTTAGAAAATTGTTTGCATATTTAATGCAAAATTAAATAAATGGAAGACTATAAAAAGCTTTTCTGTATGATTAACCATGCAAACTTGAAGTTTTCCCGATGTAAAAACGTCTTGTCGCGGGAAAATCCACGTATGTATAAAAGTATCATTTCTATGCAATTTTTAAAAGCATGCAAATTAAAAAAGATAAACAATCATTCCTCTTATGAATACTGAGTTAAAATGAGAAAAAATGAAAAAAAAATATAAGAAGTTCAAAAATTTATTTTGATGCAGATGCTTTAATAAAATAAAAATTCCATGAATATGATACCGTTACAATAAAGAATCATATTTTATACAATGAAGCATGTTTTTTGCTAATTTGGTATAAGATTCTATTATAAAAATATTTCACACTTATTTGGATAGTGGCTCTGATATGTCTCACTAAATTTAAAAAGTCAATTTCTAACATAAATGGTAAGACGAGCTGAAATATTTGGGACGGGATATTAATTTTTTGTAATTAATTCGTGCCATTCTTATATTTAAGTTCCACCAAAAAAAATGTCGTTGGTTAGTTGAGTGCGTTTTAATGGCGCAAAATCCCTTTAGAAACATACTGCGTCTACCGAGTTAAAACAAAGCACATTAAATTACTTAATTTTTTTAAGAAACCTTGCAATAGGAATTAGTTGAATTAAAACTAAAAAACGTAAAAAGAAATATAATGTGTTAATAAATGTTATTGAATACAATTAATGAATTTATAATATGTTAAAAATAAACATAAATGTGCATGGTTAAAAATCTATATAGTAATTAGGATCGATCTCAAAACAAAGTACAGAAAGTCCAAAATATGTAGCATAAACAAGTTTATGCTAAACGATTGAGTGATTTAAAAAACTAGTTAAAATCCCGTAGGTTTACATTCCTCACAAATAGTGATTTCCTCACTTGAATCTGAGTCATACCTATAAGTCGCTGGTTCCATAGCTTCTTCTGCATAGCGGAGCAGCTGTTTGAAATCTTTAATATTATCAAATGGTGGTACAAAACGTTATTTCATGTTATTTTTTCTTCACAAATTTTGACTGTGAACAGGCTTTAGATTAAAGTTTCCTTTAGTATGCACATGCTTTCTCCTTTCTTTGCAGTGTTAGAGAAACATCAGGTTTTTTGTGGTTTGTTTGCAGACAGAATAGAAGATTGTTTTGGATGATATTAAGAAGCATCTCTTAAACCAAGCTGTGATCATGGTGGTAATCTAGAATGCGAATGTTCAGAAGAATGAAAGTATTCTATTGTGACGGACTGTGATGAGTTTGTAAAATCAATTTGGCATATTTATTGGCTTGAAATAAGAGTATATATCACGGAATTTTTCTTTAACCCTTTCCGACGCAGTGTGCCGAGGTCGGGAAACCTAATTTTAATTCCAAACTTACGAACGGCACAAAGAATATTTTAGTAAAATTTTACTTTTACAATGAACATTTAAAGTAACATGTTTTTAATTTCTAAAAAAGTCATTTGTAAATTCCGGTGTCAGTCAATCATTTCATCATTTTACAACATAAATTGTCTGTGCTGGAAAGGGTTAAAAGTACGTGATAATAGGGTCATTCTCTCAAAACAGGGAAATTACATGTAACTACCTTGAATAATATTAAAAATAAATAAATAAGAAAAGTATTTTAATAACATTTCATGTTCTACGCTAACTTACAGATATAGTAAAACAAATTCGATAAAATGTAGTAATTTATAAAAAAAAATCAAATGATAAAAAGGCATAACCCTGGCTTGTAACTCTATACATTTATGTTGTTCTAAATGTTAAATAAATTAATAATAAAACTAATTTTTAATAACAATTAATTTAATACAGTCATAATTGAATCGGTCATTTAAAAAAGGGGTCAGCTCCTATGCAAGAGCATGGGAGTTGATCCCTTTTCAAAATGACAGATTCAATTATTTCACAAGTGGATAATATTTCAAAATAATTATTCAAAATATTTCAAAATAATCATTATTTTTTAATAGTTAAAAATGTACTAAAATGTACATAAGAGAAAAAACTTTCCTGGCAGACTGCATTACACTTTATATTTTCCTTGCAGTTAGCATCAGGGTTCTATTTTTTTTTTTTGCCTATTGCAAGGACTTTTATTTCTTTAACAAGCGACAAGGACTTTTATTTCTTTAATATTAAATGAGTATTTTTAAGTTGGTGCTATTTTTTGGTTGTGTTTAATTTGAATAATGTAACTGGCATCTACAGAAAAAACTATGTGAATAGAAAATTGTTTATATTACAATATAGACTGCATAATAAAGTAATAAATCTTTTAGAAAATATATACATTAGCTTTAAAAAATTTATACAGAATGTGCCAGCTTATAATAACATCAGATTCATCATTGACCGAGAAAATAAAAGACAGAACTGAAAATGCAAATCAGGATAATGATGCTTATTGTTTATTTGAAGTATAAAATATATTTAAGTTAAAAAGTATAAACATTTTGTATTGCACCAAAAAGCAAGTTATATTAATATTTGGACGTACTTAATTAGCTTTTTGTCCTTAGTATTTTTATGGAATATATTGTAATTAGCATTAATTAGTTTAAAGTAACTAAATTATTTTCTTGATATAACTCATGTGGTTTTGAAAATTTAATTTCAATTATAGTCTAGGTTAGGTTACAATAATTTATCATGAAGTATTTATTAACTTCATCATATATCATCAACAAAAAAATTAAGATTGAGAATATTTATTTGGCTTTTAGTCCTAAAATAAGTCTTTTATTAATTATGAAAAAATAAAGAAATCACTTTAAATTATTTTCCATTGTATATATCACTTTATTATGAATGTATTAAAATAATTTTTATTAGAAAATTAGTTTTGATATTAATTTATTTAATATAGATGACTCTAATGAGAAGCCTGTTTAATGACTTTTAAACATTTGATATATCTTTTACAGTCATGAATATTTTATGATTTTGTTACATATCTCTAAGTTTTTGCCCGGTCTTTTCATGAAGCAAGATTGACACAATAAAAAAGATTTATATTCCTGTACCATGTGGAAATCAAGCATCAGATTTTAAATTGAACGGTTTCCCTTAATTTAAGCTAACAGAAAATAAATATTTTCCCCCTAATTCTATTTTTATACTTAGTTTAGTTATTTATGTTGCTACATAAATTAAGAACAATATATATTTTACTAAATGTCTATAATATGTTTTTGCAATTCAGTTACTTCATTTCAGTCGTGGTATGAGTATCATTGTCTTGGGATAGAGATTTAAAAAAATATTTTTTCCTCCTCAAAACAAAGTTTTTGCTCTACTGGTATTTTTCCCTCTTGTATAGAGCGTAAATAACAGCAGCAACAACTACAAAAAATACCATACGTATATAGTATAATTTTTTTAATGTTGCAATATTGAAAAGTTGTCTGTCTCGCTTTGAATGACTCATGGGTATGTTCAATTAGATGGAATTTGGTTTCTTATGTGGATTTTTAAGACTGTTTTAATAGACGGGTTGCACATGACGTCACATGTCTGAAATCGCTTCATATGGCGCCCAAATATAAGGCGAATATGGTGCTCTCCATTTGAGTTTTTAGAATTATTTGCACTATAATAATAAAAATAAGGAAGCTCTAAATTAAAGAGAAAGATAACACGTGCTTTTAACGGCAAACGGGGAGTTCTGTGCTGCACGTGTGTGCTCCAGAAGCTATAGTATCAGTCGTTGCTAATAACAACGTGACGTCAATGCAAGGGGTCTATAGACTATAGTATGAAACCCAACAGATGGCACTCTGGATTCTACACGTTTGCGTGCTTCAAAGTATGACTGATTTTGAGTAATTTTAACAGTCAAAGTCTCGTATCCAATTTGGAGAAGAACAGGAATATGCTGTGTGAAAACCTTGAAAGTTGGCATAGCGTTCAGCATTTTTATAGTATGTACATGCAACAGAACCACGACAACAACATTTCCATTGCCATAACTGCCGCGGTTAGAATAAATAGTGTGGAAATGTGCTATCCAAACAGCGCTACAAAGTTGTATACCTTAAATCTGCAATGATGCTGAAATCCAGGGAGCCGATCGCAGCGACATCTACACTATATTTCCAAACTTCAAAGTACAGCGTCTAGAATACCTAGTATGGAAATATGCTATCCAAACAGTGCTAAAAAATTGTATCCCTTAAATGTGCGACGATACTATAGCGACTAGAATACATAGTGTGGAAATCGGCTATCCCTGTAATACTTAAAAATGTGCTAAAATATTGTATCCCTTAAATGTGCAATGATGCTGCTCCCATATGCAGATCGCAGCGACATATGCAGGATATTTCTACAACTGCAAGATATTGCCAGTCTATATAATGTAATACTAGTAATACGAAAATCCCGCAGATGTCGCTGCGATTCACACTTGAAATTTTAGCAGTATCGTCGCACATTTAAGGGATACAAATTTTTAGCACTGTTTGGATAGCATATTTCCACACTAGGTATTCTAGACGCTGTAACGATACTGCTAAAATTTCAAGTGTAGATCGCAGCGACATCTGCGGGATTTTCGTATTACTAGTATTACATTGTACAGACTGGCAATTTCTTGCAGTTGTAGAAAATATCCTGCAGATATCGCTGCGATCTACATATTGAAGCAGTATCATTGCACATTTAAGGGATACAATATTTTAGCGCTTTTTTAAGTATTACAGGGATAGCCGATTTCCACACTATATATTCTAGGCGCTATACTTCAAAGTAAACATCGTATTATTACGGCGTCTAGACCAAATCGTCTTGGAGTTTTAGAAAAATCCTGCAGATGTCGCCGTGATCGAGTTATTGGATTTCAGCATCGTTTGACCTTTAAGGGATTCAATATTTTAGCACTTTTTAAAGTATTATTGGGTTAGCAGATTTCCACACTATATATTCTAGACGCTGCACCATAAAACTGGCACCGGACAACTCATGTAATCTGCTTTGATTCTTGTAGGTATATTAGGGCTCTCGAATTTCAAAATTAGTTGCTTTGTGGAACACATTTTATCATTTCGAATGTCTGTGATTCAGCGTACCTCAGTAATAATTTCATCGCTTGAATTCTTCTGAAGTTCCTTTTTGTAGAAAATAAAAGATCATGTTCAGATATTACACAACGACTAGTAATAACAGTTGAATAGACTTGAACTGTAACAGGGAAGGAACACATTTATTTCCGTTTGAGTATAATTCCGATTGTTTTTATGATGAAACTTCAACTAGGGAGTCACCAAAATGCATTATTTTAATAGAGTGAAGATCACCAAGAAGAGAATGAAAAGTTTTAACTATCAGAAAAGGGAAAGTTTTCATGAGTAAACCATCATAAATACTATTAATGAAATAAGTAATGAAAAAAGTATGATATGAATGTTCTGTAAAATTAGTTGTTCTCCGCAGGAGAGAGAATTTGAAGAAAGTGAAGTAATTCCATTCATAGTAAAAAAGAAAAATATTCACACGCTGGTAGCATACCGGACCCAACAAGGAGTTACTTTCGTACTCCGGCTCCCATACGCTCGCAATAATCTCCTATGGCAGTCATCCCCATTAATGAGATTACTAGTAAGTGACCACTTTCTTGATCCCTACACTGAAAATTAAATCTGTTGATTTTACAGAAAAAACTGTCAGACAGGACGGCAGTAAAACTGTTTATTTTACGGAAATAACCTGTATATACTCGAAATTTCTGTTATTTTAACAGATTTTTCCCGTAAGTTCGTAATAAATATAGATTATTTCAGATAAAAGACAGTTTTTTACTATTAACTGACCAGCCGGTTGACACATACGGGACAAAATGCAGCCCCCGTCTACTCAAAGCAGAGGCTAAAGCAGTGTGTTAGTTCTCTACAAATAGCAGAATCCCCCTTTCCAGGAACACGGGTCGTCGTTCCGAGGAGGAAACCGAGTGTGAAAAAAGTGGAAAGAATAGAAGATAAAAAAGAAAAGAGACAGATAGCTCACGTGCCCGGCGTTGCAAATCCCGTGAACACATAAAGAATGTATTCCAAAATGGGGACCAATAATAAAGAATCTTTATTAATATCCAGCAGTAATCAAATCATAAAGGTTTAAGTCTTTCTCTAGGAATTCTCATAGGACATTTTTAACAGAAAATGTTTTCAAAATTTCAGTGTAGCGAATATTTCAAAAGACTCCGTCCATAAATTTATTATATGTTAGTTTAAGCACAAAAGAAACTGAACAATGACTTTGAAAATTTTAACATCAGCAATACCTATTAAGCTTTTTGATTAAAAAAAACTTGAATTAAAGTGGCTTTGCGGAACAGAGTTTAGATATGCAATACAAAATGAAGAAAACTACGAAAAAATTGGAAAAGATGGCATTTAGAAAACTGGTTGCATATTTAATGTACAATTAAATTGATACGGGGAAATAAAAAACTTTACTGTATGATTAAACATAAAAACTAGAAGTCTTGTCAGTGAAATGTATTTTTTGTAGCGAGAATATACACACGTCTCGTCACCTTTTCTATGCATTTTTTTAAAGCATGCAAAAGAAAAAATCGTCCCGTGCTAATATTATGTTAAAATTATGAGAATAAAATTGGAATACAGAATTTTATTCTACTGTAGATGACTTAATATAATAAGAATTAGGTAAATCTATTAGAGTAAAGTTTCATATTTTATACGAAAAAAACATGCTTTTGGTTGCATTTGATATCAGTTTTCACTGTCAAAATATTTCACATTTATTTGAATAGCGGCTATTATTTAGCTCATGAAATTTTCAGAAATGGTAAAACAAGAGCTAAAATATCACCATCGGGATATTTACTTTCTCATAATTGCAATAGTTTTGATTAACGAAGAATGAAGTATCCACATTAATAAATAGCAATGATGAACTTATCAATCTCTTTCAAGGTTCCAGTCTTTTTTGTAAGAATGCTCAAAGACACTTTTAACAGAAAACGATTTCCGAAATTTCAGTGTAGCGAACTGTAAATTAGAAACTCTTTCCATAAATTTATTACTTTTTCTTTAAGAACACACACAAAAAAAAACAACAACAAATCTGAACAAAGACGTTTGGAATTAAAACAACTAGAATATTTAATACGTGTTTTTCTGAAACACTTGAATAAAAGAGCCATTGTGAAATAAAGTTTAGAAATGCAATTCGAAATGGAGAAAATTACGAAAAAATGGCAAAGTATAGAATTTTATTAAACTGGTTGCCAATTTAATAGAGAATTAAATAAATGGATGAAAATAAAAAGGTTTACTGTATGATAAAACGTAAAATATTGAAGTCTTCTCCAGTGGAACGTTTTCTTTATGACAATTATATTCACATGTGTCTATAAACGAAACGTTTCTAGAACAATGCAACATGAAAAAGGATAAAGATAAACAATCTTTCTTTTTATTAATAAGTCGTTAAAATTGTGAGAAGAAATAAAATTTAAACACGAAACATTTTTCTGAGGCAGTTGATTTAATAAAATAAGAATTAGAGTAGGTGGGGGTAAAGATACGCACGGGGCAAAGATACGCACTGACTGCTTTAATATAAAGAAAAATTTCTACAATCATGACCGCTAGGTGGTAGTTTGGTCTCAAGTGTAGTAGTTGTGTGTTCAAACCTTGTGAAAAAAGTAACACTCCGTGCCAAGAAAATGAGATAAGTTTAAGTTTTCTCATTCTGATCTCTTATTTTTAAATTTTCACTTTATTGTTTAGCTGAAAATACTTTGAATTTTTGCAAATCCAAAAATTCAGTGGAGAACAGAAGCTCTATAGCTTCTAAATGCAGTATAGTTTACCTCTATCGCATTTGTTTAAAGTTGTCAGTAGCCGGTTAAGTAAAATAAGCAGAATGGGGTAAAAGTACGCATCTGTCTTGGGGCAAAGATACGCACAATTTTAAGATTCGGGGCTTTGTCCTATCGTTTTAGCTAGATGCTAAGCTTTTCACAATTACGTTGTGGAAAGTTTTATTTTTTATATTGTATATTATATAATAGCTATTTAACTAATATAAACTAGTGAACTATCTTTTCCTTTTCTAGTTAAGTTTTATTTCAATTTAGAACTTAGGTATCTACCTACCTACATTTAAAAATCAATATTCTTGTTTCATAAAACGATTTTGTTTTAAGTCTTAGCCCTTAACTCCTGTTATCTGTCTCACAGACCGCTGCTATATTCAGTTTTCATAGCTCAACAAGTAATTTTCAATTTTACTATTGATGTTAGTTTAATTTTGATTCGTTTGGAAACTTAGTAGTATCGCTAAAGACTTCTAAATGAGGATAATGTTTTATTATTATAGGCCTTTACATAAAATTTAGTGCAAAAACAGTATCTTATGAGTCAGTCAACCCTTTCATTCATTCTACGATCAAGGGGTCTTTGGGACCGCTCACAGTATTTATGCTACAATTTTTGTCACAGTAGTTAGAGGTTAACTGCTATTTGCGATCTCACAGACCGCTGCTTTTTTCTTTTTCTTTTTTTTTTTCATGGTTTAACTTACAATTTTCAGTTTAACTATAAATACTAGTGAAATTTACTAATGCTTTTGCATCATTCGTTTTATTGGAAATGGGGCAAAACCCACAGAAACTGGGCAAAAATACGCACTGCGTATCTTTGCCCCAAGACTGCGTACTTCTACCCCAACCGATGGGGCAAAGATACGCAGAGCAATGTTTTATAAAAATTGCAATTTCTCGCAGAATTATAATTTGACAGAATGTTAGTTGATGGGGACACTTGCCTAAGGTTCTAATCTAACATTTTAATCACTCATTACATAAGTTTAGACCAATGTGTGCGTTAAAAATCAAAATGTATGGAAAGTGCGTATCTTAAACCCCACCTACTCTATACCATTCTGAAATCATATGCGTAAAGATTCATATCTTATACAAAAAAGTATGTTTTAATTTATATCTAGGTACACTCTAAAAAATGAATGTATAAATTAGTCACTTTTACATAAGTATATGTGTAAATTTTTAAATAAATATTTGGTCATAAAATTTATACACTTGTATTTATGTGTGTTTATCGGCATTATGTGTGTATATATTATATTAAGTGTGTAATTTGTTATCTCTTCAAAAAATCAAACAAGTGTGTAAATCTAGAAAATTGTGCGGATTTAAACGAATTGTTTTGTTAATGTAAATTTACAAATTTTGCATATTACACAATAATCTGTGTATTTAGCATATTACATTGAAATATGTGTAAGAATATTACACAGATATATATGCGTAAGAACGGAACATTACACAGAAATATGGGTACGCATTTTAAACAGCTATAGGTCTAAGAACGGAATATTACACAGGATTATCTGTAAGAATATTATACAGAAATATGTGTAAGAACACAATATTAGACAGGAGAAAAAGTAAGAATGTTACACATAAATACATGAAAAAACAGAGCATTACTCAGAAATACTATACTTATGTGCGCTCAATAAATATCGATACTTGCAAACTTGGCTTGTGTAATAGTAGCATTGGAAAGTTGCAGTTTCTTAGTCCGTATACCGTTTAGGTAAGTATTGCTTATTTGCTGTTGATTGGATTGAATTGAATAGAGAATTTCTCATCTTGATACATATGTATCTTTGAAAAGTTATGACTAAAATTGATAAAAAAATCCGAAAAATACGAAAATAGTACTGGCGTCACAATTTCCTTATTTTAACGAAATTTTATTTTACAGCGTATTTATTTAGATTATACATGTTCTATGTATAAATTGTGCATACGGTTTTAGGACTTCAAAAAACTCTAACAGAGAGATGACATGCAATAAATGTAATTTTAGACGATCCTGTTTCTCGTAAATTAAAGGTACACTATTTTGTAGCCTCAAAATAAATCTACTGGAAAGAAAACAAACACACTAAACACATGAGTTTCTTTTCATGCAAATTTGTTTAGCGACCATAAAAATATTTAGTTCAAAATTCACAGCTCAAACTTCACTGTAAAAATTTATGTAACGTTACTCCATAAATTTGGTGGCAGCATGGCGCCTCCAATTTTATGGTGTAATTTAACTTATATAATGGTGTAATTTAAACTGATATGTGTACCGGAATACCAATTTTTTTCCGTTAAATTACTCCATAAAATGGAGGCAGCAAGTCTGCCTCAACTTTTATGGGGCAACGTTACATAATTTTTTTACAGTGATATAAGGTTATGTACTATGTACACAAAATCCATCTTTTTGTATATTACATATATACATGTGTTCGCATGTGCAATTTACACTTTAAGGTGTGTGTTTCAGATTTATCTAATAACTTTTTACACACTTAAGCATCTTAATGTGTTGTCATCAAAATACACAGAGCAATGTGTGTTTTGAAATTGACACGCCAGCAATTTGGCAATTTACACGCCACTTTGCACATATAGACAAATCGTTTTGTGTCATTATACCTGTTTTAATGTGTAAATTTATGCATTTATTTTTTAGAGTGTAATAAATTTATGCTGAAAATACAGTGCGCCATTTCAATGCTGTTAAAACATGTTGGAAATCTGGACAAAGTCTTATCCCCCTCAATTTGTCGTGTGGTTTCTTCGGAAGTTATATCGTTCCAAACCGGTTTTTATTTTTCCATTTCGGTCGTAAAAGCACTCTCTTTTAACTGTAACTGTATGCCTATTTTTATTCCAGTTAGATGTACTGAGTAAGTATATCTTGTGTGAAACAACTCCATAGAGTGTGTAGGGGTGTGAAGTGATGTAATGGAAGTACGATGGAAATGGAGTTTAAACTTACTCCTTGCAACATTTATAATATGTCAATATAACAAAGTTCCCAGCAAAAGCTGGAGGTGTATGTATATATCCTTATTATTTCAGTTTTAAAATTCAAGCTGAATTTAATAAATGAACTGTTATTTTCAAATGAACAGTTTCATCGATGTGATTTATACTTAACGCCACACCAAATGATCTTAAAAGCTGCGTATTTATAACTCTGCTCTAATTATAACATGGTTATGGGCCATGTCATGCTATTTAAAGGTCAAATAGTTGTAACATGGTGCGATTTAGATGAAATAGATACTGTATAATGGCACAGGCTCCAGAGTTAACTTATTCGTTCCCGAAACTATCGGATTATAATTATCCTTCCTGGAAGCTCGACGTCAAATGTGTATTGATTGACCGAAATTGCTGGGAGTTTATTACAAAGCCAGATATCGCATGTAAAGTGGATGCCTCTGATCGTGAGAAGTGCGACTTTGAATGGCGTAAACGAAGAGCTTATCCTACAATTTATCAATCCATAGAATGGAAATTTCAGATACTAATTGGTCAGACAGAAAGCGGCAAAGAAGCTTGGGATATTTAAAAGTTAAACTTCGAACCAACTTCACGAGTACACTTAGCTGGATTAGTCGATGCATTTTTGAGATGAAGTTAAACTCACAAGAAGAAACTATCGGTTTATTTTGTAAAAAAATTGAAGAAAAGAAGGTTCAAATTAAAGATGCTGGATTTGAGATGCCAGAACTGGTAGTATGTTTTCAACTATTCCGTCGATTATCTGAGGAATACGGTAATTTAGTTCAAGTGTTATATAGATTAGACGATAAAGAATTCAAATTATAAAATGTACCTAAGCAGTTAATAACTGAATATGGGAGAATTTGTTTAAAACGCAAAGATGAAGGTGAAGAGGTTATCGCCGTAGGTGATGCTTATGCAACTGCGTTTAAAAACCCTACTGGCTAAACCAACCATTCCATCGGATAATTTTGGAAGCAGTAAAAAACCCTAGTTTTCACGAAGTGGAAGCGATCTGGATCCCACTAGACGATCGTATACTTCACCAGCTAATCGTATGGAGCCAAGTTTAATATGCAGTTACTGCAAGCGACCTGGTCACACAGATACAAGGTGTTTCAAAAAGAACTCTAGAGGGAAAAAGGAAGTTTTCTACAGTGAACCTACAAAGCAATCTCAATTCGCCCTAATGTCTTCAAATGATGGAAAGCTCGTGGAATTTCTTCTGCACTCAGCGGCTACTTCTCATTTTACGAATGACAGGAGACTATTTGTAACATATAAAGACCTCCCCCCTCAACAAGTGCTGATAGGAGACAAGGACTGTTCGTCGGAAATATTGGGTATTGGTGATATTGACTTTACTATACTAGATATAACAGATAATGTAGAAATAACTTGATGTGTTGTATGCTCCTAACATGAAAAGAAATTTAATTGGTGGGTCTAATATCTAGACATTGCAGGAAACCAAATTAAATAGGGAAATAATAAAATGATTGTGTATGATAATTAACTAGATATTGTTTTACTGTACCTCGAGTTGATAAATTTTATATTGTTAAATGTTATGCTTCAAAATGTGAAAATTTTGCTTATTCTACTAGTTTAAATTCAGAGATTGTGCATCGTAGATTTTGTCATACAAACTTACCTTTACTTGAAAAAATGAGTAAAAATAATTGTGTTAAAGGTATTGAAAATACTAACTATAAAAACAAAAATAAGATGTGTGAATCTTGTGTAATTGCAAAATCTAATAGAAGACCGTTTAAAATAACATGTATAAACGCATTTCTAGTCAAATCCTCGATAGAGTGTATATGGATTTGTGGAGTCCTAGCCCTGTTAACTCGTTAGGAGGGGGGAAATACTTTTTGTCAATAATTGACGATTATTCTAGAAGGACTGAGGTTTATATAATTATGGATAAAACGGAAGTGTTTGAATGCTTTAAAAAAGTTTTTAGTTAAAGCCGAGAGACAAACTGGTAAAAAGTTAAAATGTGTACGAACTGATAATGGGCTGGAATTTACTCATAAACCATTTGAGAAATTGTTAATTGATTTAGGTATAAGAATCGAAAGATCCTCCATTTAAAATCCAGAACAGGTGGGTGTTGTTGAAAATTTTAATAATGTAGCAATGAATGCAGTTAGAGCAATGTTACACGATAGCCGGTTAAAACCATCATTCTGGGGAGAAGCTCTTTTGGCGTTTGTTCATACAAAAAATAGGACTGAACACAGTTTAACCCAAGGACTTACACCGCAATAATTATAGACGGGATTCAAACCTTCTGTAAGACATTTAAGAATTTTTGTTTCTTTAGCATTTGTTCATGTTCCTAAAGTTAAACGAAACAAACTTCAACCGAAAGCTTTACTAGGTATTTTAGTTGGTTATGTCATGAAAACAAAAGGCTATAGGATTTATATTTCAAAATAAGGCGAATTGTATATTCTATTCATGTGCGTATAGATGAATCCAAAAGGGTGTAGAAAAATTATTTGGGGGAAAAAACAAATATAAGGATTTGATATTCAATTTTAATGAATCTCAAATTGAAACAAACGGTTTAAATAATGCTACTCTAGATCTTAATCATAAACTACCAGGAGGGAGCTTAAACGAAGATGAAGAAAAGGGGGAGGGGGTAAGGTAACTGTAAGTTCCATAAATATTTCAGAATGGAAAAGGATTGAAAAACCTAGAACAAAAAAGTAAGAGTATTGAACTGTATTATTATACCCCAATAACAAATATGAGACTGAGATCTTTAAATATTGTTAAAAAATATCGTAAGGAAAATAAAATCCCTTTTGAACCAGATAAGTTTGATTTTAAACCTAAAACTACTCATCTTAATACTGCAACTTTAAGTGAACCCTCTACTAGTGGTTCAGACGATCCATATTTAACTGAATTATTTCAACATGAATTTTACAATACTGAAATCCCTAAATCATCTGAGGATGCACAAATAAATCCAGAAAGGGGGAAATGGAATGCCGCGATGAGGGAAGAACTTGAGATGATGAGTAAGAGAAAGGTTTGGCGGTTGGTTGATCCACCCAAAAATTCCACAATAGTAGGAAGTAAATGGGTTTATAATATAAAAAACACGAAAAAATGGTAAAAACTACAAGGCACGTCTCTTGGCTCAAGGTTTTAAACAGAAACAGTTATTGATTTTAATAATATATTTTCACCTGTTGTAAATTTTTCAATTATAAAACTGTTTATTTTATTAGTTTCTATGTTAAATTGGCATCATATTCAATTGGATGTAAAACTAGCATATTTATATGAGTCTTTAAAAGAAACTGTGTTTATGAAACAACCTCCGGGATTTGAAATGAGTGCTGAAAATAAAGTTTGTTTGTTAAATAAATCAATTTATGGATTAAAGCAAAGTGGCCGCGAATGGAATTCTGAATTAGATAATATATTACATAATCTTGGATTTTGTAAATTAAAATGGTGTAACTGTGTGTATAAACTGAATAGTAATGCAATTTTAGTTGTTTATGTAGATGATTTAGTTTTGTTTGCTAAAGATGAAAATGTATTGCAATATGTAACTAATATGTTAAAAGATAGCTTGGAAATTACTGAAATGGGATTAACGAAGTATTTGCTAGGTGTTAACTTTGAACAGATTAAAGATTCATTATTCGTTCATCAAAGAACTTATATTGAAAGATCAGAATTAAAATATAAAGATTTACCTAAAAGTTATGTTAAATTACCTTTAAAAACTGGCTCTGTTTTACCAGATAAAGTTAACGAAAATGAAATTATCAAATATGAACTAATGAAAAAATTTCCATACCGATCTTTAATCGGGTGTCTGTCATTCTTGTCAAATAGATCAAGACCTGATATTAGTTTTTCTGTAAATGTAATGTCACAGTTTTGTAATGGGCATAGGGGAAAGTAGGGGAATGATGCTCACTTAAGGGAAAACATGAATAGCCAGTCAAATTTGGACAAAAAAATCAATATTTTATTAACGAAGTATAACTCCAAAGCATAAGGAACATTTTGCAATCAACTAATTTTCATAAAAGTGCTAGGAATTTTTTTAATCGTTTTATTTAAATGACCATCGATTGAGCGTTAATACCCGACATGGTAGGGTAATTGCGCTCAGAGTTTGAATACAACGTTTATGTAAGACAAAAGTCACATATGTAGTTGTGTGGGCTCTTCACACCGCTGCAGACTATTTGCAACCACTTTACACATATTGTGTTAGACATACAGTGGGATACATTTTTATATTTAGGTTTTTTGATTTTCACCACTTTTTTGAAATCGTAAAATTCTCCTTGTTTAATGACATATTAATAAAGGCGAAAACAGGGAAATTTTACAATTTCAAAAAAAGTTGTGTCAAACAACAAATCTGAATTAAAAAATGTTGCCCACTGGCAACACTTCTTCTGGAATTCCACGCGAGCGCCATTACCCGTCATCGCCATGTTTGGTTTTATTGCATTATAATTTGCGTAACAATGCACTAGAAAAATAAATAAAAGCATGAAAATACAGCTAAATGTATATATTTTGTAGACATAATGAATAAATTAATATTTGAAAATAAGAGTGTACACTTACCTTCATGTTAGATGTTGTAGAATTTTATAATAAAAGAACTTCAAACTAATAACTTGAGGACACAAAAATACTTTCCTCCCGACTGGCACTAAATCCTTACTGGGAACTTAAGATGAAGTTCGCTAGGTAACGGTACCGATCGCACGTTTTCAATTCTATTCTATTCAGAGATATTTGGTGAGTGGGATTACCCTTCTGGGCGTCATTACCCTACTTTTTCCTACATATAAACACTGGTTAATATTTGTAGATATTATGAATTATGTTTTTCTACTAAAAGTTTTAAAATAAATCTGTCTAATGTAAAATCATTAAGTTTATGTGCATATTCGGATGCTAATTGGGGATGTCAACTTACTAAAAGACATTCAAGTAGTGGTTATATAATTTACTGTAGTAACATTCCGTTTGCTTGGAAATCATCGAAGCAAAAATGTATTGCACTCAGTTCTATGGAATCTGAGTTTATCTCATTAACTGAGAGTGTAAAGGAACTAACTTGGTATTCGAGAGCTTAAATGAACTTAAGTTATATGATGGAATAAAACCAATTCAGTACTGTGATAAGGAATCTGCTATTTATTTTTCTAAAAATAGCCACGAGAATTTTAAAACGAAACACATCGACATAAGATGTCAATTTATTCGTCTGTTAAAAAATTAAAATGTTTTGGAGTTAAAACATGTAACTTCTAAAGATAATAAGGCAGACTTTCTGGCTAAGCCTCTTCTGTATGTAAAGTTTCAAAGAGCTATTTGTAATATTTTTGATTTTGATTATAAAAAGAAAGGGGAGGTATTTACGACCGATGGGCCGCATGTTGGAAATCTGGACAAAGTCTTGTCCCCCTCAATTTGTCGTGTGGTTTGTTCGGAAGTTAAATCGTTCCGAACCGGTTTTTATTTTTCCATTTCGGTCGTAAAGGCACTCTCTTTTAACTGTAACTGTATGCATACTTTTAATCCAGTTTCATGTACTGAGTAAGTATATCTTGTGGGAAACAACTCCATAGAGTGTGTAGTGGTGTGAGGTGATGTAATGGAAGGACGATGGAAATGGAGTTAAAACTTACTCCTTGCTACAGTTATAATCTGTCAATATAACAAAGTTCCCAGTAAAAGCTGTAGTTGTATGTATATATTATTATTATTTAAGTTTTAAAATTCAAGCTGAATTTAATAAATGAACTGTTATTTTCAAATGAACTGTTTCATCGATGTGATTTATACTTAACGCCACACCAAATGACCTTAAAACCTGCGTATTTATAACTCTGCTATAATTATAACAAAAATGTATCACATTTGATACAAAAGTAGATTTTTAGTTGCATTTAAGATAAGTTTCTACTTTCACAATATTTCACTGTCATTTGAATAGTGGCTCAGATATAGCTCATGAAATTTACAATAAGGGAAAGGCAAGTAGTAAAATATACACATCCTTATGTTTAACTTCTTGTAATTAAATGGAATTATTGTGATATTTATATTTAACCAAGAATAAAGAGTCTACATTAATAACTATAATTAATAAACTCATCCATGTTTTTGAATGTTCCGTTCTTTTTATAGGAATGCTCATAAGTCACTTTTAACGGAAAATATTTTCAATATTTAAGTTTAACGAACTATAAAAGAAAAACCTGTCCATAAATTTATTACTTATTCGTTTAAGAACGACAGAAACTAAACCAAAGACCTTGGGAACCTATACAGCTGGAGTATTTAATACGATTTTTGATGAAACATTTAAATTAAAGTGGATTTAGGGAATAAAGTTTAGAAATATTATGTGAAATGAAGAAAAAAAAGTGAAAGTCTGGAATTTAGCCGTTTGCTAATTTAATCTTGAAATAAATAAATTGAGGGAAATGAAAACATAATAACTTGAATGTTGTCTTTATCGCAGGTACATATATTTGTTTCTATAAACGTACCGTTTCTATGCATTTTTTTAAAAAACCATGCAAAAGAATAACGCTAAATGTTCGTTCCTCATGTTAATACTGACTTAACATTATGAGAAGAAATAAAATTTTAACATGGAATTTTATTCTGATGCACATGATTTATTAAAAGAAGAATTATGACATTTTGATACCATTAGAATAAAGTATCATATTTTATACAAAAATGTGTGTTTTAGGTTGCATTTAATATCAGTTTCTATTGTCAAGATATTTCACATTCATTTGAATAGCTGTTCTTATTTAGCTCAAGAAATTTAGAGAAAATGAGAAATGAGAAACAAGAAACCCCAATACCACTTGGATATTTATTGTCTCAAAACTTATTGCCACAGCTGCGATATTTAAGTTTAGCTAAGAATGAAGAATCTACGTTAAAAAAATATCACCAATAAACTCGTCTATACCTTTCAGTGTTACAGTTTTTCTACAAGAATTTCTCATAAGACACGTTTAACGCAATTTTCTTTTTCAAAATTTCAGTGTAACAAACTGCACAAGATAAACTCTGTAAATAAATTTATTATCATTTCTTTAAATACTACAAAAACCAAACAAAGAATTTAATGCTCTTTTCCCGAAGCATTTAAATTAAAGTGGTTTTGCAGAATAAAATTTAGGTATGCAATGTAAAATCAAGAAAGTTAAAAAAATTGGGGAAAGTGTGGAATTTAGAAAACCGTTTGTATATTTAATGTAAAATTAAATAAATTGAGGGAAATAAAAAATTAATCTTTAGAAATTGAACTATTGTCTGTTGATTTTTAATTAATTAATTATTATTATTAATTATGATTTATTTTTGAAAACTATTTGTATATTTAATGTAAAATTAAATAAATTGAGGGAAATAAAAATAAATCTTTAGAAATTGAGCTATTGTCTGCTGATTTTTCATTTATTATTAATATTATTTATTTATTTATTTATTTTTGTCGCAGAAGCTGTCTATAAACGTATCGTTTCTATATATTTTTTAAGCAATGCAAAAGAATGATAAAAGATAAATAATAGATTCTCATATTAATACTGATATAAAAGTATGAGAAGAAATAAAATTTGAACATCGAATATTATTCTAATGCAGATAATTACAAAAAATTAAGAATTATACCATTTTGATATCATTATAATAAAGTATTCGACACTAAACAGAAAAACATGCTTTTCACTCTATTTAATATCTGTTTTTACTTACTGTAAATATATTTCACATTTGTTTTAATAGTGGCTCTGATTTAGATCACGAAATTTACTGAAATAGAAAGATAAGTGATATAATATTAGTATCCTCATCTTTAATTTCTTATAATTAATTGGAACAATTGTGACATTTTCGTAACAAAGTAAAAATGATTTGGGCTATTAAATAGAATTAATCGCCTCATATACAATCGTGGCCAAAAGTTTAGGACCACCGTGCAGAAACTAGCGTTTTTAAAATTGAAACCACTGATAACGTCATAAATCAAATCGATTTTCGTCAGATGGCGTCATTCCGTCTGACAGTGGAGTTGCTGTATTCGCTTTTCTTTTGAAATTTAAGTAATAAATGTCGCAGATGCAATTTATTGTCTGGATCTTAAATTTCAGTGGTGGTCCTAAACTTATGGCCACGACTGTAACTCTGTTAAGTTTCTAGGCTTTTTATAGGAATGCTCATAAAACACTTATTACAGAAAATGCTTTTCAAAATTTCAGCGTAACGGACCACAGAGAAGACTCTGTCCATAAATGTATTTCATTTATGCCTAGCGTCCCTTATTTAGGACGCTGGGAATTTCAATAAATTTGTATAATTTTGTCCGCTGTAACATGAATTAATTATCTGTAAAAGCTTTTATGTGTTAACGAGATATGACAGCAAAAGATGGATATTTATTTACTTGAATGAAGACTTTTTTTCGAAGACTTTTTTCATAGATTTTTCATTGTTGAAGATCGTGAAATGGTAAAAGTAAATTTATTTGCATTTTTTCTATCAAAGATCTAAATAACTAAGTTCTAATCTTAGCTTGTAAACTTCTTTGAAATACATATTTTTAAAAATTGCTAAATCATGTGTTCTAGCATAGCGATTCCTAATGTTTATTTGTTCGCGACCACCTTTAAGTAAACAGGTAAGAAAAATTATGCGTTAAGAATAGATTATGAAACACGTTCCAACACTTTCTGAATGCTTTAACAAAACTTCGTTATTTAGAGAAATAAGTTACATAAGAGAACTAAGTAAACATTTTAGAAATCGCATGAAACATTTGAAAAACTGATTTCTGCACTTACCGTATATAGCCAAATATGTATTCCACTTTTTTTGAACAGTCCTGTATTTGATTTGTCGGCTGATATATATACTATATAATGCGAAAATTTAATTTAGTAAGAAAACGCATAACAGGTTGAAATTTCTCTTTCAGCAATTTATACTAATAGATCAAAACATAGTTGTATACCCATGTAGTTAATCTAGTACCTTTATTACATGCCACTATTTAGCTAAAGTTTAATTCAAAGTAAAACACTCTTAAAACTACTGAAATCACATTTCCAGAAATTATCATTTATAGACAGCCATGTATCCAATTCTTTGAGTGACCATGCATATCATTTTATCTATGTTCTACAAACATTTTTTAGTAAAGTAAATGTAGTTCAGAGTAAAAATGCATAACTCATTTAAAAACCACCTTTAAGCAATTTACAGTCATACCCAGTAACTATTACGAATTATTTTGTGTAGCCCTGTATATGAATTACAACATTTATACACACCATATACTATGCATAAATATAGTGACACATATAAGCACATAACATAATTAATAATGCATTTCCAGCAATCATCGCTACTGTACAGTACTTCGGATACAATATAGTATCTGAAATCTTTTGTGTGTTCCTGTAAATTCTATGCACTTCGTATTATACATGAAATAAGTTATAGAAAACATCAGCGACGTATATCAATTTCATTATACATGAATTAATTTAACATAATTAAAATATGCCGCAAACAATTCCCTCCACCCCTATATCGTTCTCTAACGGAATTATTTTGTGTGGCCCTGTAAATGAATAATAACTATTCTTTGCACCGTATATTCTACAGAATGCATATTTAAGTGCACTTGATAAATGTATATCAATTTTATTATGCTTGAAAGCATGTAACATCATTAAAAACCATTTTAAACGATTTTTTTCCATAGGCCGTGATGTAACGGAAAACTTTTGACTGTCCCTGTAAATGCACTAAACATGCTAGAAACTTAATTCGAAATAGGGATCGTGCTATGGTAGAGGTCACTAACATCCAAAAATTTCAGAACGATCCGAGTATATTTACGAGAGTTAGAACGCGGACAGATTGACAGACAAACCGAAGTCATAAACACTTTTCAACTTTGTTGGAAAGTGTTAAAAAAGATTTTCGCGACCCACCTGATATGAGCGTATATTTCTCACATCAGTAGGGAAATTTTGTATGACCTCTATAAGCTATCGGCTATCCTATCCTAAGAAAAGGCAAATTTTCGTACGAAGGATGCACTATCAACAAACACAAGAATTGGTAATCCCAATGTGTGTAAGTTGAATAATATTTAAAACAACAAATATAATGAAAAATGCGTTTAATTATTATTAAAACGCAACTTTACAATCAGTGAGATTTTTGACATTGGTGTTTACCGGTTAGGGCATCTATATCAGAGTTAAAAATGGTTAATTTTAACCTTAAGTCATTTTCTGTACGCAGTTTGTTTCTGTACTTGTTTTTCAAAAACACCAAAGTCGAAAAGCACGTTCACAGAAATATCTCGTGTTAAACTCCATCAAGAATGTCAATGCTGATTTAGATATTTCTGGATATACTGCTCCTATGTTCATCCAGATGGAAACTAAGGATTTTTCCAGGGTTGCCTTAACCCCTTCAAGGGCGGTGGTTCAATTTTGGACCACCTAGATTTAATTCCTAAATGCGACATTGGCACCAGAAATTGGAACGAAAATTTTCCTTGTATCAAGTACGTGAACAAATGCTTTTCCTTATTTTGAAATAAATTTACTCATTTCAGCATTTTACGCGTAGAAGTACCTTGCCCCTGAAAGGGTTAACGACATCGCGACTACTTACATATCTCACAACGAGGTCATAACATAATGCCGACTGACTGCTTAAGAAAACATTGTCTTCTCACGAAGTTTTAGTTTAAGCTAATAGCTTTCATGATTATTGCGGTTGTAAAATAATGTATTTTTTATTTTTTTTTAAACAGATGGAATAAAATATATATTTTTGTGGTACACAACACACAACGAGTCATGACATAATACCGACCGGCTGTTGGAGAAAACACTGTCTTCTCACGAAGTTTTAGTTTAAGCAAACAGCTTTCATGATTATTGCGGTTGTAAAATAATGTATTTGTTATATTTTTTTAAACATATGAAGTAAGAGATATACCGTTCTGGTACACCTCGATTATTTCGCGACCCACCAGTGGGTCGCAATCTATAGGTTAAGAACCGCTGTTCTAGTCTATTTTCTATGTATTTTTGTAATGTCCCAAATACAGGACACTAGGCTCTAATGGTTACATGCTTCTATTAGCCATTTAGAGGAGAGTCCAAAATCAATCCTTTTCAAGATCATTATGCAAAAAAAACCTACTTTTAAACCTCAAATACGATCATTCATAGTTTAATAATTACAATATGATTAGTCTCTGTTAACAAATAAATATATAGTTTTAGTGGTACATCAAAATACTAATTATAGTATGCAATATACAATTTAAAAGACTATTTTAGATAAATCTAGAAAAATCATATAATTATGCATAATATGCTATTATAAATATCATGCATATTTCCATATTTAGGACATTTACATTTTATCAAATAAATAAAAAAAACAAATAATGTAATTTTTTTAGTATTTTTCAAGTGCATTTTGCAACATTGTAAAATCATTGCCAGCAAATTTGAGAAAACAAAAAGTCAGGCATAAATGTGTTAAGTACGAAACAAACTGAAGAAAGATTCCGGGAATTTAAACAGATGGAATATTTAATACGCTTTCTGATGAAACACTTGAATTAATGTGGCCTTTTGGAATAAAATTTAGAAACAAAGTGCAAAATGAAGAAAATTACGAAGAAATGGGAAATTATGGTATTTAGGAAAATGTTTGTATATTTAATGTAGAATTAAATAAACCGAATGAAGTAAAAAGTTTTACTGTATTTTTAAACATGATAGTTTAATGTTTTGCTGGTGGAATGTATTATTTTGATAACTTACACGCATATCTATAAATGTATTATTTTGTACCATGCGAATGAAAAATAAGATAAATAATCGTTCTTCTTGTTAATATTTAGTTAAAATTTTTATATTTTCTAACAAAAGTTTTGAATAATAATATTAAAATTCTACACAATTAATTTAATAATAAAATAACTCATTTTAAAAAGATCTGTTTCCTGAAATAACAGTTGAAGCTACTTATTTTACAACAATGTCTAAACACTTGGCAATAATTATCTGTTTAACCCATTAAGGACAAGCGTTACCATATGGTCACAGCATAGCTGTCAACCCTTTTGCTGTTTGAATACCAGTAATTTATAACAAAAATTTTCACTTCCTTTAATGACAGAAACTCTGCTATAAAATAAAATAAATATTGCTTTTCAGAAAAAAGTGGTACGAAAGGCAATTTTTGTATTTTACAAAGAAAAAATAATTCCGTCTTTAATGGGTTAATGCATGATTTTTTATGTTATTCAGAAAACATTATATTTGAGTCTACTTTTGTTAATTATCCATTAGAAAAATAGTGCAAAAAATGATTTCTGTTTCTGTTGGATATAATGCCATATTGTCACACTTTACATAACAAAAATTGCTCAGAAAAGGATAATTTTAAATTATATATTTACTTTAAAGTATTTACACTGTACAATAACAACTATTCAACGATATAATAATTTCTATAATGTTTGAAATATTTTGCAGAATTAATAATTACTACATTGTAAAGCACCTCGAGCACATTGCAAGTTGTTTCAAGAAAAGGTGTTATAACCTCCCCGTGATAACGAATATAAAAAACTTCACGACCTTAAATACAGGTTATCACACATAAGTAACACATAATAGTTCCCCAAAAGACCCACACAAAGCGCCAAATGGCGAAAGAAAGATCATCCAACTCCTAAGTAACACTATCCATTTAAGCATTAACGTCATCAATATTTAGTATAACAAATTTAATATACTGTGTTTTAGGTGCATGTTTTTGAATTATTAACAATATCAGGGGTCGGAGCAAGGGACAAATTTTATTGTTCTTATCTCTTATCAATAATCTTCAAGAGACATTTTTATAAAATATGCAATATCATGAGGATTATTGATAAAAGATACTGGTAAGAACAATAGAATTTGTCCCATATGATCCGACCCCTGCAATTATGCTCAACCTCTGAACCTTACTTCTACTTGACATAAGTCACGTTAAGCCATTGATTATGAGCCAGGGCTGACGACAAATTTTGTATTTAATCGTACCACAACTTATATATTTTTTTCTTTGTCGGAGATTTCTCTTAAAAATATCCTAGTGTAAGTGTGTGACAGAGATTATTTTTCAGAAAGTGATAAGAATAGAATTAAAAAATAGTCCACTGGGACGTATATGTTCTAATCCGTAAGCAAAAGTATTTGCTATGAATATAAATGAAACTGGAATATCTTTTACCCACTATATCCGCTTTCATTAATAAAATATACAGGAAAATGAAAAATAATTTATATACAGGTCATGCAATGGGCAAAAGTAATGCTCATGTGTGGAGCATATCATTAGTTTCTTCGAAATCATGCAGTCTTACAGAATGTAAAGATATAATGCGTTTAGTGATAATCGAGAGTCGTTGCAAAACGCAATGATGAACTTTTAAGTGTTATGAGCGTAGCGAATAGTATAGGTATATGAATGACACAGTGTTTCACTGGAACTAACAATTATAAAAGTCTAATATCTAACATATTTATACATTTATCATATATCTGTTTCAAATTTATGTTATATAATATTATATATATTACATAACATAAATTTGAAACAGATATATGAAATATATTAAAACCTTTACTTCTTTTAATTAGACAATTTTTTCATTCATTTTCTCTAATTGCATTTACAGAAAATTCCCTTTAACATTAATACGTAGATATCATATATTTTTATAGTATCACATCCACAAATTTAACTGAACTATACAAAATATCTTTTTCAAACATTTTCGCCCATGGCAGTTTAAGATGTTCATTGTATATGGAGGGATTAGTGTATCGTTTCGTCATGTTAATTTTATGTGTTTTGATAATCGTTAATTTGAAGCTCCTACCTATTAAGGAATATAGAGTAGAGAATTACTTTCACGATTTATAAGAGGTAACATAACTTTGACATCCTTAAATTTAAGACTCTTTTGAGAATTGTTTTAAAGAAATACGAAGTGTTTATAAAAATTCTTTTAACACTATTTCTACCAAGGGGTGTCAAAAGACACCTTTCGGATTTTAACTTAAAATTATTCTCTAAGTTTAATCATTTCTCCACAATTAATTTTTTGACTTTTTACACAGTAGTTGTTAAATAAATTCAGCGATATAATTTTCCTCGAGCTGATCATTGATATAAAAATATGCATATGGTATACCTATTTCGATCATGAGGTGTCTTTTGACACCTTACAGATTTCATAATTTCTAATTTCTAAAGATTTCATAATTTCTAATTTTAAACAATTTTACATATAAATATCAACGCAATGTTACAACACCATATCAATTATAATCTGATTAGGTAATCCCGATTTCAGTTGTAAAGGAAAATACAGGAGTTGCAGCATAACTTTGATATTCGCTTGTTTTCCGCCATGTTGCATTTTAGTGTAGATTGTAGATCATCGCAATGACTAATTCTAAAAAATTTAATAACGCGTTTTGTTCTCTAATTCTAATAGTGAGTTCAATACATATGAATTTTGTTTTCATTCGTGTAAAAACCGTGGTATTGAATAGGGAAACATTTTAATACACTGCTGTTTCTATGATTACTGTTGTTGTTGTTGTTGTAACAAAGATTGAAATTTTATGCATGAGACTTAAAGTTTGTTCAGTTAATTATATTAAAATGTTTGATTTTCTAATAAAAATTGAAAAAATGAGGAAGATAATATTTTTTATTGTTGTTTCTGTTGAAGTAAATCATATTTGATTACATTTATGTATATTTATATTTTATAGATTGTTGAATTAAGCTAGAATTTATAACTTGATTAAATAACCTCTAGTAAATACGCATCAATGTATTAATAAATATATTGCTCAAATTATCTGAATTTAACTGATAATTTGAAATCCGAACAGGTTAGGCAATTATTTGCATTCAAACGCAAAGGTGCCAAAGGAGACCTTTTGATAGAAATAGGTATAGACAAAATCGAGGTAGAAATAGAGTTAAACAAAATTATTATGAATAAAAAAAAACTTTAATTTTTATTTATATATTTAAGGAAGGTAGAGATATTTAGTTTAGATTTTTATAACTGGCGTGCGGGAACGCTTTGCTTAAAAAGGATCAAGCGATGCACACAATAACTTTTTGTAGATTTAAACAAAAACAATGTGACAAAAAGATTTTTTTTCTCCCCAAAACTAGTGAAATTTGTAGCCGTTTCAAAAAAGTATGATTTTTACTGAAATTCAACTGACAATTACTGACATCAATTACCGGCAATTAAAAGTAAAATATAAATTTTCAATTAAAAATTTCGTCACTTAAAACACAGGAAACACAGGAAACACAGGAAAACGAGATATGAACATTTTGAAAAAATCATACACATATCATCAGAAAAATGTGTGATGATTAATTTTCGAAAAGATCAAATTGATTGATAAAAGTTTGGTAGCTATAAAGTGTCCAGCAATTTTGAAAATGCTGTTCTGAAAAAAAAATGTGTTTAAAGTGGCACGCACTACTTCTGCTGCTCTGAAATCACCCTTTCACGTTCGACATAGATTTCTAATTAGTAAAATATGATTTTGTGAGTATAAAGAGTGTTTTAAAAGCCAAAAAATTTGAAATTTTCAAAGTGGTGTTACACCGAAAGACGAATACCTTGTATTTTCAGCGACTGCCAAGAAGGGTTATATGTTTCACGCGTATCTGGGTATGTGGATTTCTTTATACCCTCGAAAAATCCTAACGGCTGGATGGATTTTAATGAATGAGGTCTCTATCCATTCGTCTGAACCATCCAATGGTTATAGATTAAGTTTTGTTTTTATAAATTCAAAATGGCCGCCGTAAAATACAAAATGGTTGTAGAGACGAAAAAAAAAAAATTACGCACCCTATTGAATGACATATCATTGGATAGGTCTTTCAAAATGAAGACGATGTTTCATTGATTATTTTGCAGCCAGAAGCTCCGTTTAAATATTACACAAACTGGAAGCTGTGTAGGTAGAATCTTTAGCTTTACTGTAACTCTAACCTTCATAGACATCTATAGGCCTCATCAAAACAGTGTTTATAGATAGGAACTAACAATGAAACACAACTTAAAAGTCATGAATTCAAGTAAATAAAAAAATAGGTAAGTAATATAAAAAATAGTTTCACATTGGTGAGAAATAATTAATTAGTTCGCTTTTTACGTAGTCGGGTTTTTTGATTTTTTAAATTTAATTTTTACTTGTTACATCCCCTTCTTGAATAACTACGAAATCCGTCTGATGTGCCACATGATGACGCCATTTTCGGCAGTGAGGGAAATAAGTGCATTATAAAGTGAAATATATGTTATAATATTTATCTAAATTTCATAGTATAGAGAAATACAGGGTGGGCCAAAAGTCCCACATCCTATGAAAAACATGTATTGTTACAATATGGTTGCCTCCGTTGTCAAAACACAACTGCAGGCGATCGTTCATGTTCTTCAGAATGTTGGCCACTGCGATTGGCATTATGGCATGGCACTCAGTAGCACTCAAATAAAAAATTAAAAAAATTCCTATGATACGGACTTTTGGCCCACCCTGTGTATTAAAAAATGTTTATAAACATTTGTATTTAATGTAGATTTTAATAAATGGTCTAAAGTAAAAATGTTTCGCTTCATAATCAGACACAAATATTCGAATATTTAGTAAAGGCATACTCAACAAGTAAAAATTAAATTTAAAAAATCAAAAAACCCGACTGCGTAAAAAGCGAGCTAATTATTTCCCATCAATGTGAAACTATTTTTATATTACTTACCTATTTTTTTTATTTACTTGTATTGATGACTTTTAAGTTGTGTTTAATTGTTAGTTCCTATCTGTAAACACTGTTTTGATGAGGCCTATACATGTCTATGAAGGTTAGAGTTGCAGTAAAGCTAGAGATCCTACTTACACAATTTCCAGCTTGTGTAATATTTAAACGGAGCTTCTGACTGTAAAATAGTCAATGAAACATCGTTTACATTTTGAAAGACCCATCCAATGATATGCCACTCAATAGGGTGCGTAAAAAGTTTTTTCGTCTCTACCGCCATTTTGTATTTTAAGGCCGCCATTTTGAATTTATAAATCAAAACCTAGCCTATAGCTAAAGGACGGTTAAGACGAATCGATAGAGACCGCATTTATTGAAATCCGTCCAGCCGTTGGGATGTTTCAGAGGTATAAAGAAATCCACATACCCAGATACGCGTGAAACACATAACCCTTCTTGGCATTCGGGTAAAAAATCAGTGGATACTAGTACAAATATATTCGTTTATGCATGTTGTCATAAAATTGACTGATGGTTTTATTAATGAAATAGCTAGTAAATGGAAATAATATTACAATTTTAAAATACAAACCTTTTTTCTTTTTCTTTTAACTAGCTAACAACACTGAAACTCTAAAACTGAGTTAACTTTCATTTATCTGTTTGAGCATTCTAACTAATTGAGACAACGCAACGTCTCTTTTGATGACATTTTTTACTAAAAGAAGGGATGATACTAAAAAAATTTTCAAATTCGTACATTAATGTGCTGAAAGTATTACTTCAATAGATGTGTCATCATTTGTGTTCTCAGTTTTTGAGAATTTCTCGCATGAAATTAGTTTTTTAATGGATTATAATATTGCAATATCTGGATTTTTCATTTCAATTTTTCTCTAATTAAATTCCATCAAGCTTTTTGCTCTTATTAACTTTTTTTGCACCGTAATTTAAACCTCAAAATGAGGCACAGGAAAACGTCAATTAAAAGAGAAGAATTTGATCTAAATGACCCTTTTTCAAAAAAAAAAAAAAAAAAAAAAAAAAAAAATTCTCTCAAAAAGGAAATATCTATAAGTTAAAGGAATTTCTTTTCAAACTGATTAATAATGAAATTCTTCCTGAGATTTTCTTTACAACCAAATACAATGCCGCGGTCACTAATAAAATTCAAGAATCTTCTGAAAGTATGCAGGGGTCTAATAATATGGTAATGTTTTCAAATTGGTTTGTATCTATAATCATATAAAAAATCGCAGAAGTTGATATAGCATATTATATATATGCATATTATAAGAAGTGGCGGAAAAGAAAAGTAAAAATAAGAAAATGAATTAAAAAAAATAGACGTTAAGGGGTGTTAAGATATCACACAAGCGGAATTCTATAGACTTTATACCCCTTTTGCTTTTTTACATAAAATGAAATAAATACAGATCCCGCTTGTCCAAGAAATAAAATATGAGAATCGTTTATATCACTTTTTATAAGATTAAAAAAGATAACAAATAACTTGTTAATCTATAGTTTGATTAAAAAAGTAATTATCGTTTATTATTAATGATTATTAACCATCTTCGTACAGCTCCAGCTAATTCCACTGGTTATCAATACTTCGGTTATTCACGAATCACACGAAAATTGCCTGGCGAAGGGTTACCACAGGCAAGTATTTATTTTTTTTAATTCTGCCTACTGTACTTTTTCCACAAACTAATGTACGTCTAAACACTTAAATCCTCGTGGTAAATCTCTACTAGAAATTTAATGCGAAACATTGCATTTAAAAACATTGACAGATAAAATGATAATACAAATGATATCACAGGCTACTATTATATATAAACCATACTCGTAGACAAGGTGGGAATCGTAATATATGTATTTTGAAAATCCAAAAACTATTTACATTCTTGTATTAGATTAAAATATTGATAGTAATATGGGAATAGTAATAAATGTAGGTTAGTTAATGCGATACTATTTATTTAAAATTTTTAAATGTTATGAATTAATCACCTTTAGATACCAGACTCTGTATATGTTTAAAATAACGTATGCAGAAAATTGTCCTTTGGGATTGAGCTTGTTCATTCGCCTGGAGTCGAATCGTTATAGCCGAATTTACGATACAAAGTGCTGTAGATTTCAAAGATACCTTTTTACCACTAACTAAATGCCAGCGAATATTTTTTTTTCCTTAAAACTGAATATACAAAGATTACATGAAAATGACACTATTTTTCAGAAGCTGACTCTAGCTAACCTATGAAATCGCTAAAGATGACGCAATTTAAAGAAACTTTTTTGATTCTGATTCTTTCGGTTTTTAAGCGAGTAGTTTGATTACATATCAGTTAATTTCGATTTCTATTTACAGTGGTGTCCAAAATTGTGGACACTTTTAGGTAGCTTTCATTGCAAAAAGTAAAAAGCAACCTATTGCAGCAGTCCGAAGGAAAACACTTCGGGAAATTTTGCTATATTTTCGCCGATCATGACCCCCAGATACCAAAGCCACCCTCCGTTGAAACGCTGACTTAAATATATATATTATATATATATATAAATTTATATCTGAATTTTGTCATACATCTCTCGAATTTTTGAACCGATTTCGATGAAATTTTTCATATGCATAGCATAGTACATACTAATGTCTCGACCGAGTTCGTTGGCCAGCTTCATCCACCATCTTGTTTCAAAATAGCGGCCATTTGAATTTTGTTGACACTTTAGAAATTTTTAGGTTTCCTAACTTTCTCTTTAAAATGACCTATGTTGTTAACTCACACTGTGTGACTCTTTAAAATATCTTTTAATGTTTCTAACATTCTGTTTAAAATGATACATAAGAGTTTGCATTTTGTGAAACGTAACATTTTCTATAAGTATACAATGAAAAAAAAAACATAAAAAAATTCAAAAATTCAAATGGCCGCCATTTTGAAACAAGATGGCGGATGAAGCTAGCCAACGAACTCGGTCGACACATTAGTATGTACTATGTGCATGAAAAATTTCATCCATATCAGTTCAAAAATTCCAGAGTTACAGCATGACAAAATTCAGATATAAATAAATAAATATATATATATGTATATATAGGGATATATATGTATATATAGTATATATATATAAGTCAGAATTTCAACGGAGGGTGGTTTTGGTATCTGGGGGTCATGATCGACGAAAATATAGCAAAATTTTCCAAAAAAAAAGTGTTTTCCTTCGGACTGTTTTCTTTCAGATACTTTTTGTAATGAAAGCTACCTAAAAGTGTCCACAATTTCGGCCACCACTGTATGTTATTCTTTTATTTATTTATTGACGAAGTTTAAATTTCGTTATTTAATATTAGCTAGAAACAAATACTGAACTGTTTATATTGTTTTAAGTTCAAATATGTCAATCAATCTTCCGTACGCGGGCTGCACGTGACACAGATTTTAAAAAATCATGCTTGAAGATAACTTTAAAACCAAAAAAAATATCAGTAAATCGAAAAACATTTTTCAAATAATATTGCATTTTAAACTACAGTTTTTTCTGTATTTGACGGTGTAAAAATTGAAATTTTGCGACTTTTAGAAGTTAATAAATTTTCAGAAAGCGAAATTTATTATTCCAGTTGCATCGTTCATGTGACATCATCGATACGCACCGACAGGTTTTTAGCGGTATAACATAGATATTTTTTGTGGCAACAGGTAAATAATTAGATTTGGATATTAAAAAACAATAAAAACTTCTATGGTTACGTCTATGGCATTTTTTATCCATATTTATTTCTCTAGTAATGGATTTTTTTCAGATTTTTTTTTACGAAAACCTTAGCAGCCATGGAATTTATCACCGTGTTGAATTAAATGGTGATCGCCTGAACAGTTGAGTAGTTTATTGTCAAAGAAACCATTGCAGTCGCGCAAAAGAGCTTCACTTCGTTCGGCTCAATATGTTCTAGGTTAAATATATGTGCTTACATGTAACCAAAACATCCTCGTATTTTAATTAATATGTCCTCCTTTTTTTGTAAAATTTTACATTGTTTCCAACATGTGAAACTTCATTTTAAATAACAGAAATATTATCAATATAATAGGAAAAGATTATTTCGCAAATATTTAATAATGAATAGAATTTTATAATTAATGTTCAACTCATATATTGCTTGCATAAAATCATACAACAGATACATACAACAGATATTAAGGTCGACTCGGGTAACAGTTTGCTGAAATAAAGTGCATTGAAAATTAGCTTGAGTACATCCGTCTTATTTATCATTTTTACTGAAAGTATCAGTCTTCGTTATATAATGTTAACATTATTTAATATAACTAAGAATTAAGTTATTAAAAGAATGGCAGGAGTAGGAAAGATTTTTTACACATTAATCAAATATAATTTCTTGAAATGACGTTTCAGGAACATTTTATGAAGAATAGTTCTTGAGTAATTAATATTCACCTCAAATATTGCCATCCACGACTTCACATAAATTCTTTGGGCTAGCAATTACAGAGACTTGCTACATAAAACAGATTACTTATGAACGTCGCAGTAGCTTGTTACTGCCAGTTATTTTTAGCATTATAAAAGTGATTTATTTTATTAACACTCTGGGAAGAACATAAAATAAGACGAATAAATATTTTTAGACGTCGTAAGGTATAACAAATAATAAATATCTTAAGTTTGTTTTATTGTTTAGGAAAGCATGCGATATATTTTTTGAGGTCATTTAAAATATATTTCAATGAAAAAAAGGCTTTTTTATAAAAAAAAAGGTAAAAAGTTATTTATAAAAATAACTATTTTATTAAATCCTCAAAATGCATCGTTTAAATCATTCAAATTTTATCCATAAATATTTTTTGCACTTATCAATTACGAAAACCCCTCTCTGGCTACAGTATTTCAATAAAATCTTTAATAAATCATGAAAATTATCCGATTGAAGCACACCAATAAGGGTTAGATGTTCATCCGTCAATGTATATAATATGTGACCAAATACAGCAAACGTAGAGGCGAGAATTCCATATAGTGCGAAAAGAAAAGAGGAAGTGACTTCTGGTTGGCGGCACTGGAGAATCTGTATTAGATAGCTTTGATTTGCTTTGATTTGATAGCCTAAGATGGGCTGCTCAGACGAGGAAACCAAGTCTGTAGAACATAATGTCCCTCCCGGTTTTCTTCATTAAGGACTTAAAAAATACTATGTTTAGCCGAAGATGAACCCCACAAAAAATAAACTCCAGCCCTGCCTGGGGAGAACCCACACGCGACACAGGACAGGGCGGATTTGAGTAGTATATGAAGAAAAAAATGTACATTTGGATTCCTCACTGCTGGAAAATAGATTCACCCCGCCACACTAGACGGTCAATTCTTAAAGTTGCCGCCTGCACAAGCTCGAATTGCGACACTGGGAAGCACCACTCGATGAAGGAATAAGGCGCAGCCCAAGCGATTAATGAGTTAAGTTAGAAAGGTCACGGGAAAAGAAGTGAATGTTTTTAAGCTTTGTTAGTAGTGTTAGGCATGTTAGAATGTTGGATAACCTGCTCTTAAGGAGGTGGATGGGCTAATGATGTGCCAGCACTACGTGAGTGTGGTATCAGATAGTTCATGCATTCAACTGAGCAGCAGTGTTCGCAAATAAGAGCGAGGGGTTTTGTTAAACATCACCCTGTTTTGGTCATATCTGCATTACAGGAGGAATACCTTTGTAGAAGAAGTTTAAAAGAATGTGACCCAAATTATCGTTATCGTGCAAGGAATACCCTGAAAATCTTATACATGACATTTGTCTAGGTTGCGCTTGTAAGGAACTCACGAACATCTGACTAAACTCCTCATTTTATGGTCAGCTTGCCACTGGACTGATTGGGCCCTGGACCTCAATGCCGTCATGAACATTGTGCAATATTAGGTTTTCCATCGAATAGTGTGTATTCATAATCAAAACTTAATGCTCCAAAATAAATCATGTAAACGTATTGAAAACTTTTTTGAAATAGAATTATTTGAAACCTAATCCCACAATTACAGCTATTTGATGAATAATCAACGGAAAAAAGAAAAAAATATCCAAAATTTTCACATGGCACATTTTTTACTCATCAATATTACGTTTATTTATCTTGCTGATTAAACGCGAAATTTAAAACTTTTTCGTGGGAAACAAAAACAATAGTATTTAACAATTTACAAATTATAACATGGTGGTATTTTCCCCCTGATAGCAGCTGAAGCAACTTAATTTTTAACTTTAAAATCAACGCAGAAATTTTTTAAATTGTTTCTAAAAATATCTTAGAAGTAAAGTTATTTCAACAACCATCGAGAAAAAGTTACAACAACGGAAAAAAAAGATTAAATATAACAGAAGAACATCGATTGTTGTTGAATGAATATGAAATAAAATAAACAAGAACTTTAACACTTTTTAATACTAGGTAAGTACTTAGCATCCAAGATTTTCATGTGCAGTTTTCCCTTTTCTTTTCCCTTTTTTTCCCCTCAAAATGTATTTTATTTTGCTTTTAAATAAGCAACTCAAAAATTTTTCATTTGGAAGAAAAGTTATGTTATTTTAACAGCATTTATCTTACAATGTGCTAGACCATTTTTTGTTAGATTTTTTGAAGCAATTAATTCTTTTAACTTAAGTTTCAGTAAAGAAATTCAGTGCAAATTGTATAAAATTACTTTAGAAAATAAGCTCTTTTTAACAAAGAAACATTCAATGAAAATATCTGTTATGGCATTCCTATCATCTACATTATATCAAAAATACAGAAAAAAATACCATGAAATTTATAACCTTTGTAATTACATATTAAAAAGTTAAATCCCCTTTTACTTAAAATTCATTGTAATTTTATTTTTATACTAAGTGTTTTGGATCTTTCTATAAGGGAGAATAGTCGAATTTGGATTACTTCTCTTATTTTTAGATGTAACTGACTTCTTTTTTGGAATATATGCCAAAATATCACTACGCGTGATCAATCTATTCATCTGCCAACTAAAAAAAATCCCTGCCGGCCCGGCCTACAGGCAGAGGTAGATTTCGAAGTCAAATATACTAATTTCACAAACAAAAACTAAATCATGATTATAGATAAATCCACTTTAACAATTTTATCTGATGGCCGCTCTTGACGAGTTTTTATTTCATTTTCATAGAATAGCTGGTTTTATCAGAATCATTTTAGGGCGGTATTCAAAAAAATACTTTTCCATGCTCAACAACTCGAAATTTTCTGGCATAATTCCAGATTCATTTTTAATTTAAAAAAAATATGAAACTTGCTGACGTGATTTTTGGAGAGATTTATAAGCGACCTGTGTTTTTATTTTTTGTTCAATTAATTAAAACTTGATATATAAACAATTATTTTCTCAGAAGGACAATATTTTTCGTTTCTAACACAATCGCTTCGGGAAATTCCGTTCAAAATGCCCACTTTAACATCATTTTTTGAAATATATTCTGACTCTATCTAAAAATCCATTATTACGGTACATTATATAGTTTCTGAATAAACGAATCTACCAATTAAATGCGTTTGAGAGCAAAAATGAATTTAAAAACCAGTCAGAAAATAAGCAGTTTGGATTTAAGCACATCCTTAATACAATGATTTTTCCAACACAATCCGCTTCGGTAAATTCGGTTCAAAATGTCCTTTTTAACAGCATTTAAAAAAATATATTCTGCCCCTATCAGAAAATCGACCATTACGGTACATTATATAGTTTCTGAGTAAGAAAACGTACCAATTGGAAGCCTTTGAGAGCAAAAATGAATTGTAAAATGAGTCAGAAAATAAGCAGTTTGGATTTGAATACACCCTTACTAAGATCATTTTTTACTTCAACCGGTATGTATTTTTAATTTGTTTTTGCTCTAAGAATTGGTCCTATCCAAAACTTGTCTATATAGATGTTGTAGACAATATTAAGAAGATATATGATAAATTCATGGGGATTTTATATCTTTTGAATTGACGGAGTTATGGATTTTTTCTTCTTCAAACCCGCTTTTTGTTTTCGTTTTTAATTTTTTTTGCGGTACGAATTGGTCCTATCAAAAACTTGTGAATATAAAAGTTGTAGATAATGTTAAGGAGATTCATGATAAAATTAATTGGATTTGATATCTTGAGAATTGACGAAGTTATGGATTTTTTTCTTCTTCAAACGCCCTTTTTGTTTTCGTTTTTAATTTTTTTTTGCGGTACGAATTGCTCCTATCAAAAACTTCTGAATATAAAAGTTTTAGATAATGTTAAGGAGATTTATAATAAAATTAATTGAATTTGATATCTTGAGAATTGACGAAGTTATGAATTTTTTTCTCCCAAAAACCCTATTTTTTGCGCCCCTTGAGCCCATTTTTAACTTTATCAAAAATCTGTGATACATAAATTTTTGGCCCTATTTTTAGAAGTAATAAAAACTTTAAACTGATTTGATATGTACAAAAATTAAGAAGTTATGGGGGGTTTTCTGTTTTCACAAAACCCCTCCCTATTTCCCTCCCCTTGGTCCGATTTTGCCCATTAACGAACTTGACCGAGATTTTATGCCCATTGATTTTATGTATCAGTTTGGAAGAGATTGGTGCAGAATTACGAAAGTTATCGTGTCCAGAAGAAAGTGATATATATATATAGATAGATAGATAGATAGATAGATAGATAGATAGATATATAAAGTTTTTTACTGAGGGTGGTTTTGGGTTCTAGGGGTCATGATCGGTGTAGATCTGCAAAAATTTTTCAGAAATTCCAACATAGGAACGATCCCAATAGGTAGTATTTCATATGAAATCTACCTAAAAAATCTTTAGAACAATTTCTTTTTGAAAATCTTATGTTTTATTTTAATTTGAAAATTTTGTCAAGTGATCCAAATTCAGCAACCGGTCGCCTAAGTTGGACTCCCAGTCTCCTAAATTGGACCAAATAATATTAGGCTTAAATTATTAAACAATATTATGCTTAATTATAAACAATATTAAGCTTAAATTATTATTAAAAAAGTGTTTAAAAATTTATGCTGTATTAAAAAAAAAAATACGCTACGATTAATCAAACGCAAACCTGTCACCTCCCCCACGGAAGGTTTGATAAATTTTGCTTTTTAATGGCAAAAAAGTGAAATTCCTCCCCCACCCCCAAAGAACTGTAAAAAGTCTGCCTCCTCCCCTTCCAACGGAACTGCAAATATCCTCCCGGAGAAAAATGTCTAAATTCAACATGGTAATTCAAGTACTCCATAGAAATAAAGAAATCAATGAAAATAAATACAAATACATACAAAATAATAGACGTTGCACACAAAATGTATTGCATAAACGTGTAATAGATATTTTTTTAAGTTTATATAGGCCTAAAACTGTATAAAGAAATCGATCCAGATATATATATATATAAAATTAAACTATTCAAAACCGTGTATGGAGATAAGTAATCCATTATAAAATATGCAAAAAATAAAAAACAGTGACCACAGCATTAAGTCCTCGATATTCATCAATTTATGATCGTATATCTGTATCAATTTAAGCAACTCAAATTGGTCCAATTAAGGCAACTTAGCCATTTTTCAAAACAGATAATATCAAGGCTAAGAACAAAAACGAAAGCAAACAAATCCGCTTGAAAAATATGCGCAATGAAACATAACAACTTACCTTAGTTTTAAAGTATTCCCTTACGATTAGTAGGAAAAAATTGGTTCAAAAAACTAATTTTAGGTTTTTAAAAATTGTCTGAAAAAAAGCACGTGGAAGGCGGGTGATTATTCTAATTATAAATTACTTCTTTCTGTTGAGTAGGATTTCAGCGGTAGATGACTTCTCTTTCTGTAATTAATGACAGAATTGCAGAGGTCCATTTAAAGCGGCGGTCCAAATATGGCGACTTTCCTCTATTACATTAAGAACAAAATTTTATAATTATTGAAAATATAATAGCCGCTGAATATATTAAAACATTTGATGTGTCAGGAATTGTTTAAACAACTTATTTATTTTATTAATAATTTAATAAAGAGCCTTATAAAATAGTTCCTCATAGTACTTTACAAGATTTTTTAAATGAGGAACATCCAGAAAAAATAAATTCGTAACATCTCCTGAAGTAAATGCATGAAACTCATAATCCTGAATACCGCTTAAAAGTTCGATATTTTTGGAATAAAATTTAAGTATATTTTACTTTTATATTAAATTCATTCGATCTATATTAAAATTTCAAACTATATGAAATTAAAATTTTTATTAAATTTCTTGCTCTTAAAAAAAAGAACGCTACATTATACGAACAACGTTTTAAATTTGCCCCAGATGTTTAGATGTTTTTTTCAGAAATTTTCTCTAGCAACTTATATTTTAACAGCAGCATCAACGTGAATTTTACAAAACGGTTTTTTCAAAATATTATAAGAAATACCAAACGTCTTTTAATAAAAGAAATAAGATAAAAAATAAATTGTGAAGTCATTCCTAAGCATCTTCTTAAAATATATGAATCTGTAGAGCCTTTTAAAGCCTTTTAAAAGTTCAACATTTATTCTTCTTAAAATTTATTTTTATTTCACGGAAATTTGAACTGCCTCAAAACATGCGGATGTATGTGGGCGCGTCTGACACTTTTGCACCTAAAATAGATCTGTAGTAGAAAATTTTAAAGATCAAACTTTTATAGATTTTTTTTTTCATACTCTTCTAGTGTTTATTTACCATAATAACCGAGGCTAACGAAAAAGACAGACTACCTCGGTGCATCCCAAGTGTCTTTTGGGCGATTCTCAAAAGGTGGGCACTGGACACACGTCATAACTTTAAGCCTTTCAAACACAACTTTAATTATCATTGACTTTAATTTTTTATTTACACTGAGTTTTTAATTCTATTCAGAATCAGAAAATGACATAATTTATTGCAAAAGCTTTGTATAAATATCTTAAAATTTTATTATTTTATGCTAAAGAGGCCAATTTCGGACATTCATAAAGTTAACTGCTCCAATGTACCACCAAGAAAAGGAGTTTTAACTTCCAGGTGGTTCTAATGGTAAACAACGAATGCATAAAGGAAACGGATGATTTTTTGATAATTTCATTAAGAGATGGCAGGCTGATTTATTGCTTTTTTGAAGATAGAAGGACTTTTCTATAAAGAATTTTTTTGTATTTTGTTATGTTCGAAAGTAACGTACGCGACAAAGCTATCATTTCCACGAAAAATACATCAAGTAAGTACTTTAAACTCTTTTATCTAACTTTAAAATTGTTTTTAAAAAAATTTAAATTATTTGTATGTGTTTTTATAAGATTTTTTTTGCAATAAATGTACTTTTCTCAAATAAGAAAGTGGAATGTCCGAATCGTGTAACGATGGAAATGCAGATTTTATTTTCGGTAAATTTATTTTTAAAAATGATTTGGTGTCCTGAAACGTATAAAAAGATTTTTATTGTAATGTTTTATCGTAAATAATTACCGTGTTTTGTATAAATATAGTGTATTTAGTACGTGTAATAGTATAACTGGACTTGAAGCATGCTCAACTAATGTGTGTAACGATAGACACAATATGGCGACTGCTGCGACCCTTACGAAATTTCGGACATGTTTATTTAAAAGTATGATTTAAAATTAATAGTAAACTTCTTTTTTTATTTCAAAAGTAATTCTTCAGTGATCTTACGTGTTTTTATGTATTTTGCAAAGTTTGCTTTGTAGCAAATGTACCCCAAAAGATTATTTAATAACAATGTCCGAATCGTGGAACGATCTAAACATTAATAATTTTAATTTTCTAAATACATAAATAAACATATTATAACAGAGTCCATTGTTCTAACATACATCTTAAAAGATAAAATAAATATTTTTTTGTTAAATTATTGTACTTGAGTTCTTTTTTTTAAATTCAAGGTTTAAGAATCCCATCTCCTCAAAATTCCATTCTTCCTCTTTGCTCCCCTAACCAAAATTCAAGGCAAATAAAAAGTTTAAGACCCTTCGTGCTGTAACTTTGGTTAAAAAAAAAAAAAAACAAAAAAAAAACAGAAATTGACAGTATTCAAAGTATAGAAAAGACAGCCAGCAAAAACTGTTAAAGGTACTCATAAGATTCACTCCGTACACACGACAAACAAATTTGGTACTATTCAAATGAGAAATAGTTCTGGTTTTTACAATCTCTTTAAAAAACAATCAAGAATGCATTACCAGTGAAGCTGGTGAAAAAAAATATTGTTTCTACAACTGACTCCTCACAGTTGAAAATAGATTGACATTGGTGACTGGTAATTTGTATTAATTCATGATGAAAACTTATGGCCAGGTATTATTGAAAAGATCAGCATTGTTAATGGTGAACAAATATTTTCTATAAATTTTTTGACTCCTCAGGCAGACATTGATTTTAACAGGTTTTGTTATCCATCTAAAAAAGACAGCTCAAATTTAAAATATGAAGATATTTTGTTGAAATCACCAAATCCACCTCACCCGGTGACAGCAAGAGGAAACTTTTCTTTTGATAAAGAAATTATAGATATGTGCATTAAAAAAATGGCAGTATAACTTTTTCTTTTGAGAAAAAAGAATAAATTATATGTTGGATACGTCTAATATTATGTAAAGGTATGTTTTTTGCATAATGTGTAATTCCTATAAAATTAAGATATTACTTCTAAAAAAGTAGTAAATATTTTAATATCAGAGATTAACATTTGATTTTATTATTATTATTACTGGATAACAAAAAGTTAATTATACATATATGTATACACATACAATTATAGGACAGATTTAATACATTCTTAGTCTTAAGAATTTTTTAAATACTAAGCGCAACGTCCAAAATCTGTCCACAATGTCCAAAATCTGTAACGTACTTGCGAAAAAAATGTCCAAAATTTGTAACGTACACAACTGTTAATTAAATGCTTTAGTAATTAATTTTCCTGAATAGTTGCTGTCTTTTAATGTTTGTGTATAATTTTGTAGACTTATATACTATACTATTAAAAAAATTGGCCTTAAATTTGAAAAATTTAAAAATTACATATAGTTAACGTTTAATGATCCCACCTTTTGAGAATCTCCCTTTTTTTTACAGACCGCTAGAGTGATGTGCTGCTCTTTTCGCACACCTGTATTGGTGCATTAGAACATCACGTGACTCCAGCGGTCTTTACAAAAAGATACGTGGAATGCACTGCGGTAGCTTGTCTTTTTTGTAAGCCTCTTTAATAACACAGGGCTGATTTTCTAATGTATTATTTTTACGTGTATGACATGAATATCACACCCACAAAACTTAAAAAATAATTTTTTAGTCTAGAAAACGGATGCTGCTTTATTAGGGCTGTTCTCAAATACAAAGGAGCTACTTTCTGACACAATTGAAGAGCTAAGTGGAAGAACATGTTAAGTAACAAAAATTACATTTGGAGAAATTTGATGTGAAAGTTTTTGTTGTCAATTTTATTGATTTATTTTCTGTTTGATACCATGTGTTTAAAATATTAACAGGTGTGGTACTAAACTCTATCAAAAAAACTTATTCATATTTAATTTTTAAATATTAAAAAATATTAATATTATTTACATTATTAAACAATAAAATATTAAATATTAATGAATAATATCGTAAATCTTCAAGGCTAAATAGAATTTTGGTATTTTAGCTTTACCATGTTATAGAATACCTGATAACGCCTTCGTACAAAAGATAAAATAATTTTTAAGAAAATGTAGCGTAACATGTTCTTCCACTCAGCTCTTCAATTTTGAATTCAATTTTGTTCGGAAACGCGTGAAATTCATAGGAATTTTTATTAAAAAACTATGTAGAAACGTTTCCTTTTTTTGGTAAAGGCAGAATATATTTCGGAAAATACTGTCAAATTTGGCGTTTTGAACCAAATTTCCGGACGCAGTAAAACGAGAGAGATGGAAAACCGGTCGTTACGTGAACAAAATTGCTTATAACTCAATAAGTAATTTGTTTATCAAAAAGTGGCAAACTCTTTTCAATTCAAAATCGCTTCAATGGTGTCTGCCAATTTGATGCTTCACGTTTAAAAATGATTCAGAAAATGAGTCAGAAAGTTTCCTGTTGTTGATCAGGGGGTTTGAGAACTGCATTAAAGTAAATAAATGTCAGTTTAATATAAAAAAATTCAGTTGAAAATTTTAGGATTTCAACCTTTTAAGTTGAAAGCTAATAAATGTTCAAAAGTGTCCAAAATGCCCCTATGGATTGAACGAACTTTCATTTTATGAAGAAGAACAATAATTGAACATTACTTAAAATTTAAAAGGTTCTGGTTATTCGATACTTTTTTCTCCTCAGAACTACTGAAACAACATATTTTTCAACTAAAGTTCCAATAAAGAGTTTTAGAAAATAGTTCCCCAGAAGATTTGAGAAAATAAAAGCTTTTTTTCAATAAAGAAACAAAATAAATTTTAACGATATTTCTCAACATCTTCTTTAAAAAATTCTTAAACTTTCAAAGTATTTTTATTTTTTTTTCGATTAGAATTTATTTTATTTTTCATTTATAATCTTGAAGAATAATATCTTCATATGTACTTACAAATGAAAATAGACTGGAAGTTTTTTTTTTGTATTCTTTCCAAATTTAGTGAAGCAACCCATTTTTTGACTGTACTTTAAATAGTTTTATAAAATATTTCTTCAGAATATTTTAGAAAATAAACACTTTTCGACAAAGGAACATCCATCGAAAATAAATTATTACGACATTCCTTAACATCTACATAAAAAATGCATTGAATTCTCTACCGTTTAAACTTTTCTAAAAGTTGGTCATCTTTTCTTTCACATTTATTTTATTTCACATTTATTTTAGAACTTTCTCATTTACAATAAGAACAACGGTTTCATAATTACTTACGAATTAAAAGGTGCTGGATATTTTTAGACTTTTTTCTTTTGAAGTTACTGAAGCAACCTATTTTTTTTCTATAGTTTAAATAAAGATCTTTTATGAAATAGTTTCTAAAAATACTTTACAAAATAAGCTCTTTTCAACAAAGAAAAAAAAAACATCGAAAATAAATTGTTTGGTACAAAAAAGGGCTCATTTTTTCCCCTCTTTACAAAAGGCTTATCCTAGTGGAAAAAATATACGCTGCAAAACATAACTAAAAGAATAATGTTTTGAATACACGAGATAAGTTTTGTGAAGAACATCAGTCTACTATATACAAAGGTACGTTCAGCAAATGCTGCTTATAACTACCACTGGGGTTCACCGTAAGACAAATAAAGATAAATGGTTCTAAAATGATAAGAAAGAAAAGACTGAAATTTATCTTTAACGGTATTATTTCTAACCCTTCAGAGAATAAGAAGAAAAAAATCGTTTCCAAAATGAGATGATCGTTTCTATTAAAATTGCGTTGGGTATTTCTAGAATTCTTTAGAAAGTTTTTTTTTTTTCATGTCTCAGCTGAAAGTTCATCCTTGTAAATGATTTGATTTTTTATACTTGAAATTGAAAAAAAAATTACTTTAAAAAGTCCAATTACTTTGTACTTAAGATGAAAAATTCCCGTTAAAAAAAAACATTTATTTTTTTTTTCAAGTTCAATTATGTTTGTTTACATGCTTGACCTTATAAAATGTAAAGTGTTTAATTTGTAAAGAAAAAATATACATTGTTTTCAACATTAGCTCCTTTATTATGAACCAGGACTGGTGAATATTTTTATGTTCAATCGTACCTCAAATTAAAAAAAAATCTTTCTCGCAGGTTTCTTTTAGAAAACATGTATATGTGTACGTCAGAGATTGTTTTTCAAAAAGGGGTACGGATAGAATACAAAATAGTGATTTGGAATGTATATGTCCCAACCCGCAATTAAAGGGTAAAATTGGTAAATGTTCAGTAAATCTCTAAAATATGTCATAAAAAGCATTAAATTTCCCTTTTTAATGACAATAATACATATTATTGTACGAAATATCATGTGGATTTTATTCGGATGCTTTTGAAAAATGGTTATTTTTTATAGTTGTAAATTCATTGCCCGGAATTTGTATGCTACTAAATTCAAAGAATTTTATTTTTTTTAATGTAATAAACTAGCAAAATAACTATTAAAATCAATCTAATACATTTTAAGAATTATAAAATTGAACATCTGAAGCTTTTCCAATCCAATATAAAAAAATTTCATTGAGTTAACCTTTTCATTCAATTAATCTTTTAAATTCAGAAAACGAGATTTCTTGCTTTTTGCTTTAATGTTTCAGCCTTTGGATACAATATTAACATTTTAAAATATATACAACATCATTAAACGATAAAGATACGAAGCAATCGTGCTTGTATTACATAAACTCCTTATACAAATGAGTTTATTGGAATCTTACTCATTACGTATGCATACATTTATTGCATAACCATGGAAGAAAAATGTGTCCTTTGTTTAGAAATATTAGGTTGATCAAAAAGTTCTGGGAAATTTTTAATCTAATAGTTACCAGAATTTTTATCGTATATGATGGTCGTGCGATCAATGCCGAGCTCTATTGCCAGCAGATGTATCACGTCTACGACAAATTGGTGCAGAAGTATCCACGATTGGTCCGCCGAAAGCGCGTTTTGTTTCAGCAGGAGAATGCCAAACGGCAGGTGGCCAGAGGACCAAGGACAAGTTTGCGTTGGACAGAGTCGAAATACTTCCACACCCCGCCTATATTCCAGACGTGGCTCCATCCCATTATGGCCTCTTTCGATCAATGTACTGCCAATCATTTCGATCAATGTAATGATCTATGTATGGCCTCTTTCGATCAAGGGCCATCAACTTGAATCTTTTAATGAAGTTGAAGAAGCATGTCAAGAGTTTTTCGATTCCAAGAAGCCGCCATGGTACTTCCAGCAAATCGGAATCTGTCAGAATGATGGCAGTAAGTCGTGGACTATGATGGTCTCTACTTTGATGAATAGTCCTTCTTGTCTTGATGTTAATTTGCGCATAACAACGCAACTTTTACAAATTTCCCAGAACAATTTGCTCAACCTAGTAGCAATAATAAGCAGCAATGGGTCAGATATGTAGTACATTTTCGCTAAACTTTGGTAGCATTTTTGTTTTTTCTTTCTTCTACTCTGAAGATTACAACACTAATAATGGTTGTTGAGCTGTAAAAAATTTAAATATTCCCAAGCTCATAAGTGGTTTATTTAAAATATAGATGTTTGTTTTATTTGATAGATGTATCTTAATAATATGTAATAGATATGTAAAAGCTATCCCAACGTGGCCATATAATCTTAAGACAGAGAGAATCCCTGCTCGAAGTGCATAAAAAGTAATCAAATGATCATACTTAAATGATTTATAGCTTTTGTAAACAATACGACAGAACTAGTTTGATGACAAACGACAAACCAAGAGCATAAAAATTAGGTTTGTTTGAAAAATATTAATCATTCCATATCAGCAGGCCTGCTACAGGCAACTATTTTTTTATTTTATTTCGCACCACGTTCAAAACAAAAAACTTTTATATACCCTTTGACAACATTTTCAAGAGAAATATACTACAAAATGTATATGTTTTAAACGATGGTGCGAACAGAATAAAAAAAAAAAATAGTCGCCTGTGGCAGCCTTGTATTAGGTACCACATAATGTTCAGTTAAGATACTTAAAATAACTACAAATGTAAGAAATATCGAAGCACGCATGAGTCCGACAGAATGTATCCATGATGCACAAACGTGTCTAGACACATATCTGCTGAATCTTTTTTTAACCATTCAGTGATACTAATCAGAATTTTTAAATTCCAAGTACTAAACATCAAGTTCATGTTTCTGGTAAGCCTTCTTAATCGTGTAAACAGCGTTGTAGTAATAAAAGAGTAAGAAAAATCATGCGTTAAGCATAGATTATGAAACACTTTCCAACACTTCCTGAATGCTAGATTATGAAAGGCTTTCAACCACTTCCTGAATGCTTTAATAAAACTTCGTTATTTAGGGAAATAAGGTATATAAGAGAACTAAGTAAACATTTTAGAAAACGCATAAAACATTTGAAAAACTGATTTCAGAAGTTACCGTCCATAGCAAATGTGTATTCCAATTCTTTTGAACAGCCCTGTATTTGATCTGTAGGTTGATATATATACTATATAATGGGGAAATTTAGTTTAGCAAGAAAACACATAACAGGTTGAAATTTCTCTTTCAGCAATTTATACTAATACATGGAAACATACTTGCATACATTTGTACAACCCTGTAGTTAACCTAGTACCTTTATTACATGCCACTATTTAGCTAAAGTTTAATTCAAAGTGAAACACTCTTAAAACTACTGGAATCACATTTCCAGAAATTATCATTTATAGACAGCCATGTATCCAATTCTTTGAGTGACCATGTATATCATTTTATCTACGTTCTACAAACATTTTTTAGTAAAGTAAATGCAGTTCAGAGTAAAAATGCATAACTCATTTAAAAACCACCTTTAAGCAATTTACAATCATACCCAGTAACTATTTCGAATTCTTTTGGGTAGCACTGTATATGAATTACAGCATTTATACACACCATATACAATGCACAAATATAGTGAAACATAAAAGCACATAACATAGATAAAAATGCATTTCCAGTAATCATCGGTACTGTACAGTACTTCGGATACATTATAGTATCTGAAATCTTTTCTGTGTACCTGTAAATGCTATGCACTTCGTATTATACATGAAATAAATTATAGTAAACTTCATCGACGTATATCAATTTGCTTATACATGAAATAATTTAACATAATTAAAATACGCCGGAAAAAATTCTCCCCACCATATATCATTATGTAACGGAATTCTCTTGTGTGGCCCTGTAAATGAATAATAACTATTCTTTGCACTGCATATTCTATAGAATGCATATTTTAGTGCAATTGATAAATGCATATCAATTTTATTATGTTTGAAAGCATGTAAGATCATTAAAAATCATTTTAAAAGGTTTTTCCACATAGGCCGTAATGTATCGGAAAACTTTTGACTGTCCTTGTAAATGAACTAAGCATACTACAAACTTAATTTGAAATAGGGTTCGTGCTATGGTAGAGGTTACTAACATCCAAAAATTTCAGAACGATCCGAGTATATTTACGGGAGTTAGAGCGCGAACAGACGGACAGACAAACCGAAGTCATAAACACTTTTCAACTTTGTTGGAAAGTATTAAAAACAGAGTTTATACGGTATAGGCAGAGAGTATACTAAATTATTTTATTTAAGAAACAGAGGGTACACGACCGTGTACTCTCCACTACACCCCTGCTTGCAAAGTATGTGACATCACTAACTATAATTAAAAAAATAAAACTAATTTACTTTTTAATTTCCTCAAAAACTATGGATCGCAAATGTATGGTATTTTTGTCATTTTTACACACTCTGAGCGAGGTATAATTTATTCGGTCTTGCTAATACACCCTGTATAATGAAAAATCACATTTTTGCATTCCATAATGTTGCTTTGTCAATTTTATCGAACCTCAAAAGTATAAAAAATCCTTTTATTCGTGTACAAATGTTTCCTTTATTTTTCGCTATTACTTAACCCTCTAAGTGTTTGGTGCTTAATATTCCGTTAATAATAATAATTCCGTGCTTAATGCTCCGTTCACTAACCTCCAGGTTTCACAGCAATACAAGCAATATTTAAGATAATATAACTTTATAGCTTTAATGAATTTTAAATACATTGAAGAATGATTAATACTCCCAAGGATTACATTCATATTTGTAATTGAGTTTTTTTTTTTTTTTTTTTTTTTTTTTTTTAAATGTTGAAAGAATCATATTTTCTTAGCATTTAAAACAAAATGCAAAGAAAACAGCATTACAGTTTTACCCTTTTGCAAGACTCTCGGAGGGTTAATGGATATTAATATGTTTTAGAAACATTTTTTTATTATGTTTGATAATAAAATTAACTTAATAATAATTCTGAAAATATCAAAGCTGTGCGTGTATGTACTTTGATTATGGACTGTAACTAGTTCAATTAAATGGAAAATATATACGAAGATAGTCAAATAATACGAAGAGAGTTAAAACAATAACAAACAGTTCTTTTATATATACATATATACAGGAAATTGTACGGACTGACACCATAGTCAGTTATGGAACACTGCGATGTTGTTTTCGTGGACCATACCACTTGAATCAAAACATAATCTGTATAATTATGCTACAACTATACTATGATAGTCGTTATTATAAACAAATAAGATCCCATGGTCATTTTTTGCTAACGAAATAGCTCAGTAATGCGGTTTTTCTACATAAAAACATTCGACGCGTGAACATCAACAAAAAAAAAAAACGATAAGACTGCCGTTGCCAAACGGCAAACACAAAAGTCTGGTGGAACGCACAAGGGTGCGTTCAAAACCGTGTCAAGGCAAGCCGTAAAATTCCGGCCCCCATTGACATGTGCCAACATTCAATATAACAATATAAAGTGTATATATTATACACCACATTCAAATATTACAATATAAACTTCAATACTATGCATATAACACTAAATAAGAAATAGATAAATGATAATACAAAATACAATAAGGATGAGTTTCAATGACAATACTACCTTTACAATACAATAATAAGGACAATTTAAGGAAAACAAAATTAGGGTATTTCTTAAAACAAATGGGTCATCAATCAACGTGTAAGACACATAATTTCGAGATCGACCTAACAAAAACGTTAGAGGCAGTTTTTACTTTTGCTACTCTAACATTACCATCCTTCCCTGGCATAACCTGTAGAATTCGTCCCAGCATCCATTTACAAGGAGGTAAATTGTCCTCTTTTATTACTACCATTGCTCCTGGTTTGATGTTATCGCTCTTTACCTGCCATTTTGAACGATTTTGGAAATGACTTGAGTAATTTAATTGCCAATTTCTCCAAATTAATTGAACAAATTAATTAATTCAACAACTCTTTGCCATCGAGATAATCTGGATTCGCTAATATCAATTAATTGAGGTTCTGGAATAGCGTCTGTTGGCCGACCAATTAGGAAATGGCCTGGTGACAATACGTTAAAATCATTTATGTCGGTCGATAATGGGGTTAAGGGACGCGAATTTAGTACCCCTTCGATTTGGGTGGTGACAGTTTGGAATTCTTCCATAGTCAATCTAGCACCTTTTAATGTCCGTTTAAGATAATACTTGAAAGATTTTACACCAGCCTCCCATAAACCACCGAAGTTGGGCGATCTAGGAGGAATGAACTTCCATTCAATAGCTTCTGAAGTAAGGTAATTAGCTAATTTTTCATCCGGTCTACGAACTAACTCATGAAGTTTGCGTAATTCTAAATTAGCAACCTTAAAATTTGTAGCATTGTCTGTAATAATCGAAGAGCATTTTCCTCGCCTAGAAAAAAAAAACGTTTAAGTGCTGCGATAAACGCGTCCGATGTTAGGTCTGTGACCATTTCTAAATGAATAGCCTTTGTCACTAAGCAAATAAAGATCGCGACATAAATCTTATGAAAAATCCCCTTTCTCTGATTTTTATATTTAATCTCAAAAGGACCGCGAAAATCGGCTCCTATATGGTTGAAAGTAAAATTTGGAGTTACTCTTTCTGATGGGAGAACACCCATGATTTGTTTGGCAGTAACTGGGTTGCTCCTGAAACAGACAACGCAGTCATGCATTACTTTTCGTGCTAAATTTTTCCCACTTACGGGCCAAAACCTCATACGTACTTAATGTATCAAACTTTGGGGACCAATATGAAAATATTTCCTATGAAAATACTCAAATATGAGTTTTGTAATCTTATGGCCTTTCGGCAAAATGATTTGGTGCTTATTATCAAAGTTTAAGTCTGAATTTTCCAATCTGCCTCCAACTCTTAAGATATTATTTTGATCCAAAAAGGGGGATAAACATTTAATTTTGCTGGAAGGAGTAAACCTTGACTTCCGTTTTAAACTGCTAATCTCTTCCTGAAATTCTGCATTTTGTACTAACTTGATTAAAGAAGTTTCCGAAGCCCTTATTTCTGAGGTAGTGAGGCTGCCTCGGCGCTGGTCTACTGACTTACACTTACAATTGTGAAAAAACCTATAAATATAAGCCAATATACGAAGAATACTGAAATAATTGCTCTTCAAACTTAGAAAAAAATCTACTGCTTCAGGATTCCTGAAAAGAAAAAGAGAAATATTTGAATCAATGTCATTTTTACATTTTGATTTAGTCTCTACTAAATAGGGGAGATGGGGGCACATGTGAACAGGGGGCAGATGTGAACGTCACAGTTTTTCAATAGTTATTATAAGTTTTTTTATTTGAAAAAAATTACCAAAGATGGCAGCACCTGTAGACATATGGTAAAAATTTTTTGAAGCTTTTCGACATTTTGTTTGTCTTCAGTAGCCAAAACATTGTTTGTAGATGTCAAATGTAAAATGTCGGTTTCAACTTTGGTAAGTGATAAAGTTTATTTATTTAGTTAGTTATTCGAATTTTAATGTTTTAACATATACTATGACTACTAATGAATATTTTGGATAAAGTTGTTTTGTTCCCTAAAATTGATAAATGTTAATTATTTATCAATATAACTCTAGCAGCCATGTGGGGCACTTGTGAACAGACTAGTTGGGGCAGATACGAACAGTTCACAAAAATCAAAAACTTTCTCTGTTGGGCGAATAGAAAGAATTGATAATGATAAATGTATGTTAAATTTCTGAGAAAGAATCTCAGAGCCAATTCATATAATTTCCCTGAAATAGTAGACATTTCTGTCATACAAAAAAGTGATATTGTATTGAAACTTCCACTTCCACATTTGTCAGGAAGTACACAAAGAGCAAGAAGCTCATTTGAGTTCAATTATAATTTAAATAAATTCAATGTTTCCTAAAATGCAATAAGTGTTATGTACTATTTTAGTAAACGGTTTAAAACAATATTTTTTATGTATTGTTAATACAAAGAGTATTATGACAAACAACAACTTTGTAATTTTTTTTTTCTTTTCACTTGTCTCAAACTTGCAGTGATGGCTTACTTCCGTCTCTCAAACAACAGCTATGAATAGGATAATTTGAATTGGGATGGATATCAGTAACATTTTTAAAATGTAAAATTTTCAAATTGATAACTAATATAATTCTTGGGTATGGTGTCAGAACAGCTTTATATATATTTAGTCTCATTTTAAACCTTTTGTTTAAACATAGCACTCTGAAACTAGAAAATTTTTTTTTCTTTATGGTGAATTTAACTGATAATATAAGTAATGGTTATGATAACAAATTAATAACAGGAGAAAAAGCATGTCAAAGGATATTTTTACCTTCTGTTCACATGTGCCCCACGAGTGTTCACAACTACCCCGCTGATGGGGCACATGTGAACAATTTTTTGAATTTATAAAACAATTAAAAAATGTAAGAAAAACTATACAGGTGATTTAAAAAAAATTACCATGTGTAAAAGAAAGTTCTGTTTACTATACTAACTAGTTTTTATTTATAAGAATTAATCCAATTATAAGAAAAAGCTATATTTATGCGAACTGTTCACATGTGCCCCCATCTCCCCTAGTCCTTTTCTGGAACAGAAATAAGTTCGTTGGGAATTGACAAGTCGTCAGCTGCTAGAAATTGTGGTCCCTTAAACCACATGGGATTCTCTATAATAGAATTAACAGTCGTACCTCGCGTTAAGAGATCAGCGGGGAGCAGTGTCTTTGCTGGAGCAGTGATGCCATGAGTTAGAATCAGTCAGTGCATTGATCTCTATAACACGGTTTGCCACAAACCGTTTCCATCGCCTTGATGAGCCTTTGATCCAGCATAATGTTATTTTGGAATCGGTCCAATAGTACTCTATCGATGTGATTTTTTGATCTAGGATGGGTTTTACTTTATTGGTCAGTTTTGCACTTAGTAAGGCTCCGAGAAGTTCTAACCGAGGCAGAGTTATCTCCTTTATCGGTGCAACACGACTCTTTGAAGTCACGAGATTGATTTCCACACCACTCTCTCTTTTTATTCTCAGATAAATTGCAGAGCCATACGCTATTTTACTAGCATCAGAAAAAGCATGTATTTCTACAGCTATTACTTGATTCAAGCAACCAAGAATTTTCCTCGGAATTTTTAATTGTGCTGAATTTGGAAGTTCTTCGAACCACTTTAACCATTTTTCGTGCACATTAGCTGGTAACTGTTCATCCCATGCTGTCTTCTTTAGCCATAGTTCTTGGAACAGGCATTTTATTCTAATGGTGAATGGCGTCAGCATGCCTAACGGATCGAAGATTTTACCAACTGCTTGCAATAGTAGACGTTTTGAGCTTTTTTGCGATGACAAGAATTCTATTAGACTCCTGACTTCGAATGTCAGACAATCCTCTTCTGTTTTTCAAGACATACCCAATACTTTAGTGAGATTACTACCTAGGCTTATAGTAGCATGTTCCGCCTGAATATTTAAACCTTCTTTCTGCCAGCACTTTACTAACGTTTCATCATTTGTTATCCATTTTCGTAGAGTCATTCCTGCTTCAGACATTATTTTCTTAGCATTAAGGGAAACATCAAGAGCTTCTTGCAGAGTATCTTTGCCCGATATGAAGTCATCTACATAAATATATTTATCAAGTAAATTAACAGTTCTTGGATATACGTTTTTAAACTGCTTGATATGCTCCTTAATGGTCGCAGATAGAAGAAATGGAGAAGCATTGACTCCAAAAATAACTCGTTTCAATCTAAAAATCTTTATATTTTTGAAAGATCTGAAATCATTATCGAACCACATAAAGCGTACAGCATCACGATCCTTTTCAGCGAGTGAAATTTGAAGGAACGCTTTCTCGATGTCAGAAGAAAAGGCAATTTGATTTAATCTGAAGTGGATTAAAATGTCGAATAGATGTGGATTTAAGTTGATGCCTGGCCATAAGCAATCATTTAAAGACAACATGTTGTTATCATGAGAGCTGGCGTCGAAAACTATACGAACTTTGGTAGTGAGCTTATCTTCCTTACAGACCGCATGATGGGGCAAATAGTAGACAGCCTTGTCTAAAACAGGTTCATTTCCTTCAACCTGCTCAATAATTCCTTGATTTAGGTAATCATTGATTATCTCAGAATACTGACGAAAAAGTTCAGGATTTCTATCAAATTTTCTTTTTCAACCTTCCAAACGCTGTTTCGCAATATTAAAGTTATCGTTTAATTCCTTCCAGTCCCTTTTCCAGGGCAACTGAACTTCATATCGACCGTCTACAAATTTTACAGTTTTGTCGAAAATTTGTTACGCTTGATCAGTTTCCGATATTTTTGAATCATGCGTTATGCCAATAGATTCCAATTCCCAAAATTGTCTTAAATTATCATTAATTTCATCGAAATCTCTAATAAAATGACACATACCGGAATTATTTGTAGTTTCCCTGTCATCTAGTGCACCGGTTGGAATCCATCCAAAAATTGAGTCTAGCAAAATTAACTTATCACTAATCTTAACTGAATTATGTTTTAAAATTCTATAAAATAATTCAGCTCCAATCAAACCATGAACCTTTCTCGGTTTGAAAAACGTTGGGTCAGCAAATTCCACAAGATTTGGTAAATTAATGTTCGATATATTTAATTGCTTTGATGGAATTACATCTGTGATTTTAGGAACAATTAAGAAATCTATATTCTCCTTGAAACTTTCATTCACATTGGAAATAACACCGGAAATTTTATTTTTTATACTATGTAAAGAACCATTCAAACCGCTTAGTGGAACATTAATTAACCTTTTGTTTAATTTCAAAGCATCTGCGCATTCTGTAGTCAAAATATTGGCATTGCTCGCTGAATCGAGCACCATTCTGAATTTCCTTCTATTTCCAAATTTATCTTCAATAAAAACAAAACAAGTACTTAATAAAATTGATCTATTTTTCGTATTTACATTATTTAAAGCTTTCAACGATTCATTATTTACCGAATTGCATTCGTTCGTTTCTGTGGAAGTGAGGGGGGGGGGAGATTCCAAGGTTACTTCATCTTTTGATTTGTTTTCTTTTTTATTTATTTTTTGAGTGGCAGGTGGATAATTTTTCTCATTAGAAGAAGCATGCTTGCGACATAGTAAACTGTGGTGCAAATCTGAACAAAAAAAAAAACAACGTGATTCTGATAAACATTTCTTAAGCAAATGCGTTTGAGATAAACAATTAATGCAGAGATTAAATCTTTGTGCTACTGAATATCTGTCATATTCATTCATTTTTAAGAACATATTACATTTCAAAATAGAATGATTGATAGAATGGCAAAGAAGGCATTTATTTTTTGTACGGGAATCGTTGTTTATGAGCAAACTTTTTGCCTTTTGATTTCTTTCATTTGAAAATTGTTTAGGTTTCGTATTTGAATTACCTTGCAAATTCTCTAATACTAAGCAGCGCTTTTGCAGAAAGGCAATAAATTCATTCCATTCGGGTAATTCACTGGTGGTTAACGATAACTCAAATTGTTTTTTTGATTCTTTGTCCAATTTTTTAAGAATAATATTTATCAACATGATTTCTGAAAATTGATTAAGTTCTAAACCAATAGTTTTAAGAGCGCGAATGTGTTTTTGACATCCGTCAACAATAGCCCTTAAACCTTTAGCTGAATCTTGCGATAAACTTTCCATTGATAATATTTCTTTCAAATGAGAATTTACAATAAAACGTTTATTTTGAAAACGATCTTGTAATGCTTTAAAAAGCGATTCATAGGAATCATCATCTGTAACTACATCTAAAGCACTATGACTAAGGGTCGATTTCAAATAATACAGTTTCTGTGTACTACTTAATTTATTATTCGAATCAATTAAAGTCATAAACTGATCTTTAAATGTGTACCAATCTTGATAATTTCCCTAAAATTTTGGTAATGGTATATCAGGCAATTTATAATTTGTACTTGAATTTTCAAAATTTGAATTACTAACATGAGGTGCATTTTCACTGTTATTACTGTTAGAGAGTAAGAATTTTCTAAGCCTTACCTCTAATTGTTTTGCTTCATCTTCTATTTCTGTAAAGGCTGCCAGATGATCATTAAGCTCCGTATCCTTTTCTACAGTTTCAAAATATTTCACCTTTAAGTCGTCTAGATTCGAGACAATTTTTCGAATATTGTCAAATTTAACTTGATATTCCCAAATCTCCTTTTTATCTTCATCATCAAGAAATGTTTGTATTCTAGTCAATTGACCCTTATAGGCTCCCCTCTGACGATTTAAAGTTGTTAGCTTCTTTTTATCAGTCATCTTTTAACTGATTATCTATGACTAATACTCCGAGAATAATACCAGTTCCTAACTCCAAACGACTGGACCACTTATGTGCCTGTATGTACCTTGATTATGGACTGTAACTAGTTCAATTAAATGGAAAATATATACGAAGATAGTCAAATAATACGAAGAGAGTTAAAACAACAACAAACAGTTCTTTTATATATACATATATACCAGTGGCGTGGCGTGAAAATTTTCGGTGGTCATCGCAATTATTTAAGTTTGTGGTGAAAAATTATTAACTCTAAAATTCAATGGTTGAATGTTCAAAAAAGAAACTCTAAATCTTACCTTCACTTATACATGAACTCCAAATGTTCTGCTAAAACTGGATCGTAGAGTTTTAAAAGCTTATTAAGAGTTTTAAAATATTGCTTGGTCATCGCCGCATCCAGCGATGACCGGACGCCACGCCACTGATATATAGAGGAAATTGTACGGACTGACACCATAGTCAGTTATGGAACACTGCGATGTTGTTTTCGTGGACCATACCACTTGAATCAAAACATAATCTGTATAATTATGCTACAACTATACTATAATAGTCGTTATTATAAACAAATAAGACCCCATGGTCATTTTTTGCTAACGAAATAGCTCAGTAATGCGGTTTTTCTACATAAAAACATTCGACGCGCGAACATCAACAAAAAAACGATAAGACTGCCGTTGCCAAACGGCAAACACAAAAGTCTGGTGGAACGCACAAGGGTGCGTTCAAAACCGTGTTAAGGCAAGCTGTAACTAAGCTCCAGGTTTCACAGCAATACAAGCAATATTTAAGATAATATAACTCTATAGATTTAATGAATTTTAAATACATTGAAGAATGATTAATACTCCCAAGGATTACGTTCATATTTGTAATTGAGTTTTTTTTTTAATGTTGAAAGAATCATATTTTCTTAGCATTTAAAACAAAATGCAAAGAAAACAGCATTACAATTTTACCCTTTTGCAAGACTCTCGGAGGGTTAATGGATATTAATATGTTTTAGAAAAATTTTTTTATTATGTTTGATAATAAAATTAACTTAATAATAATTGTGAAAATATCAAAGCCATTCACAAAAAATTAAAAAAAAATGCATTCATATAATCATTATTTTTGTATTATATTAAACGAAAAAATTCTGAAATATTATGCGGAATTTAAATTACAGGGGTAGATCTATTCCTTGAAAACAAAACTTTTATATTAAACGTCTAAGTACTTTAGCATGCATAAGAAGCGTCAATGAACAAGGAAAACAAACTCCTTATGAAATTTTATGATTTTTAGCATCGACATAAGAGAATTTTATGTAAATTTATGTAAATATTTTTATGCATGCTGCCCTGAGTAACGAGCTAATTTTAATCGAACGAATTGTCGTCTCGGTTATATGGGATAATATTCTCAAAAATACTGATTCGCTTATTTAAATGTTACAGCATCGCTCAAAATTATAGAACAATTGAAATTTTGCATTAAATTTTTTCAGAATTACAAATTGTAATAGACAAAGAAAGGACTTATAAAACATTTCTAAAATTATCTTTGTAAATATCATTTTTAAAACTGAAGTTATTGAAAACTTCGAAAATGTTAAAAATTTATCAAAAATAAATTTCAGAACTAGAATTGCTCTTTGCTTTTCTGTGTTTTTTTAGTAAAGCTTTCTGATTCTATTAAAACCGTTTGATAAAAAAAACGTTATCACTAAAATATAGCTTTTGATTTTATAAAACTATTTTTTTTCTCTTTTTGAACTATTAAGTTCTGTAAAATTAAGAAAAACACCATTCACTTAATCAGCCACACTTTCGTAGAAGTAATTTTACTGAGTGTAAGAATATAGTCTTTGACTTAGAAAATTTTAGAATTTAAAATATTATGCTATTTCAATTTATTGCATTATTTTAAACGGCTTCTGGAATAGTACTGTGACTTGGTGGATGCGGCACAGTGACGTTAAAATGTGCCTTTTAACATGCAGTAACGGCTGGTGACATGGATATTGAGTAAAAGTGATGTGGTCATGACGTCGATTTTCCCGTTTTTAGAGCTACTATATATAGTAGTTTTCAATCATGTGAAAAGAGTCAAAAATGCATACTGCTTCTAATTTTTCATCTCATATATCCTGAAGGTTTCGTATAGAAATGATTTGCGTTAAGAATATATTTTCCTCTATTAGCAATTACAGTGAATATTGGTGTAAATAAATAAATTCTATCAAGAAATAATTATTAATTTTTTATTAATAAACTTTTGAAATATTTCTTTTAAAAACAATACAACTCATATAAATGCAATTTATGCAAATTAAAAAAAAAAAAAACATTTTTATACCGTACACAATTAGGTCAAAAGTGTCCCGACATGTCGTGTTCACACATTTATTACAAAGTTAGCAGTTATATTCGAGATATTCTGTGACGTTCTTGAAATGTCATAATTGTGACTAAAACACGCAGGGCCTGCAGTTAAGTCATAGCAATTGCCCTCCCATCATGCTTATAAAGTGCTTACTGCTCAACCCCTTGAGAGGCATCTCACTTATTTTTAATCAAGATTTGAAATAGAAATAATTAATTAAATTTTACTTTTCTAATTTTGGTGGGGAAAAGTTGTAAAATGCTTTTCCTAATTTTGAATTTTTTTTTTCAAAAATTCCGCTGTGAATTCAGCATTACAGAAACGGAATTACTTGCCCCTGAAATTATTAATGCACTACTCTGTTAAAAATTTGTGACAAACTGTATAGTTATTTGACCGTTTTTAGAGATAATGCTTAACCGTAATTTTAATAGATCATGACATTAATATTGTGTATAATATGGTCATAATACGGGTCATAATGTGGTCAAGTAACCGTTATTTTCAAAAATTGGTCGAATGACTGGGCATTTTTCTGCGGATTATTAACAGTATAAATATGTCTACCTACCGCACTGGCAGTGATGGAACAGTGTAGTACCAGAGAATTAACTGACACCGCTAAATTTTATTAGTATTCTTCGTCTTATTTCAGGATGTAATTTCTGAGACTTTTCAAGACGAAAAATACTATTAAAATTTATTGGTATCAGACTTCCAACAACTGCTGCGCCACTGTTCCATCACTGCACTGGTTATAAGTATGTAAATTGCATTGCATTGTTTTTCTTCTCGTTATAAAAATGCTGCGTTGAAAGAGGAAATAAATTGTCAGGTCGAGGGTAAAATAAAAAAAAATAGCACCATTGTTTATATCAGGCAAGCATTCTCAGAAATAAATCAATAATAACAGAAATAACATCAAGTAATGGAAACAATATTTTCCTTTAGCTTTAAACACTGAAAATCGTTGGGCCACAAAGTCAGCTCATCTGATTACCTGTGGAGTTCAGTTGTATTTGTGTTGTGATCGAAACAAGGTGTGACGTTTAACAGTTCTGCGACGGATTTAAGATCCCCAATTATCAAATAAAGATTTTCTCAAACTAATGTTAAACAAATGGCAGCATTCTTTTCAAACATTTTGTTAGCTTTTAAGTATTTTTGAAAAATTGTTTTTGCGTAGGATATTTAAGGTAAGCGAGCGCCTTAGTAGTTTTTTAATTTTGGTTGCAGTTTTTTGTTTCTAAGGACTGTTTTAATTTCAGAACCGCTTCCGTAAGCGAAAGTATCGTCATAAAAACACACGATGCAAGTACAATCGAAAAATAAAGATACCCGTTTAGATATCGGCCTCGGATCTTTTGCAAAAACAATAATTTAAAGATATGAAAATTCTAAAGCTACACTTTAAAGAACGTTGTCATTGGTTTAAAATTAGGTTGCGAGTGTCTTCAGGTGACTGGCATAGTTTCTTTAGCAAGTGGTCATGCTAAGATTAGAATACGGTACTGTGAACCAGGGTAGCAAAAGCTTTATTAAAATATTAAATTTATATGAATTAAAGATAATATTAGCTTAAATAAATTGAGTTTAAATTACAATAGATAGGTAATGTTATCACAAAACAGATCCCTGCCCAAAGACCCTACTTAGTGCAAAAAACCGGCTTTAACATAAGATAAAGGAGATTAGTGATTTATTTAGAATGTGACCGAGGAAGGTTTGACAGTTAATGCTATAAAGTGCCGTATCTTTTCCTTATAAATTTATTCCGTGCACTGTTACAAGCGAATCAAGCGAAAGACATTGAAGAAATATGATCATTTCCAAAATAATGAATTAATGAACGTAATCTCAATTTTTTTCACTATTATCAATAACTATAAATTAAAGGCATTAATTTTTTATGTACCATATAAAAAATTAAGTTTAATGCTTCAAACATTTTCGATATAAAATTTTTTATGCGGTTACTTTTTTTTTAATTAAATTGTTTGCGGGAATTAATTTCAATGTATTTATAAATAGTGGTTCAAATTATTTTAGTAATGTGTCTAAAATAAACTTAAGATGTAATTTTTATACATGATTTCAATATAAATGAATAGCAAATTTAATTTGAAAGAATTTATTTTGTGTTTCAGAATTGTAATACTTCAAACATTGAGAAAATGTGTCAATAATAAACAAATATAAAAATATGCGACACCCGTCAACATATTTCAAGTTTTTTAATCTTGAAATGCCAAAATTATTTTGATGTAGCCTTCGTTTTTTATGGGATAATTCTCTAGAAAACTGAAATGTCGTCTCACTCCATATCTTGTTTCAATGTTAAAGCAACGAAAGAATTGATACTATCAACATTTTTTATGTAGGTAATGAAAAATGTAAAAGCGAAAATTTTCTCCGTTACGATAAAAAAAGCATAATAGAATAAAATATTATATTTAATGTTAAAAAAGATTATTGTTTTTGTACTTCTTTTGTCAAGTTAGATTATATTTAAAGAAAAGTTTAATACATACAAAAGTTAGTACCACTTATATAGTTTTGTTTGTAATATAGGGTGACCAAGCCAGTAGTTAATCAAACAAGGTCGGTGGTACGGGGTTTTTATTATATTTACTTCCTTTTAAATTTTAGAAGCAAACTGACATAAATGCTACAACCCTTAATGAATGTCCTATAATGGGCAAACATAAAATCTGCTGAAATTAAATAGCAACAAAATTATAAGTAAATAGTTTCTTTAATTGCCATTTTCCCAGTAGTTGATCAATCGAAGAAATCAATCGAAAATTCAAAACTTAATCTTTAAAATATCATGCTTAAACTGTGATTAACAACAATTCATATAAAACTTTATTTGAAATAAGCAAGATGGAAGTGGATTATTTTAACTTACCGTAATTTTCTTTTACTAATCAAAAACTAAATTTTTAAATTTTCTAATTAAAAAAATCATAAAATGGCTTCACTTACAGCAGGCAGCTGACAACAATGTGACAACAGGTGCTCCAACATTTAAACAAAAATATTATGTCTAGTACCACATGTAAAACTCATTTTCGCCGGAAATGCTGCAATATTTCAAAAAGTCCTTCCGGCCAGTGCCGGGAGGAAGAGGTAGCTTTCATAATCCTTATTTAAAAAAAGCCAAATTATATCATTCAAACACACGAAGCTCAATTTAGTAGAAACCGAATATAGGAGATTCAATACTAATTTTTATCAATATAATGAATGAGAATTTCGCGAAATTAGTCAGCTTTATCCAAGCTGCTTTTCTTTAAAGTAACATATATTTGGCTGCCAAATTCGGCAATTTCTTAAAGTGCCTGTCATTTTAAGGCAACATGGTGGATGAGGCTAAGCAGTGAACTTGGTCGAGACATTAGTAATTGCTGTGCACATGCTCACTCACATCGGAATCGGTTAATATATAGGAGTGCTGTCGCATGCAAAAAATCAGATTTTTCAAAATGTCACCCACAATAGAAATTGAAACTGCTATATCTGAGCCATTTTTTAAGGTAAAGACAAACAAAAAATGCTCCTGAATCCTTATATCAAGGTCAAATGCTTAAGAAAGAAACCTTTTTCAATTTCTAATTTTTTTGCACCTCACTTTAAATATATATATTTTTTTTTAATTTAATGGTCGCCATTTTGAAACAAGATGGCTGATGAATCTGGCCAGCGAACTTGGTCGAGGTGTTGATGTATACTATCCACATGCCTTCTTACATCGAAATAGGCGAATACGTGTGTTATCGCGTGACAAATACAAGATCGTTTCAAAATGTTAGCCATGCTAGAAATTCAAAGTGCTATAAATCAACCATTTTTTAAGATATAAACAAAAGAACAAATTTTCAGAAACAAAAACTGCTCCGGAATCTTTGTATCAAGGCCAAACACATAAAAAAATCTTTTTCATTTTCCAATTGTTTAATACCTCATTTTGAATTTTAAATTTAATTTTTTTTTAATGACAACCCTTTTGAAACAAGATGGCGAATGAAGCTGGCCAACGAACTCGGTCGAGACATTGGTATGTACTATGTACAGACCAGTGGCGTGGCGTCCGGTCATCGCTGGATGCGGCGATAACCAAGCAATATTTTAAAACTCTTAATAAGCTTTTAAAACTCTACGATCCAGTTTTAGCAGAACATTTGGAGTTCATGTATAAGTGAAGGTAAGATTTAAAGTTTCTTTTTTTGAACATTCAACCATTGAATTTTAGAGTTAATAATTTTTCACCACAAACTTAAATAATTGCGATGACCACCGAAAATTTTCACGCCACGCCACTGGTACAGACCAAGTTACATCCAAATAGGTCCATAATTACGCCTGTTATCGCGTGACAAAAATCAGGTCGTTTTAAAATGTCAGCCAAAAGAGAAATTCAAAATGCTATTACTCAGCCATTTTTTTTAGATATAGACGAAAGAAAAACTGTTCCGGAATCTTTGTATTAAGGTCAAACACATACAAAAAAAATCTTTTTCACTTTCCAATTTTTTGGTATCTCATTTAAATTTTTTTATTTTTTAATTTTTTTAAATGGCCGCCATTTTGAAACAAGATGGCGGATGAAGCCGGCCAACGAACTCGGTCGAGATATTTGTATGTACTATGTACACACCAAGGTACATCCATGTCGGTTCATAAATACGCCTGTTATTACGTGAGAAAAATCAGGACGTTTCAAAATGTCAGCCACGCTAGAAATGCAAAATGCTATAACTCAGCCATTTCTTAATATATAGACGAAACAAAAACTGCTCTCGAATCTTTTTATCAAGGTCAAACACATAAGAAGAAAATATTTTTTCAATTTTTAATTTTTTGGTACCACATTTCAAATTTAAATTTTTCTTAAAAATTTAAATGGCCACCATTTTTAAACAAGATGGCGGATGAAGCTGACCAACGAACCCGGTCGAGACAATGGTATGTACTATGTATAAACGAAGTTACATCCAAATCGGTTCATAAATACGCCTTTTATCGCGTGACAAAATTCAGGACGTTTCAAAATGTCAGCCACGCTAGAAATTCAAAATGCTATAACTCAGCCATTTTTTAAGATATAGACGAAACAAAAACTGCTCCGAAATCTTTGTATAAAGGTCAAATACATAAGAAAAAATATTTTTCCATTTTTTATTTTTTGGTACCACATTTCTAGTTTTAATATTTTTTAAAATTTTTAAATGGCCGCCATTTTGAAACAAAACGGCGGATGAAGCTGGCCAACGACCTCGGTCGAGAGATTAGTATGTACTATGTACACACTGAATTACATCCAAATCGGTACATAAATACGCCTTTTATCGCGTGACAAAATTCAGGACGTTTCAAAATGTCAGCCACGCTAGAAATTCAAAAGTCCTTCCGGCCAGTGCCGGGAGGAAGAGGTAGCTTTCATATTCCTTAAATCTAAAAAAAACAACTTATATTATTCAAACACACGAAGCTCAATTAAGTGGAAACCGAATGTAGGAGATTCAATACTAATTTTTATCAATACTAAATCATTATGAATGAGAATTTCGCGAAATTAGTCAGATTTATCCAAGCTGCTTTTATTTAAAGTCACTTATATTTGGCTGCCAAATTCGGCGATTTCTTAAAGTGCCTGCCATTTTAAGACAACATGGTAGATGAGGCTAACCAGTGAACTTGGTCGAGACCTTAGTAATTGCTGTGCACATGCTCACTCATATCGGAATCGGTTGATATATACGAGTGCTGTCACAGATAAAAAATCAGATTTTTCAAAATGTCACCCACTTTAGAAATTGAAACTGCTATATCTGAGCCATTTTTTAAGATAAAGACAAACAGAAAATGCTCCTGAATCCTTATATCAAGGTCAAATACTTAAGAAAGAAACCTTTTTCAATTTCTAATTTTTTTGCACCTCACTTTAAATATAATTTTTTTTTAATTTAATGGCCGCCATTTTGAAACAAGATGGCTGATGAAGCTGGCCAGCGAACTTGGTCGAGATATTGATGTATACTATCCACATGCCTTCTTCCATCGAAATAGGCCAATACGTGTGGTATCACGTGACAAATACAAGATCGTTTCAAAGTGTTAGCCATGATAGAAATTCAAAGTGCTATAATTCAACCGCTTTTTAAGACAAAAGAACAAATTTTCAGAAACAAAAACTGCTCCAGAATCTTTGTATCAAGGCCAAACACATAAAAAAAATCTTTTTCATTTTCCAATTTTTTAATACCTCATTTTAAATTTTAAATTGCATTTTTTTAAAAAAATGGCAACCCTTTTGAAACAAGATGGCGAATGAAGCTGGCCAACGAACTCGGTCGAGACATTGGTATGTACTATGTACAGACCAAGTTACATTCAAATCGGTTCATAAATACGCCTGTTATCGCGTGACAAAAATCAGGTCGTTTTAAATAGTCAGCCACAATAGAAATTCAAAATGTTATAACTCAGCCATTTTTTTAGATGCAGACGAAACAAAACCTGTTCCGGAATCTTTGTATTAAGGTCAAACACATACAAAAAAAATCTTTTTCATTTTCCAATTTTTTTGTATCTCATTTTAAATTTAATTTTTTTTTTAAATTTTTTAAATGGCCACCATTTTGAAACAAGATGGCGAATGAAGCTGGTCAACGAACTCGGTTGAGTTATTTGTATGTACTATGTACACACCAAGGTACATCCAAATCGGTTCATAAATACGTCTGTTATCCCGTGGCAAAAATCAGGACGTTTCAAAATGTCAGCCACGCTAGAAATTCAAAATTCTATAACTCAGCCATTGTTTAAGATATAGACGAAACAAAAACTGCTCCCGAATCTTTTTATCAAAGTCAAACACGTAAGAACAAAATATTTTTTCAATTTTCAATTTTTTGCTACCACATGTCAAATTTAAATTTTTCTTAAAATTTTAAATGGCCGCCATTTTTAAACAAGATGGCGGATGAAGCTGGCCAACGAACTCGTTCGAGACATTGGTCTGTACTATGTATAAACGAAGTTGCATCCAAATCGGTTCATAAATACGCCTTTTATCGCGTGACAAAATTCAAGACGTTTCAAAATGTCAGCTTCGCTAGAAATTCAAAATGCTATAACTCAGCCATTTTTTAAGATATAAACGAAACAAAAACTGCTACGGAATCTTTGTATAAATGTCAAATACATAAGAAAAAAATATTTTTCCATTTTCAATTTTTTGGTACCACATTTCAAATTTTAAATTTTTTTAAAAATTTTAAATGGCCGCCATTTTGAAACAAAATGGCGGATGAAGCTGGCCAACGAACTCGGTTGAGATATTTGTATATACTATGTACACACCAAGGTACATCCAAATCGGTTCATAAATACGACAGTTACAGTCTGACATAGGTCAGATAAATATATATATATATATATATTGAGATATATATATATATATATATATATATATATATATATATATATATATATATATATATCAATTTTGAACGGAGGGTGGTTTCGGGGTCTGGGGGTCAAGATCGATGAAAATATACCAAAATATTTTGAAATCGCTTTCCTCCGAACGGCTGCAATAGGTAGCTTTTTGTAAAGAAAGCTACCTAAAATGCTATAACTCAGCCATTTTTTAAGATATAGACGAAACAAAAACTGCTCCGGAATCTTTGTATAAAGGTCAAATACATAAAAAAAAATATTTTTCCATTTTTAATTTTTTGGTACCACATTTCAAGTTTTAATATTTTTTAAAATTTTTAAATGGCCGCCATTTTGAAACAAAACGGCGGATGAAGCTGGCCAACGAACTCGGTCGAGACATTGGTATGTACTATGTACACACCGAATTACATCGAAATCGGTTCATAATTACGGGAGTTACAGTGTGACATATGTCAGATATATATATATATATATATATATATATATATATATATATCAATTTTGAACGGAAGGTGGTTTCGGGGTCTGGGGGTCATGATCGATGAAAATATACCAAAATTTTTTGAAATCGCTTTCCTCCGAACGGCTGCAATAGGTAGCTTTTTTGTAAAGAAAGCTACCTAAAATTGGATCGACTACTGGAGGGGTATCAACTACTGGTGCGGTCACACTATGTTCATTTTAACTTCAGGTGCACATCTAAAAACTTACAAGCACACGTGTTTGTTTTTTCAGAGAGCTGTGATCAGTGGTAACTAGCGAGAAAAATAATGAAGATACTACAAACTAAATTACATTTATAAAAATATTAAGTTCTCCTGTGAAATTGATTTTGTAATATATTATCAACGAAATTTATTTGACTGTTCAAAGCAGGATGATAGGAGAAAAGAAATGGCACAATTCGATATCGAAAATCAGCAGAATTACAAAAAAAAAAAAAAGAAAAAAAAAGCCGCGAATGAATTGAACCAACATGAAACGGCAGTATACGTTATATTAAAGTAATGCGGGTTGACTTCCATAAGCCCACAGCCCTCTGAATAATAGGACTCGCGCTGGCACAAAAATGGCCGCTGTCGTAGGCAGATTTTTTTTTCAGCGTCACTGGAATTTAATAATCACTACTTTCTAAAAATATTATTTGCCTTACTCAATCGTAAAAACACCTATGAAGAATACTTTTAGAAATTAATAGTATTTAAATTCAAGGGACCATACAAACGCTAAAACAAAATCCGCCTACGACATGCGCTTTTTTGTGTCAACTCTTAGGCCTAGTATTGAACAAAAAGCTAGTCGCATGGGAAGTACTGGTTAAACATATGACCGTACATTGAAATCTGCATACCAAACAAAACATGTATAATGTAAGCATTGTCATTCACCGTTAAAACTAGTCGCAGAAAATATGCGCCACTTGCTTACAGCGGTTTCAATTGAGAACGAATTCGTAATTGGTGTAATAGCCAGAGACCTTACATAATTTGCTTTCATTTCCTTTTTGTGACATATTTGGAAGGTTTCAATAAAAGTGGCGTTTTATTGTATCAGCAGAATCACAAAAAACCGCCGCTAATGAATTAAAGCAACATGAGTCGACAGTAGACGTTATATAAAGAAATGTGTATTGACTTGTTTCTTGAAATAAACTCACAGCCTTCTGAATACCAGGCCTATGCGCTGTCATAAAGATGGCGGCTGTCGCAGGCAAATGTTTTTTCAACGTTTAAAAGGTCACTTCAATTTAAAGATTACTATTTTTTAAAAGTATTGTTTGCCTTACTTAATAGCAGGAAACCAAACTGAAGAATACGTTTAAAAATTAATTGTATTTAAATTCAAGGGGCCATACAAAATTTTTAAAAAATCCCCCAACAAAAGACTTCATTTTAGTGTCATCTCTTAGGACTAGTATTGAGAGGGCCGTAGAAAGCCAGTCTTATTGGAAGGATTAACAAAACATGTGACTGTACATTGAAACTTGCATATAGAACAAAACATTTATAAAGTAAGCATGGTCATTCACCGTTGAAACTGGTCCCAGAAAATATGCGCTATTCGCTTATAGCGATTTGGATTGAGAAAAAATTCGTAATTGGCTTATTAGCCAGAGACCTTAAAAAATTTGCTTTCATTTCCTTTTTCTGACACATTTGGAATGTTGAATGAATAAAAGTGGCGTTTTGTCAAAAATGTAAAACATAAGAAAATATTGAATTTATTTTTATTAATTCGTGGTGAGAATGTGTTACGGCAGCTTCTGTGTTTTGCAATCGACCCACTAGAATGGATCGTCTTTAATTCTGATTTTAATGAGGCTAATGAAAAATATAGGCTGCCGTGGTGCATTATACGCGTCTCTTTGTTCAGACTACTCGAGCAGCGTGCTGTTCGAATGCACGAATGCAGGTGCGCGAAAACAGCATCACGTGACGATAGTGGTCTAATGCGAAAGGTAGTGCGACAACCTGTCTTTTTCGTTAGCCTCGGATTTTAATGGCTGCCGTCATCGATATGAATAAATACCATGAGAAACAGTATAAGGTCACAAACAAACGATGGAAAATCTGTCGATGGTTTTATTATACAAGTTCATCATAAATTATTGTCAGACATTTCAGTATTATTCTGTAAGACCAGTATGAGATACGTTACGAGTTTCACTGCGTAGATTGAAACAAAAGCACATTAAATTTACTTTCATAATAAATGATATCTAGTAGATCGATATTTGATCGGTAGCATTAATTTTTAAGATGGCAGCACGATGGTAGAAAGATGACGTTCCATTAAACATCGTGAAGATGAAGGGATAAATGATTTATTTTTTAAAAATGTAGTTTTAAAACTGTAAATTACTGAATCTAGATTGAACACTGGACTTTTAAAACTAGATTTAAAACTGAAAAACAGAATCGGAGCTAGCGGATTACTCTCAGAATCCTTTTAAATAAACTAGAAAATTTTCGAATAGTAGAAAAAGTTTACTTTTCCATTTCATTAATATATAATAAAAAGCATTTACCAAGCCAAAATTGTACTCATTAGAAATTGAAAAGCACAGAAGTTGCTAACAAAACTAAAAATAATAAAGATCTTTTTTAAAAGATCATGTTAAATTATAATATATTTCAGTAAAATTTACAGAACGATTACAAGTTAAATGAAACGCAATCGTAAAACGTTGTAAAAAACTAAGAAATTTTAAATAAATTTTATAAAATATCTTTCATAATTCTGTTTATCAACTAAAATCATGCATATTATTCTAATATATATATATATATATATATATATATATACATACATATACACAAACACTGAAATGTATACTAAAAGTTACTCAGGTTTTACTACAGATTTTAGCAAAAAATTCATAAATGTTTAAATAAAAAACGTGTATCAGACTTTGAGTATGCAAAAAAGAGCAGAAGATGATATTAGATTTGGGACTCGGAGACAAATTTTAAACTTTTTAACATATCGTTTTGTTTCCTTTTTTGTAAGAAGACGTTCTAAACCGTCACTTGCTGCAAAAACTTAAATTCCAACTGAACAGAATGAATTATTTATTTTGTACAAACATTTTCAAGTTTTAAAATGCAATATAAATTCTTCTCTCTTGTGGTTTTGAATGAGGGTATTATTAACGACGTCACATTGTGAAGAACGCTTCTTATAGGTTTGCTCTAGGTTAAAAAATATCATTGCGAAAACTCATTTTACCGCCTTATTTTAACTTTACTTATAAGATTTAGCTATTTGATAAATATTCCATTTATGTACGAGTTTCTGGTCTAATTTTTACAAAAATATGATGTAGATGCTTATTGTTTACGCAACTTCAAAAAACAGATAAAGGATGATTTGAAATTTATTTGGCATTTTCAAGTGCATTTAAAAATTTATATTATAAATTAACATATAACTTTCTGGCTTTAAGGCAATCCCAAGAGTGATAAAATATTAGAACAACATTTCATTTATTAGCTTTGCATTTAAAATATTTGAATTATAACGGAAATATTGCAGAATATTCTATTTTATTGTAGCGATAAATAATAAATATCTTATATTATTAAACATAAATAGTATTGCCAGTTTATTGGACATTTTTTATTTAGATATCTCCATGAATTTCAGACTTCCAATATTTACATTATTTAATGACATATTACATAAGGTGAATAATATTATTCCGAAAGTCTGGTAGATATCTGAATAAAAATATTCCCTGAAATAAAATCTGAATGTAAATATATTAAAAATTTGATGAAATGAGAAGATGTATGAAATATATTTTATCTGCGCATGCGCGCACGATAAAAAAACATTCTTTTTTCATGATTTAATAGTAAACTCTATGGAGCAATCCATAAACAAAAGCCAGTCAGATATCATGAAAATTCAGAAAGACAAAAAAATTGGGGATACAATGAGCTGATTTTTAGTTGTTCTCTAAAAACAGCTAAATAATAAGGGGTTTTCCATAAATTGTCGTTTTTAATTTTTTTTTTAATTTTTTAATTTTTTATTAATGCTTCTTGGAAAATGGCTGTATTCCAAGAAAAAAAAAGAAGTATCAAAATCCAAACATTTCTTCTATATCTACTCGTTGACATTCATTAAATACAAACTCCTTTGCTGAAAGCCAGTTATTAAAAAATGAAGTAGAAAATTCCGCACCATTCAGCAAATTTTGAAGAGCAACTAAAAATCAGCCCACTCTATCGCAGAGATCTTTCTGAATTTTCATGATATTTGACTGGCTTTTTTATGAGTTGCTCCATAGAGTTAACTATTGAATCATGAAAAATAATATATTTTATCGTGCGTGCACGCGCAGATAAAAATATTTCAAACAACTGCTCATACTTCATAAAATGTTTAATATATGTACATTCCAATTGAATTTCGTATATTATTTCTACTTCATTTTGTCAAATTTTCGAAATCTGGCGTTAAATTTGGAAGAAAACCCTGCATGATATAAACAAAAAAAGTGCAAGAATTTTTTGAACTTAAAAAAAAAATCGACATATCTCCATGAATATACGTGCTATTCTTACAAAAATGAATACATATATTGTGCAATATTCACATATTCGTAAGCTATAACGATAGATCATTTAGTGCATTTTATTTTACAGGGTGATCCCAAATATTATTATTTTTCCTTAATTTTTTGTTGGCCCGCCTGATTATCCTTCTGATCAAGCCCCCGTTGATAAATATGAAGACAAACATATTCTTCGTAATCCTCAAGTTCCAGAATAATGCGACAAGTATATCTTTAAATATTTGACAAAATATCTAAAATTGAAAGTGTCCGGTGGTTAATGGCTATATAGTGTATGAAAAACTAATATAGTCAAAATACCAGAATCACAGAACAACAAACATACCACAATTAAAAAATTGTACGAAACATCCATTATTTAGATTTTTTAAATAATATAAACAAATATATGAATATAAGTACTTAAATATCAATAACTAACTATAAGTTAATTTTTCCCATCACACAGCCGTATACAGGCTGTAGTATGTTATCTATCGCCGAAATTTAATTTCTCAACCGTTGGTCGTAGACATATAGTTCCAATTACAAAAACGTTTCAAATGAGGTAGATATTCATGTTGTGGCATTATTTAAAGTAAAAAATCAATTTGATAAAAATTACGAAAACTAACTTTTTATACGGTCCCCCAGTCCATATAATTATATTTAGTAAAAGTTTACACATATCATAACAGCTATAACAAAAAAAGTTTGACATCTGTATTACAAAAATTGACACAGTTATTAAATTTTAACGTTTGAGATTTTTGCACATGATTTTGTTTTTCATTGAGGGATCAGTTAAAAGCTCAATTAAAGTAATTCGAGATCAAAATCACGGTGCAATGTCTTTTTTACGGCGAAACCAGCTTTAGCCGGTATCGTCGGTACGTTTGAATGTTGTTCGACCCATAAAAGTTAGCTCAAATTTTTAGATGAAATAATCCTATTTAGTAATTCCCCGATTTGGCGATACCGGCTAAGAAATTTCGTTTCTGTAATCATTGTACCATATTATGGGGTGACAAGTTTAAATAGCGCTCTGCTGTAATAGAGCAGATCATCCACCCGCATCCGGGTGGAAATTCTCTTTGAAAAAATACTGTGCCTAAGGTAACAGATATTTCAAATAGACACCATGCACTGCAACGCAACGGTTCTTATGTACAAGCATGAGGAATTTCTCTTTCTCAAACGCGGTTGACTTGACTGTCTCGTACGATAGAAAATTGGCTTTATCCGTCCACTAGGTATTTACAGATTCATTTTTTAGTATCAGCAACTTTTAGTAAGCTTTGTAATTCTTTTTGCTTCGTACCGATGGATGCAGCTGCTGCAAAAATTACAGCTTGTAGACATACAATTTTATCACACAATGAAGATGCGCAGAGCTGATGTTTTAAGTATTAAAACACGTTTCACTTTTTCTCGTGCACTATTGACACAACTAGCTGACTGAGTCGCAAACACATCGCAATCCACTTCAACTTGAAAGGCTCGAGATTCTGTAAATGTTGGTGCTCCACTTACAGGAAATCTATTATTATCCAATTTCATTTAAACGTCATACCAGGTCTTTTAGTTCAAAGGCAGCGGAGTTCAACACCTCACTCTTCCCTTTACTTTACCAAAGATCCATAGAGCTATTGTAGCCGATTTCCCATTTACGTAAAAGAACTAAATAAGAAATATTTCATCACACAAGTTTAATTTTTACAACACTTATCTTTAGAGTTGAACAGATAGCTTATAAAGTTTTGTTGAGATCTTGCACCTTATAACAGCTGGCTCATTTTCTAATTAACAAACTGAACTACTCAGCGTCCTATATAGGCAATTACCATAACTGAAACTATTTAGCAAGAATAAAATACATGTGTATATTGGTTCACATCGCACCTTTGTATGTTGTTTTGTCGATATTTTATCATTTTTATATGTGATTTATGAACCATCCGGCACATGTATAAATATTTGAAGGTATCATGTACAAATTATAAAATATATGGGATATTCTCACAATCTTTTGACTTTCAAGAATAAAAATCTGGTGAAATTAAACTCGCTAAAATAACATTTTAATCTGATAGACGAATAACTTAATGATTCAAAATAAAGAAAAAATGGTCAACATCGAAAATTTTTTTATTTAACTGAGGTTTATGTTAAACTTGCGAGTTTAATTTTCCTTAGCATTTTACCTCTAAAACTTTTTATTTTCTTCTAAATTTCTACTTATATTGAATTTGCATAGTACCCACAGGACATTCAAATAAGAAATAATAAAAATGAAGAATTTTTAGTAGAAAATTTTGGTATAACATTGTCTTAAAGGGGTAGTAAAGAAAGGGACGGTATAGGAAAAAGGAACGAAAAGGGAAAGAAAGGGAAGGTAAGGATGGAACGGTAAGAAAAATTACAACCTATTTTAGCCACAATGTCCATTGATTTTTAGAAACAGTTATTTACATTGGATGGAAAAAAAAATAATTTACCTCGAAAAGTGCAGGAATAAACCTTGGGGGCGGTAAGACTACCAATAAAGCCACGGTGCTTGAAATTGATATTTAAATGCTGATTTATATTCTGCAGTAAATTTCCTGTCAAAGAATTTTAGACATTATTTCTCTAGCATACTTCTACATGACAAAAAACTTGAAAAAAATTATGTGGCTGCATCTGAAGTGATTTTCTGTATAATTTTAGATGAGGGACGGTAAGGAATCTAAAACCCACGGACAGTGTTTAAAAAAAATAACAATAAATAGTGTGCAGGTTAATTTTTTTGTCACATATTTATATAAAACAATAGTTCCAGTTCCGGAAAAAAATTACGTCGAATTATTTTTATTGAAACAATTTTATACATACAGCTCCGAACTTAAAAATCAGCATCAGGGACACGGGACAGTATATGAGTTTTCCTGGTATTTGGACCCCCAACATCGTCCAAACTTATTTATCTCGTTAATATTGTTATGCAATCATGCAATGGGATGTTCCTCAGTATATGAAATTAAAAAAAAAAAAACACACACAAGAACATGTACTAAAATAAAAATAATTATTCAGGGACACAAAAGTCAAAAATTGTGAGAAAGCCTCATATGCAGTTTCAGAAAAAATAGTTTCGACATTAATATGACACAAAAATACAATAGTAAATGTTTATATATGTAACTAAAAAGGTTAGTTTTTGGAGTATGTTTTATGTTCCTGTCTCTGTTTTTAGGTAGATTTCGTATGAAATACTACCTATTACATTCTCCCCTATGTTGGAATTTCTGAAATATTTTTGCAGATCTACACCGATCATGATCCCTTGAATCTAAAACTACCCTCAGTAAAAAACTTTATATCTATATCTATATCTATATACATAACCATTAATTAAACATAACCTACCACCATCAAAAACCATAATATTATGAATTAAATCTGTAAGTATAATTTTTTTTTTTTTAATTTATTATAAGAATTATTATGGATGAAAAATAAGAAAGTGGACACCGTCAAATAATGGAAATATATACATTATATGGCCATTAATGACCGGCAACTTTCAATTTTAGGCATTTTGTCGAATATTTAAAAATATACTTGTCAGATTGTTCTTGAATTTTAGGATAAAAAAGAGCAGGTTTCACTTCATATTTATCAATGTCGATTTAATAAGGAGGACAATTAGGGGTCCAATAAAAAATTTAAAAAATAATAATACTTGGGATCACCCTGTAAAATAATATGCACCGAATGATCTATCACGACAGAATATACATAGGCAGACATTGCAGAATATATGTATTCATTTGCGTAAGAATAGCATGTATATTAATAGAGGTATAGCGATTTTTTTTTTTAAATATATAAAAATCTTGCGTGTTTTTTGCTTATAACATACAGGGTTTTTAACCAAATTTAACGCTAATTTAAAAAAAATTAACGAAATGTAGTAGAAACAACATAGTGCAATTGGAATATAAATATATTAAATATTTAAGGAAATATGGGCAGTTGTATAAAATAATTTTTATATGCGCATTCTCGAACGATAACAAGGAACTTTTTGCATAATTTAATAGTCAACTCTATGGAGCAACTTATTTAAAAAAATTAGTCAAATATCGTAAAAATTGAAAGAGATATCGTAGTTAGAGTGAGCTATTTTTTAGTTTTTCACTAAAACTCGCAGAATGATAAGGGATTGTCCACAAATTGTTATTTTTCAGTTATCTGGCAGCGTTCGGAGCAAGTTTTTTGAAAAAGCTATTTAATTATAGTTTACGATTATGTTTAGGAAGAGTTTGACTCTGAATTACGATGAAAAGGAAAATATAGTCCATAATTTGAATACATTTAGGTAAATGTAGGAGTTTATGGTAAAAGTTTGTGAAATTTAGCCCAATAGGCAAAACATTCTACAGTAAATTCTATCGTATATATATTTGTTTTCTGTATACACGTACTTCGTATGACAGTGGGGAAGACAATAAACTAAAATTTAAGATGTATTGGACTTTTTTCATGAGTTATGAGTCAATAACTTGCAATTTGATTTTTATAGTGATATTTCAATAGCTTTTTGAGAAATCACGTTTTGCGTATGGAATTTTCCCTGAAAAGCTTTCCATAAAAATACATTTATTTAACTGAAACATTTGCTTAACTTTTTTAAACTTTACTTAACATTTACTTAACAGTTATGTGAATTGGAAATTTACTGCATTTATCGAACGAGGCTTTTTTTTGTGTGTGTGTGCCGTTTATATCTAAAAGACAGTTTTGGCAGTTTTTGTTCGAAGAGAAAAAAATTAACGCTGAAACGTTTGGCACTTCCGGTTTCATCCACAGCGATCAAGTAGTTTTTTAATTCTGGTAGATATACTTTTCTATATATAGAGATTATAGAGATTCTTTTAGATATAAACTTTACAAAAAAGACCTTGATCGATAAGTACAGTAAATTTCCAATTCGTATAACTGTTAAGTAAATGTTAAAAAAAGTTTAAAACTGTTAAGTAAATGTTTCAGTTAAATAAATGTATTTTATGGAAAATTCAACACGCAAAACGTAATTTCTCAAAAACCTATTGAAATATCCCTATAAAAATCAAATAGCAAGTTATTTACTCTTAACTCATGAAAAATGTATAATATCTTACATTTTAGTTTTTTATCTTCACCACTGTCATACAAGTTACGTGTATACAGAAAACACGTATATATGCGATAGGATTTACTGCAGAGTGTTTTGCGTATTGGGCTAAATTTCACAAAAATTTACCATAAACGCCTAATTTACCTAAATGTAATCAATATATGAACTGTATTTTCCTTTTCATCGTAATTTAGATCCAAAATCTTTCTAAACATAACCGTAAGCTATAATTAAAACGCTTTTTCAAAAAACTTGCTTCGAACGCTGTCAGATAACTTAAATATAACAATTTGTGAACAATCCCTTATCATTCTTCGAGTTTTAGTGAAAAACTGAAAAACAGCTCACTCTAATGGCGATATCTCTCTGAATTTTTACGATATTTGATCGATCTTTTTAAATAAGTTGCTCCATAGTGTTGACTTTTAAATTATGCAAGAAGTTCCTTGTTATCGTTCGCGCATACGCAGAAATAAATTTTATACAACTGCCCATATTTCCTTAAATATTTAATATATTTCTATTCCAATTGCACTATATTGTTTCTACTACATTTTTCAATTTTTCTGAAACTAGCGTTAAATTTGGTTTAAAACCCTGTATGTTATAAGTAAAAAACATGCAAGAATTTTTTTACTTAAAAAAACCCCGCTGTATCTCTATTAATATACATGCTATTCTTAAACAATTGAATACACATATTCTTCAATGTATATTCTATGTATATTCAGTAGAGATAGATCATTTCATGCATTTTATTTTACAGGGTGATCCCAAGCATTATTTTATTCTTTAATTTTTTGTATGTCCCATAATTGTCCTCATTGTAACTTCGACGTTGATAAATATGAAGTCAAACCTGTTATTTTTAAACCTAAATTTCCAGAATAATCTGAAAAGTATATTTCTAAATATTCGTCAAAATGTCTAAAATTGAAAGTTGCCGGTCATTAATGGCCATATAGTGTATATATATATAAAGATATATACAGGGTGTCCGATCTCAACGGTGTCCAATGGCGAATTCCTAAACCGTTAGTCATAGACATATAGCTAAAATTGCAAAAATGTTTTAAATCAGGTAAAGAAATATTTTAAAAGCGATTTTGGTCAATAAAAACGTTTCTTAAAAAATAACGAAATTTAAATTTTTATACGGTCCCCCGGTCCTATAAGTTATAGTTAGTAAAATTTTCCTATTACACTGACAATTAGACAAAAAAAAAGTACCATTCATATAACATTAAAATTGAGCGAGTTATGAAACTATAAAAATTCATGACTTATGCCACTTTTCTGCTCTGAAAATAAATGAGTTCGGCTCGCCTTTGAGGGGTCACATACCAAATGCTTTAAGTATTCGAAGATCTTATTTCGTGTCTATCTGCGCTTTAAAAAAAAATCGTACGTATTACGATTAAGTTAGCATTTATTAAGTTTCAGATTGGCTAAAATAACATATGTTTTATTTTGTCAGGATTTGAGACTGTTTCTTTTATGAGTTCTTTTAAGAAAAATTATGTTACTTTTATAAGTTTTTATGTTACTTCAACGATCGTATGTATGTTTTTCCAGTTCAAAATTTATACTCGAACTTTAATTTACTTTTAAATATCAGATCAAGATTACATTTTACATACTAGCGCATCTCCAATAACAATCTAGTATCATTATGATTTTCGGTGGTTACCATTTATACTTATTTTACAGGATAACACAAAAAATTTCGAATAGATTACCGGCAAGAAGTTTAAGAAAAAGTTTTAGATTAGATAATACAGGACTGCTATTGTAGTTTTTTTTAAACTTTTATGTATTTTTTGACACCGAATCCGAAAATTACATTAATTTTTAACCATCATGTCAGGCTGTTTCAGAAATCATAAATTGTCAAATTTAAAGAATAACAAAAATCGGATACGATAACGTTTGATAATTGATTTTTACATACTTTTTAGCACTGAATCTGAAAATGACTTTCAATTTTAACTATCACGTTAGAATTTTTTTGCAAATCGTAAATGCGTAAGTTAAAATATAGCGAAAATCTCATACTATAAAACATATGTAAAACTTTTTTTGTTTTGTTTTATTTTATTTTATTTTATCTTATTCAATAATTTATTCGATATTTTTGCTTATCCTGGGATTCTTACAGCTAAATAGCTGAGTGGTCCGATGAGATGAGGGAGGAGATTCAATTTTAACTTTGAACTTTTTAACTTTGAAATTTGGGAAAAATCATGATGTGATGGTTAAAAATGAAGGTCAATTTCATATTCAGCGGTACAGAATACATAAGAATCAATTATCAAGTTAAAAAACATGAATTAACCCAACTTTTGCAGGCTAGTGTAATCTAATAATATTTTAAAGTACGTATCATTTTGTAAAGAATTGAGGCTGTTAATTTAGCATAATTTTATTTAACAAAAATTCTGTTTTTTCTTTCTTCTTAAATGTTCATTACAAATTGTATATTTTGCATTAATATGTCAGAATGATTAAACATTTCAAATTTATATTGCAATGTTAATTTTACTCTCAACCATTTTTTAATGTGTCTGACGAAATTATATTTAGACTAAATTTGTGAATGAACCCCAATTTGCAGCAAAAAATATGCTCCAACTTTAAACAGCTATTACTCGGTCAATTTTAATCGTAGAATAGCGGGACTTTTTGTTTATTACTTGTCAGTATAATTGGAAAATTTTACTAAATATAACTTATAGGACCGGGGGACCCTATAAAAATTTAAATTTCGTAATTTTTTAAGAAATGTTTTTATTGACCCAAATCACTTTTATAATATTTCTTTACCTGATTTTAAACATTTTTGTAATTGGAACCATATGTCTATGACTTAACGGTTTAGGAATTAGCCATTGGACAACGTTGAGTCCGGACACCTGTTGGATACAATCAATGCAAACTATCGCGAATTCCACAGTATTTATGCGATTCATTCTAATTAAATCTTTCGAGGGCGATACCCTTAAAAAACGGACACCTAATTTTAATTCAAAAAGAGACAATCGGCACCAAGAATATTTAATTAAAATTTTCCTTTTATCATGTACGTGAAAATAAGCAAGTTCGCATTTTCTAATTAATATGTTTATAAATTCTGGTGTCAGTTCATTATTTCATAAGTTTATAAATAGAATTACTCCGTGCCGGAAAGGATGAAGTGGTTGCAGGATTCTTAAAGCAACAAAATTTAAGAAATTTTAATTTTTTAGATGTTAAACTCCTACCTTTTCTGAATATTTTGATATAATTGTTTACTTGAAATTCCCATTAGAACAGAAGTTTTGGCTTTTAGAATTATACCCGCTCAATAGCTGAAACGGAGTTTCTGAAACTTTAAAGTCATTATTTTCCAAATAGCGTTTTTTGGGCATAACGCTCAGGATACCTCAAAAACTTCTGAATATTTTTTCATGAAATTTTCAAAACATATATTTCATGTTAGTGTGTATATACTGAACCTAAAATTTCCTTTTTATTGTTCAAAAAAATATTTTTTTAGGTGATTTTACTGTTGAAATTTTCAAAATTTTGTATTAGCTAAAGTCAACATTGCATTAAAAATATAAAAATGCTTTAAATACAAATTTATTTAAGTTCAGGGAAATTATTACAATCTGAAGTATAAGTAAGCACTAAAATTTTCATTCTAGTTGCAATATTTATTTTGTAATCCTGCGCGTAAAATGTTATGCCAATTTTTTTGTTCGACAAATGTCTAACAGTTTCGAGCCCCCTATAAATACTAATTCTGTATCTTACAATTTTTTAAATACATGAAACGAAAGAACATACTTATATCTTTCACCCCAATTAAAATTGTGTTTTAAAATCATATACTTTTTAAGACATAAAAGTTGAAAATTGTCTTTTTTACATTTTTTTGCACTTTTTAGAGACCCGAGAACCTTAAATTAGTATGTTTTTAACAATTTGACGTTTATTGCTTTTATACTGTTAGTGGACATTACATTACACTTATATATCATTAAAAGTTATTAACTAGGCATAGAGTACGCCGGCCTTGTCCTTGTGTATGTCCAAACTGACCGTACATTTAAGGGTTAATATCTCGGCTAATTACCGATGATTTTTTTCGAAAATCATTATCAACAATGCTTTTATTCTTCTGCAACGATAGGTATATTCAGCGATTCTCAACAATTTTTCTGAATGGACGTAAATCGAAATTTGTGTATAACAGAAAAATGCTAATTATTCAAAAACTATGTGACCTAGGGTAATCGCTATAATTTTCCGGCAAGGTTTATATTAACGTCTACTACCTCTTTTTTTTTCATAATTTTAGTTTCAGTAGATTCGGAATTAGATGGGGGGGGGGGACATATTTTTGCGCTACGTATTCAACAATATCTTTGAAAATATAATACCTAAAATTTAAAGGAATGTATTTTTGAGTTCAGCGTTACAAAAGCTTTCACAGGATACCCCACATGATATACAAAGAAAATATTTTTTTTTTCAAGTAGCATAATTAGCCCCTCTACTTTTTTACTAAATATATTTATGAATGTTTATTAATCTGAAAATATGTGGGTCAATGGTCTTTATTACTTCCCCGAATTTGAACTTTCCACGTTCCATAGATTACGAGTAAAATGGCTGTGACAGACAGACAGACTCAGGAGTGATCTTATAATGGTTCCGTTTTTACTTTTTAAGTACGGAACCGTAAAAATGATTTCAAGGTGGGCATTTTTAACCGAATTTCCCGAAGCCACTGTGTTATGAACGAAAAATATTATCCTACTGAGAAAATAATTATTTATAAATCATTAATTGATGAAAATTTGACATTATAATTAATTGAACGAAAAATAAAAACACAGATCGCCTATAAATCTCTTCAAAAATCACGTCAGCATATTTCATATTTTTTCTATTAAAAATGAATCTGAAAGTGTGCCAGAAAATTTCGAGTTGTTGAGCATCGAAAAGTATTTTTTAATACCGCCTTAACATAATTTTGGTAAAACCAACTCTTATTTAAAAATGAAATAAATACTCGTCAAAAGCGGCCAGATAAAATTGTTAAAGTGGGTTTATCTCTAATCATGATTTAGTTTTGTTGGTGAAATTAGTATACTTAACTTCGAAATCTACCTCTGCCTGTAGGCCGGGCGGGCAGGGATTTTTTTTAAACTAGTATTTGAGAAACAAAAATTGAGTTTTTCGAAAATTCAAAGGGTATCTGCACCTTTAAATGCAGTATTTCCTCTACAGATTTATTTAAATAATTAAAAAAAAACACACTTCTTGATTTTTGTCTGCATGTAAATTAGGCTCTTAGTTTGAAAATGTTTCCTCAAACATCTTTGTTATGACTTGTTTACGTAAAGGATTAAGCACTTTATAATGTAAATTTTATCATTTTTTTATACTAGAAATTTTTATGTTTACTTTATATAGATTTTTTTAAGTATTACTTTTCTGCATCATTTTTTTAAATTATTGAAAAAATAAAATTTTATTTTCACTTCTATACTTCGCTGAAACTTTTAATTATCTAGGGAAAGATTTTACAAACAGAATCCCTTTATAAAAACTGAAGTACATCATGTTGTTTTCCTGTTTTCAAATAATGGCCCTGGTTTAAAAATATTAAAACTGCCTCAAAAAGATTTGCAGGAGGCTTGTTTATTAAGGTTTTTAGTGCATAATTTAAGTAAATTTATTTTATTTCTATTTTATTTTGGCAGTAAGTATTTTTACCTGATATAGAAACTCCAGAAGGTATTGGGACATAATCAACTTACAAACATCTATATTAAAACAAACAATACTTGCAAAACGTTTATTAGTTTTTCTGCATCAAAATACTTTGCTAAACACCTTGTAACAATCAGAAATAATCACACAATTTATTTTATACTTTTCATTTTCCGGTAGTTCTGGCAATGTTTCAAATTTCTGTGACCGTTTCATGTGTAGTAACTTCTAAACATAATATCCTGTTTTAAGGTAAACAATATACATTTATTTGAAATGCAACCAAGACCAACAATAAAACACCTATTTACGAGGGTGGTTCAATAATTATTGTCCCTAGTGTATATAAAATATTTGTACTGCTATGGTTGTTGTGGAATATCGAAGCTTAATACCTTAGATGCCTATATGCTTAATTTCAGAAACGTAGCTGCTATATTCACATAGTTTTGGAAGGAGGAGTGAAAAGGGGGAGTGGGGGTGGAAGGCTGATTTTTAGCTTATGGGGGTAGATTTGTGACAGTGGATGAGACGTAACTACTCTCGTTTGGACTCGGGATCATAGTGATGTAGCCACATCTAATCCACTGTCCAAATGTAGCCTCATAAGCTCCGAACCAGCATTTCACCCTCAACCCCCCTCCCCTTCTTAAAAACTCCCTCCAAAATAGGTCTTTAAAATTTCACCCCTCCTTCAAAAACTATGTTAACCCCTTCGGGACGGGAGTCTTTTACGAAATTTTTAATCTTTTGTCACCGTTTTTTTAAAACAGAAATTTGTGTCTTCTTGAATCGAGAAAATGCACTGTTTAAATAAGGCAAATTTTACAGTAAAATTTTACTGGTGAGAAAAAACAAGGATTCTGAGCGCTTCATGCGGCACGTATACGTGTCGCTCGTCCCCAAGGGGTTAATATAGCAGCTACGGTTCTGAAATTGAGCATATAGGCATTTAAGAGATTAGGCTTCTATATTCCACGTAAACCATTGCAGTACAAATATTTTATGTATATTAGGGCAATAATTATTGAACCACCCATGTACAATACAACTCTTAAATATCCTTTGGTACCTATCAACTTTCAATTCAAAGTTTAGCTTAAGTTAATGTCTTAAATCAAATAAAATCTTTTAACCAGAACTCAAACTAAACTTTCATTTAATTAAAAGGGAGCTCTATGAACATCAAAAGTATGTTATTTCTGATATGAAACAGCTACCTTACCAACGTCGTTGATTCAAATATTCAGGCAGTACATCAAAGTAAACTAGTCGCAGCTCAAACTATCACTCAAAGACTTAAGTTATCTTTCTGTATTCATTAAGGCGACTACGTGCTAAAGCATATTTTCATACATTGAATACTTCTTCGCGACACGTTTGCAATGCTGGAACAAACAATCGATACCAGAAAGTTAGGGTACAAGTAAGAGAATGTACTTTTCACGCCCGTGTTTTGTGGAAAAAACACGTCTCATTCAACTAAAATATCTGCATTATCCGAAAGTATTATTTATAAAGAAATGTTAAAAGATCCTCAGTAAATTATGGAAAAAGATACATTGATTACATATGTGATTAAAAGTTGATTATATAAGTGTAAAATGTTGAGGTCGTTTTCTTTAAAAACCTGCCAAATACATTTAAAATGAAATTACTTAAGTTTTTTCAATAATTTTTGAGCAGAGTTTATATTTATTTTGATATAAAAAAAAAACTTTTCATTTTAATTCAAAGTTTGACAGATAACCTGCAATAATATTAAAAGTGAGTTGATCTACTATTTCTAATATGATCTTGAAAGCATCATAAGGTAAGTTTATTTTAAAATGAACCATAAACTGCACGCTTAAAATGTTTCACTCATACTGATACGAAGGATTCATTCATACTGATACTAATTTAGCGGATTCAAATAATTTTAATATATTTAATTTTGTCTTTTTATTCATTCAGAAATAAATATTAAACGTTTGTAGATGCTGAATTTTAGCACTTGAGATTTTTTAATAGAACTATTATCTTATTTGATTCAGAAGAATTCTTACATACCACATTAAACATTTAACATTTAGTTAACATTAACAGGAATATATCATCATATGATTTAAAATGTTAATTGACGAGTAAAAAATTCTAATTGATCAAAAGTATATCAAAGTAAATCAAAGTAAATCAAAAGTAAATCATCCATATGTATACAAAGTTATCCATATTTTCATGCCTTTAACATATTTTAACCGATATGTCGATTTCTGATATTTTTCTGTCCTAATTTTGCTATGAATTTATCAAATATTTCGATTAAAATGCACATAAATTTCTAATAAATTTCTGTACAAATTTGCATTAATTTTTTCCAGTAATAGTTTTGACAAATATTGTGGACCATCTTTCACCTTTTGATGATATTATTCTGTAAATCTAATTTCTCAGTATGTCAACACAAAATGTTTAATATAAGGATGATCATAAAAACTTTGCTGGTATATGAGCCCCTAGAGACCGTACCCTCAAACAAAATAGGGTACCATTTCAGACGTGCGGATTTTATGACATGGCTTCAAGAATGACGAAAAGAACAACAAACGAGTATACAGAGTTGCGGTTACAGGAGCAAAATTTCAAAATTATCAAACGGCAACATCAAATCGTTTCATCGCAAAATGAGTATCGTAGTGAAAAATCGTAATCGGCGTTGAAAAGCTACATTTAGTAGTAGAAACATCGATATAAAACAACCAGTAGGAAGGTAATTTTGTTCTGTACTTTGCAGCAAAAGCATATTAGTGATGTTATCATATACCGCCAGTTTACATTTCCGTGGTAGGCAAAATACCTCAAATACACCTTAAATAATTTCTGTCTGTTGGAAAATAATTTCTGTCTCTTTTTAAAATTCTAAGTATACACGTCAAAACCGCTAAGCTACTCTAACCTGAGAAACACCATTAAAGTGAGATTCTTTGATGTTTTTATGCCGTGTTTTAATTTTGTTCACATTCTCTCCCATGCAATATGTCATTTCCAGTGAACGCAAATTTGTAATCCATGTAACAGGCTTTGTGCGGGAAAATGTTTTCTTCTTGTTGCTTTTCTTTGCGATTGTTTCATGATGCCATTTCTGCTGCTAAAATAAGATTTTTAAAGTCATTCACTATTTTTTTTACCGTGAAGATCATTTTCAGGTGAAAACAATTGTGAGTCGCCAATTGAAATTTTAGAAATTTTGCCACTGTAACCGTAACTGTGACAGTTTGATTCTTCGGATCATTCTCAAGCTCGTGGCCTAAAATACCGACGTACCATATAACATCCTGTTTATTTGAATTATATGGTCACTAGGGGATAATATATAGACAAAATGTTTATGACCACCTGTATTAGATACTCTTCAGTTTCTTTTACAATAGTTAAATTCATTTTCTATTAATGTATAGTTATTTTAGAAGAGAGAACAAATTTCTTGTGACGTCAGTTTTATAATTTAAAAGAAATAATTTTTAAGAGCTACCAATTTAAAATTTACCTCCCCATGTTCTAGCGCTACATTCAAATGCAACGATAAACGATTGCATCCTGTTTACTTGAATTATACGGCCCCTAGGCAAATATATATTATACAGTCATAATTAATAGGGATAATATATAGGCAAAATGTTTATGACCACCTGTATTTAGATACGCTTCAGTTTCTTTTACAATTGTTAAATTCTTTTTCTATTAATATATAGTCATTTTAGAAGAGAGAATAAATCTCTTGTGACGTCACTTTTATAATTTAAAAGAAATGATTTTTAAGAGCTACCATTTTAAAATTTACCACCGCATGTTCTAATGCTACATTCAAATGCAACGATAAACGAGGAAACATTTATACTCGAAACAATACAATATCTAAGGCATGGCTGACATTATTAATGTTTATTTTCCTTTTATTTATTTTTACAAATTATAAGAGCATCAGATAAGAATACGTTTTAAGCAGGAAACGGTTGATGAAAGAGTGCGATAGTAATTTTCTGAAAACCTTCCTTCTCTTCGTAATAAAGGAAAAGAATAGAAACACATATTACTTGTTGTTTTCAATCGATTTCTTCTTATTTCCTCTCCTCAAATAAGAAAAAACAGAATAGTCCAGCGATATTATACTCGTAAAATGGGAGATGGTAACAACAACTGTTACATATTGAACGTTTTTCCTGTTATAAAATGCTGTGCCATACACATATAATAATACATTTTATAAAATATGCACTTTGTTTCTCATCCATATGTATTTTGAATGAAAAATACGGGGAAATGAGTCACAAAATGAAAAAAAAAATAGCATTTATTATATAATTCTGTTTGTTTTTTTCAGAATAAGAGAGATATATTCAAAATAAAAGTACTAATCCTAATGTTTATTCTTCTATGATAAGTAACTTTGTATAAAATGAAAATAAAGTTTCATAAATATATATTTGCTTCTTACATTTATCCTATAAATTATTAAGTGATTTTTAAACAAAACACAAAAGTGACTGTTTCTTAAGGGGTCTCAGGACTCTTAAAGCTTTAAAATTTTCGAAATTTAAATTTTTTTTAGATGTTAAACTCCTATTTTTTCTGAATATTTTGATATAATGGTTTCCTTGAAATTCCCATTAGAAGTGAAGTTATAGCTTTTAGAATTATACCCACTCAATAGCTGAAGAAGCGTTTTCGAAACTTTGAAATAATTTTTCTCCAAATGATGTTTTCGGGCATAAAGCGCACGATATCTCAAAAACTCCTGAATATTTTTTGATGAAATTTTCAAAATATATATTTCATGATAGTCTGTATAAACTGAACCTAAAATTTCCTTTTTATTGTTAAAAAAATGTTTTTTAGTGATTATACTGTTGAAATTTTCTAAATTTTGCATTAGCTAAATACAAATTTGCATTGAAAATATAAAAATACTTTAAATACAAAGTTATTTAGGTTAAGAGTGATTATTATAATCTGAAGCATAAGTAGGCACCAAAATTTTCATCCTAGTTGCAAAATTTATTTTGTAATCCTGCGCGTAATCTGTTATGCCGATTTTCTGCTCGCCAAATGTTTGACAGTTTGGACCCCCCTATAAATGCTAATTCTGCATCTTGCATTTTTTTAAATACAGGAAATGAAAGAACATACTTATATCTTTCATCCCAATTGAAATTGTGTCTTAAAATCAAAGACATTTTAAGATATTAAATATTGAAAATGGTCTTTTTTTTACATTTTTTCCAATTTTAAGAGCTCTGAGACACTTTAAGCCATGAGTTGGCTTCAAACTATGAAAAACACTCATGCTATTAATATTTCTTATTTTTTTGTTTACTTATTGCACTTCTGGTAACGTATTTTAGCGAGAGTGATTTGGCCCAACAGTCTTTTTATTTGAGCCCTTCATTGTGATTAACATTCAATTTAAACTTCGTTGTTACCAATAAAGTTCCTTCACAAATAAGAGTGGCGATAAAAACACAGACCCAGAACGATTTTTGCATTTGAAGTTTTCGTCAAAATAATCTCAACCCACATTACATAATTTGAGAATACTCGCTTGGACAAGTTCGAGCAGAGAAGTGGGACATACCAACAAATGTTAACTTGGCGATAAGTGAAAGCTCGCAGAATTTTTGTCTAAAATTCTCTTGACTAATAAAATTTTATTGCTGGAATGTATCCCCTTTCTCGTTTATAAATACACAGTGGTTCTCATCATCCCTCACGTTTGGTATGCTGCAGATTATCATACATTAAAAAATTTTATATGTCTCTGTGAAAAGAAATATACATGATTCAGTGATAATTTTAACATAAAAACGTCTCTAATGTACTAAAATAATAGCATAAAAAGTTATATTTAATTTCATTCAGCGGTTGTTAAAAAATTGCGGGCGTACGTACATATATATAACAGCCGAAAACAGAAGTCACTTAAAAAACGCCTGGAACTTTTTTCTTAAAAAATAAATTAGTGTTATTTGAAACTGATTTTCAAATCAACAGGTAATCGTCTAATTTATTTTTAGATTTCTCAGTTAACATCAAACAGCGAATCTATGAAGAATCATCAGAGCGATAATGATAAAAATGATACCTCCCTATAAAAATTAGTGGATCAATCTATTGGATTCATTATTAAACTTAAGTGTTTTTATGCTGTAGATAAAAGATGATCATGGAAAGACGAACGTAGATTATATATCAACTAGGCGTAGAAGAAAATCTTTAATGGTCTTTATCACACAGCTAAAAATACATTAGGAGAGAGAGCTATAAAGATTTAAAGCTTATGTGTAAGCGAAGCATTGTTCCTTTTATTTTATACGGATCGTACAGTGAGAAAATGTTTAAAGAATAATATTAAACATTTCTAGTCGTATAAACTTTAAATATATTAAGAATCATGCTAATTAGAACTCTTTTTAATTTTCATATATGACATGAATAATGATGTTTTAATTTATGTGTTTTATACATACGTTTTTTTCCCTTTACCATATTACAGGTTGATTATAAATGATTTAGCGGGTTTTAAAGCATAGTATTTCAAAGACTACTACACATGAACTATGAATAGCACATGAAGATAAGCAAGTTTTTGTTCATGTCATCACAAATCAGAAATTTTCAATGTGGTTTCCATTTAAATTTGGTCAATACCTGGCCTAGCATCTCTGTACAAATAGTGTAAACCTAGTAATGTAATTCTTGAACTTCTCAAAGTTTTCGGCATTGGGCGCATAAAATCGCAGTCCTTAAAATACCTCAAATACATACAGGTATGTAGTATGTATATGTGCAAATCAGAAACCATGAGCCTGAGAGATCATTGAAGCCATGCAAACTGCATTAAAGTGCCAAAATACTTTCGGCAAGAAATAAAATTGTTGCAAAATTCCCCAAAATATACAAGCGAAATTAATTGTAATTTAATTTACCAAAAAAAAAAAAAAAAGAAACGAACCATTTATTTTATTTACCAGGAAATTACCAGAAATCGAACCTGGTTACTTGGCACGGCACGCCAACTATCCAGATTCGATTCCTGGTCTGTAAATTTCCCCCTCTGTTGGAATAAACTTCAACTGTGCTACTCCAGCCTTGAATATGATTTAACCCAGTTGGAAAAAATATTCGTTCTCTTCATTATGACCTAATTACATGATATACAGGAGATTCCGTGTTAAAACACACTTTCATCATGTAAATGCCATAGTTATAGCTCGGATGAATGAAACTAACTCTGCAGTTCGCAGCCATGTCCAACAAATAACAGTGAATTATGCCAGACAGGTATCGCCCGGATAACTTAACAGGTAAATCATTGATCCGACACGCCAAGTATCCATGTTCGATTCCTGGTCTGGACATTTTTCTGTCTGTTGGAATAAACTTCAACTGTGCTACTCCAGCCGTGAATATAAAACTTTATATTTTGCCCGTAAGACGAAAAATCTGAAATTGATTGTAAATTTTAATTGTTCGACTCGTCGAAGTTTTAAAAATAGTCACTCTCCTTAATACATTTTACAGTCGGACCAATTTTTCAAGAACTTTGTTAATTACTGGGTTGAGCAAAAAGTTCTGGAAAATTTGTGAAAGTTGCGTTGCTATGCGCAAATTAACAACAAAAGCAACAAGGACTAGTCTTCAAAGTAGAGACCATCATAGCCCACGACTTTCTGCCATTGTTCTTCCAGATTCCGGATTTGCTGGAAGTACCATGGCGGCTCCTTGGAATCGAAAAACTCTTGACATGCTTCTTCTACTTCATTAAAGGATTCAAATCGACGGCCCTTGAAAAAGTGTTGCATTGATCGAAAGAGCCCATAATCGGATTCTTGAACTCCTATAGATATACCACTAGTACTCCTATAAACGATACAAATTCTGGTAATTATTAGATTAAAAATTTCCCTGAACTTTTTGCTCAACCTAACATTTATCCTCAGAATCACTGTTAATCTTTTTAGCTACTTTTTTGTAATAGTACTAATATTAACCCTTAAGTGCACGATTTTTTATTTTGTTTGGAAAAAATTATATATGATTCTCTGAAAGGTTTATTACACAGAAAAAATAATGAAAAAAATCAGAGATACATTTTTCATATAATACTTCAATCTTTTCTTCTGTTACACATCTGCAATACAAGTAAAAACTACTGTCGTGTGGCTGTTTTACGCTAAAATAATGCAAATTAGTAAATATTTTAATAAGTATGTCTCCAAATACCTTATTTTATATAATTATTTATTTTACAAAACTTAAACTTTAACCCATTAATTCCCGTGATAGAATACGCTCTAGAAATTACGTAGTTCAGAGAATCTAACTTTACACCAGAAAGTTTCAATGGTTAATTTCACTTTATTTAAAAACGTAATGTCTGTTATTAATTAAAATTCAAATATTGCTATTTTAATTTTCTGGTGTGAATTAGGTATATACGAATAAAAAATCTATTAAACTCAAACCACTGTTGTTTGCATATATGCAAAGCGGTGCACTAAAGGGTTAATGTTTTAACGAAAAGAAAATACTACTTTCGTAAGCCAAAAAGTAAAAAAGAAAAGAAAAGAAAACTTTACATTTTGCCCGTAAGAAAAAAAATCTGAAATTGATAATAAATTGTAATTGTAAATTACTTCAAAGCTCAAGCTTATGATTATTTTTATTAGTATTATGTCAAGCTTCATTGCTTTATCTTTCATAATTAACAAAACTTTTCAACAAAGTGATAAGAATGTATAAAGAAAGTTCATGTCTTTGATGATTATTTACTACTATTCTTGCAATGGGTAACCATAAAGTAAATGTCAAATGCTCAAGTATTTAAATTTCAAACGCATAATTACATATATGCGCCACAATTTAAATAAGAACAATGGGAAATTTTTACAGTCAAAATAAATTTTGAGACTTTCTGGAAGGTTTCCTCTTTTATTTCACACCTCTCAAATGCTCAGTATCACACACACATTCACGCTCTAAATTCATGACTATTTATAACTTATTACCCTTTTTGATTGCTGAATTTGTTAGTGTTAAATGCAAGGACAATCTAAAGAACCTAAAAATCCGAAAATTAAAGATAGAAAATGAGAAGGGATTCTTATAAAAGGAAAATGAAAATTACACCCGATGCCTGGCAATTAAAAAATATGCAAATTTATTCCCTTTTGAATAAAAAATTCATTTCAGTTTTCCCATCTTTTTTAGGTTCTCAGAGTATATTACCACCATAAAGTGCAAGACGTCTTTCTTTTGCTTGGTTAGAAATAAAATAAGGTATGCATTAGTTGGAATTCTTATGGGAATTTTATGGGAGCTTTTTCTGATCTTTTCGATCGATATTTTAAAATACAAACGCAGATAGTTAGATAATGGATAGAAAAAAATGCAGCGGGAAAAAAATTGCCGTGGGACCTAGGGATATGAATTTCTATTCATCACCATGTTTTTTGACATTAAAATCTTCTTCTCTTAAACAACGAACAAGAAAATTAAAGAACGGAGTAAAATAAATGCTAGTTTTAGAAACCTTACTCAGACATTTATAGACATGAAAAGAATGTGATCAATGTGAATGCTAATATTTTTGCAATAAAATGCATTCCCATATTTTTCATATTCTATAAATCATAGACACTTTTTTTACGTTTCAGCTGATTTCAACATTGAGAAAATGAGCATAAACACGTGTTTTTTTTATTGGAAGAATAGAACACAATTGATTATTCTAAGTTATTCTTTTGGATGCTGTAATATTATCTCGTATTGTATTCGCTGTGTCTCTTTGAGTGGCGTGATTAATCATAACTTGTGATAAATATACTCTCTGGACTTCCATGCAACGTTTTGATGGGGTAGTCAACTAACAGGATAAGTTACAAAAAATAAAATTGTTAAATTGTGTAACAAAAAAGGTTATTTTTTATATATATTGAAAGTAAAAAATAAAAGAAAATGTTGTTACAACCCTCAATACGCCATTCTGGGTCATTACTTTTTCCTTTTTTTTGCAAATTAACATGAACTTTACGAAATTTTAAAATAAATTATGAATGTTAGGGATGTTGACTTTACTAAATGATTTTTTATTTTTTAAATATTGAACTTAGAATAAAGTTTCATATATAATTTTATTCGTTATACAATGATTTATCAAAATACAATTGTAACATAAGTGTACTATATAAGGAATTTGATAAATAATTCCTTTTAAACATGAGACAATAATGGGTCAAAGCTTCCCACACATGGGAGGCTTGACCCACTTTATTTGATACTGAAATATTTGTTAAGGGTAATAAAATCAGTTTTAAAAAGGCAGAATAACTTTATGCTGCATGGTTTAATAATTTAAAAAAATATTTTTGAAAATATAATGTGTAAACAAACCTGTTTAGACGGAAATCAAGGCACTGGAGAAAAATTCAGTTACACCCATTTTTTGTGAAACTCGACCTGGCAACACTAGTTACCACATAGTTTAGTTTCATCTCATTGTGTTCATCTTGATGAAATGTGTCTACATACCCTCCGGAAGAGTTTTGATCAATGTTCTGTTCTTTTCCAGAGGAATGACTATCTAACATTTCTTAAGGCTGCTGCTTTCATACTTGTTAGTTTTTTTTTTCATTCTTTCTATTTACCTACTGTGATATTCTATTAAACTGAAATAAAATTTCCTATCAACTTTCTAATTTATATTTCATTAAATTTTTCCTTTCTTCTATAGCGATTTTTCACATGTTCCTTTAATCAGTTGTAAACATTTTTCTTTCTATCATCCCATTTTACTGTAGCTTTACAGAATAAATATACATTATTTTAAAAATATATCCATTAACCCTTCATTATGTACAGTGTTTAAAAAGATTGCCACAACACTTAATTGCCACAACTGCAAAACACTTAATTCAGGAGCTTTGACCATGTGGTCAAACCTCCCCACAACGATTGGGACAAACCTCCCCATGACGATTGGGTCAAGCCTCCACACATAGCCACATTTTAAAGTATAGCACATAGCTATGTTTAGTCTAATTTACTGTACAATCTTTACGTCTAGAATAAAAACTGAATATTTCTGCAGTACTTAAAACCTATTTACTTAAATTTCTATGATGCATTTTTCGTGAGAAAATCTTACAAAATTTTTCTAAAAAATGCACTTTTTAAGCTGAAAACTCTTCACAATTGATTTTTCCACACCTGTTTCAATTATCTTCATGAAACAAAAGACTATTGTTTGAGCATTTAAGTAGCATTGTTTGCCATCTTTAGGCAAAACTCTGAAATTCTTTTAAATATGAAAACTGAAAGGCAGATCAAGCGTACCCTATGGTCTACCCTCCCCAGTCTCCCCTATATATTTTCTACTTTACTCAAAATACTTGTTTCGTTTATATTAATAGAAAATGTCAAGTTTTAAGGTAATTAAATTTTACCACCGGACATCAATGTCAATATAAAAGAAGAATGATATTACATCCAAAGATCAAAACACATCTGATTCCCATTTTTTATATGCTTTATTATTTGCATTCTATTTTTTACTATTTCAGCTATCGACTAATTAAGAGATCGGTCGTCTAAACATCGGATTCTTTCAATGTTGAAAAATTATAAAAATAAAAATAAACATAAAATACTATTAACGTAAAAGTCTATAAATCGTTAAAATGACAACCAGAAAAAAAAAAATATGTTACTTTGACGCAACCATAGTAAGATCCCTCTACTTTTTTAATGAAAGAGAACGTTTTTTTCCCTCAAGTGTGTAACAGAAAAATATACGAATTCCTTAACTATACCTAAAATAATGGAATAAATGCATTCAAATTGCGAAGTATTTACTGAAATTCTATTTCGTACGGCTTTTAAACAAAGCTTTACTTTATAGATTTTGGACGCTAATTTCAGAAGATGAAGATGCCCCACTGGTGAAAAAACTTATATTTTCAAACATAAAAATTTAATCTATAATGATTACATAAAAATGTCGTAATTTGATTTTTAATTTTTCGAGTTAGTATCTAAATAAGAATAGGCACTCGACTGAAATGGGTCTCATATATAACAGATTATTTAAAAAAATTGAAGTGCTGGTATTATAATGGATGTTTTAATTCGAAATACATTTAAATGAAGTTACTAAGTAATTTTAAATTACATATAATACTCTTTTAAATTCCGAGAAAATACGTTTTTCAAACGAAATAGAAAATTTCTGTGAAACGACGGAAATTTCACATAAAAACACCCGTGTATAAGGAAATGTTTTACAGTGTATCCAAAGAGCATACATTTCGGAGTCAAGGTAACTCATCTAAAGAATGAAAATTATAAAATTAGTTTGATTTGCTTACATTTAATTTAATGCTTCCCTACTATTTTTCCTAGCTCGAAAATCGATAGAGTCCTCACCTTTTGTGTTTTATTTCATCTTTAAATAACTCAAAACCATGAATGTTATCAACAGCCCGTGCCTAGGCTTTTAGCGGCCCTGAAAAGGAAATATTGTAGGTGCCCTTGAGAATTTTTCCATAAAATAACAGCATCCCCTGAGGTATCAGTCAAAACTAAAAGAAATTTGTAGAGGCGTCTGTTTATGCTTAGGCAGACATAGAATACAATACAAAGAACCCTTTACTTACTGTTACACCGATGTTTTTTTCTCTTTCAGTTTAATCAGTCTGTATAAATAAGTTAAAATAAATATACAAAAAGAAAAGTATAATAAAATTCGAGTACCCTCAATTTATATTGGTACATAAGTAGTAAAAATATGCAAAAATGTAGTTGTTGACATTGATGCTACATGAAAGTTACTCTGCTATTTGGATAAAATGGAACTAAACAGAAAATGCTGATTCTTGTCCTTAGATAACAAATTTATTCCAGAAATTTTCGAAGTATCAAAAGAAAAAATAAATTAAGAATAGGCAGTATTTATTCGATTATTTTAGAGAACAGGGCATCGTCATAAATAGGGCCCAAAGTAGAAATAGAGAATAGAATAGAAAATCCGAACTTTCAGGAAAATAATATTTTTAATATCTTTTATGTTATTGAGTTATGCTGGAAATTAATCCATATAAAGTTTTGTTATCTGCATTCTAAAATTTTAGCTGCCCTATAATTTAGTGGCGCTCGGCCACTACCTAGTTTTCCACCCCTAAGCACGTCCCTGGTTATCAAGACTGCAGAGTAGTAAAAGTTTTTCCTTTAATTATGGTAATTTAAACACGAAACCAGTTTTTAAAAATCCCAAAGAAAGAAAACAGACTATACACGATATAAAATGAATGTATATAAGTAGGAATTTCAAAAAATACTGTCTGAGGTTATGTAGAAATCTACGAATATGAATTGAAAGAAAATTGAAAAAGAAATCTTAATGTTTTCAAGCAGTTTCATAGAATTACTGTAAGAGATCTGGTTAAGATATTTTTTTACTTCGTGATTATTCTTCGAACGGTACATTTTCATTAAAAATATATATTTAGAACTATACGAATAATAGATCACGCCATTAATAGGTGATTTGGGTAAACAGCAGGTAATTGGCTGACTAGGCTACATTAATTATCTGAAAGATCCTGGAATTGATGAAGAAATATAAGCACAAATAAGAGATATCTGTTTTTATTTTAAGAAATATATAGAGTATTTAATTTTATATATATATATAATCACTCTTACATGGCACTGCACATTTATTTCTTATAAACGAATCCGTAAAAGAATTTTCACTTAAATTTAACAATTTCAGTAACGTCTGCTTAATTGATAAATTTAGATCTTATTTCACGAAATATTTAAAAAGAATTAAAGCGCGGATTGTGAGATAGATTAACCAAAGCCATTACCTCTTTTTTAACTTCATTGTGTTAATTGCTGGTATAAATAAATGAAAGAGTTGAGGATTTTTGGGGAATTAATTTGTTTGAAGCATAAAATCTCCTCCTTTTTCAGTTCTTTTTTCGTGTTTTCTTTGATGGGGTAATTAGAAATACTAGTTTTATGATTATTTACTTTGAACTTTCATTAAATGTACATCTTATTATTTTTAGGCATTTTGTTGAAAACTGAAGTAATACAAAATTTCGTACAAAATTTTATACATTAGCTTCAAATTTGAGCATTAGTTTTCCTGTAATTTTAATTTTATCTTCTGAAAACAAACATATATATTACTTCCTTTCTAAAAATATAGTTAATTTCAACACTTCGCATTGCACTGAACATTTCCATGTAGCTTTGAATTTTCTAAGTTGCATCTTATTATTTTTAACTTGAGACAATTTACATGAAAAGTTATTTTCTTATAGATTACTGAAACGATATAAAAAATCGTTAATTCTTTTAAAACATATTTAAGGAAATAAAAGATTAATAATACTATAAAAATAAAAATAAAAATCCAGATTATTACAGAAGAATTCTAAATACATAACATAAGCATCTTACATAACTATAACATTTCACAACTAAACATGCAAGATATTATATTATGCAAAAATAAATTTCGTTTTTGTTTTAATCTTTTAAACCTTCAATCTATTATTATTTTTTAAAAGTTCAAATAATTCCATGTTCTTTGCTTTATACACACAAATGTCTTGCTGTCTTTTTTATAATCTTTGCAGATTCATAGCTAATTATTTGCTCAGATTTTTTAAAAGTGTTAAAACATCCCGTGTTTATTTCTTTACTCGCTTATAAATCGTTAAAATGACTTATAAATTTTTGAACAATCAAGCATAAAATTATAATTGTGTTTGTGAGTAGGAGATAAAAAATCAGAGGATCAGACATGGGTTAAAAAAGGCTTAAAATAAATTGAATAAAATCACAGACCGTAATAATCGGATTTTAAAAGACTTTGCATCAAAGCTCTTCATCCATTAAGTTCTGTTGAAAATGATAAGTTTTTGTTGAAAGCAATCAGCATATAAATATATCATTCAAGCAAATTTATCGTTATATATTATTTGTTAAAATATTTAATAACTGCTGACAATTATGTTATAACGGTTATGATGGTGATTATGTTAAGGCCAGAACAATAAATCTTTTCTATTAGAAAAATGAGCAGAAAAAGATAGGAATAAAGGAAAGCCATTGAGAAAGAGTGAGAAAAACAATGTGAGAGGATTGAAAGCGTAAAAATGTGAAAACGTGCAGAATCGCAGGAGCTTATTCTTAAGTCTTTGTAATTGATTCGAGTGTTCACGGGTATTCATCGGCTCAAAATTTTCAAAACTTCTTCGTATATATAACGCATGCAAACACATAAGAGTCGAAAATGTAGATTTCCTTTCAAATTAGTTCAGTTTTATAGAAAAATTAATTAATAGAAAGGTGAAAGAAATGGAATTGACAGTAGGACACAACTTGCTGAAATTTTCTGATACCCATACTTTTTATGAAGACATTTTATTACAGAGATAAATAACAATTTAGCGTGTCCCTTTTTTAATGTTTATATTATACATTGTGTGTGCTAATACTAAAAAAAAATATATAAACTATTTGTATTTCATTTAACTTACAACGGTATTTTACCCAACATCTCTTAATTTTCGTGAAAGTAACCAAAGAAAGAATTCTTTAGACGAAAAACTTAATTAATAAATAAATTTCATAAAAATCACTGTTGCATAAATTCGGGACAGCTAGCCATTTTCTACAGAATGATTTTTTCCATATACAAAAGGTTTTCACAGTTTGAAACATAGTTTCTTCTCTTACTGGAACTTAAATCACCTTTCCGTAAAAAAAGTGTTTATGTCTTCTCATTTTTCTCTCTTTTAATTAGGCTAAATTATTATAACTTCAAACATACAAAACGTAATGCTTATAGACATTTACACTATCTTTATTTTCTCTTCGCACGCCTCCTCATTTCTAAAACGTCTATTTTACCCATGACATAAAGATATCACTAGAATTAAGGAGACCTTCTACATTAGGAGACAAAAAAAGCACTTTTTATGATTTTTTTGTAAGAAAACTGCATGATGGATCTTTTTGAAATTGTAACAGTTTATTGTACATATCTTAAGGTATACGCAATATATTTTTTTAAAATTAAATTATATTGCTTCTACTCTAAGTTATAAACAAATATGTTCAACCACATTTTTTGACCCGGTGAGCAAGATAAAAAAAAAAAAAAACTACTCAATGGATCATCTTGATTTTTTTAAATTAAAGCTTATTTAATTGCCTTCGATACGAATTAAAGCTTTTACTAAAATTATATATAAAAAAGTTATTAACAAATAAGAACGATTTTTTTTTTACGATTTTTTTTTAAATCAGCTATTACATAACTTTTTAAAAATAAATTTATAGGTTCCTTTAATTTAACTAGAAGCTATACTCACAAAGTTTACGAAATTTTTTATTTTTGTGTTTCAGATAATGCTACAAGGCGCCATCATGCCCCTCCTCCCTCCAGATGAAAATTTCCAAAGCAGTTGAACATATTTGATTATAACTTAGAGTAGAAGCAACAAAATCTAATAAAAAAATTCTTGTGTATATCTTAAGATATGTACAATAAACTGTTAAGATTTCAAAAAGATCCATCATGCAGTTTCTTACAAAAAAATCATAAATAAGTGCTTTTTTTTTGGTCTCCTAATGTAGAAGGTCCCTTTAATCTGTTTAAGCATTCTTTCTTATTTTTTTATTTAAAAATAAACCCTTTAAATTGAAGAAAAGTTCACTACTGGTCTAACTAACAATGAGAAAAATACGCAGTTTTCTTAAAATGTAATATCGTAATTCAGGGTAATTGAACTTTTGCACCGGAGTACATAAGTGCTCTTTTATAAAGAAAAAGAAACCTTTCTCATCCATTTAACACTAAAAACAAAATCAATTTTCTATCATGAATAATATGCTTTATCATGTTTTTTACACTATACTGATATAATAGAAAAAGAAATGCCATAGCACTAATACAATTAGATTGCGCTCTGAATTAATTTATTCAGTTCTTGTAGTTTCTCCATACATTTATGCACTTTTATAAGGAATTCTGCATTCCGCATAGCACGAATAATTTTCCTAGAAGATTTTTGGTCTTTTTCAAAAAACAATTTTATAAGTATTTTATTCGGAATCTATCTAAAAGTATTTAAACGTCAGATAAAGTCCGTTATACTCACATCGGTCGTTGACTGCAGAAAAATAATGTATAAAAAGAAAAAAAAAATCATTTATATATATAATTAGGCTGTAAAATTCTCCTGAATCTATCTGAAAATATTAAACATTTTTTTTTACTTAATATTTAAATTTTATTCAACTTTATATTTTTATTATTGTTTTTCCATAATGCGCCAAATTAAATCGTGTGTATCTGATTTCTCTTTCGTTACAAATTCTACTTAGTTTTAAATTTATTTAAATTTCGAAAAAAATCAATAAAGTAATAGTATTACTCTCTGGAAAAGTTTTTCATTTATTTTTTATCAAGAATAAAACATTTCGAATTGATTTCACAATAAGTCCCGGTTTTCATCATTTGAAAGCTCTCCCCATTTTGCCTTTCAAAAATTTTCAGCAATAGATGTGTGATGCAAGATATATCATGTACTTCATGCATGTTCCAAAGATATACTTTTCAAAAGAAGGAGAACTTTTATTTTCAATATTTTTTAAAAGATTCTATTAAAATTTGCTATTGCATTAAAAAAACCCATTCTGAAAAAAAAAATGCTTTTAAAAATTACATTTAATTAAAAAATTTATTTTATAAAAATCCCTATTTCTTTTTTTGAATATTTACACTTTTGATCGATTTTTTTTTCTTTTTTTTTTTTTTTTACATTTGCTGAAATATATTGCGCAAGACTGTGCACAGATTTTTAGATGCAATCTGTACACAAACAAGACACAAAGATTTAAATCTAATATTAAATACAATATATATATTTTACTGTCAAATATAATTAAAATCGATGAAATGTAACGCTTCTTTATATATTTTGTTTATTAAAAATACTAAAAACCACAATGATAAATCAAAGAAGAGTTTTATTACGCCATAAAAAACATATACAAAACATAAACCGCAGTTTTTTTAAGGCCTTAGAATTTTTAAAGCATGAAATTGAAGAAAAAATTAGCATGGAGAAAAAGGTTTTGCAGAATTTCCATTTATTAAAACGAACACACTGAAAACCATTTCCGAACAACAGGGCTGTTTAAATAAGTGCCTGTTCTCGCATGGCCCTCTTTGAAGATTTCCTTGACGTCCTTACGAATCTTTCCTGTTAATATAAAAAAGAAAAATGAAAATCCGTTATAAACGTTTCTTTCGTTAAAATATATAGTATTTTAAGGCTTTATTTTTAAATTACTAAAGTTATTAAATTATTAAAGTTTCTGATTTTTCGAATACAAAAAAAATTCTCTTCTTAGAGAAGCGTAATTCTAAATTTGCTGTGACATATAAATGAATATATTTCTTTAAAAATACTTTTATATAGGGTTTCTGAATCGTAGAAGCCTTATGGGTACTTGTGTCAGATAGGGCGGTGGTTACAGATTAATTGGTACTAGGTTCGAATCCGGACTCGGGCATGGATGTGTCCACTTTAAATGGAGGTCCAAATCTGTTTAGACCTAGTTCTCAAAATGTGTCCTCAGCGCCTCCAACAAACCAAACCAAACCTCAGTGAGATGCGGGTACATTGTATAAGACGTGTGAATCGATATTACTACTATAGTGACTATAGTGACACATTTCCATATTTTGAGTCACATTAATTACGCCAGTCTTCGTTATTTGCCAACAGTTGAAAGGACAACCAGGCCTGCTGTACACTGCTATTGTCCACAACATTTTAATATTAGGTATAAAAAGTTAGATCTATAATTTAAGATAATAAACGCAAATCGATATTTTGACCATTTTGGGGGTACGATGTCTTCTTAAGTGTGAAGTTGTTCGAAATTATCTCTCTAAAATGCACCATTAAACTTTCAAAATTCGTAATATACTGACTTCCAAAAGTTAAGCATGCAGAGGTAAAATCGAAAAACTCGACATGCATTGCTTCGATTGAAACGAGATGCGGCAGAAAAGTAGAAAATTTGTTTATGCATAAAATAAAACTAAGATGTACATACAAAGATGAAAACAATATCGAATTTACATAAATTTTAAGATGAAGTCATATTAGAGTCTTTAACGAAAACATGTTTAAAGCAAAAACAAACAAACAAAAGCGACCATAATAAGGTGTGTGAGTAACCCTCACCTGCATGCAATGTTTACAGCGTGTTATCATGCTTTCTGAGAGGTGTTCAACTAACGTAGAAACAAGTAATCGCCATTCCTCTTGTAGAGTATTTTGCAACTTTGTAAGAATGGCTGGGAGTTGGAAATGAGTACCCACAGCAAGGCCGAGGGCATCCGTAAGATTTTCAATGATATTAAGGTCGGGTGAGCATACCGGTCACTATTCGCGCAATCCCCTCACTCTCCAGGTACTGTTCGACGAGAAAGGTTCTATAGGGATGAGAATTATCATCCATTAAAACGAAAGTTGGACAAACTGCTACAGGGTTCAATGTCACAGTGGGGTCTAAGACTTCATTCCGATACTGGGCAGACGTAATACAACCCCGTATAAATATGTGCTTGTCGGTGCGATATCAAAACGAAATCCCTGCCCAAACCATGATGATTTGACTTCGGAATGCGTCATGTTCGGTTATGTTCTGGGGCCGATTACGTGTGCGTACTTCTCTTCAGACACTCACACGCTTGTCATCTAGTTCCATGGCAAATAGACCTATCGGTGAATATAACGTCACACCAATCAGACACACTACAATTGATATGTTGCCAACACCACTTTAATCGTGCCCTTTTGGAATGGGCGGACAGAGGAACCCAAACTCGGGATACCCGGGCGTACAGTCCATTCATGTATAGCCTTCAGAGGCGCACGATAACGGCAGATATTGTCTCACCAATGGGATCTGCAAGTATAAATGTCACATGTGTCGAGGTTGCTCTTCGATTTCGCTTGGCTACTACAGCAATATATCGATCATCAGCGGGGTTCGTAACCCTTAGACGATCTGACATAGGTCTTCGGACAGTTGTTTGTCTGGTTAGGAATTGTTTACATGATCTTGAAATTACGGAATGATGAACACCGAAGAAAAGAGCAACATTTGTGATTGATTGTCCCGCTTCAATGCATTCGACAGCATACCAACGCTCAGAATCTTCCATTCATCTTCTGGATACCTTAGAAACACGCCTGTCTTGAAAACAAAACGTACGAAAGTTCTAAACACTTCTTATCAACGTTTACTTGCAAGTCCTGTAACCCTTCACAATGCAAAATTCGTATACGACTGCCTTTTTAGCTCACATGCCATGAAAGCCTGAGAGCTAATGTGCCCGCAGGTTCTGTATGTACGTATGTATGTATGTATGTGCGTAACGCGATAACTCTTGACAGGAACATCCGATTTGCTTCAAATTTTGGATACAGGTTCATTCTGATAAGGTGCTTCCGTGACTAGTTTTGGGGATTCATTGGTTAAGTATGAAAGTGGGGGAACGGGGCTAATACACCCTTAATTTAGATAACTGGGACTTTCATGCAGAATTATCCGATTTGCTTCAAATTTGGTATACCGGTTTATTCTGATGACGCGCTCACCTGATCTGATTTGGTTAAGTGTGAAGGGTGGGGGGCGGGGGTTAATCTCCGCCTTAATTTAGATAAATGGGTTTTTCGTGCCGAATTATCCGATTTGCTTTAAATTTGGTGTACCAGTTTATTGTGATAAGGAACTTCCCTGATTATATGTGGAGGTTCATTGGTTAAGTATAAAGGAGGAAATGGGGGAGTTAATTTCCCTCCTTAATTTAGCTAAAAGTTCTTTGTCGCTTTTTTATATTTCGAAGGGCATTATTCTTTTAAATAAGAGTATACAATTAGTGTGAATAGCGCTTGAGCTCAATGCCATCAGTTTAACATGGCACTTTTCTTTTTATTTGCATATTTCTTGACACGTAACTATGATTTGTGTTACATAACATATTTGCATACTTCCATCTAACTCTACAACGAGTTACAGCATCTCCAATTCAGATTGGCTTCCTAAAAATTCTTCTCCGAGCTTAGCTTTTGGAAGTGAGTGTACATTCTTTAAAGATAGAAATCAAAGGCAACGCAATTCAAAAATAAATTACTGTGGTAAACTAATAGTTAAAGACCTCATAAGGATATTTTTCTCCTTTGAAAAGAAAGCAAGGGTATGGGAATATAAAAATTACTTAGGCATGTCTGAAACAATATTAATTAATGTTGTATCATTTAGAAATGTTCTAAATCATTGTAGCTGTTAGAATTTCCCTTAATGTATTAAAAGTTTTTGCAAAACTGTTTCAAAACTTTAAAGTTTTACGTCAACATTAGATTATTCAAGTTTACCTTCAGAGCATGGTTTTTCATACTTAACGGGGTATCTTATACGGATTTAACAGAAATATTTCTAAATCCATATATAGAAACATCAAATCTGTGTAAGATAGCAATAATTAAATTTTTTAGCTACGATTTTGAATTGCTGAGCAAAAGCTACCTTCTTTTATTATGTAATTTTTCTCATAAGTTTATAACTTATTCATAATAAAGTGCCATTCTGTTCTCAATAGCAGCTGTTGCCAATGCTTCTAATTTTTGTTCACAGATTATACCTTAACGATATAAATATACTCCACAGTTACTCATGTGATCTTTACTACCTTTAACCTTGTCTTCCATTTTATTTTGATGTAAAGACTTTTTATGAGATCTTCAAACAGCTGTGTGCTTTCATTTCATCATTTAGTTATTTGTATGGTACCTTCATCCACATTGATGTTTCATTCTGTAATGCTGCAACTTCGTTAACAGTCGTGAATTAGGTGATAAATAGAATTTTTTTAATACAATTTTTAAAAATGTTGCTGGGGAAGGCTTTGTCATTTAAAAATATCCTTTATATCATCCTATTTTGTGTAAAAACATAATTAAATTAAACAGAAGTATATTGTTTCTTATGTACGTTATGACTTCCGTTAAAGAGTAGAGAAAAAATAATCGCATTCATGGAGAAGTAAAAAAAAAAATAATAATAATAATTAAAAGGAAAATTATAAACTCGTTTTCAACCTTAATCAACTTGTTTAAAGATAATTCAAAACAGTAGCAAAGGGGTGTTTCGTTTTTAGCTACGGGCTGTATAGAGAGAGAGAGAAAGGAGGAATGTGTATTTCTGCTTCTAAAAAACTGGCAGATCAAAAACAGATTTGGTTTCCGGAGCTTGAGGAAGATTCTGGTACCTCAGTTTGGCTCATCCCCTCATAAAGCAGTCTTGTGAATTCCGTTCTATAAGTCTCGGTAGATGGTATTAGCGGATAAATGTGATTTAAGGAAGTTGTCTGTTTTGATCGATAACTCATAAAAAAGTCATGGATTTTCGTCCTCTTCAAGTGCGAGTAGACCATCCATCTGTTATCAGTATCGCCGTCTTTTCTTGTGGCCACGCGGTGTTTTTGATCTTTAATGACTTTAAAAGGAAAGGGACTGATGTCCCGCAAAAGAGAAACCTTTTCGTCAAGTAGAGTTGAGCTCCTTATCTCCTGACCCATTGTTGATTCCCCTCATTCTTTTGTGAATAAACCGAGAAGGGGCCGGAATAAAAGATTTCCTGGAAAACTGTAGAAGGATGGCATAACAAGCGTTTATATGCAACCTTAGAATTACTTAAAAATTGAAGTTTTCTGACTGCGTAAGGAGCACTTGTAGACAATAGACATGATATGGGGAGATAAGGTACCCCTCATGTTTTCCCTGATTGGAGAAGGGGACTTTTAGCCGACGGAGCGTTCTGTAAAAAATTTTGGAAGTTTAAGCTTTTTCAGCGTCATTCTTGTGTCTTTCTTCAAAGTTTAAGCATCGCTCATTTTGTTTCTCATGAATTGCGCGCGAGACTCGTTGACCGTGAAGATCTGTATTTTGAGATTTCTCTTGTGCAGCGGCGGAATAGATAAATTTTTACCACGATGGTTCTCAGAGTGCTTTCTTGAAAAAAATTATTCTTCGGTTCTACAGCATGTTAGAGGCATTCTTCATACATGGGCGCCTCAGATGCGAATTTTCTCTTGACAAGCGGAGGAGCAGCTGTATTTCAGATCCGAAATTTCTCTTGTTCAGCAGCAAAGCAACTCTATTTTCACCGTGAGGGTTCTCAGCTTGTCGGATTTCTTGAACAGATGAGTCCTCGGTTTTATACCTTCCACCTCATTACGATATCCCACGTTTGTGGAGACACAGAAAACCCTCGGTAGTGCATGAAAGGTGCAGCCAAAGTAAGAGTTGCCAAACTCACATGCCTCTTAAGCAATAGTTTTGCGAAATTTCTTAAGGTAGTAAAACAGTTTGGACCATAGTATATCAATTTTGGATCTACCGTTATTTTGAAAGAAGACAGCTGCTCATATCGGGTCAATCCCATTTATCATTGGACTTAATGGGTAATATTAACAAGAAATTTAATAAGAATAATTAAGTAAAGTCACAAACTTCAGATGGTAATTTCAGACTGGTTATTGTCTGATGAGCAGGCGCGTAATGAATGGTAATTTATTTAGTTCAACGAATGACAATTGTACACCCCCAATGAATTATAATTGTGAACCCAATTATGAGTATATTCTCTGTTTTTGTATTCGCTATTGACTATATGCTTTAAATATTAGAAAAGAAATAGCTAATAAAAAAACTTGTGATGTTCATCAAAATAACGATATTTTTAACATTCATTTTTTTTTTTTTTTGAGTTGTGTTAAATAACTTTAAAGAAATTGATATCACCTTAATTACCTTAGGAATTTGAAAGGGTATGTTTTCCTATAAATTTATCTAAATGGACTAAGGTGACCGGGTAGAACACAGCACAATAAGTGTCAAATTTTAAGTTTTACTAATAATTAGTATTTATAGAATTTTAAGAAAATTTAGTTAAATGGTTTTATTCATTAAATTGAATTTCTGGAAATCAAATTTGTAAGATGATATTGTAATGTAATAGAATTTAAAGTGCATTTAAATAACTTTAAATACAATAGTTAGATATTCAGTGCATAAATAAATAAAAAGTAAATATTAAATTAAATAATTAACAAAATATATAAGAATTTCCCTTATTAATTTTTAATATTGTTTCTTTCTTTCAGTAACCTATATTTACTTAGCTGAATTTATTTATAATTATATATATATATTTGTTTTATGTAGATTTAGAAGCGCAAAGCAATACATTTCAGTTTTTAACCATCGCAGTGAAACGCATTTTAGAAAATATCGATGGTAATAATTTGCAAATTATTGCTTAAAAGGCGGTTATAAAATCATTTTTAATTAATGGAATACCTGGTATTTGATGAGAAAATTAATAGCCATTTATTTAACTTTTTATCTTCTCTTTAAAGATATTTTTTCGCTGAAATCAACGTTCTGTCTTGAATTTATCAGAAGTATTGCATCGCTTTACGGAACAGTAAAATGTGTTCGACAACCGTTCTGCTCGAAAATTGAAAACGTATAGCAGTTTAAGAAGGAAAACATCTAAAATTGCGATAAAAGCTGGGAATGGGGCATGATGACAATTTTATGAGCATTCTTCTTCCCTCATAGTACCTAGCGCAATGGATTGGAAGAGTGACAGATGGTAAGAGTAGCTATCTATCGATCTTCCCACCCCTTTTCACTTAAGAAAAAGAAAGAAATGAAACAAACCAGGGTTTTAGGTCTATAGCATTACATCCCAAAGAATAGGGGGAGAAAGAATGTGTTAACGCTTTATGTTAGAATCTGAGATAAAATATATCCATATTTGGTCACTAAGATTTCAGTATTCCATCGTATTTAACATTGGTTAAGTACATATTAACAATCATTCGTCTTCGAATAATAAATGTCCTAATGCAAAATATGCCTAAAAAGACCTACAAAGAGTTTGATTATTGAAAAATAATTATTTATATCTGAAAACTCTTTTTTACTTATGAAAGATACAGTAAACAGGGTTCGTACGGCCATACGTTTCCAGAATTACTATTTCCGAACACTAATCTTTTATAATAATTTTCTACAGTAAAATAAGCTGAAGAATAGTATTTGAAGACAGTGGTGCTATCAATCGTGCGAACACTTGTGATGCCTCGTTTATACGTTACTCGAAGGATAGTTATAAAAAAAAAGAAGTAAAAAAGAAATCTTAACTTTAAAGTTTTATGGCCTTTTATCATGACACGTTACACATCTTTTAAAAAATTAAGCTATAAAAACATACATTTAGTGTTTTTTCAGACTTTCTCTCAACAATAAACTTATAGATATATTTTTATTACAGGTGTTGTAAAACACTACTAGAAAGATTGTTTTTCAAAAAAAGTAACGGTAAAAATAAAGAAGAGTGTGAGCCATGTATTTATATGAATATAAAACGTACCACATGTGCTTCAAATTTAAAATATTTCAATATCTATTAAACCAATAAATAATAATAATAAATAATAATATTTCCATTTCAATAAATAAGAAGGAATTGGCACCAGAATGAAATGATGAAATTGATATAACATAATATTAATGATAAACATATAAGCATTGTTTTACTGTATGTTTTTTCGACTGATAAAAGAAGACAAAATTATAATACGAGTTATTAAATTGTATTCTTATAATTCGCATGTTTGTCCCCGTATCAAGTAAATGAAACATTCATAATTACAATTGTGCCTCTACATTATAGGAATCGTCTGTTAATTACTGTACACTTTTGCATGATTTATTTAAAAATAATACTACCACTGAATACACATTTTTTTTATACAAGAGGCATTTTATATGTATGTGACTTTATATGTATGTGTACCACTGATAATTTCTTATGTAAAAATTTACTAAGAAATTTTAAATTAATTAATTTAAAAATTTGTTTCATGTAACCTGTATTCAACATATTAAAAAAAAATCAAACCACAGCTAGGTAAAGTAAATCCGAGATTTCAAAAACGCTCATGCGTTATTTTTTTATTTAATAATACAGAGTTACCATAAATAGATAACCGGATTTTAAAAATTTACGGTTTCAAAACCATTACGCATATTATAATAAGTAATATCTGAAAATAAAGAAAATATTTCCATTTTTTTTTTTCAGTTACGAATATTCGAGATATAAATCTTTCGTAATACGATAAACATCTAATCTGTAATCGAGTTCGTTCCACATACTATCAGAAAAACTCATCAATATACACTAAATTATTCCTCATTTTTTAACAAATAATTTCCGTACTCCTGGAAAACATGTTTTATCCACGAATTCTTCCACAAAGTCTGAAAAGGGGGGGAGAAATCACGCATGCGCTCTATTAATACTAAAATCCGAATTTATTTAAAGAAAAACCAAAAATTATATAAATTAAAATTTATATTTTAATTAAAAAAGAGAAAATATTTTCAAATTAAAAATAAATTACAATTACTTTTCTCATTCCTTCAAAAGTACTCACAATTCCTTTTTTAAAAGTTGAATAAGGTGAAGAAAGTTTAAAAAAAAAAAAATGTATAAAGTTGCTTATAAAAACATATTCGCATTTAAAATATATTTTAAATCAACACATTTAATTAAAATATTAAATGGGTAAAAATCGATTTTTACTGAAAGAAAGAATCGTATCGAATAAAAATATAACATTCATATTTTACATTCAGCAAACTACTTAAAAATATTTATAATTCATATTTTTATCATATTTTATCCTATTATATCATAAAGAAATTAATCAAAACATGCCGATTTGAAGGAAAGATATTTACTTCAAAGCGTTTCACTTCTGTCCAACTGTAGCGCGGTCGTTAGCATACACGTCTCGTAACGCTGTGATGGCTGGTTCGATTCCAACGTTGGCAAATTTATTTTTGCCAGACATTCTTCAATTGAGGAATACTTTACCTCCTGTAACGGAGAAAAAAACGGATATTCGTCAATTAACGGAAAAATTCTGGCAGCAGTGCTACCACTATAATATCCGTGAATTGAAGAAAGTATTTCTGAGACGGCATATTATGTTGTTTTACATTGTCAACGGTTCTTAATGCAGCACTAATCCGTTCTTTATGATCTTTGAGTGTTTTCGGCAATGGTGATTCATAAATAAAATGTTTGATGTAACCCCACAAAAAGAAATCAAATGGCGTAAGATCCGGTGATATTGGAGGCCTTGTCAATATGGGTGAATCATCGTTTACTTGCACGTTCAATCCATCATTAAACTTGGAATTATTTTTCTTTATTTCCACGCAGAACTTATTCTAATATGCGTAATATTTTTCAAAATATAAAATTTTAAAATCCGGTCATTTATTAATTCTAACTCTGTATAATGCATATGTAAATATACCTGTTATTAGTATATGTACAGAATTTAATGCGCACTCGAGTGTTAAATTGAAGCAGATGTATAATCTTAATCATTAAATTACATTACATTTAATCATGTGTTTAAATTCTGTGTGACATTAATTGGTAATTTAATGCGCATCCACTGTTTCACACATCAACACAATTAAAGATAATGTAGCGTTAAATGCGAGTAGGTCCATTAATATGCCAAAATTACAATTCCTATTACAATACCTATATAATTAATTTAAAGTCAATATTTACAACACTGTAATAAAAGGACAAATGTTTTTTCATCTGAAAAAATATAATAAAACCAAGAAGGAGGATATACAATACCTCTTCTGAGTTACTCATGGTTCCGAAAAGCATTCTTTATCATTAGAAACCTTAAAAACACATATATTACCGAGATTCAAGGTATCACTTATAAAAACGAAGTTTCTTTTGCCGCCACTGATTTCCAGAAACGTTTTCGAGTAGTTTTAATTGTGTCTTTATCAATATTCTCAAAAAGGAATATCGACTTTTAGGATACTATCAATTCTCAATTAAACATTTTATGATGCGTAATAGAATTTATACACCCAAGAGTAACAAAAATATATTAATGTTATTTTTATAGTAATGCTGTTAATTTATTATGTTTGCAGTAAAACATGTTTGTTGAACGAGAAAATGTTTACTTGAGAATTCATAGTATCCGAAAAACCTATATTCTGGGGCAGAAAACCGATTAATACACTATAAAAATAACTCGAAAACATTTCTGAAAATGAGTGGCAACAAAAGATATTTTGATTTTATAAATGCTTTTTAAAATCGCGAAAATATATTTATTTCAGAGGTTTCTAATGATAAAGAAAGCTTTATGGAATCGAGGTAACTCGGGAGAGGCTATTGTATATTTTTGTTCGCGGTAATACATTATTTTTATAATAAGAAACGTCTGTCTTTATTTTGAGTGAATGATTACCAGAGATCGACCGAAAATTCGACTTCGTTTTCGTTTTCGGCTCAAAATCAGAGTTTCGCCGAAAATTCGTTTTCGGTGAAAATGCTGGTGAAAATTCGGCCGAACCGTAACTATCTGTATTCCAAAAATCTCGAACTTTTCATCGGAAATTTTCAACATTACTTTTTGATTTGAGCTGTATTGACTCAACTGAGACACTCTTTGTTTACTGCTATGAACTTAGCTGTTTATAATCTTAACAGTCATCACTGACTCAAGATGTAGTGTGCAAATTATAAAGCAAGCAATACATACGTATATGACTAAACTTTGAAGACACTTTTCAGGGGCTCATTGAAAGCTGCAAATTTAGCAGTAATACAAAATTTTTAGTTCGAAACCTCAGAAGTGTTTCGAATACTCTTTGAGAAAGTTCTAGTATAACAGATGACCAAATACAAAAATCATTATGAAAGATAAATCGAGATATGTATACGTAAAACATTTTTTAATTTGATGAAATTAGTACAATTAGAAAATTATTCTGTGTCGTTGATGAATTAATAATATTTTATTTTATATGAAAATAAAAAGTACAAATATAAAGACACAGAGGACACCTCGGGCTACATGTATAATTAATTAATAATTATGTATATTTAATAAACACACATAATTAATCAATAATTATGTATATTTATGAATGTATTAATTAATTAAAAATCTCTTTGGATGTTTTCGTTTTCTTTTTCGGCCGAAAATAGGAGGATTACCTAAATTCGGTTTCGGTCTTAAAACTTGTTTTGGTCTATCATTAATGATTACAAATTAAACAAATGTGTAAAACTTTTATTATCAAAATGATAGTAAAACTTTGTATCTCTGAAGCAGTTGAAACAGTTCCTTTTGATAAGGTCATACGTTTAAGAATCGGTTTATTAAAAAAAAAAAATGAACAAAATGTTAAAGCCATTATCAGAACTGCCTCTCGGATACATTTCATACCCTATCATTATGCATCATCGATTTTTTTTTTATTACTTCTCCATTCTTTAAATTTTAACTTCGTGCAATAAAATTTTCTTTTGAGTTTTTATATAGATGTTTTTCTTTAAGTCGAAAATTTAAAAAATACTTTTGCAATAGTAGCGATAAAATCCATATGGCTAGACAACTGAAATTTACATATTTCTCACATTAACTTTGCATGACGGAGATAGCAGCAGTAATAGATATTTTTGTATTTTAATTATCAGGGAATAAAATTATCTTGCTATGTATTAAAATTACGAATTTTAATTGTAAGGTGTTATATATATATGTTCTTCTTTTAAATTGAAAATTTGATAAATACATTTTATAATAATAGCTGTAAAATTCATACGGTTAGATCTATAAAATTCAATTATTCTTTAAGTTAACTTTGCATGCAGCAGATAATGGTAATAAACATTTTTGCATTTTAATTTTCAGAAAAAAGATATATTTAAAAGTATTTAAATTTTCATGTTTTATATATATATGTTACTATCTTACGTTGAAAGTTTGAGGAAGGCTTTTGCAATAATCCGTCTGTAATAAATGTTAGAATGTATTTTTATGCCTTAGAATGTATTTTTATGCGTAATAAAGACTTAAACATTTATTCTTCAAATTAATTATTCTGCATTCCTGAAATATTGGTAACAGATATATTTTAATATCTCTAGAAAAAAATAAATCAAAATTATCTTCTAAAATATTTGAATCACGAATTTGAATTTTCAGGTTATATATAATATGTTCTGCGTCTAAGTTGAATATTCGAGAAACACCGTCATAAAATGCAAATAAACAAAACTGTTAAATCCACACGTAATAAATGCTAAATGAAATACATTTATTTCTCAACTTAATTTTGCATGCCTGGGATAGCAGGGATACATATTTTTATATTTCAATTTTTGGAGGAATAAACAAAGCTATCTTTTAAAATATTTAAATTACTCATCTAAAGTGTGAAATGTATTACAAATACCTTTTAAAAGAAAGAAAGACTATTACTTACCCTTAAATAATCAAGAAGAGCTGTTGCATCTACAATAATGTAATGGGTTTAATAATATTAGATTAATTTATCACTTCAAGGCATAAACAGCTGCATCCATTCAAGCACAAAATAATTTTGGAGAAGATTTAACTTGCGTTAGATAAAAGTGCTACAGATAAATGAGAAATTTCAAATTAATGATATAACATTTTTATCACCTATCTAGTAGTTATATAACATAACTCTTTAAAGAGAACAATTTAAGTTATGCAAGAAAAAGTTTTGCTTTGAATTATTTCAAAAGATATACAGGGTGTCCCAAAAATATCGCTCACACGCAAGAAAAGTGACACAGAGAAAAGAATAGGCCTACAGCAAAACTAGTTACAGCAATTGATAGAATATCTCAAAATGTTTTTCTACATTATGTTTCTGGCCATAGATGGTGCTGCACAACATGTAAACGATTATTAACACTAGAACCGCCGTAGTGGTAATTTTGACCGCTACCAAATAAAAATATTTCGATTTTCACCAGAAATTTCTTTCTAAAATAAGTTTAAAATGTACCACGTAGCAATAAGTTAAATAAATAAGTTAACTAGTTTCAATTAAAATTTCCGGTGTAAAATATTTTTATAAAACTTCAGTAAAATATCCGGTGGTTCTAGTGTTAAAGAAGTCAGTTATTCATAATAGTCGCCCTAGCAGTAGACAAGAATGTGTGGAACGAGTACGTAAAACATTTTCTAGGAGCCCTACAAAATCAATTCATGGAATTGAAACTAAAGATCCAAACAGCTGTAGCAACTGTTGACGTTAGCATGCTAAAACGTTCGTGGATTGAATTGAAATATGCTTCATATATCTTGATATGCTTCATGCTACGAAAAGATCTTAGGTTGAAGTTTTCTAAGGCAGTAGAAAAACTTTTTGAGTTATTCTATCTATTGTTGAAAGCAGTTTTGCTGTAGGCCTATTCTTTTTTTAGAATAAATTTTAAAGTTGTACGGATCTTTCTGGGACACACTGTAATTTTGATATAACCTCTTCGCTACTGAGTATTGATTTAATTTTACTGAGTATTACTGAATTAATTGTTTTCCAATTTGACTTCAGAGCAAGAGTTGTAATCTAGTTGCATTATTTCGAATCTTTGATACCGAAACATATCATTTTGAGATCGGAAATATAATTATGTGCAAGTATTATTTAAAGAACTCAGATGTTACTGGTGGTATGGGACAAAATTTAAAAAAATGAGTCAATCACATAATTCAAGATAATCAATGGTCCTCAACCCTATGTTAAATTACTGTTTGAAAAGACCCAATATTTACAAAGATTTTAATTGACAAAACATCTCATTTTCTCAAACTGATGATTGTGTCACTTACCATCTTTATCATCTGAGCTCTTCATTGATACAGCGGGAAAGAACGGAGGTCCACATATGTGGAGTGAAGAGCATAGTATTTAGAAAAAATTAAAAAATAAATTATTTGAATTTTTCTTCAAATTTTTTTAAAGCTTAGCTCGAAGTTATTTGACTAAGAAACAAGGATTCAATAGATCGAGTGTTTATCTATCTTCACAACCTTATAATCATAGGTAGCTAAATATCATCAAATGTTCTGTAAATATCATCAAATTTCTTTAAATAAGATAAAACTTTAAATAACATACAACGTTCTATAAATAACAAAACACGTACTGTTCTTTAACAAGAATTCATAAAAGAATAAAAAAATATTACCCCCTGTGTATGTATACTCATTATAATGTGTTTTAATAATATTATTATTTTCAAACTTAATGATATTTAGTATGCTACTTAAGACGATTTTGTTACATCAACTAGTTTGCCAGCCTCCTCCTTTGTCTGTTAGTCATTTTACTTTTTATAGAACCGCACTAACCCTTTATGTACTGAATTAGGAATTCATGAAAATTTTATCTTCTAAAGCATTTTTTGTGAATTGTTTAAACTACATTAGAAGATTTACATAATCATTTAATAAATTTCAGAAGGATTTTAGACCGATTGAAAGATTTAGCAGGATTAATTACATTTGAATTTATAGGGATTTTGTGCAATATTTAAAATTCCACTCAAATCTTTTATTTTAAATCTTTTTCTCAGTATTTTGTAGAATTAGGAAATGTACAAATAAAATTTTCTTACAATAGAAATATAGAATTATTTCCGAATTGACCCCCCCCCCCCCCCCCAATGCAAGAAAGCTGAAAAGATGCAACGGCAAAAGAAATCATCCTTTTGAAAATATTTTTGTTTTGTGTAACTAATAATGCTTTTGGAACAAGATAAAGCAATGTATCTATAACTCATTCTGAACTGTATTACAACTAATCGATGTATTAAATGAATTTTAAAACAAGTTATTTTAATGGTACTTATAATTGCCGTCAATAGATAAAGGGTTAACATTTAAAAAAACATTATCATCTATTTGCAGTCTATTTTAAATTTTTAACTCAATATTATAATTTCTTTTACGCAGTACAAATTCAATAAGTTGTTGCCTCTACCGTAACTTTTATTTTCTTTATCAGACGATATCGTTGAACCTGCTATCGTTGTAGAATCTACAAATGTTTCTATCAAAGTTTTAATTTAACTTTCTAATTGGAAACAGAAATTTATATTTGAAATTAGGTGGAGACTATATACTGTTCTTTTGAGTGTAAATAGTGTAATCTACGTACTTTGACTACACTGTTAAAAATTTGCAGCATTCTGTCCAGTCATTCGACCGTTTTTTGAAAAAACGGTTTCATAACCTTAATTTAACTATATTCTGACCGTAACATGGCCAATAATATGGTCAGAATAGTGTTAAATTACAGTTGTGTAACAGTTTACGGAAAAAACGGTCAAATGACTGGACAGAATGCTGCAAATTTTTAACAGTGTAGTATTTTCATTGAAACATAATAAATATTTCATCAATTAGATTTTTTGTTATTAGAATCTCGTTGTGTTACTAACAATTAACTTCCATTTAAAAAAAAATGATCAGAGAATGCACGATATCCTAACAATGTAAAAAAATTGTGTGCAGTGTAACAGTTAAATACAGCTCAGAGTCATCTATTGCTGATAATCGAAACTAAAACAAGGAAGTAGTAAGGACATTCTTAACTTCACACATTCCTCTTCACCGTTTATTTGAGTTTTTTTATAAGTTCAGTTCCTTTTATTACATTCTGTATACAAGAAAAATATACTATAATAACTATTTAAATTGTTTGCGACAACTAATATCTAATAAATTAGAAATTTCAAAAACTAATTAAAAATTTCGTAAATCAAATTTCAGTTTTAGATACTAGAATGAAATTAATTAAAACCTCTGAATATAAAACCGACTTTAGATTAAATACAGACATAAGTGCATCTACGAGCAAATCACTCTGGAATGTCAGCCCCATAACAACTGATTTACTTGTAATCAATTACTTCCCATATCCAGATAACAAAAGGGAAACTTGAGGAAATGGTTCTTGGTATGATTTCGTCATAAAACATTTTAAGCACTCAATCCATCATTATGGAAGAAATATGCCATATACACTAATACTTCAGAGCCTATTTCGAGAGCAAATATTTCATGATATATGGCATTGAGAAAAATAAACGTAATAACAAATGTCAAAAGATGAATACCAAGTGAAACAAAAATTTCATTCGATAAAAGTAAAGAACATAAACCGAATGCATATAATGCCAATGAAAGAAAAATAATCATTAAATCATTTTTAGAAATCGGAAGAGGAAATAAACTTTTATTGGTTTCCACTTTGTTTATATTATTACTACAAACACAACTGAGTGTGGACAAGTAGCATACATTTTTATTGGACGGAAACAAAGAAGTCATATTTTCTTGACATTTGACAAATGATTTTAGGATTCATTAGAACATTTTATGAGTGTATTTAGCGGGATTGAAAAAGCTACGCAATTTACTTTTACTTTTTTATATATTTTGACAACATTTGCATCAGGAATTACTTAATTGCTGAATATGGTGGTAACGATTTAAAATGCGTTTAAAAAGTTTTGAAAAGCGCACATTTCGAAAACAATTGATGTTTATGCATATTTTTATTATAATTTACTTTAGAATCGAGTTGGTGATTTTAATTGTTACACATTCACATCTTTAGTGGGATTGTACAAAAAATCCTGATTTATGGTAAGCTTAGTTAACTGTTTCAGGCACAAGTAATTGAGTTTTAGTAATTTTGAATTCACGCTAGAATTTTCTTAAATTTTTATTTTAAAATAATAAAATTAAAATTTACAGATTTTAAGACCAAAGTTATTGAACTAAAATTTTGTTAAAAAATTCTGGTACAAATATTGATTGAAATTAGATGGGATAAAAAATCCCACCACCCTTCTAAGAGTTAACTTACTCAATAAGCTTGTTTTTGTCAGTACGCACAGCTAAGAGCATTAATCTTGAATGTTGCATTAGTTAGCAAAATGATTTTTTGTATCCGTGTTTATAAAACAAATGGATATACAGGGTGACCATAATTAAGGTACACATGTCTAAAAGGGATATACAATTTAAGCTGTTTGGAATACTTTTAAAAGCTTTGGTATTTATACTTTTTAGAGTATGCGGACACGAATTAAGGAATAAAATCGATTAGCTTTAAATTTTACCGAAATATGGTGCTTAAATTTTAGAGATCTTTTATTAGCAAATATTAACAAAATTAACGCATTTTAAATGTCATTTGAGACGGCGATAGTCTTTCATAGCAGTGGTATAAGTACTATCATTTTGATAAAAACTCTTTATTATGTGGAATTTTGAATAAAAATAGTTTCAAAATTTAGCTGGTAGAAATTTTTCCATTTTTTTATTATATATAGCGCTATCTGTCAAAAAAAATTGAAATATTTTTTAATGCAGAACTTATTTCCGCATGCTCTAAATTGAATAAATAATCTTTTTTTAAATGTTCCAAATAGTTTAGCTTGTACAGCCCTTCAAACACGTGTACTTTATTTATGGCCACCTAGTGTATAAGGTGTCCTAAAAATGTTAAAGCAAGTTTAAATTTTTTACCTGTTAGATAGCAGTAGACAATGTTTATTGCAAAAATATACAAAATAAGGTAGGAATTTAAATTATTTTGATGGACTAGTTAAATTACTACCGTTAAAAAATTACACTTTTTAAATTCACAAACCGTACCTGGATCCTATATAATATGTAGAAAAACATTCTCCATGCTCTGACAACTAAAATAGCACAAATTCCATTTTTTCTACTACCAAATATCATATTACGTATTTATTACATTGCATTACTTAAGTCTCATATTCAAAGTAAGGATACTTTGTAAGAATCTTATGAAATTTCCGGAGCATTCCAGCACTAAAAAATTGCCTGTGTGTTTTCAGTGCCGGGAAACTCAGAAATTTCATAAAATTAAAAATATCATAATTTAGTGAGTTTTTGTCATAGAAGAATGGAATGTTTAGTGCTGTATACTTGTCAGAGCATACACTGCAAAAAAAAAAAAAAAAAAAATCTGTAATTCTACAGATGTAAAGTTACAGAAATCTGTACGCTTACTAAAATTTTATCTGTACACCGTACAAAAAAAAAAAAAATGTAAATCTACAAATCTAGTTTTTGTAAAGCTACAGAAATCTGCAGCTTTACAAAAGAATCCCTAAAATTACAGTAATCTTATTAAAATTTTGTCTATAACCCGGGTTACAATTACATAAAAAGTTCTAGGAGAACCAATTTCCTAAAACTCTTATTAACCTTACAGATGTTTTGAATTACGGTGCAAAAGTGTATCTGTTACATGAATTTTTGCTGCTGCCGTTACATAAAAAGTTCTAGGAATCCCAGTTTCCTAGAAAAATTTTAGTAACTTTACAGATTCTTTTTTACAGTATAGAGAAAAAATTTTCCAAACAAAAATTATAGGACCTAGTGAAAAGGTGTATTGATGGAGGGCTATTTCATCAACACAATATTTAGTCCTAAATTATTTTGAAAGTTTTTGTAATTCACATTCCCTACGTATCTCTTACAGGTAAAATATTAAAGTGCGTTTCAATCTTTTTGGGATACCCTGTATAATTCCCCATTTCTAATCTATGTATGTGAATGACTTATACACTGATTGTATAAATACGAATATTGTGTATATTTGTGAGAAATAATGTTACACACAAGATGCAAAAGTAACTCCCGTAGGTGGATGTTACATATAAGATGCAAAAGTAACTCACGTAGGTGGATGTTACACATAAGATGTAAAAGTAACTCCAGTAGGTGGAGATAGAGACATCGAACAAAAATTAATTCACGTTAGCAGGCACAAATGTGTCAAGATCTTTTTGCTTGAAGTCTGACCTTCTTCCAGTTAATTACATTATGTAAGTTTAATTGGAATTTGAACATTTCGTCAATGGAAAATGTGAAACATTTACACATAACAGAGTTTTAACTATTCTATTTTTTACTTACTCTCAGATATGTGTTTTTTCACAAAACTATGAGACTGTATTTAATATATGAGAACCTCATTTATTTTTTAAAAGCATCAGGTGCATAATAAGTATTAAAAAATTGTTTTAAGAAAGGGATAAAGATGGACTATATAGATATTTTTAAAATCTTACAATAAAAACTTCTATGTGTTGTCTATAATAAAATAAATATCAGAATATAATAAAATAAATATATAAAATAGTAACATAAAGTTACTTAAAAATATTTAATATTTAAAAATATCATAGCAAAAAAAAAATAGTGTGAAGTATTTCAAGACAATTAAAATAGCTTAGAAAAACATTGATCAACAAAATTTTGAATCAATATATTTGCATTTAACGAATAATTTCTTAGAAAAACAATTTTCATACTCAAAATTTGGGTCTGTAACGAACGTTTCATTTTTTTTTTCTTTTTCCATTTAAAAATATGCAATATATGCTAAAGAGTGGAAAAACTTGAGAAAGAATCAACATAGACTGAGGTTTATAAAAATCTTCATACATATTCATTTTAAGCCATGTAAAATAGCTCAATAAAATAGAATATATAAGTAATTAATATTTTATACAAAATTTAATGTCAGTAAAGCAGAACTATAACGTTATTCCAAGTTAACGAAAATACAATTCAATAAACATAATATTATTTAATCAAACCTCATAATTTTTATCTATTTAACTATTATTATCTAAAAAGAACTACAGACAAGTCGCATATATTTGTTCAAATTGCTGAATTTTTCCTCTAAAATTAATCTACGTAATTACCTTATTTTCGCTCTTTGGAAGAATGTAAATAAAGGACTTTAAAATCATTTTCCTGCTAATTTAGTTTTAATTCTTCGTAGATAAATTTGAATTTGTATTTCTATAGTTTAATAATAATAAATAATAATAATATTATTATATATTAATAATAAAGTTTATTATAATTAATAATAAATATAGTTTAATAATACAATCTACTATAATACTATATACTATATACTACTTATATCGTTTAATAATACTAAATAATAAAAAAGTTATTATATATTGATAATAAAGTTTAATAGTTTAATCTACGTAATTAACCTTAATTTCACTCCATGAAAATAAAATAAAATAAAGCATTTTTATATCATTTCCCCGCTGATGTAGTTTTAAGTCTTCGTGGATAAATTTGAATTTGTATTTCTAAAGTTTAATATTCCATCCGTTTTCGTTTAAAAATATTTCAAAATAATGCATTTGAAAAGAATCATTTTTTAAGTGTTCAAAATTATATTCAATGACTTTACTTTATTCAAAATATAAGTGTAATTTCTTTTATGATGACATAAGACTATTCTGAAGCTATTCGTTTGTAAATTTTAAAGTGACAGCACATAACTATCTTTAATTATTAAAAGTATAAAAACAGAATATTTTAAAACTTATGAATATGAACTTAACCCAATTTAAACATTAGAATTAATACACGTAATGAACCTCATTTTTACACGTTGAAAAGAATAAATAGAGAAGATTTTGACTGATTTTCATCGAAAAGTAGTTATAGTTGATACATTTAATTTGTAAATATGAAGTATTTCCGTATTCGTTTAAATTTCTATAAATAATGCAAAGGAGAAGGATTTTATTTCAGGATTAAACATTGTATTCTCAGATATTAATTTATTTGTTCTTACGACGACGTAAAAAAATTTTGATGATATGCATTCGTAAATTTAAAACTTGCAGCATTTTAATTTTAATTATACAGCACTTTTATTTTAATTATACAGATTACAAGCATAGGTGTATCAAAATTAACAAACCAGGCTAGATTATCTAATGCCAATAAAAATACTACCTAATTATATAATATCAAAATAGTATATAATTAAACTTTATTTCAATTATTGAAAATATACCATTTAATTTTTTTTAATAATTGAATAATAATATAGTTTTAAAACTTAGTTGATAGATTTGGATTTGAAAATAAAAAGTATTTCGGTATTTGTATTAAAATATTCAGATTTAAAAAAATCCTTCCCCGTCACACTGTAAAAAAACCACTGTAGATTTGCCAGAACGAACTCAATCACAGTGAATGTGCTATATCTTTCTTTGGTTTCCTGACTATATTAACATGGAAAATACAGTAGTTGCGTAAAATTAACAGCACAATGGGCTGGCAATTTAGACGCATTTTTTTACAGCACAAACTGCTGGCGTCAAAACTGCCAGCACACTGTGCTGTTAATTTCACGCAACTACTGTATTTTCCATGTTAATATAGTCAGGAAACCAAAGAAAGATATAGCACATTAACTGTGATCGAGTTTGTGCGCGAGATGAACAGTACTTTGTACTGTAAAAATGTCGTTTTCTTTTATAGTACAGTATTAAAAATGATACTCTAATACACTATTTTATTCAAAAAGTAAACGTAATTGATTTTACGGCAACATGAAAAATTATGAAAATATTCGTTTCTAAGTTCAACTGTTACAGCATATAGCATTTTTTTAAATTTATTAAAATAATAAATACAGGGTGTCCAAAATTAATGGACCAGATTAGATTAATTTGCGCCATTTAAAAAACTTTTCAAGAGACTTACTGCTGTGTAACAAAAACGTTGAATTCACTTCTAATTACTGCAATTTTAAAAGAGCTACAAGCAAGTCGCATGATTATTTGTTCGTTTCGGCACGTTCAAATCGATGATTTCCCCATTTAAGATTAATCTAAGCAATTAACCTCATTTTTGATGGTTGAAAAAAATGTGTAAAAAAGCAATTTTTGAATTATTTCCCCTTTAATGTAGCTGATAAGCCCCTTAGCTGATAAATTTGGATTTGTAAATCTCAAGCACTTCAGTATTCTTTTAAAATAAACTTCCAAAATAATGCAGGTGAAAAGAAATATTCCATCCCATTGCTAAAAACTATATTCTGTAGCATTACTTTACTGAAAAAGTAAATGTAATTGCTTTTATGGCGACATAAGAAAATTCGGAAGAAAATCGTTTATAAATTAAAAAATAACAGAGCATTTAATTTTTAGTTTATATATTAAAATATAAATACGGATTTTTCAAAGCTATTTTCAAAGCAAATGATGTTATATCAAACCAATTAAAATATCTTTCAATAGGTTAAGCAAACTTTGATATTGTTTCTAACATTTTTTTTTATATTTGCATAGAGCTACAAACAAGCCGTGTGATTATTTGTTCCTTCGACATGGTCAAATCAATTAATTCCTACTTTAGAATTAGCCCAAGTAATTAACCTCATTTTAGGTCCCTGGGAAAAAAACTAAAGTATTTTTGAATTATTTTACTGCTAATGAAATTTAATGCCTTATTTGACAATGTTAGATTTGTAAATCTAAAGTGTTTTTGCACTCGTTTGAAATAAATTTTCAAAATAATGCTGATGAATAGAACCATTTCTTTCAGTGATAAAATTATATTCTACGGCCTTACTTTATTAAAAAGGTAAATGTAACTGTTTATAGCGATATGAAATAGGTACTGGGTAGATAAGAATAACTTTTGCTCTTCTGATAAGGTCATTCTTTCCCATTTTTCATGAGATGTTTTGACTGTTTTAACATAATTATTTGTAAGCATCACCTGTCTGATTGAATTTTTTGAAATTTAAGTGCTTTATACAAGATTAGAAGCATATATTTATTAACAATTAGAAGCATAGATTTATTATTTCAATCAACAAGGGATCCACCTGGCATCCCGGGTTACAGAGAATTAATGAAAACCACCTTTATTTTAAAAAAGATTGAAAACTAATTGAATTTTTGCATTTGATGTATTTTTTTGTTTAGATTGCCCACTAACAATATCAAAAATCACACACACACACACACACACACGCATATATATACCTAAAACCATTATAAACCAATACAAATGACCATCTACAAAAGTTTTGGCAAATAAAAAATGGAGTTTTATCCTTTAGGAAAAAATAAATAAAACATAACAGCGATTCCAGCGAAACAAGGAAATAAAAATTCAGTGAACATTGAAAAAAGTCGAAATATTTGTGGAACCAAGGCAGATTCTTCAGGTCCAAATTACCTTAAGTTCCACGTTCAACATGTACAGTTACATCTTCGCAAAAGCTATATCAAACTAAAAAACAGTCAAGTGCGAGTATTACTCGCGCTCAGAGGGTTCCGTACAATAAATATATGTATTAAAAACTGCATTATTAAAAAAAATCGTTGCTAAAAGAATAAGAAGGCTTTTTAAAAAACTATACAACATAGGGTTGTGAATAGCTGTATATACTACAAAAATATGAATGGGTATACCATAAAAGTTCAAAGAGATATGAAGCCTAAATAATATCAAATATTGCTATTCTGTATAACACTTTTTAAAATCGTATCCTAATCTGTTTATGACGAACTTAATTCGGTACTGACAGTAAAAGTAGTGTATATTTAAACTTCATTTGGCATTTCAAAAAACTAAATTCAGCGTAGTAATAATCTTTTCTGTTTTCAGTGTAGCTAAATCAAAACCCTTGTTCAAAGTTTAAACTTGACATTGCGCTAATCGCGCTTTGAAAGGAGGTCGCAAAGTTGCAACGTCGGCTTTGTCCGTTCCGAGTTTTTCCAGATAGGTTTTTCAGTAACTTTTAAAGACACGGGAGGGTATTGAGAGATCCACTCAGTTCAAACTAGTCGCAAATCCCATATTATTTCTGTGATTATTTCTAATTAAATTATTCTGTTTTTAACAATTTGACATTTATTGCTTTTATACTGCTACTGGGCATTGCATTACACAAATATATCATTAAAAGTTTTTATCTGGGCTTAAAAGACGATGGTACATAGAGTACGCCGCCCCTGTCATTATGTATTTCCAAATCGCTCGTGTCTTTAGGGGTTAATATCTCTGGTAATTACCGACGATTTTTTCCAAAAATCGTTTAAAAAAAGTTCGTCCAATTTTTTTTTTCAAAAATCGTTATCAACAATGCTTTCACACTTCTGCTACGATGGGTACCTGCAGCGCTCCTCAAAACCTTTGCTGATTGTCTGTAAATCGAAATTTGCATGTAACGGAAAAATGCGCTTTTCTCAAAAATCATGTGACCTATAGTTTTCCTGCAAGGTTTAAATTAACGTCTAGTACCTCTAATTTTTTTCACAACTTTACTTTCTGTAGATTCGGACATAGAGGGGGAAGCATATTTTTGCTCTACATTTTCGATGATATCTGTGAAAATATAATACCTAAAATTAAATTAATGTATTTTTGAGTCCAACGTTACGAAAGCTTTCACACGATATACAAAGTAAAGATTTTTTTTCAAGTAACTTATTTAGCTCCTCTACATTTTTCCTAAATATATTAGTGAATTTTAATAATCTGTAAATATGTGGGTCAGTAGTCTTTATTACTTCCCCCAATTTGAACTTCCAATGTTCTATTACGAGTGATATGGTTGTTTCAGACAGACAGACAAAGGAATGATCTTATAATGGTTCCGTTTTTACTTTTTCAGTACGGAACCCTAAAAATGCAAAATTTGGGCTACCGTACACTAACAATCCAGTAAAAAAATAGCCAAAAATAACAAAAGATTAAAAAATAAAATAATATAAATAAAATTGATTAAGGATAGAATCTACCAATAGAAGAACCAATTGAAGTGCCAATGAATCCATCCATGACATAGCAAGTTTAAAAAATGCTTAGAAAGGATTTGCATTTGTCACCAGAAATATTGTAAGTATAGTGCTATTAGGAAAAACAGTGCAATAATGTTGAAATAGATTAAATACAGTGTTTTATATATAGATAAACATATATATGGGTGTGTGTAAATTATCTATGTAAATAAAAATTTTAAATTTATTAAAAACGATTGTCTTGTATTAGTCACATGTCAGGAGTTAAAAGCCGAAAAAAGCGCCAAAGATTTCGCTGTTTCAAAAGCGTTTTTGATTCTCATGCGCTTAGTTCGCTTAGCTGTCTGTTAAATTCGTATTTTATTTATAGTATTTTATTATTTTATTTCTGCTTTATTATTATTGTTTGATGCGAATTGTTGAAGCGAGTGCTTCCATTATGTTCCTTTTAAATTTGTGTTTTATACTTACAACTTTATTACATTATTTATTGAATCACGAAATTTTAATTTATTAAATATTAGCCTTAAATAAATGCTGAACTCTTTATAGTGTTTTAAGTGCAAACGGATTAATCTTTCATAATAGGGCTTGGTGAGATAGCGATAAATTTTTAAAAATCATTCTTAAAAATTTTAAATCCATAAAAAAATTAGTAAATTGAGATAAAGTTTTAAAAAAATTGAATTTGAAATAAAGTTTTTCCTATACAATAATGTAAAAATTGAAATGCAATGTTTAGAAGTTTTTAAAAATATCAATAAAAGTGAAATTTATTGGTTAGGTGTTTCCGCCGTCAATATGAAGTCAGAATTGCTCACAGATATGCTTCTGCTTGATATTAGACATTTGATTTTGTTTTCATAGAAAAAGCGCTTAACGCCATCGCAGATTATTTTATGTATCTATGTGTATCAAAAGTAATACACGATGGTGTTAGGAAAGCTTCGTAAAAAGAAAGATGTAATTGAAATACATTAAAACTTGCGAAATGAATCTACCAGTTTCTGTTCATGAAAAACACTTTTAAACAATCTTCTTTCAAAATCCATCAGAGAAGCAATAAATACAATTCTAAATCACACGATAAGAGCCTACACATATTAAAAAATAACAATAATAATTTCCGTACCCTATCTGTGGGGTCAAAAAACCACGTATTTTCTAAAGATATTCGTTTCTAAATTGAAAAATTACAACCTATAACATTTATTTTATTTCGTAAAATCATAAATAAAGGTGCTTAAAAATAATAGAAAAGACTTAAGTTATTTTAAACCAATTTGCAACTTTTCAATAGGCTTAACATTATATAACGAAAATTTTTGATTTATTTCTGACTAATTATTCTTATTCGGAAAGAGCTACGGACAAGACGTATGATTATTTGTTCCTTTCGAAAGATTCAAATCGATAAATTCTCCCATTAGTATTAGAGTTAATCTACGTAATTAACCTCATTTTCCATCGTTGAAAAAAAAATAAAGTATTTTTTGAATCATTTTTCTGCTAATGCAGTTTTAAGTCCTAGTTGATAAATTTGGAGGCGTAAATTTAAAGTATTTTAGTTTTTTAAAATTCAAAACAATTGAGATCAAAAGAATTATTTCTTTCACGGTTAAAAGTGACATTCTGTGGCATTACTTCATTCAGTAAGTAAATATAATTGCTTTAAAATTGACATAAGAAAATATTGAACATACCCTTTAATAATTTGAAAGTTACAATAAATAATTGTTATTTTATATATTAAGAAAATAAATATAGGGTGTTTTAAAAATAGTGGATCAAAATAGTTCTTCTGAAGAAAAAAAATGTAAATGCTTTTCAACAGATTTAAAGTTTTGTAATCAAAATTTATATTTATATGCAACTAATTATTCCTAGGGCTGCAGACAAGCCGAATGTTTATTTGTACCTTCCGAAAAGTTCAGATTGATGAATTCCACCTCCTTCTCTTTAAAATTAATCTAAGTAATTAACCTTACTTTCGGTCTTTCAAATAATTAATGAAACGCATTTTTTGAATAATTTTCCAAATGTAGTTTGAAATTTGGGTTTGAAAATCTAAAGTATTTCGATATTCATTTAAATATTTTACCAAAACAATGCAGAGGAAAAAAGTTATTTCTTTCAATGTAACACTGAAAGTAATAAATAAAGATTATATTCCGTGGTATTACTTTATCGAAAAAGTGAATGTAATTGCATTTACATATGAAATTATGAAGATACTCATTCGTAAATTAAAAAAACACAGATTTTATTTTATAACAAACTTTTATTTTATTCATTAAAAACATAAATGGTAGGTATTTCGAATGTAATATATTGGATTAAGTTATTTAAATCAACGGAAATACTTTTCAGTAGACTTAACATTATATAATAAAAAAATTTTAGTTTTTTTCTAAATATTTATTCTTATTTGAAAAGTGTTACAGACAAGTCAAAGAAAGAAAGACATTTTAAAAGATTTTTAGATTTGCACTGATGATGGAGCTTTAGAAGCTCCAAAACAGCTATCTCTACCCTTTTCTGTGCACATATTCACAGTTATGCTAATTTCGCGTTGTTCATTTATTTCTTAATATTTCTTAACCGCTATATTACATTTAAGAATAAACATGGTTTTATAGCATGCAACCGTGCCATCGTTGACTGAGTGTATTCCTTGAACAGATAGGACAGCGTGCTGTCTCGGTTATAGGCGCCGACTTCAAGGGAAAGAAGTAGGCAATCACTCATATTTCTACCTCTAATTTTAAAAAAAAATTGTGCTATTTCTATTTAATAACTGCAATTATTTCAGACAAAATTAACATTTTAAAATTAGTGATGAAAGTTTACCTCACTGGCTTACGCCGCACCCGTTAAGTCGACACCTGTGCTCTTCGTTTATACCTCATGAAACAGATCTGGGATGATTTTGAGAATATACTCTTCCTTTTGGTAATGCTCATAAATTTAGCAAGATGCTCATCGAAGAATATGCGCTATTACCCCAATAACTGCATAATAACTCTGAGAATAAACAACCATTATGATAAACAGCCATTTATATTAACCTTTTCAAGGGCAAGAAATTATTTTTCTGTAATCTCGAATTTGCACCAGAATTTTTGAAACATTCTATATTTGAAAATAAGGAAATGCAATTTTACACTTTTTTTATTCAACAAAGTTACAAAAGTAAAAATTTTGTTACAAATTTCTAGTACAAATATTGATTAAACTTAAGTTGTACAAAAAAAAAAAAAAATCTCACCGCCCTTTAGTTAAGGGGAGTCTTGCTAAGTCTTGGAAGTTTCTTTCTAAGCGACATCTGTTTGTTATTTTTCTGTTGCGCAAACTTTTATTTGTACAAACGCCACTGTTTTGGTAAAGCCTTATTTTTTTAAATCCATACAGAGATTCTTCTACTCATTTTGAAAATGGTTTGAATTTTTGAAAAATAATTTTTAAGTATCTAAATAAAGCATCTTGTTATCCTTTTATATCTCCTAGATGTTTTGTTCCAGAACTTCAAAGTAAAGCCCTGTTCTAAAGCTTTATATACCACTGTTTATAAACGTTTCTAGAATAACTAAAGTGTTATTAGCCGAGTACCAAGTATAAATTTGTCCCTGAAATTTTTGAATACTTGATAAATGTAAATGAATGATATTATCCTCTGTTGAGTACATTAGGTGTATATTGTGGTCGACAATAACCCATTCTATTTAGATCACAACCATAAAGTGTATGTATATAGCTCGTGATAAAAGAAAGTCACGGTTTTCGCTGCCAGGGGTGAGTTGTCAAACTGCAATAACTTTTATAATATCAACCATTGATTCCGTCTAAGAAAATACATGGCTACCACTTCTACTGCTTGTATAATAGAATGAGCTAGAGTGTATGTGTATCACCAACGGTAAAAAAATCAACAGATTAGAACAGATATTCGAGGCTGGAGTAGCACAGTGGAAGTTTATTCCAACAGAGAGAAAAAATGTCCAGACCAGGAATCGAACCTGGATACTTGGCGTGCTGTGCCAATGCTTTACCTGTTAAGCTAACCGGACGATACCTGGCTGACATAATTCACCCTTATTTATTGGACATGACTGTGAACTGCAGCGCTAGTTTCATTCATCCGAGCTATAACTATAGCATTTACATGATGAAAGTGTGTTTTAACACAGAAAACTCCTGCTAATCCTGAAACTCCTGTGTAAATGCTATAGTTATAGCTCGGATGAATGAAACTAGCACTCACAGTCATGGTCAACAAATAAGAGTGAATAATGTCAGCCAGGTATCGTCCGGATAGCTTAAGAGCGCTTTTCCACTTGCCGACACGACACCGATAAATCGTCTACGATTGTCGTTGTCCGACATCGCTGCACGCAAAATGCATTCATTTCTCCTACCCGCTTTTCCACTGAACGATACGATGAAATTTTTGTCGTCATCGATTACACGATATCGGCCGCCGATAAAATTTGTCGTGGAACAGCCAACCTCCCTCAAAAGTCGTTCCGATAATTCACTCGCAGTGTTTTGATTTTTGAGTCTAGATGTTGGCGTGATTCTTTGTTTTTCTCGTGTATATTGTGCAACTTGTTTAAATAACAGCTTTAAAATTTGGTGTGAGTGTACAAAAGGCCCTGTTTTTTGGATAAAATATACATTAGTTATCAAAACAAAGTGATTCGTGTAAGATGTTGGAAAGAAATAATAAAATTTCCAGAAGACTAACATGAAGCCAAAATGTCTGTGGGGAAAAAGAAAGGTAAATAAATATTTTTTGAAACTCATTATTAAAAAGTATAAGTGTTGTACGTTAGTTAGGGATGTTCACTTTTTTTTAAAACCAACTCTATTGCTTAAATTTCGTAAACAAACTATTATTTAATTAACCAATGTAGTATAGCAATTGCTTGTAAACTCTAAAATTCTCAAAATATATTAAGATTCTTACTACATTTTTACATGTGCTGATTATCAGTGTAATATTATGAATTAATTAGCAATACTACGTTTAAAGTGCTGTAAAAATTGGACTTTTATATTTCATTGATCGATTTCTACAGTTAATAATTCAGTGTGTTAATATTTGAGTTAAAATTACTTGAAAGATGTTTTTCAAAGATGCATATATTACTTTTCCCCATGCATTTTTGTCACTATTATTTTCATTTTCAAACTGCGCCTATTTTAGTTAAGCTTAAAGACCATTAAATGCAGGATTTAAACAATTTTTTAAACAAACAAGTGAAATTATTGGGAATTGTGAACAAGCTAGTATTTATTAAGAAATTACAGTAGTATTTTCATAATTTAAAAGAAAGTAATGAAATAAGTTCCATTAATTATATCCATTTTTATCTGTTCCAAGAATATACTAGTAATTTGGGGTTTCAAAATGTAAATTTGCTAAGATTTGCTAGATTTGTAAGATTTGCTAGCCAGTCCTTTTGGAAATTTTGGTTTTCCCGCTAAATTCAATCTCATTTTACATATGCTATCGTACCAAGGCCCTTATCAGGGGTGTTGTATGTCCGCACACTTGCCTCCTATAAAAAGGAATGTATAAGGTTGTTTTGAGTAGGTATCCTAGAACAAGTGAAGCACTTGGCGACATTGAATTTGGCAAGACAATAAATTGCTTCCACTTGCATTATTACTTTATTCAATATTTTTGATAACATGTATTCTGGTATGTTCGAGGAATTTTTCTTTTTCTCGTATCATTTCATGGGGTTTCTTGAAATGGTTTTGTGGAAAGATCATCGAGTACATGTGTTGAAAGGTCTTTTTTGAGGGTTTTTTTTTTTGTTGTTGTTGTTGTTTATTAATTGTCAAGGACACCTATGACAATTTGTTGAAGTTGTTTCTGTTAAATGTTTTAATATATTTACAATTTACCTAAGTTTATTGAATGATTTTTTTAGAAGGGGATGGGGGGGGGGGGAGGAGATACATGCATTAGTGACCGTAACTTGAAAGATTTTAGGGATTGCAAAAAAGCGAGTTTGTTGCATTCAGTGTTTTTTTTTTCCTCCATGTACGTACAGTGTTTATACAACATGCATTAGTGACTGCGGCTTTAACGCATTTTGTGCGTTTTCGAAATTGCTGCGTAGCGAGTTTGCTGCAACCTGTGGCGTTTTGTTTTTGCTTTGTTTTTATGTGCATACAGTGCTCATACATGCATCGGTCACGACGGCTTTACAGTGTTGAATTCAGACACTTTTCTTTGGGAGAGATTTCTGTGGCTCCGGGGATGAGGGGGATTGCACTTTTTGACCATTGAAAACACAAAATCTCAAATCTTCTGGGTGGGAGGGGGATTCCCCCGTTGGCCACCCCTTGAATTCAACACTGGGCTTTAATGAGTTTCATATTAGAGATTGAGAGTTTTAGGGTTTTTACTTTTTTCTGATATAAACACTATTGTTTTGATGTATTTGTTTCACAATGTTGTCACAGGATTGTTTGGATTTAGGAGCCACTGGCTTCTTCCAACTTTTTGGAATCTGCACAGTTTGCTGCATCCATGAATTTTTGTTGTTTGTTTTCATGTGCGTGCAGTGCTCATACATGTGACTGCGGCTTTTGACAAATTTTGTGCATTTTAGAGATCGTCGCACAAGTTTGCTGCATCCAGTATTTTCATGTGCGCACAGCACTCATATATACTATGCATTATTGACTGCTGTTTTAACATGTTTCATGCATCCTGTTATACCGTTAATAATTTTGAAAATCCATGTTTATATTATGAAAGGTTATTCGACATCTAAAATAGTTAAATAAAAATCTTAATATATTTTGATAATTTTAGAGTTTACAAGCACATATTAAACTTTGTTAATTAAATAATTCGTTTACCAAACTTAAGCAATAGCATTTTTTAAAAAAAGAAGTGGCTTATACTTTTTAATAATACTTTAATAATGAGTTTCATAAAATATTTATTTACCTGTTTCTTTTTTTTTTTCTCTTAACTTCATAGTCTAGAAATTCCAATATTTCTTTCCAACATCTTTTACGAATCACTTTTTTTTTTTTATAATTCATGCCTCTTTTATCCAAAAAAAAAAACAAAAACAAAAAAAAAACAGGGCCTTGTTTCTACTAATGAATGAAAACATTCACACGAAACTTTAAAGCCATTATTTAAAGAAATTATGCAACATACATAAGAAAAAAACTCATTTAAATTCAAGATTTAACACAAGAAATTTAAAATTTTTCGATTTAAATAACGTAAAATTACTAACACACTAACAAATAAATATTTTAAAACGTTAACAACTAATAAGTGATAAATAATTTATCATTTCCAAACTGTTATTGTTTAAATAAAGAAAGCATCAGAAATAGGAATAATAATAATAAAAAATTTTTACACTCAACAGACGTTTTTTCCACCATATTTTTTTTAATTATGAGTAAAGTTAATATATATACTTTTAGATTATTTCTGGGTTTTTAGAATATATATAAATTGCATACAAATAATATTCTAGAGCAGTGGTTCCCAACCTGGGGTATGTGCATCTAGGGGGCGGGGAAGGGGGCATGGCGGGGCCAAATAATAAACACTAAAAACCACTTTGTCAATGTCTACCAAAAAAAAAAAAAAAAAAAAAAAACAGCACTTTGTTACAATCTGTGGCAGTCAGTGTGTGAAACGAATATAATAGTTTACTGTAGTGAACTATGGTTCAATACAAAAATCTTTTATTCCATCCTTTCTTTTCTTTTTTTTTCTTTCAGTTTCGAGAAAACGTTACTTCAAAGTTTGTGTAAAAGCAGGAAAGTAATTCCTATTATATTCTGAAGAGCAAGTATCTCTCTTCTCTCTGTATGTGGAGGGGGGGGGGGGGCAGGGATGTAGTGGAGGGTATACGCCAAGTACCTTCTGGATTTTTTTTTTAAAGCTCCGTATGCCCTCTGTTTCTCAAATAAAGCATCAACGTATAACCTATCTATGAAAGTTCGTAATGTCAGCGTATACCCTCTGCCTACTCGTGAACTCTCTGCTTTTTTTACGACTGCAACATTGGGGGGGGGGGGGGGATTTAGATAAAAAAAATAAAACCAGTATTATCTGTAGCTGATTTTTAAAAAGCTCTAAATTCATTTACAAAAAATCATGGCTACAAATACTTAATAAGCCTATTTCAATGTATTTTAATAAAGCTCTAACCCCTATTTCTGGATAATAATCCCTGCAGTAATTATGCTGTGCATTCTTTTACTGAAAACGTAGCCAAAAGCAATTTTTATTTTTATCAGTTTTGTTTATGATGCTAATTATAAATGTAAATGATGTTGCTTAAAGTCACATTCCAGATTTATTTCAAAAAGTACTGTCGGTGTTGGCAGTTTGAACAAAATAACCAGACGAAAGGGAAAAACTTGTTTTTATGTCACCAAAATTGCTTATAACTCGATAAATTATTTATAAAAAAATGGAAAACTCATTTTGATTCTAAATCGCTCCAAAAATCAGGCCTGCCTTTACGTTTAAAAATGTGTTAGAAAATTTCACGCTTTTTGAGCAGTGAACTTTATAAAAAAGAAAAGTGTCCAGCTAAACTGATGGCATTGAGCTTACAGGCTATTCACACTAATTGTATATTATACTCTTATTGTAAAGAATAATGCCCCTCAAAAAATAAGTGAAGGGGAATTAGCCCCCGTTTCCCCCTTTATACTTACCTAGTAAACCTCCAAATCTAATAAGGGAAGCTCCTTAACATAATAAACCGGTATACCAAATTTGGAGCAATTCGAATAATCCTGCAAAAAAATACCATTTATCTAAATTAAGGGGTGGACTAGCCCCCCTTTATCCTTAACCAATGAACCCCCAAAACTAATCAGGGAAGTCCCTTAACATAATAAACCGGTATACCAAATTCGGAGCAAATCGAATAATTCTGCATGAAAAACCCATTTATCTGAATTAAGGGGGTTGGACTAGCCCCCCTTTTCCCCCTGTATTCTTAACCAATGAACCCCCAAAACTAATCAGGGAAGTTCCTTAACATAATAAACCGGTATACCAAATTCGGAGCAAATTGAATCATTCTGCATGAAAACCTTATTTCTCTGAATTAAGGGGGGTGGACTACCCCCCCCCCTTTTCCCCCTTTATCCTTAACCAACAAACTCCCAAAACTAATCAGGGAAGCGCCTTATCACAATGAACCTAGAAAATTTTTTTGAAGCAAAGCGGATGTCTCTATCAAGAGTTATCACGTTACGTTCATACGTACGTACATACAGAACGGGCGGGCACATTAGCTCTTAGGCTTTGATAGCCTGTGAGCTAAAAAAGGATCTTCTATGGAAAAACTGAAAGACAAATTCTTTTCAAAATGGAAATATTCAAAATACGTGAACACACAGGAAGTATGCTTACGGTTGATTTTTTAAACAGGATTAGGCTCTGAATTTATTTTTAAAAATCTAAAAATGTCTGATCATTTTGTTATAAAAGGATGTCACCCACCATCAGTTTTTTCAGCTGATCAAACATGTTCCTGACATATCTGCTGCTTTCTTATAATGATATGTTAAAGTTAACCCTTAAATGTCGGGTGTTGCTTTTTGCCAACATACCCAATTTAGGCTCTAAAATACTATTAGAATAATATTGAAGCTATAATGCCTAATGTTGCCAATAAAATACATTCTGAAAATATTATTAAATCAATTTGAAACATGTAGATGGCAACACTTATGCTGTTTAAGAATAAAGATAGATTTATTTTTTCAATTGTTGCTACTTGTTCTTTTTGTTTTGTTTGGAAGCTTGCGAAATACCCTATTTTGTTCTGCAGTGAGCAAGTAAAATTTATTTGTTATTATAAAATTCTTGTGTGTTTAACTCTTCTTCTGTGTTGTGTGTTTGTGTTCCTAAAATTCTTGTGTGTTTAATATTATAGAATTTTATCAAGGAAAATTATTCTTTCAATTAAAGACCAGTATTGCCGATTAGTAACAAACTGTTTTTTAGTCGTAAACCACACTTAAAACAAAATAGGATTTTTTAAAGTATTTTTCCCATGATTTATTTTAAAAATGAAAGCCGAAAAACATTATTTCAATGATTTTTGAAAAATCGGGCATTTAAGGGTTAAGACTTTTCTCAAGAAAAATATTTTTTGCTGCTCAACAATGTAAAACTTAGTCACATTTATAGGCTCATATTTAATTGCAAGTATTTTGCAGTTAAAAATACCATTGCAGTCCTGACCATCGAAGCAATTTGGAAATATATATATATATATAAAGGAATTACTTATTGCGTTATAAAAGTGATTTTCCATGCTGTCGTGTCCGGTAATTTGGTTTAAAATGTCAATTTACAAAATTTCCTGAAAGATCCCACCTTTACCAAAGATTAATATTGCATATTAGGACTGTTAATCATATACAGTAGAGTAATAATTATTTTCACCAGATTTGTTTATTTCACAGTGCTAGTAATGTAAAATCTGTAATAAAAAACCTTCCGAAAAGATGTATCAACTTGTATAATGTATAGATTAAAGTTTACCATATTTTAAGTACCCCTATTTTTGAATAGTAATCTATGTAATTATTTTTTAGAATTTTTGTTAGATAAATAAAAGTGAATTTAAAAATAATAGCTCTCAAAATATGGGAACTTGGCAGGTATGTGTACAATTCATTTTTGAAATAGGAATCAACATTGCCTCTGCAGTAATCATGCTGTGCATTCTTTTCCTGAGTATATAGCTCAATTTAAATATTCTGTAGATAATGCTTTTCTCAAAAAAAAAATAAAAATAAAAAATAAATAAAAAAAATCCATCAATTATAAATTTATTACAAAAAGTTTGTTAAAGATTAATAAGGGCTGTCACAATTCTTATTTTAAAGATAATCCGTAAAATTATTGATTACTATACAATTATTTTTAGGCTGCAACTTCACTATAATATTGCACATTGTAATGTTTGTAAAACTGAAACTTTTAAATCATTCATGTTTTGCTTTCAGTTCAAATGAAACATTAAAAAAGAATGTAATTTCTAATAATAGAGAAATAATTATAATTGTATAAGAATAAACGTTCTTTTTAAATTTGGAATAATTGCCCTCTTCAGCTTCAGTACTGGTGAAGTAGTTGGCAAAACAAGTATGTGTGCCACGCCCACCATTAAACTGAGGAGCCACAGCAAAATGCGTGCGATTGTGCCGCTATCTTGGAATGAAATGACGATGAAAATTCAGGTTGTCGGGAAACGATATCGGTAAAGTGGAAAAGCAGTTTACTGGACGATACGATATCGTACTAATTTATCGTCCGGTTTAGTCGTTGTCGTGTCGTTAAGTGGAAAAGCGCCCTAACAGGTAAATCATTGGCACAGCACGCCAAGTATCCAGGTTCGATTCCTGGTCTGGACATTTTTTCTCTCTGTTGGAATAAACTTCCACTGTGCTACTCCAGCCTCGAATATGATTTAATCCAGTTAAAAAAAATATTCGTTCTCTTCATTATGATATTAGAACAGTTTATGAGAGGTGAAAGAAACAATCTTTACGACAAATCAAGAATATTGCCATTTTCGGATAGTGTTTAGAAAACGACTTCCAAACACCTGTTGCAGAGCTTGCTGAAGTTTGAATCTCGAAACACGTTGCTGTGCCATTTAAACAGGCAAATGGGGTATGCATTACCAGCTTCATCAAATTATTACTTAAATCCTTACACGCAAGTTTGCGGGTCTAGCATATCTTCATTTGTTTCAGATCCAAATACATCATGGATCGAGTGATAACATGACCAGGTGACGTACGTGTCCTGAAATTTCAAGACTAGGGAATTTTTCGGTACCATTATTTTGTTATAGAAAATATCTTCTTATATAATGCGAAATAATGCGACACTTACATTTATTTTTCTGTAAAAAATACTGATATTTGTCCAGAAAAATTCTCTGAAGCGTGCGACCCTTGAACATGACCTTGTCTTTAAAGTGACTTTGCCCTTTCTCATCACCATGACCGAGTTTTCAAGTATAAGAGAGTTAAAAGAAATGTATGTAAACAATTTTCTTAAATTGCAAATCGAATGTAAACATGAATTTTCTTAAATATGGCTTTGCAACGACTAGTACAGTACTAAACCTACTTAAACGTCCGAGACATTCAAGTACCATCGATCAAATCAGCGGACGATCAACTCGCAGGTGTTCCATCATGATAATACTCGGGCTTTCAGCTCTGCCTAATGGCGTTTTGTTGCTTCCTAAAATATCGCATTGCCTTACTTCAAACACCTGTTTATCCGCCTGATCTCACTCCAAGTTATTTTTTATCAGTACGAAGAATTTGTGTAAGAAGTGATGCTTTTCAAATAAAAATTTTTTTTAAGAAGAAGTAAAATCATGGGGAATGTATAAAAAACCTGTTTAATCTGTATTTATATCTATGTAATGAATGTTTCAAAATTCGAAATTGTACGTTGTAGTTAATTTTCACGAAAACAACTAAATTAATAAATATTAAATATACTTCTTATTCAACAATAAAAAAATAGAAAACTTATTTAACGTGCTAGTAATAGTTATTCATGCGTGCATGAAGAATACTGTGATATAGATATGAATTCCACACACAAAAGGAAGATATTTTATCTGAGCCAAAGAGTTTTATTGCCAAATGTTGCTTCAGAAGTCTTTGTTATATAAAGTCACTCAAAAATCTTTAACTCTCGGTCGGCCGCAACGTGCCTGATAGACGCTGCTTATAGGCTTGGTGAAGGCTGCCTCGGAAATAGCTTTGTATTTTAATTGTTTTGAGGTTAATAAATGATGTTTTTTGAATCAGATTTCAAAATATCTCACTTTGTATTTCCTGTCACTAATCACTTTAAAAGCATTACAGTTGAGTTAATTAGATGCTACGGTTTTAAAATTGGCATCTATCAGGCGCACTGCGTCCGAACCAGGGAGTCCAGAGGTACGCCTGATGGAGTGTTAATGAAAGTTTTCTTTACTTTACATGCCTACTCTGCTCAAACTGTACAGAATCTTCTTCAGCAACGTATTAAAAAAGTGTATAAAAACTAAATACGTTCATTTTGGCTGTAAAAAAGGAATAAAACTCATAAACACATGCATAAAAACTTTAGTTAATCCTAATTAAGACTTTAAATTAGTAATCAGCTTCCTTTTATTTACTTGAAAATGAATCTTTTGTTTCAAAAAGTATTACCATAATGAAAAATTTAAACAAAAATTCAAAACACTAACATCCAAAATAGTAATCTAGCAGTCAGGATTAATGAAACCCATATCGTATTTATAAGTAAATAAAAATCAAAATTATTTCGAAATCCGATTTAGATTTTCTTAAATTTTCATATGTTGATGGGTAAAATTTGTTTAGAAGTTAATGAACACATATTTCGTATATATATATTTTCAAAGGAATGGAAATGAGCGATTTGAGAACCTCCTTAATTTCAAGGGAGAAGCACGTATTATAGTTAATCATTATAATTAAGTTAATTAGATAACAAATTTTCGGTTACATCTTAATCAGCTTCGGATATTTTAATTATAACTTTGAGTTTTAAATCTACTTATTTAAGATAAACTGAATATGTTGAAATAAATTTAATCTATTAAAATATAAATTAAGTTAGCGAAAATAGAATGCTCTTAAAAATATATTTTATCTCTAATGCGGTATTTTCACTTTCTTTGATTTTCCCCAATACTTTTACTCTTTTTTTTTTATCATTCAAATTAAAAAAAAAGATGACTCAATTTGACAACATATATTTTTTAATGTATGTTAAAAGGCTTAATTTTTGAATAGCGACTTATAGACCAGGAGGCGGTAGCACAGACAATCACCTCATCGGGTTCACGGCTGAAATTCCAGAATTAGTTAAAACTCGATTCGCACATTAAAACGCAATCGGTCTCCCAAGTCATCTTCGTGGAAACACCTAAAAACCCGATTTTAGCGGTTGACTCGTAGGTTTACTATTGTATTTTCCTGTACACAAAGGTATGAAAACACGAAGGGCTGGGAGCAGGAAAACACAATGGTAAACCTCCGAGTCAACCGCTAAAATCGGGTTTTCAGGTGTTTTCCACCAAGATATGACTTCGCAGACCGATTGCGTTTTAATATGGGAAAAGAGTTTTAGCTAATTCGGGAATTTAAGCCTTCAACTCAATGAGGTGGTTGTCTCATGGTTCGTAAGCCTCCTAGAATTTTGAAGACCAGAAAATTTTTCGGCACCAGTATCATCTTATAGAAAATATCTTCTTAACACGTTAAGCCCCACGTCAGTCACCGGTGACTGACACTGAACTTTCCGTTTAGAACGCATCATTCCCCGATGACTGCTGGTCTAAAATATGATATAAAACTAAAAATATATATATTGTTTTAAATAATTACTAATTTAATTGATAAATTTATTTAAAATTTACTTACCTTTTGCTTATTACAGGATTATACTTTCTCAAAAATTACCTAAAACATTGTAAATTTCTCAGTTTGTGTCAGTCGCCGTGGCACTCAACGTGTTAAAAGAAGGCCAAATTTTGTGCAGGAAATCCATCCTTATGTGAAAATCTTAAGCTTATAGTATTTCCACCTCTTTGGAGACTTTCTATATCCGCCCTTGAACGTAATAGAACGGGAGCCGGCAGCACAGTCAACCACCTCATCGAGTTGGAGGCTGAAATTCCAGAATTAGCTAAAATTCGATTCCCATATTAAAACGCAATCGGTTTGCCAAGTCATATCTTGGTGGAAAACACCTAAAAACCCGATTTTAGCGGTTGACTTGTAGGTTTAACATTGTGTTTTCCTGCATCCAAAGGTATGAAAACATGGAGGACTGGGAGCAGGAAAACACAATGGTAAACCTACTAGTCAACAGCTAAAATCGGGTTTTCAGGTGTTTTTCACCAAGATATGACTTGGAAGACCGATTGCGTTTTAATATGCGAATCGAGTTTTAACTAAATCTGGAATTTCACCAGTGAACTCGATGAGGTGATTGTTCGTGCTGCTGCCTCCCGGTCTATTAGAATTCGATAATTTTTTTCTTGTCGTTCTTGTTGCAAGAAAGTTTTCTTATTGGCCAGGTGCTTATTATATTAGATAAAAAAAATTATTATTATTCTCTTTATTTCCACCTGCCGGGTTCAAACTTTGATAAAAATAAGCCAATTCGGAAGATATCGAAATACATTCTTAAAGTTCGCAAAATGATTTTAGAATTAATAATAATCATCATGTTGTAATACTCAGGGAAACATACTATAATTGTATAACCTCATCCATCTTCTCTTTAAAATTACTGAATTTGCTTTGAAATCTGAATATGTTGACGTAATAGACACAAATATTTTTCCTTTTGGAAAGAGCCATCATAGCGCATATGCAGTTTTTTTTCAAGGAAATATAAAACAATCAAATGCATTACTATTTACTGTAATAATGATTCGAGTATCTCTTATATTATTTTACATTAAACAGGTTCATCACAAAGAAAATAGGGGTACTGAACAATGTATCTGAGTTTAAGTAATTAAAACAACATTTTGAACATAAAAAGTTACCAAATATTGCCCCCTAGTTTTGCAAGTTTTCAGCATACCGTCTGAAGTGCGATAAATGATGTAATTTTGCTCATACACGGTGTTTCACTGCCAGACCGACAAACTTGCAGGAGGTGTAGGGGGCACAATGTCGACTCGGAATCACATAGCAATGCAGGGTTGGAAATGCAAGCCTAATAGACAAGTAGGGTTGTTAGAGTTTGAATCATAGTGATTGAAAATTGATATTTAAAGACCATAAGCTTAAAATAAGTCATGACTTTTTAAAAAAATGAAGTTGTCCGATGTTTCGTAATGTGTGAATGAAACGTTCGTAACCTGGAATCTCGGATATTTTGAAGTACGCCGGGCGTGTTTCGGACGTTTGCGGTAGCAGCGAAGTTGCGTCGTTTTAAAACGCCTCTAGTACCTCAAATGTGCAAAACCGTAGATGGTAAGAACGAGGCACGTCGGCAGAAAACTTCGGCGAACATCATTATCAGGAAAGTTGTGACTTATTTATGCTCATTGTCTTAAAATGTCAATTTGTTATCACTATGATTGAGACTCTAACAATCCCTGTTTCTCGTTAGGATTGCATTTCCGACCCTGCATTGCTATGTGATTACGAGTCGTCTCTGTGCCCTCTACAACTCCTGCCAGTTTGTCGGTCTGGTAGTGAAACACTCTGTATAGAGGAGAAGTGGATTGGGGGAATAGGCTTATTGACCATTAGTGTTGGACGTGTTAAAAAAAAATTTCAAAACGTTTATTTGTCTCGTTCTCCCGCTCTTAGGACAGTGAAAAGGTGGTTTTGTCGATTTCGAAATGGCGATTTCAAACGGTAAACTTCGCTCTGGGAGACCTCCTGGCATTAATAATGACTTAATCCGTGATTTTGTGAATAATACTCCACGGATTACTGTTGAAGGTGCTGAAAGACTAAATGTTGACAATTCGACAGCATTTCGGCATTTAAAATAACTTGGGTACACTTCGAAACTAGAAGCATTGGAAATCGGGCACGAACTTTTGTAATCAGCCAGTATCTTCAAAGACATCAAAGAAATGTTTGATGCAAAATGCACTGGATAATACGAAAATGAACTTTTTTGGCTTGCTTTCCACACATAAATCATAGTGTAAATGATTAGATAAATAATCGAAATCCAGAATTTAATCCAAAACAATTAAAAGTCATTACATTTTTATCTTTGACGAACCGTGCCGTTTTCTTCATATTTCAAAAGGGCTGTTTCATTTTGGACACCATGTTGTAAACCTTTCAAATGTTTAACAATTAAGGGGACACGATACCCTTGCAAAAAAAAAAAATTAAGTATTTTATAATATCTTATTGACTTTATCTTATTGATTTTATAATATATTATTAAATGGTTTAATGAAGGAAAATTGATTTATTTCATAAAATCATATTGACATATTATTAAATATTTTTACGAAGGTCAACGATTTAATAAAATAAAACTTAAATTTAGTACAATTTTAAAATCGGAAAAGGTTATTGTATATTTCGTGGTTATATTATATTTACAAAAATTATGAAACATCTGTCTTTTTACAGGGTAAACATATCGACACTTAAAAAAAAAAATTAAAGATCCTAACATGGAATTATTTAAATGCATATCGATGAACTGAAAAGGCCTTTCCCATAATTTTAATTTTCGGAACTGTACAGCACTTCGTGATAATATACTTCGGATGTATATCTAAGTTCACTTTTAGTAAAAAGTTAGAAAATTTATATTTTCGTCATTTTTCCCAAAATGAAGAGGATGGAATCGTATTAATTTGTCTCAAAATGGGAGTACAAATTATATTTTCATTTTTTAAGAGACTAAAGTCAATTATAAAGCATATATACAGATACAAATTAGTTTTTCTGCATAAAATGTTTAAATAGTATATTCAGAATTATAATAAGTGTAACTTTAACAATCTTTACAGTGTGTAAAAATGTGTCTGATACCAATCCGTTCGTAAAAACATCTAATAATCCGTTATACGACTGCATTTCGCATAGGTGGCCGTCTAGATGTAGAAATTTTATTATGTGTGAAAATTTTCTATACTAAAGCCCAATTTTGAAGTCATATTTGTAGTTTTTTGGTAAATTGTTCCTTCGATATCAAAAGAAAGGGATTCTTCAACTATAGTAGGCCTTATGCCCGTTTAATGTTTGGAACTCCTCATGTTGAATATATTTTAATCGTTGCAAAAAGCACATAATGTGACTAGTTTTTTCGTAAAAATAAATTTATATATAAGTTATAATTCACGTTTTTCGAGAAATTCGTTTTCGAAAAAAAAAAAAAAAAAGGAAAATTAACATGTTTGTTGAACATAAAAATATTTACTTGAGAATTTATAACATTCGAAAAACTGATATTTAGTGTTGATACCGTGTAGAGAAAACTGAATGCCACACTTTAAAAACTACTCGGAAAGTTTGCGAAAATGACGGGCTGCAAAATAAACTTTGTTTAATAAGGTTCAAAATATATATTATTTGAATTTCATAATTAGGAAAAGTGCGAATAGTAACTAATTTTTCAACAGAAATCAATTTCTAGGAACTGCAAATACGCAAATCTAAGATTACAGCTCATTCGGTCTAGTAATATTTTAGTTAAGCTTAAAAAAAATACCCGCACTGATATTTGTTTCGCAACAATGAAAAATGAATTTAGCATTAGCAGTTCCAGGCTTTAAACCCACTTACTTCCTGTACTACGTGACCAAATAACGTTCCGTTTGATAACCGAAAGTGAAATGTTCCGAAGAATACAAATATGATGTCAAAATTAGATTTTAGTTTTGAACATTTTCGAATTTAGTACAATTTTCTATTTGTAGACGATCCATTGCGCAAAATGTAAGTGTAGATCTAATTAGTATATGTAATTAGAAATCTATTATTAGCATATCGACATTTAAAAAACACACAAACTCAAAGAAATGAATTTAAAGTTTCTAACTCAGAATTATTTAAATGCATATCGATGAACTAAAAAGGCCTTTCCCATAATTTTAATATTCGGATCTTTACAGCACTTCGTGAGAATATACTTCGGATGTCTAAATTCACTTTTAGTAAAAAGTTAGAAAATTGATATCTTCGTCATCTTTCACAAAATGAAGGGGACAGAGTCCCATTAAATTGTCTCAAAATGGGAGTAAAAATTCTATTATCATTTTTTAAGACACTAAAGTTAATTATAAAGTTTATATCCAGATACAAATTAGTTTTTCTGGGTAAAATATTTAAATATTATATTCAGGATATTAAGTGTAATTTTAACAATCTTTACAGTGTTCGTAATTGTTTAAAATAAATGTATAGAAAAATACATGGTACAGCGAATTTGTGCATGGCATAACTATTTATATTTGCAGATATATACATCAAAGAAAACAATCTATATATACAAATATACCTTTATAAGATTTTTACTTTTGTCTTGTTTAAAGCAAAATAATAAAAAGTAAAATGCAATTAAAATTTCCGATCTGGTCGCCTTGTGAGGGCCCTGGCTACTGGACAATAGGTGCAGGGTTCGAATCCCGACTCGGGCATGAGTGTTTGTAGAGGGTTGAATTTCACTTTAAACAGAGGAGTCGGTCTGTTTATCCCTTCTGTGCAAAAGATGGCCGTAGTGCCGGAAACCAATCTACCAACTAATAAAGTATGTCTTCAAAATATACCTAAACAGTCATTTTAAGGCGGTTCCCCAAAATATTTTCCCACTCAACAATGCAAAACTTCATTACATGAATATGGGTTCATTTTTATACGTAAAGACATGACAATGAGAGGCATGACTATTTAAGTGATTTGGAATTGAATAGCGTTTTTAATTTTTCAATAAACTTGTTATATCTTGAGTTACATGTGATTTGTGTTTTAAAATAATCTTCCTTGGGTATCATGCCCTGCATTTTGTTTAACTCTGACGCATTTTCTGAAAGAAAAAATTATACCTTTATTGAAGAATAGAAAACTATTCAATTTCATAATTTCTTAATAAGAAGTAGCAATTTTATTCATTTAAAAATGATTTCGTAAATGCGGCAGATATTACCGATTTTGTATTTAATTTATATTTTAGCGTACTATTCTGCCCTACTACAGTTTAAATAAATAACATTTTAAAAAGAATTTCCTCCTTGCTTAAAAGTTTCGGCGCCTGTATACGCCAACCCGGTGCGCAATATGCGCCACGCACATTCCACACTGGGATGGAGTGCCCCTGGAACAAGAACGGATAGTACGAAAAATGTTATAAATAAAGAAAAAGAGGTGTTTATACAAGATTTCCGATAATCTCACAATGTGTGGAACACGGAAATCACAATTAACAACATTTTTATGATTTTGTTGATAAGGAATGCTCCAGAAAAGTCAAATTGAAAAATGGAAGTGTGTTTACAGATGATGTTAATAGTTTGTAAATCAAAGGTGTGGTTTATCTCCTAGCATGTTTAACTATATTTTGCAATGAACCACAACCTCGAATTTCATCCTGCTAAAATTAGCTGTAAACCGAGTTCTATAGTTGAACTTGAGTATATCTTAAAAGCTTTTAATTTTTCCTCTTCTTTCTGTTCTTCCATATCCATAGGTATCACAAGTTCTTAAGTTTGACTTTGATGCTCCTCTATTGTAAAATTGTTAGAAATGTTCTATGAAACTTTCTTTTTCCTTTACTTTTACTAGCTTGTACGAATTACCATCAGTTCTTTTTCTAATGTAATTTCTTACTGGATGCTCCTTGTATATTCCTGCAATTCCATTGGTATAAAAAAACTATCCTACAATACACTTTTCCATTCCATATGGAAATCGAGAGCTAATCAAACTAGTTAGTATTCGACCAACTCGTGGGTGTTTAATTTCCATAACACGGGGATTTTCAGTAGTCTCATTTCGTTTCATTGCTTGCTAAATTATCGCCTTTTCTTACTTCAGATAACTGCTTATCCGCCTGATATCTAACAGTGTCATGTTCTCTTTCTATCTGTGCGAAGTAAAGCTTTTGAAGTTTTTGTGAGGAGCTGCAGAAGCGTAGCGAATGCTCAGAAATATTGGCAAAATTTCACAGATATTAGATAAGTTATAGAAAATTGTATCGTGAAAGTTATCGCTAGTTGGACAATCTCCATTTTTGAATTAAAGGTTATCTAACATCTTTTTCTGTATTTCTGATATTTTTTTCTTTTATTTGAAGAATACATTAACCTACTTGAAGAGTTGAAAAGAATAAATAGTTGGCAAAACATATTTTTGGTTTATAACACACCCAAAAATTGTCTCATATTTGGAAATTTTTAATTTTAATTTTAATAAATTCAAGATAACCACTTTCTTTTTCTTATTTTCTGCATTTATATTTTTTGAACTGAAATGCAAATTTATATTTCATGATCAAAAGGTTATACAGTTTTGTAGCTTTTACTTATTTTAGACAGTCCTTTCACATGCCTGTCCATTTTTCTAAGTTTTCGAACAATATTACTTGGCGATTTTTATGCTGTCTTAATATAATACACATTACATATATACAAGTTAATAAAAAGAAGATAAATCTATGCCTGTGGTACAGTTATCCTAAGATTTCGAAAAATGTGTAAAAGCATGACAAAATTAGCAAAAATACCCAATAAATTCCAAAACAAATACCACCATCTTACTCTCAAGCCCATGATATCAGATTCACCGTACTGTTTTCATACATGACTTAATTAAATTCACTTACGGATTTCACACAGTTATAACCATCTAACGTCCTTGTGTTACCAAAGGAGTTGCAGTTGGGCGGATTTTTAAAAATTTAGATTGCTTGATTGGCACCACTTTTTTGAAACAGTAATATTAGGATTGTTTAATGACAGATTAATTAAAGAGCATGTTACTATTTTAAACAATTGATGGAAACAAGAAATTTTAATAAGAAAAAAAAATTCGCCCCAACATACTGATGAGAGCATATCGCTCACCTGAAAGAAAAGTGACACATCTCGACAAAAGTAAATTTCACAGGAGAAGCAAAAAACATTAGCTCTTAGCTCTGCATGCAGGATTAAAAACAAGTATAAAAGCTTAAAAGACTTACGAATGAAGACGTAGATGATGTTTGGAGGGTAGAGTAATTTTACCTCCATAAACAATCCTCCGCCCCCATCGGTGGTCACGAACGGACATATAGCGTAATACAACGATGTTTGGTATAACTACACTTATGAAACTTTTTTCTGTAGCAAAACGCACCTACGGCAGACCTATTAGTGGAACAAAACGCAAAATGAATTTTTGCGAGATGTGTGCAGGTGAGCGATATGTACTACCACGGTCTTTAAAGGGTTAAATAATTGGGTAAGGATTAAACATTTCAAGATATATCATCATTTACATAATTAAGTTTTTTTATATCATGTTGCAAGAATCACTCATTTTTTTAGCATTATCAAAACTTTACAGTGAAAACAGCATTACAATTTTGTCGTTCTGCTTGACAGTCAGAGGATTAATGAGCATGCACTATCAACTTAAAAAAATTGCTCCCTGTATCATGTCAAAAATAGACCCTAACAATCTTCATACTTTCATATTAAAAAGATAAATGAATGTCCTCTGAATACATTTCCACTATCTAACACATGAGATAAAAATAACAATTCGCTAATAAAAGTTTCCATCTAGCCGTTCCCATTCAATATTTTTCAGCATATCTTGCTCGTTTGTTTTACCCGACTTAAATAAAGAGTAGGCATATTGATTAAATGCTTCCGTCATTTTATGTTACTCTTTCGATCCATTTTGCTTCCAACAAAACTCTTACACTATTATAAATGAACCCATCAAGCTGTTAATTTATTAGCGTATCCCTTCGCTTTTAGCATATGCGATTGTAAATATTCTTTTGAAGTGCTTGTGATTGTTTTTGATGGTGTTACATAGCATTCACCCGTCAAAATAAATACAAATTACGTGAATACCCGGGAAGCATAAATGAATGTGATTTAGTTTATAGAATAGAAATGGTTTATCCTCCCTTTTAAATGCGTTTATTTTTTGTAATCAGATGTACAACATTTAATGATAATAATATTGTTCTACGTCTAAAAACATTTAAAAGCTCAATTATTTGCAATATTAAGGGGACAAGGGACCTTTATTTTTTTTTTTTGTAAAATTAACTTTAAATATTATTCAAGGGTACATTATATGCATTATAACATACATTTATCACAAAAAAAAAAAATTAAAAAAACTTTTTTTTGAGGAAAAAAAAAGGAATTTTCCGTAACATTTTAGAACTTTTCAAAATGCCCCATGCGCATTCCATAGCCATGAAAATCCCCAATATTTTTTATACAAATTTGGTTTATATATATAAATAAAACTGTGCATAGAATTTTATATATTTGAATATAAAGGTAAGAAAAAAATATTTTCGAAATTATTTTCTTACTTTTATATTCAAATATATAAAATTCGATGCACAGTTTTTTTTATATATATAAACCAAATTTGTATAAAAAATATCGAGGATTTTCATCGATGTGTAATGCGCATGGAGCGAGTTTTGAAAAGTTCTAAAATATTACGGAAAATTCCTTTTTATTAAAAAAAAAAATTTTTTTTTAAATTTTTATTGTGATAAATGTATGCTATAAAATGCATATAATTTACTCTTGAATAATATTTAAAGTGAAATTTACAGAAAATAAAAAAAATGATTTCAAAGGTCCGTCGTCCCCTTAAATATTTTATATTAAATTAGTTAAATATTTTCGTGTATTTATTTTTTTGTCATATATAATATATTTTTAAGAGTGTAATCAAATTAAGGGATTCCTTCCTACTTCATTTTCGAAATATGCTGTTGTGACTTAAAATTTAAAAGTTAGTTCAAATTTTAATATTTAAACTGCATCCAAATTCTAATTCATGTGCAACATTTAATAGTAGACGCTATTCCTAATCGATTAGTACCAGTAACATTTTATACGACGATTTGCGGCAGAAATGATGAAAGAGGGGTATTTTTTTTTTTTTTTTATCGCGATTGTACAATTTTTGAAAAAAGGAACTCACCACCACTGCTAATTCTTTACAAAATCATAGTACAAATTTTAATTTTAATAATTAGTTTTAATTGTATTTTACTTTTTATTATTTTGCTTTAAACAAGACAAAAGTAAAAATCTTATAAATGTATATTCGTATATATAGATTGTTTTCTTTGGTGTATATATTTGCAATTATCAATAGTTATATGTACAAATTCTCTATGCCAAGTTTTTTTTTCTATACATTTATTTTAAACAATTACGAACACTGTAAAGATTGTTAAAATTACACTTATTTAATATCCTGAATATAATATTTAAACATTTTATGCAGAAAAACTAATTTATATATGGGTATATGCTTTACAATAAACTTTAGTCTCTTAAAAAATGATAATATAGTTTTAACTCCTTTAAAATGATAGTCCTTTAAACTGATAATATAGTTTTAATAATTTTGAGACAATTTAATGGGACTCTATCCCCTTCATTTTTTGAAAAATGACCACAATATCAATTTTCTAACTATTTACTAAAAGTGAATTTAGACATCTGAAGTACATTTTCACGAAGTGCTGTAAAGATCCGAAAACTAAAATTATGGAAAAGGCCTTTTTAGTTCATCGATATGCATTTAAATAATTCTGCGTTAGGATATTTAAATTAATTTCTTTGAGTTCGTGTGTATTTTTTTTAATGTCGATATGCTACTAATAGATTTCTAACTACATATACTAATTATATCTACACTTAAATTTTACTTAGTGGATCGTCTACAGATAGATATTGTACTAAATTCGAAAATGTTCAAAATTAAAACCTAATTCTAACATCATATTTGTATTCTTCAACATTTCAGTTTTGTTTATCAAACGGGACGCCATTTCGTTAAGTAGATTAGGAATTAAGTGGATTTAAAGTTTAGAACTCCTAATGTTAAATTCATATTTCATTGTTGCAAAACAAATTTCAGTGCGGGAATTTTTTTAAGGTTAACGAAAAAATTACTAGGCCGAATGAGCTGTAATTTCAGATTCGCATATTTGCAGTTTCTAGAAATTGATTTCTGTTGAAAAATTAGTTACGATTCACACTTTCCCTGATTATGAAATTCAAATAATATATATTTTGAACTTTAATAAACAAAGTTTCTTTTTCATCCCGTCATTTTCGAAAAGTTTCCGAGTAGTGTTTAAAGTGTGACATTCAAATTTCTCAACACGGTTGCAAAACTAAATATCAGTTTTTCGGATGTTATCAATTCTTAAGTAAATATTTTCAAGTTCAGCACACATGTTATCTTTCATTTTTTTTGTACGTGTTCAATTTTCTTTTCGAAAATTAATTTCTTGAAAAATGTGAATTATAACTTATATATAAATTTATTTTTTACAGATTTGAACTTCTAGAAGTTTGAGACAGAGAAATACAAAATTACAGGGTTTTTAGACACATTACCTTTTTTTTTTTTTTTTTTTTTTTTGCAACGATTAAAATATATTCAATATTAGGAGTTCCAAACATTAAACGTGCATAAGTCCTAACATAGTTGACAAATCACTTCCTTGTGATATCGAAGGAACAATGTACGAAAAACTACAAATATGACGTCAAAATTGGGCGTTAGTATTGAAAACTTTCACGTAAAATACAATTTCTACATCTAGACGACCCCCCAAGCAAAATGTAGGCATATAACTAATTATTAGATGTTTTTACTAACGGATTGGTACCAGATATATTCTTATACAATGATTTGCGGCACAGCAGGTAGGGACTGGTACACTGGTACTGGTTGTTTTTCGGAATACAGAAATATTTTAATAAGAAATTATAATTACAGAGGATTAGAAACAATGGTACTATCTATAAACAAAAGTTTCACAACTTCATATATTAATGAAATAATCATAACATTCATTTAACTGTTGAGTAATATTTCACAATTTTCACATCAACACAGTTATCTGTTTCTTTAGCAGCAACTTAGCTGATAGATTGTAATCTTCACAAAAGGTTCTAAAAGCTTTCGCACACTCTTCTATTTAAAGGAATTTCTTAAACATTTTGCAGCTCATGCGATTTATCAAATAAGAAAAGCATATCAAATCAGAATTCTACTATCGAATAGTAAAAAGGGAGAATGCTTCAAAATTGTCATTTAGAGAAGAAAATGCATTACTCAAACATCGTAAACCAAGAGGAATCTGAAAGTTTCGTAAAATGGATATATTTACAAATTGAATCTTTTGAGTTAAGAAATCGAAAGCCATGCAAATTTGTACTCAAATATTGAAAAAATAGAGATTTCAGCAAATATTTTAGAAATATTAATAACTTCAATAATAGAGTGAAATAAAAATACGAGTTTTAAAAGTTAACTTAACTGGCTGGAAGAATTGGAATTAAAGTTACTTGAGAAGTATATTACCATACAGATTACACTTTAAAATATTAACTTATTTTTTAAATAAAAGTAATATGATGAGTTAAATGAAAAAAAAAAACCTTCTTTCTGATAAAATAAAAGTTTTTCTTATTACAAGGGTGTTGAACAATTACGGAAGTAGTCATAGGGGGAAAATGATATGTTTTTTTCTTTTTCTTCACAGAAAAAGAAGAAGAGAAATAATTTTATATCAGGGGAATAGAATACGATAAAAGAACTAAATAAACCATTAGTTGGGTGCAGCGTGCCTGACAGGTGAGCTACCAATGATTAGTGAAGACTTTCTCGAAAATTTCTTCGTGTTTTACATGTTTTGAGATTAATAAATGAGAATTTTGAATCAGATTTCAAACCATCTCTCTTTTTATTTGCTAGTGAAGGTCACAAATCACTTTAATAACATCAGAGTTACGTTAATGAGGTGCTACGATTTTAAAACAGGCATCTGTTAGGTTCACTTCTCCCGAACCCGGTAGTCCAGGGGAGCGCCTGACGGAGGGTTAATGAAAATTTTCATAACTTTACATGCAACTCTGCTCAAACTGAATCAGATTCAAATATTCTCTGTTTATCTTACCTTATAAATATGACTAATCAGAGCGTAAGAACTGAGTTTATTAGGTGCTAATGATGATTTTAATATAATCGTCTGACAGGCTCACTGTGCTCGAATCCGGGAGTCCAGGGGTGTGCCCGATAGATGGTAAAATAATAACCAAATATTTGAAAGCAACTGCGCGATTACTATTATGTATGAGTTAGGTAATAAGAGGAACTCCCAAAGCTTTTTACTTCTGGGTCCTGCTTTCTCGATTATTTGTTAGGGCACTTCTACAAGTCAACAGATGGCACATTATAACGCCGCTTCAGGCTAGGTTGTTCGTTATGAGGCAGAATCCGTATGTGTCCAAATCAATCAAGTAAAAACATTCATCTGTACACCTGCTGTTGTGATATTAGTAGAAATAGAGTGCAAAAAAATTTCTAAATTCCCATAAATTGTACAATGTGTTTCACAAAGAAAAAATTTCAAGAATTTATTTCCTATAAATTGCATAAGACAGAAACACATTCCGCACATCACAGAGTACAGAATTAGTCAAAGTACTATGTATGATGCATTAGATTGCATTAACTCAAATTAGTTGCGTCTATGGGCAACTGAGTCTAGACTTAACTCCTTGGGATTTTTAACCATGAAAGTACATTAAAGAAAGAGTTACGTTCAACTTATTCGCGTTAATCATCAAGATTTGTGAAATTGAATCGTAGAAGCTGTGAATTTGTGTGTGACAAGAAATGAAGTACCGTTTGACGCTTGCAGCGATACAAGGAGTTCTCATATTGAGTTAATGAAATCTAACGGAAGGTAGATCAAACTTTGGGCTTTCCTGTAACTATAAATTAGCGGAATAAATTTCTATCTTATAGAGTTTTCATGAAATAAACGCTTTACATCTTCTCTTTCTTTGTGAAAATTCATGTATTTGCCGGTAACAAAAATGTGTAAAACCGCAACTAGAACTTGGTGTACCTGTGGTTTTTACTAAGGCTCCACAATTTATTAAATACAAAATGTTATAATATTAATGATGCACATAAAAGTATTTGTATTAAAAACCGACAAAATTATTCTAAAACTTTTTTTACTTACATACATTTCAAAACATTAAAATAGAAGTACAGCTTATCAATTTTTCAAAAACTGAAAATATGCAATTAAATTTAGCAAAGAAATCACCCTTTAACACCTTGAACGGTGTAGTTCATTTTTGAACGACTAAATTTTTATCCGTAAATGCCACATTGACACCAGAATTTTGGAATGAAAATTTCCCTTTTATTAAGTACGAGAAGAAAATATTTCACATAATTTCAAATAAATCTGTTTGTAAATTCTGGTATCATTCAATTACTTCAGTATTTTAAGTATAAAAGTACTTTTCCTCCAAAAGTGTTTAAATAAATCCTAATTTAAGATCAATGACTTAAAAAAATTCAATATATACCACACGAAACATAAATTGAGAAAAATGTCAAGTTAATATACTGATTTCATCAGCATCTGAATATTTTTCTTCAAACTGAGGATTTATTGTCTGATTCTTTACCATTTTCATCATCTACAATATTCTAAGAATGATGTGCAGTACCTGCGCCCATTTACTGCATCACTTCTTTTGAAAAGTGTATAGTTTTCTGTGATTGTCTATGTATACTGATATCTTAATATGAATCTGAAGTAAATAAAACCCTGTTCAGTATATGTTCTCTATACGTGAAATTTTTCTTTAAAAATTTTCGCTGCTAACTTTATAAAATGCATTTTCCCGCTTCTGACTATTTTTCTGGCAGCTGCCTAATAGGTAATACCGCATGTGATAATACAGTTACACCATGCAATAAATTTTATTCGTGTTTGAAGACATAAGGTACTAAATAAATATATCCACATATAATCTCGTTGTAGTAATTGCTGATATTTTTTTTCTAATGCCAGGCTTAAGACCCATTCAGTATTATTTGATATAACTATAATTTTGTCTATAAAATTTATTAAAATTCTTTTAATATGGAATGAGGTCTAGAGATCACTGATAAAACTTTTTGACAAGGTTCCGTGATTTGTGTTCTCAAGTCCAACTTTTGGAATATTCCCCAAAAGGTCCATGTTTTTCTTAAAATTCTTCTGGATTTTCTTTCCTCTCTGTAACATTTTTTTTTTTTTACTTTTGAGCGCCGTACTTGTACTTTCTGTGTTTGTAATTTGTATGACAGATGAAATAAGTATTCAAAAAATCTTACTCAAACATGCTGTATTGATAGCAGGATACCTATAGTTCTACCAGAATTTTAAAAAGAACATTCCGACTTATTTAATCGCAGAAATATATATTTTTTCTTTCCCTCAAACTAACTTTTTTTAACTTCTGAGTTCCAGGCTTGCAGTTTTTGTGTTTGTAATTTGTATGACAGATGATATAAAGATTGAAAAATCTTATCCAATTATAGAGTATTGATAGCGAAGTGCCTACAATTCTACCTTACATTTATTAAATATAATTTGTCGACATATTTAATCGCAGAACAAATGTTTCAAGCTTTACGATTAGATGAGGCGATTAAAATTATGCTATTTTAATAGCAAATTGAAATTTTCTTATCGTTAATATTTATGCCAGACTTCTTAGTTATTTCAAGGAGTGTACTCTCCTTGGTTCAAATTCTTAGGTATCACCATTGACAAAAATATAAACTGTATACCACATATTAAGTACATATGACACAAACTGATCACAGTCCACCACAACTCACTAAAGTTAACATAAAAAACATGGGGCTTAGCAATAAACAATTAAAAACATGGTATCTTATAATTATAGAAAGAATTATAACATACATGGCTTGCATCAGGGCGCATGGTAAACTATCCTAACACGCACTCACTAAACTATCCTATATACAACGCATTTTTCTCGTGAAAATTTCGCGTGGCTACAAAACAATATCCACCAATGAACTAACGGTACTTACCGGCATACCACCAATAGCAATAACATTAATGCGGGATTTGCCTTTTTTCGGTTAAATTTCTTTTTCATTTTTCTATTCCCTATTCTCTGTAGATTATCACTTGTAAAACAATTTGGCCTAATTCGAAGTCCTTTCGTAGTTATTTAATGAGTGAGCACAGCGCGTCCGCCGGCTTAAACACCCGTTGAATTTGCATCCAATTGCAGCCATAAAATTTGGAACTTATACGGGGTGCATAAGAAAGTCCCTTTAACCTGAAAATACTTGCGAACGGAGAGAGTTACAGCCATGCAAGTTAGGTAACGGTGTATTAAAGCGACTACACCAGATTTAATGCAAACGACAGCAGCGCCCCTAGAGGCGAAATTTGGAAGATAGCCATTGCAAATCGAAAACGAAAAGATATAGAGCATAATTTCCAATTAGAAAGTTTTAGAGCATCAATTAATTAGTACGAAACGATATTTGGTTTACATCGATAAGATAAATCTTCGCCTGTATACCCAAAAATGTCCGAAATCGATGCACTCCATTTTCTGTAAACGTTTGAATGGAATATCCAGAGGTATGAAGAAACACGCACAATGTATTGCATAAATACGCACTTACCTCAATACATTTTCGTACAATAGCCAGAAGTATGAAGAAACACAAACAATTTATTGCATAAATACATACTTACCTCAATACATCAACATGACACACACACACAAAAAAAAATAAATAAAAAGACAAACTGTCTCACAGTGATAAAAAGTTAAAATTCAGTGTGTTCGAAAAGTTCGCTATTGCTCGAGATACAAGTTTGTATTCGTGAGAGTAATTCTGCATGCACATTTCTCAGCATGTAACGTTTATTGCAAGCCTCTTCAATATGACAACATAGATTTAAGCCTTTCAAGGGCGGTGGCTAGACGGTCTAGCCACCTAATTTTAATTCCAAAACTGACAAATGGCACCAAGAATATTCTAATAAAATTTTGCTTTTGTAATGAAAGTGCAATTTACTGGATTTTTATTTTCTAAGAAATTCGTTTGAATATTATTGTATCAGTCAATTATTTCATCATTTAACGAACAGATTTCTTCTGCCCCTGAAAGGGTTACACTAAAATTTTAAATGCATTGGAAATTAAATTTTTACAGACATTACAGTACAGTTCAACTTCCCAATCTTCAATTGCGCACTGCTACATTTTCGAAATGAGAATATGCTAAGTAGAATCATCGCTCATCAATTTCGGACATTTTTGGGTATACAGGCGAAGATTTATCTTATCAGCATCAGTAAGTGCTTTGTTACGATGAGTTCGGTGTGTCAACGAAGTCATTTAATCGAATCAGAAGCTTAGACAGTTGTTGGTCGGTTAGAGGGGTGGGGGAAAACTGAAGCGAAAGTAGAAGAAGCCACTGGAGCTTCACGAAGTGTGATTTCCAGGATAAGGAACCGTTTTTTGGATACTGGAAATGCAGGCCGAAGACATGGGCAAGGTAGTAGACGTGCAATAACGCTCAATGAAGATCGATATTTAACGCTAACGGCTCGGAGACACCGAAATATGGATGCTACTCTTCTTCAACAACACCTTCACTCGGGTACTGATGCCACAGTTTTCACTCAAACTGCCCGAAATTGGTTCAACTCTGTAGATCTATATGCTCGTAGACCAATGGTATTTGTTACATTAACAGCAAGGCACCGTGGTGCTGGCAGGGTGTGGACAACAGAGCATGTGACTGTAGGAGAAATGAATGGCACAATATTTTTTTCTCTGACGAGTCCCGTTTTTCCGTTCATCCTTATAATAGGCATATTTTCACCTGGAGGGAACGTGTCGGATTTGGAGGGGGTAGTGATGGTCTATGCTGCCATCTCCATTGATGGACCAACCTACCTCCACATCCTTCGAAATGGAGCTCTGACCGGCCAGCGATATCGGAATGAGAGTCTCAGATATATTATAGTCCCTTACACTGCAGCTATTGGAAATGACTTCATGTTAAGGGACGACAATTGCAGGCCACATCGTGCCCACTGGGTAGATGTATTCCTTTCCGCGAAAGAAACAATACGAGTGGAATAGCCAGCGTGTTCTCTGGTCATGGACCCAATTGAGCATGTTTGGGACATTCTAAGCAGACGAATTGCTGGCCGCCTATCACCCCCACAAACTATCCAAGAACTGGAAAGAGCTCTTCCGGAGGAGTGGGACAGAATACCCTAGCTCCTCATTAACCCCATGCCGCAAAATATTCAACGTTGCTGGCCGTCCGAGGAAACCATACTCCCTGCTAAAAACGATTTTTTGTTAAGGAAACACCTTCATTTATCCGTTTTTTTCATATGCACAAATTGTGTTTTTTTTTTTTTTAATTTTGTACTCAAATGCTCAACACAATTCATTTTGTTTTCTGCCAAACATGTGTTATTTTTTCTCTTATAGCCTACCACGTCTGTCGATCATGTATCAATCATCTAATGATTCCCCAGCAGCAAGATCCATCCACAACCTCAATATCCTTTACTTGTATTGAGCAGAGTATCTTCCATTAAGAAGACATTTTTGAGAACACTAAAAGCGCCATTTTGAGACATCCATCTTATTTCTAAAATTAAAGTTGTGTTTATTAATCGACTTGTAATGCAACCATCCTAATTTTTTTCTTAATGTTATACATGTAGAAATTAGTTAAAAAAAAAGCCTATTATACATTAAGACTAGGATTTCTAGTTTATAGTTATTTAATTTAGCTTAATTGTAAGGCGTTAGCTTAATTGTGAGGTTTAGCTTAAGGTTAAGGCGTAATAGAGGGATGCCAGTTATTGGTTACAGTAATTCCATTTCGCCAGTATCCGACAGAGGTGTAAAGTTTTGTAATATTAAAGAAATTTGAGATCTATTATTTGAACTATTTAAAAATACCCGAAATAATAATATAATTTTATCATGTAGTAAACACTATTACAATTTAAGTTGGTTTACCAGTGTCTGAAACCACTTATCAGTTACGGGTTCATGAATGTCAGTTATTGGACATCTGCACTACTAGTAATTTAAAACTCAAAAAAGGACGCATGCATCTGAAGTAGGATATCATATACAAAAAAAGGCTAATTTTGTTTAATAATTTTGTTTTTATAATAAAGATTAAAATACTTTTAAAGCATAAATTCCTTGAAATATATAATTACACATTTTTTTAATCTTTGCAAATAAAATATCAGACACTGGTTCCCTTTGTGTCAGTTACTGGTTTTTCAAAGTAGGGTTGGTGTCAGATAATGGAGTTATAGACCATATTTATTAAATAATTAATTTTTAATAATACAGTGTATAAAAAATACCACCAATAATTTTTAATGTATCTGTACTTCCATTTCAAAAAGAAATATAAGTATAAAATGGATTTAAAAATTTTTAATAGTGATTTGAACAAGAAAGAATCCTTAAAGTGTCAATTACTGTGGGTTTCACCCTATCTGTAGATACCTCCCGGAGACTGATTTTGGAAGGAAGGTACCTGTGTGTCTGAAGTTATGTACCTCGAAGTCAGTTGCCTGTTATTTTAATAAGATTATTTTTTATTTAAACGTTCATGCGATTTTTTAGATTTTTTCGCGTTTTCTAGCGCCTTTCTGCATTAAAATAAAAATAATTAGGTTTCAATCTTTTATCCCAGTGTATTAATGTTTGTTCTCTCTTCAAGTTTATTTGGTATTCATACAGGGATTTTTGAAAAATTTCCAAAATTCTTTATGTCATTTTAAAAGTTTTTTCACTTTCCTCTGTGAGTTTTTGACATAGGTGAAAGGAATCCAGTTTCAATCATTTTGCACACTATAGTAGCATTTGTCCTCTGCTATTTTGGAGTATTTCCGATTTATGCGATTTTTTAGCGTTTTTTCGTGCTTCGTGGAAATGTTTTGACGTCGTAGAAGGAATCCGGGTTTATTATTTTAGCTAACATACTAAATTTTATTCTGTACTATTTTTGAAAATTTCCGGAATTTTTAATGTGATTCTTAGAATTCTTTCTTGGATTTTTTGACATTTTTTTTTTGTGAACCTGAAAAAAAAAACTCCATACAATCGCGATGAAATCCCTGTTGGAAGCATACTAAATCCGTTCCTGGAGAAAAGTAAACGATGATACTAAAAATTTACACTTTATCAGAATCAAAATAATATACAATAATGCCAGGTTCGCTTGCTTTGAGACTTAGCCCTCACGGGTCTACGCTAATCAAGGCATTGGATCTCCCAACACTAGATTCGTTTATTTGGGAAAAAAAGACCAGTGAAGTGGGCGAAGTTCCGTTTATTAATAAACTGAAATTTTAAAATGTAAATTAAGTCTGAAGATATCCCGATTCTTTAAATTCCCAATCAAAACTTAAGTGCTTATTAGGCTAGTTACAAAAGTGCTTTAACTTTGAAAAATAGATTTTTTCAGCATTAATTATTTTTCATAACATTATTTTTTTATTTGAATGATACGCTAAATTTTATGATTATTCAATATTCAAAATCACGTAGAATGCCCTGTGCACCAAATATATTCTTAATTTAGAGGAAAAAAAGTTTTACACTTCAAAATTTTAAATTAATATTTTCCGATAATTTTATGATTTGAGCTTATATTTATGTATTGCTTTGTCATTCTTTTTTTTAAATTAAAAATAAATAGTAGAAATATAATTATTGTAAACTAAATCTACGAAAAGAATACAAGGAATGATTATAGAATGAATTGATGAATGAAAAATGCCAACTTAATATCGTGAAAATTATGATTGCTACATATTACAAAATTACTTAAGGACTAATTTATTTTGTATTTCAATAGTATGGTGAAACGTTATTGGGCACTTTCGACTTTAGCTGTTTTGTCGAACATCTAGAACAATACTTGATAAAATTTTCTGACACTTCAGGAATCGAAAGAACATGTGTGAACTCATTAAGCGATGGTTTTGTAAAAGATCGATTAGAGAACCAGCAAAAAAAAAAAAAAAAAAAAAAAAAATAATAATAATAATAATATTTCAGAACGCCCTATAAAATTAAATGCTTGAAATGATCAATATTTTCGGAAGGTGACTGTGTGTGTCCTGCAATATATCTGCGTTCATTTGTGTAGATTAACACGTATATTCATGAGGATGTAACAGTTTATCTAAAAAATTTTAATAATGTCCGATTGGTTTTTGTTCATAGCATGGTCTGCGCCACATTAATGCACTTTCAGAAAAATGGAAAAAGTGCAGTAGAAATAATTTACTGTAATTAAAATATGAAAATACAATTATTTGATGCAATATAAGCATTTATGTGAAATAAGTTCTAAATGTGTCTGCGCAAACGAAAGGAATTTTTCAAAAATTAAAGTAAACTTCATAGGACAACTTCATAGAAATGCCAATCAAATATCGTGAAAATTTCGAAAAATACAGGCAATATAATGAGCCGAATTCCCCCTAATTGTCATATTCCATTTTTAATCATTTTAATGTTGTTTTAGCTCTCTTTGGGAGGACCATTAGAACGAGTTCATTCCAAAAATTACAACAAAACAGAATGATCAAAATAAAAGCAATAATTAAAAGCTATGCCTAGATATACGTTAAATACATACTGCTTCGTTTGAAGACGGTTAATAAAAAATAATAATTTGTGGGAAATCTCTTATCATCTAGCTAGTTTTAAAAAGCAACTGAAATTCAGCTCACTATATCTTTTAAAATTTTCATAATATTGCACAAGCCTTTTCATACGAGTTGCCCTACACAAATGACAACTAAATTCTGAAAAAAAAAATATTGCCTGAGCATGCGTAGTTGATAGTTATTCCATACAAACTCTCACAGTTCCTTAAATATGCAATAAATTTAATGGCCAATTGCAGTACATTGTTTTTAAAGTATTTTGTGAAGTTGTGAAAGTGACTTTAAATTTAGTTGTAAACCTATCAGGCTATAAATAAAAACTTGTGGAAAATATCTGAATTTCTAAAGAAATTCAGAATATTCTATCTTCAAGGATATGCGCGCTTTTCTTTACACAGATAAACAAAAGTGTACAGCGCATACGCATATAGTATATTGCAATAGCTACAAATTATTTGAGGCATTTTATTTCACACTATGATGGCATATATTACATTTTTATTCAATTAGGTGTTGGTCTTCTAATTGCGCTCGTCACAAATTGCCCTTCGCTGCAAAATATAAGGCCAAATTTGTCATTTACAGAAATTACAGAAGAATTTGTTATGTATTTTCCTAGATTTTCGACACGCCGTCTAAAAAGGAGAGTGTCCGTTGCATTTTGACAATATAATGTAGGGGAGAGTAGCCATATTTGGACCGCCACTTTAAACCGACCTTTGCTATTCTGCCGTTAATTAAAGGAAGAGACGCCATCTACCGCTGAAATCTTACTCACCAGAATGATGTCATTTATGAATAGAAGAAGCACCCACCTACCACGTGTTGTTTTCAGACAATTTTAACAGTTTTCAGACAATTTTAAAAAACTGTTTTGATCTAATTTTTTCCTACTAAACGTAAGTGAATATTTTAAAACTAAGGTAAGTTATTATGTTTCCATATACAGTAGATTTTTGTTACAACGATTTCCATTACAACGAAAAAACCTGTTTCAACGAAATTTGACAAATCCCCTTTTTAAATTGCGTTAATTTTAAGGTATTAAAAATTCCGATTTAACGAAGGGCATTTTTTTAGGAATTCCGTTTCAACGAAAAATCTTCATCGAGCTTTTTTTTTCTTCTTTTTTTTTTAATATGATCTCTGGTTCGTGGCAAGAAATTAGCCACTAAGCAATTTCTACCTGTTGGAAACATGCCCGGTTAACTGAGACTGAAGAAAATGAATCAGAAATTTTAGATTTGAAGGAATCCTCTGAGTTAAATATTGCCAAAAAATTAACATCAGTCCCTGATCAGGTGGATTTGGAGGACTTCTTATCTATGGATGACAATATTCAAATATGCTCTGAAGTGTCTGGTGAAGATATCATTTTGTCAATTAAAAGTACATTAGACCGACAAAATTACGAATACAGTGATGACGATATTGATGTTTCCAGCGATTCAAAAGTTACCTTTTCGGGAGCTCTTTCATGCTTGGAGAAATTCGTGCTTTTGTTTTTCATAAAAAAAAAAAAAAAATGTTCCAGAGCAGCTATTTTCTCACATTCATATGTTACACAAGTTTTTGTTATCATCAACTACACATTCCGTTGTACAAACTAAATCACAGGATTTTCTTCAACAATGTGCTACTAAATAAAGATTAGTCTGTAATTTTTTATTTTTAAAATTGAATTTTATTTTACTAACTTTTTATATGTTAATTTAACTAGTCTTCCATTAAAATCTTCTATAACGAAAGGTAAATTTCTCTTACATAATTAGTTTCCATGTATATGTAATTCATTAGATAAATGGGAGTAATTCCGTTACAGCGAAAAATTCGTTACAAAGAAGTATTTTTGCGGTCCCGTGGAGTTCGTAATAACGGAAATCTACTGTACATATATAAATTCATCTGTTTATTGCGCATATTTTTCACGCGGATTTGTTTGATTTCGTTTTTGTTCTTAGTCTTGAGATTATCTGTTTTAAAAAATGGCACAGTTGCCTTAATTGGGCCAATTTAAGTTGCTTAAATTGAACCAGATATACGATCATAAATTTGAAGAGTAAGTAATGAATTTCGAGGTCTGTGCGCTTTGTAAACTATTTTTTTAGTTTTTAATATTTTGTAGGGGATTACTATCTCCATGCAAGTTTTTGATTTTTTTTTTTTTTTTTTTGCATATCTAGATCAATTTCTTCATACAGTTTAAGCCTATAAAAACATAATTTTTACATGTTTATGCAATAAATTTTGTTTGCAATTTTTTTTTATCTTGTTTGTATGTGTATTTATTTTCTTTGAATTCTTTATTCCTACAGCGTATTTGATTTACAGAGTTGAATTCAAACATTTTCGTCCTGGAGGATATTTAAGGTTCCATGAAGGGGGATGGGGGGAGACTCTTTACAGTTCTGGAGGGTGTGTAATTACACTTTTTTGCCATTAAAACGCATAAAATCTCAAACCTTCCGGGGTGAGTGATTATCTCAATGTTTTGGGGGGGGGGGATACCGCGAATTCAACACTGTTTAAATATATAATGTTTTGCGTTTGATTAATCTCAGCGTATTTTTTTTTTCAATATAGCATATTTTTAAAACACATTTTAATGTAATCGAAAAATGTTGAAAAGAACACAGACAAACTCTTTGTCAGAAAAACACCCGTGGCAGCAAAAGCTGTTAAAGATATAGAAAACGAAAAGGAGAGAGTAAGTTGTGGAGAAGTTGACATGCAAGAAGGCTGCAGCTACAAATCCTTCCCAAAAGCCAAAGAATCATTAGAAATTTTATCTCTCTTGCTAAATTTATTTAAATCAAAATACAGACGGAGCCAAAAAACCTGCCGTGTCAACATCTTCGCCATATAAAGTAAACTTTGAAATAAAAAAAGACAAAAAGGAAGCTCTCACAGCACAACAGAAATTGGAACATCACGTTTTAAAAAATAGGCGTAATGCAATTGGAAAGAAAATGATGGAAGGGAAGAATTACAAACATAATATAAAGAAAACTTCTGTTGCAAAAAAAGTCTAATGATTCAGAATCTAAAAAGAAATATCAAGACAGTGATGACAGTTTTCCCTAATTTGTAAGAAAAATAAAATAGCAGAAAGGATTCAATGTTCAGATTGCCAAAAAGAATAAACGAAATTCGTGTGTAAGCTTTGCATCACTTCTTACATGATATTCATTTAACCGGCAATTAGTTCCATAATTTCTATTCTTAATTACTGATAACTTTGGTTGATATTTTTAATGCATTTTGATTTAAAACAATTATTCTTATTTTCAGATATTTGATTACATTATATTTCACTGCTATTATTTTGATTATTTCATTAATCGCAAACCTTGCTTTTAATAAAAGTAGTTATTATTTCCTAGTCTTTAAAATAACCTGATATTGTTTGGTCCAATTTAGGGGACTGGGGTTCAACTTAGGCGACCAGTTGCTGAATTTGGACCACTTTTGATAATTTTTTCAAATTAAAATAAAATTTAAGATTTTCAAAAAGAAATTGATCTAAACATTTATTTAGTTAGTCGATGAATAGATTGACTCCGTTTAGTGAATTTTTGCAGATATTCCAAAAATTAAGTGAGTTACACTTGAAAACAAGTGAAGTGGTCCTAATTTGGCTACTCTCCTCTATATTGTATCATGTATATTAATTGTTTCTCAATAAAATTAGCAAATGTATGTTTTTCTATTTCAGGAATAGCTAAAGAATATATGGAGCTTCTAATCCTGAAATCCTTCCAAAAGTGATAAAGAAGCATTTTTGTATTTCTCTGTATGAGTCATATCCATTAGGGTGGAGTGAAAAAAACAGAAAATTGGAAAATCAAAAAAGTAATATCACGCAAAAGAAGGGTATGGTTCTCAGTAATAAAACTGCACACTTTTTTCAAAATCAAATTCAATTTTCTGGTGCCCCCGGGCTCCCCAATTTTCACCTAATTTGTCAAAAACGCTTTGTAGAAGTTATAAATCGAAATAAAGATAAAGCTGAAAAATAAAAATATCATACCACGGAAAAGTTGTGCATGGTACGTAGTAATATGCCTGCACAGATTTTTTGAAATCAAGTTTTATCGTCACCCCAATTTTTGCGAGATTCCTGAAAAATGCCTTGTACAACTTCTAAATCTAAATATCCATAAAGAAGGAAAATAAAAATGTCATACCGCGGAAACGTTGCGTAGCAGTAATATACCTACACAGGTTTTTCGAAATCACATAATATCTTCTAGGTACCCAGTCATTCGAAATTTTTGAAAAAATTGCTGAAAATTCTTTTATCTGTTGTACATGTATAATAGAATGAATCACACAAGAAGCAAGAGTGCGATAAAAACATTTTATCTGGGAAAAAGTACGCAAACAATTAAAGTTCGAGAATGAAAAACAAATATTTAAATATGTTAAAAGCGATCAAATAATTTACAGTTCAATTAAATCGGTTCGTTCTCTTCGAAACAAAAATCCAAATATTCGAAATGATTTGGCTTGGTGTTTATTGTTATCCCAGCTGGAGTTTTGTAACCTTAAAATCCGACTTATTCTCAAAATACGGCATAATGATTATTGATTGTAATCGAGATCTTATGAATCCATTCCTGTTGCTTGCACCACAAACTATCGTGGCAGCTTCAGTGGCTTCTCTGACACACCTTTATAGACTTTCACTGTGGCATGGAAACTCAGCAAACGAAATGATATCTTCACGATCACATTTTCAATGTACAATTTTCAATCATCGCATGAAAGATTAATCAAAATAGGTGGTTACGCAACTCCTACATTATCCCACTGAATCAGGTCAATATAATCTGCTGCGCTAAAATTGGTTGCAGGGACTTGGAACTGCCTGAACTATCCACTAGTATTCGCACTTCGTGCTTTAAACATTATACGAAATCCTAGCTGGCACATTTGTTTCCGATCATCAGTTTACCATGCCGATCAACAGGTTTTCCGGACGGGAAAAAAAGGCATTCTGCTGGATTACTGGGTTAATTAAAACTTCACCTGCCTGAGGCATATCCCTGGAAAAATACACAATTTATTAAAGATGGCTTGAACTTAATTACAAACCATACACGTACATACACCTTGACTACAAGCTCGGTCAATATCTTGAGATTTGACATTGGATCCGTAGTTGCCACATAGAGCCTCAAAATTCTGTTGGCGGTGGTAACCCATCTGCTCTGGTAATGTCTAGCTGGAAATCTATTTGCAAGGTCTTCCGGACAACTTCCTTTCTTAATAGATAGGATAATTTTCTTCAGGCATTTTCGATCGGTACTGATATAGTCAATAGCTGTTTCGAGGTTATAATTAATGTCGATAGTCTGGAAAGAAAATATGGGAAGGGATCCACACTTGTTCCACGTTTTTCCAATCGGCCCACTATAACTGTATGCTCCCCTGCTGCATCTATCTAGCACGAACTGATTTAATAGAACTAAATTTTTTTAACACTTTTAACAGATTTAAATGTTTGTTTTCATTCTTGAACCTTAATTGTTTGTGTATTTTTCACAGATAAAATGTTTGTGTTGTACTCTTGCTTTTTGTGTGATGCATTCTGTTATACATGTACAGCAGATAAAAGGGAATTTGCGGTAATTTTTTCGAAATTTCAGATGACTGGGTCCCTGGAACATATTACATGATTTTGAAAAATTGTGCAGGCGTATTACTACGTACCATACGCAACTTCTCCGCGGTATGACATTTTTATTTTCCAACTTTATGTTTATTTTGATTTATAACTTTCCCAAGTTTTGAAGAATTTCGCAAAAATTGGTAGGACCGGGGGCAACGGAAGATAAAACTTGATTCCAAAAAAACTGTACAGTTTTATTACTGAGGACCATACACAATTTTTCCGCGGTAGGACATTTTTATATTCGAACTTTGTTTATTTAGATTGTTAAGTTGTACAAGGCATTTTTGACGAGTTTGGTGAATATTGGGGGGGTCACCGGAAGATAAAACTTGATTTCGAAAAAAAAACTGTGCAGTTTTATTACTGAGGACAATAGACAACTTTTGAGCGGTATTACATTTTAATTTTCCGATTTTCTGTTTTTCCACTCCACCCTAATATCCATGTCAAGACTGATTTTAATGTACGATAATGTTCTGTGGCAAATTGCTTTAACCGGAAATATTTGCTGCAAGAATTCAAGTGTGAAATGTTCATGAAATATTCCTTTATGTACTCCTGTCATTTTGCCTTGTATTGTAAACAGTTTTATCTTCTTTAAATTATGTTTCGCATTTTTAGCATGTTTAACATTGCGATATTGTGAAAAAGTGTGTTAAACAGTAATTAGTTTTACAATGTTGATGAATTGAAAGCTGCCTTTCTACATTGATTTTAAAGACATAAAACAATATATTCATAGGCGAAAGACAGGTCGAGAAAAGCTCAGGAGAACTTTTTTAATAACAGATTTTTCAAGAAATTAAAGTAATCTACGTAGTTGTATGTATTTAAGAATTGTATGTTACACATGAATATTAATTCTGAAGAACAGGTCAGCAAACAGTTTGTCATTTGAGTATTTAAGATACTTTACAGGCCTTTATATGAAATGTACCTCCTAAGAATGGTGTGTTATGTAGGAGGCAAAGATGAAAAAAGAAATGCAATATTATGATTTGATTTATTAAACATTTTAGAATACTACTTTCCTAAACAAAATGCGTGAATTATTGTATTTTCAGTAAGAAAAGAAACATAATTAAACAAATCCTTATTAATGTTTTTTAGCATAAATATCTACATGATACCGATATCTAAACAATTTATTTGTAAAAGTAAGAAATAAATAGAGAAAAAAAAGTCGATATATGCTTCCTAATGTCCAAATGTCTTTCGTTCAAGATGCTACATAAAATGACCCAGCAAAAAGGAATTGTATCAGATAAAAAGTAAAAGCAACAAAAAAAGAAAATAAATCAAATTTCAGTTCCAAAGAATTTTTATCTTTTTCTTTCATTTTTCTCTTTTTTCTATCTCATCGATGTTTAATTCCAAATCTTTGAACTTCGTGAGAAGGTGAGATTTCCTGCAACCCTTTTTGAAGATGAAATTTTGTTCATAATGTTCTCGATGCAATAATAATCGATACTTTTTTCTTTCTAACAAAAAAATAACCCACTCTTAAAATTCATCATAACTTTTATCTTTTTTCTGTTATGGAGTTAATGGAGATTCTTTTGTCTCGAAGGAATGAGGCATGTACAGGATTTTAAGGAGTTCGGGACAAAAAAATTTCCCGTTTTTAGTTATAATTATTTTTTACTTGTTTCTTTTCTCTTGAAATGTATACAGGGTGTTTCAGTGTGATGTTTAAAAACATTAAAAGGTGATAGAGAACACTACGTTAAACAATAGGAAACAAAGTCGTAATCTAATCATTTAGTCAGATTTACAGGGCGCGGTAATGCTGTCTGACTCCGGATTTTAAGTCATATGTAAGACATTTTAAAGATATTTTAACAGCAGAACTATGTTGTGCAATTTGCACTCAAATCACAAACGTGCTGAAATTACACATTAATTAAGTCGGTGCGCCTTTTGTAGTGTTAAATATATTCTGAAAAGGTGATAATCTAAATAAACTTTGGTTGTATGTGGGTGGTGGCAACTTTCACCACATCTTGTGATGTTGTTTGTTATAAGGTGGTGAAAACGGCTACCATTCGCCAAATATTTCACAAACCAGTTAGTGCAATATATAACGATAAACTATTCAAAATACAATTAACATTACATACGGTGCTTCGACAGAATAATTGTGTACTTCTACTATTTTTCGGGATTTCATCGCATTTTGCACACAGCAAGTCAATTCTGTTGTAAATACAGTTAAAATATTTTAATTTTTGTTAAAGTTTTGTAAAAATAAAATCCGGAATCAGATTGAAGTGAAGCACCTTGTAATTTGCTGAATGAGTAAATTGTTACCCTGATTTCCTATACAAAAATTATCTTTTTTACTGTACTCTACCACCCCTTAATAATTGTAAACGTTATATTGAAATACCCTGTATATATATATGCGGTGTGTGAAATTTCTGTGAAGCTTGGTGCAAAACAAAAGAAAAAATATTTCAGATTTTACAAACGAATTATGGAACACTTTACGTTTTTAAAAGCACAAGGATATAAAGCCGTGTTTACCGGGTAACAAAATGTAGGTGAAAACAATGTCTGTAAAATTGATAACTCTAATAATTTTTTTACATTTAATATACATATATATTTTAGTGTTCTCTAGCAATACCAAAAATCTTATTTATTTAAAAAATAGTAATATTGCGTAAAAAAAATTAAATGTGTTAAAAGCGATACATCCGTATTGGCCTCCTGCGAGCAATTAGCAGTCTAATGAAATCGCTAAAGATTTCTATTTAGAATCAGCCTTTTTGATTTTGTTCATTTCAGTGGTTTAAGGCGTAGTTTGATTTCATTTCTTAAACTTGTATTTTATTTATATTTTATTGCTTTATTTATTGATTTATGAATGTTTTAATTGCGTTATAGAATGTAAACTGGAAACAAATGTTGAGATATTTTGGTTAATTTAAGAACAAACGGAGTTATCTTTCGTAATCGTCTCCACGCGATATAGGTTTAAAAATAATCATGCTTGAAAATTATTTTTAAATAAATAAAAATTGAATAAGTGCGATGCAGCTTTAAACAAACTGCGATACAGTTTTCAAACAAACTGTGATACAGTTTTCAAACGAAATGCATTGGAAAGGACATTTTTATCCCTATTCGGCGGTTTAAAAATTTCAAATGTGCGATACTTAGAAGTTCAAAAAGTTGCAGTAAAAGCGAAATTTAACCATCTACTATTGCCACCATCAAAATGACGTCAGCGTTACGCACAGGCACGTTTGTCCTTTATAATATATATAGATATATTACACTGATATGAGGAGTGAGAAAATTTGATGTTTCCTCAATACAGTAATCGAAGTTTTCATTCTGTGTTCTTTTGATTTCTACAGATCTTCTGGGCAACTCATTTTCATTGATATATTGCTGGATGTCTATATCACAAACGACTATATATCCGTTCAATTTTACAAATAAATCACAAGAGTGGTATACTTTACTCAAGTATAATATACTAATCTATTTCTACACACTTGAGAGATGCAAAAAATGCTCCTTAACACTTTCAGGGGCAAGGTACTTGTATTCGTAAAATGTTGAAATAATTTAATGACACCAGTATTAACAAGAGATTTTATTTGTAAAGAATTAAAAGTAAATTTTCGCGTACTTAATAAAGATGACATTTTCATCATAAAATTCCGCTGCCAATGTGGCAATTTGGGATTAAAATTATCTGATGCCGTGACGGCATCACCGCCCTTCAAGGGGTTAAGAACCTTTTTGTTAATAAAATTTGTACATTTCCAACCGTTTCGTCTTTTAGTTAACTCATTTTAAATGTATACAGTATTGTAACAGACACATATCTACAACTGTAATTTGCGTGCCCACTACTGTCACATTTTAAGCTCTCAAAAATTGATTTTGTGCAAAAAATGTGTAACAGCCATTTTTGCAACACAGTTGAGCGAAAAAGTTAACTGAGATATCAAACACTTGCTGTTGTCGGAATCAATAAAATTGAGAACTGTATACTAAAAATAGGCAATAAACTGTTTTCAAATTTCAACTACCAGTACAGTTACTACAAGGTGTTTCTAAAGTCACGGAATCCACTGTGTGTCCAAGTGTTTCATTTTTGTGGAATTTATAGAGCACTTAACGGAAAAAGAATGTTAGTTCGGATATTTTCAACAAGATGGCGCTACCACACACACCTCAAGAAAATAGCTTGCAGTTCTTGAATCAGCATTTGACGATAGAGTTATTTCAAGTTGACTATGGCGACCTCGATTTCCTGATTTAACACCCCGTGACTTCTTTCTATGTTCTTATCTCAAACAACGTGTATACAAAAACCGTCCAAAGACAATCAAAGATTTAAGGGGTCGGGGAAAGCCCTATCTCTGCCATCTTAAATTCACCAAATTTATGTACAGTCGTGGAAAAAAAAAAGTAAACACCCCCTACTAACTCCTCAACAAATTATCGTAGAAGAAAGTTACTGGTACCGAACGATTGGAAATAAAGTCTACTTTTAAATAATGTATATACAATTTGCTTACGGGGCCACCTACATATTAAAACGAACCATAACTTTGTTTTTTTTTCAATAGCAGTACCCAATTCTGACAGCATAAATGAACTCTACACCCTTCAATTAGCCTAAAAACGAATTTTTATGCAATTCGTACCATAAGTTTCCGAGAAATTAATTATTTTAAAACGAGCGTATTTTAAGGGCTGTATCCAAATTGAAGTTCCGTACTGGATTGTTAACCGAGAGAGCCGCTTCCTTGATCAAGGCACCTTAAGCACCACTCAAGGAGTCAATGAAGCGTGTTAGATTACAGTACGGCAGAATAAATTTCAAAATGTCTACTCACTTCCATCATAGATGGCCCCTTAAACCTTCATTTTGCCGTTTTTTAAGCATAATTTGAAAACTACTTGGAAGAAAAATGTGAAATTTTTGAATTTCCATAAAGCAGGACTTAATAAATCTAAATCCATCAAAAAAATTGTAGGTTGCGATTCATAATTTTTTCGAATATTAATTTCACAATTCATAATTCATATCATAAAATTATAAAAATTGCAAATTCAGCTTATTTATGTTTGGGTATATTAGTATTATTACCACAAAAAAAAAAAAAATTAGCACATTAGGAGCGTAATTTCGGGAGATATAAATAAAAATATGAAAATATAATTTAACATTAGAAGCACTCAATTTTGAATGTTTATAATTCAAAAACTTATCATTCAAATGACTTGAAATTTGGTGTCTAGGCATAGTTTGAACCGAAGATTTGAAATATCTCGTTAAAATTGGGTATTGCCATTGAAAAAAATGAAGTTAGGATTCGTTTTAATATGTAGATGACCCCTTAAGAAAATTTCATATACATCATTTAAAAGTAGACTTTATTTCCAATCGTTCGGTACCGGTAACTTTTTTCTATGATGATTTGTTGAGGAGTTAGTAGGGGGTGTTTACTTTTTTTTTCCACGACTGTACCTTTTTCTCAGAAATGGTGAAAGATAGAGGTCTAGATTTTTTAGAGTAGTTAAAATAACATGATTTACGTATTTTAACAGACCGTTTTCTTTCTAAGTGAAACTCAAAATTAATTATTGATTATTTATTGAAAGTCATTTTTAAATTAGCATTTTTGGTAAGATTTCACTGCCTAAAATAAATAATTCTCATCAAATCATTAAATCCCTGTGTTAAAGTATACAATATATCATGATATAAGTATTAAATAAAAATCTGAGTTCTTAAGTTTAATCGATATTGAAAAAAAGGAACATAGACATGAAAAATCCAAGTTTTCAGAAAAAGTGAATTAAAGATTTAAATGGCCATTAAGCTCTGAAGTACTCTTAGAAAGAATGATTAATTTCAACACTTTTATGTATATATATAAAGATGTGTGACACATCGTTGGAAAGATAAAAGTTTAAACTATATAATGATATAAAAAAATAAAAATCGATTTTTTAGTTGAATTTTGATTTCCCGATCCCCTTAAAGGACAACATCCTCAACATCATGGCATCCATTCCCACCGATATCCTTAATCGTGTGGCTGCGAATACCTTTCGTAGAGTAGAACTGTGCTTAACACAAAATGGTTGTCATTTTCAGCATTTGATATAATGTACAATGATATGCAGACATTAAAGCATTTACAATGAGAATTTGTTATTTTTCTCTTTCTTGTTTTCTGAAATATGCGTTGCGTGATTTTAGAAACACCCTGTATATCCGGAAGAATCTGTTATCCAATTTTCATGTCATTGTGATACATAGAACTTCTTAAAGAACATCAAAGTTGATAAAGTCAAATTTAGATAACATTGTACACCTAAAACATCTTTAAGAAGTTTTATTTTCGTCAAAGCATAATTAAGACAAAAACCGCAAAAAGACGATAATATATTCAAACTATTTAATGAGTTCAGGAACAAAGCTATTACAGGTATAATGATTAATGATTCTCCCCAATCGAGAAGATTAGAGTTCACTTAAAGATCAGAGAGAAATTTTGTTGAAATTTAAAAAGTGTAATGTCTTTTTAAAAGAATTCAAACGCTAAAATCTCATGATAATACTTAGTTATAATTTGTTTAAAACTTAAAATTAATATTTTAAAAATTTTATTTTAATTATTGTGAAAAGATTCAAAGGGGAATTTTGTTTAATCAATTTTAACAGCATACACAAGTATCCTCTAAATCGGAAAGTCTTCATTTTTTTCCTTGAGGGGGATAGAGGACAAATTCATATAGTTTTAATAAATATATCAATGAGGTAGAAAAACAGTTTTTTTAAATAACTTTTTTGCAATAAGTATTAATTTTAACTTTAATTAAACTTTTCCGATTTCTTGTAAGTTTTCGCTCATCACCAAAGGCTTTTTTATGTATAAATTACTCATAAGGGGATCATCCATTAATTACTTCACGAAAATTATATTGCGCATTGAATATCCCTTTCCCTTATGAAACAGGTTGATAACCTCTAGTGATACCCCTCCCTAGCAGTCAACGAAAGAGATATTCTGTTGTACTCTACCGATATCGGCTGATTTTCAGCCTATAGTGGTCGCATGACAATTCGACAATTGGTGAGAACCATCCTACCTTTATCACGTGAAAGGAAAGTGGGGTGGCAGTATTGCTGACTATCCTTATTTTTACTATGATTTCCCCTAGTGTGACGCATAGTTTTGAAACTGTTATTTAAACCTAATTTTGATTAAAGTAATTTTTATTTTTTTATATGCTATGTATTACATACTAAATTAAATAATATAAATGTGCCAATATCTTATGTTTTTTACCTTAAACTGTTGCGATGAAAAGAAAATTATACATAATATTTTCTGAGCAGTAATACACTTTTTACAAGCTTAATTTAAATTGCTTGCAAACCATACCTACCTAATTGCTTTCATAATATACATTTGACGTCATAATGGGCTCAACCACCTCCTCCTCCTGTTACACTGTGTCATACACTGTGGACCCTATCCTTATCTTGAAAAGTGAAGTAATTAATCCACTTCTGGCCATTACAATTGCTACACAAAGAAGGCGGCACGCCACACACGTGAAATTTGCATGACAGATAGAGCATGCTGTGATCCGTGAATGATTAGCTTTTCAACGCATTCATGCAAAGTAGGCGGCGTGGCGATAGGGACACCTACAACGTGTATAAAAGAAGAGATTTCACAGGAGGTTTATCATACAGAAATTGCATTTGAAAGTTATTTTCGGGTAAAATAGCTGTTGTTATGACTCGTGTAAGAATTAAAAAGGCCTACCAGCATGTGTCTGAGATTTATCGAGGTCGAATTGCAGACTACCGTGATTGTGGTTTTTCCTACTGCAGTATTTCTGCTCGGGTTGGTCGAGATTCCATGACTGTCAGCAGAATATGAATGGGTTCATGACAGTCATACGGAACGTCCACCGTGCAGGATCTCAACAGACCTCATCACTAACGGACGACACGACAGACATATTATTCGCATGTCCTTAATAGATAATACAACCACGTCACGAACTCTGAGTAAAAAATTGGGAAATTTTGCAACAGAACAAGTGTCTGCGTGAACAGTTCGACGACGCTCGCAGCCGGATGGACTCGCATAGAATGCCAGCACGGCGACACGGGCTTCTTCTACCTTTTAGGCTACATTACAGACAGGAGCGCTGCCAAAGGAGATCAACTCCGAATCTAGAGGCAGGCCCTAATTACCAAATAGGCACGAGAAGCACGTGCTTCCCTTAGAAAATTTTGAAGGGGCCCGAAATTTAATATTGGATTAATTGATAGATCGCTAGATGTATGTTTATTTTACAATTCGAGTTTCAATATTATCGAATTTGGCTTTTAAGATTATCTGAAGAAATCTCTAGTTCCTCCTGAAATTCTACAGAAATCTGAAGAAATTTTGCAGTTTTAGCTTTACCTTCAAAATATCTGCAGAATATCTGCAGATATTTCTAAGAATATCTGCAGAAATGGGCCAATTATCTACAGATTGTTGGGCCAATTACCTACAGATTTTCTGCAGATTTTTTTTAGTGGGGATATATGCACAATATAACATATTAATAATTTAAACTATTGCCAAAATTGAAAGAAGTATTTCAAAATATTAATAATTTATGTTGTGCATACATGCTAAACTCAACCTTTTCATCCAACTTAAACATTTTATGCTAATACTATGTAAAATCATTTTTTAATATTTTTCTTGATTTTTCAATTTTAGTGTATATACAGTAAAAAAAATTGTTTAATGAAATATGTGTGAACTCAACTGAGCCACTCTTTGGAATAATATACGGGGTGTATCTGAAAAGCTTCAACAAACTTAGGGAGGATGATAGTACACATCAAGACGAACAAAAAATGCATTAGAACATGGAGTCGCAAATAAAGTTTAACGGGTGAAAATCGCAAAACTAATAAAAATATCGAAATCTCGCATGCTGTTTTTCTGAAGAACTGGCTAGTAGCACGAAGCTAGTTTTCCGTTCACTTTGTGCATATCCGGTCAGTCAGAGATAATAAAAACTTGGAAGAAAGCCAAACAAATCTGTGAGCAGGAATCCACGTATGCAGGGCTCACAAAGTCTTCGCTTCGAGCGTGTCCGCCAGTCATTCCTAGATGTACTCTGTGTCATAATGTCCGCTTCGACACTTTGAACAATTGTAGTAAAATATTTGTTTTCTCTGGACATCACGAGCTGTGTTGTGTATGCATTCTGTGCAATAAATAATTTACTGGAGTGTTTCTTTCTTGTCGCAGTTTGTCCATTTCCAGACGCAATTTCTCGATTTTCATCCTTTAAACGTCATTTGCGACCCCATGTTCCATTGCATTTTTTGTTCGTCTTCATCAGTACTATCATCCCTCTAAGTTTGTTGTAGCATTTCAGATACACCCTGCATGTAGCATTGGTGAGTTTCCATGTATATCGAATTTAGAAAACACTTCTCGAATAAAAGGGTCCCCCGATATGACACTGTGCTTCCAATAGCTTCGGAGGTTAATCGGGCCCTGCCTAGAGGCAGAAATGGCGTCACGTCGTCTTTTCAGAAGAATCAAGGTTCTGTATAGAACATCATGATGGCCGCATCCGCGTTTGGCGGCATCGTGTAGAACATAGATTACAAGCTTGCATTCGACATCGTCATACTGGCCATCACCTGTTGTGATGGTATGGCGTGCCACTGGATACACGTCTCAATCACCTCTTGTTTGCATTGCTGGCAATTCGAATAGAAACAGTTACATTTACGGCACGTGTCTGTGCCCTATATTCTTGAGCTCTGTAACTCTACGATTCAGCAGGACATTGCACGACCACATGTTACCCGTACTATCCTGACCTTTCTTGATGCAGAACATGTTCGACTGTCGTCCTGGCCAGCACGTTCTCCTGATCTTTCACCAGTTGAAAATGTCTGGTCAATGGTTGCCGAGCGGCTGGCATGCCACCATTCGACAGTTAATCCGGTCGTTGAAATGTGGCAAATTGTTGAAGCTGCATGGACTGCTGTACCCGTACATGACATCCAATCTCTTTTCGACTCCATGCTTAGGTGGATAAGTGATGTTATTGCTGCCAGGGGTACGGATTTCTCAAGATGTATACCTCCTGAAAATTTAATGACATATTCTTCCCACTATAATGTATTTCTACGATAAATATCATTCTGTTATTTGTATTTCTTCCTGGTGTATCAATTTTAATGACCCGTAGTGTAAATGACCCCGAAAAAAATTATTTTGCGGTTTGAGAAAGAAAAGAAAATCTTATTTTGTTAATCTAAGTAATTGTGGAGCAAACATTCAAACCGTGTTTTCTCACAAAAAAATAAAAAAATGAGTTATTTTTAGTTTTATGAACTCTGGGTTAAATTGCACAGAGATAATCGGTATTTTCAACCAAAAATTTTTTTCTCCAATTTTTAAATTTGACTTTCAATCAAAGAGTTGTTCCTCCAAAGCCTGCATTCAGTCAAACAGTGATTTCTCCAGCCTGCCAATCACAGTTGTCACTTAATGCGTACTTTCGAAACCTACCATACATATCAGAATTCAAACGGATTGTTTTAGAGAAAAATAAGAGAACTGGTTAAGTTAAAGGCTTCCAGAATTATAGATTTCAAAATCTAAGTGAAGAATACAATGTAAATATTCTTAAAAAGGGAGTTACTGTTGCCCGTGTTCAAAGGGTTGTTTTAGAATCTCTTCCTCTTAGCCACGCCATATCAGTTGAAAAGAAAAAAGATGTTGACAAACTTGTGAATGTAATGTATGGTAAACAGTGGCGAAATCAACCTGATGATGTCTTCAAATGGTACAACCACATTATCCATGATCTATCAGCCTGCAATGAAGAAGAGGGGGAAGTGTGTGACTGTCTAGATGAAGATATTGGTTTTAAATTTTGGAGTGGATTTTTGGAAAACGAGTATTTATTTAGTAAATATTTAATGAATACAATTAGGTACCATAATCTGTCATTATATTTTATCAATAATCAATTGAAGTTCGTATTTGCTTATATAAAATAATGCTTTTGTATTATTTGTGAGTTAGAACTTATTTCATTCAAAAATAGTTTTATCCACTTGTCAAACAATCAAAATATGTTTCCTCCCATCAATTCGGTCAAAACGTGATTTCTCCAAATATTAAATGCATTTTATTAATTTGTTTGATGTTTAATATCTTATGTATGCTTGCAGTTCTTTCTAATAACCAATAATAAAAATACACAATAAAAATTAGAATTAAATACAAGTTATTTTTTAATTTATCAGTTTTTTGTGTTCTTTGAAAATTCGTATCTAAAGTAGAAAGCATGGTTTGAATGGTTGCTCCACAACTACTGCTCATTTTTTTTTTTTTTTTTTTTTTTTTTTCTGTGTTCTATTCCTTAATCCTAGAGATCTGAGCTATATTAATTAATCTATAATAGAATTTCGGCCTAATACGATATCGACCAATTTCGGCCAAGAAGTAATGGTCTGTAAATAGACATCTGACAGAATTTATTGATATCATGTAGTTTGCGTTTATCTGGAGCGTCATTTAAAATGACGCGGCTTGTAAAGCCACAACGTTATCTCTAAATCACTAAGGAACATTCTTCCTATCTCCATTCTAATTCACTTTTTACTGAATTCAGTATCGAAATTTATTTTATTCGTCATCTTTTTCTAAGACGTTTTGACTTCGAAAATGTTGAAGGCTATCAAACGTTTCATTCTTATTTCATAAGTGACAAAAAAAAAAAAAAAAAAAAAAAAAAAAAAGATTTGCTAAAAGTTCAGGGCGAATTTCATACGTCGGTAATTAATGGGCGATGCATTACCAATGACCACGTATTTTACTTAACTTTTTTGCCACAAACAGCACAAAACATCACTAACTATTTCGCAATATACAGGGGAATCCGTATTATTTTAAAATATATGTAATGAACTAGGCTGAAGAAAAATAAATGAAAGTAAAATTGTAAAGGGAAAAAAGCAATATATACGTATCATGTTTATACTACTAGAAACATTTAAAATAATCGTTTCAATTTATTTTAAAATAAGTGAAAAAGATCAGTTTTAATAATTCAGTTGATAATTTATTACTTTTTAAAAATAATTACGGGTTAACTATATAAATGTGGTGTTTTCTAAAAGTAAAGATACACCTCAGACAGCAGGAAACAAAAAGTTTTAATGACACATATTCGGGAACACATATTGCAATCTTGAAGATTTTACCTTTCCCTAACAGTCATTATTTATTTGTACTGTGAGTCTGTTTCGTGTTGCACGTGTTTATAATGGCTGCGTCAATTCAGAATCCTTCCAAATGTGAAGTACGCTCCGTCATATGTTTTCTTCGTGCAGAAGATGAGCGTCCATCGGATATTCACAGAGAAATTGTTTCCATCTATGATAACATTATGAATCGCCAAAATCTATCAATGATGTCATGCTTTCTCTGGAGGTAGGACCAATGATCATGTAGAACCCAGAACAGGTAGGCCATCTGTGATCTCTGATGACCTCCTTCAAAGAACGGAGGAAGCGACTACCCCTTATTTCTTTACCCGAAGAAAGATCTTGCAGGGCAAAACTTCCACGGCGATGATGAGATCAAAAGCGAAGTTGAAATGTGGTTTTGACAACAGGCGGTAAACTTCTATGATTGTGGGATACAAAAGTTTGTACCCAGACTTAACCCTTTAATGCATGCTTTTTTGTGTGTTCGGAAAATTTATATTCGAGTCTATTTTTGTTAATTATCCATTAGAAAAATTGTGAAAAAATTTATTTATATTTCTGTTGGACATAACGTCATAATGTCGCTCCTGGGTTACATAACAAAAATTGCTCAAAAATGATAATTTAAAAATATATATTTACTTTAAAGTTTTTATACTGCACAATAACAACTATTCAATGATATAATAATTTTTATAATGCTTTTAATAGTTTGTAGAATTAATTATGACTTCCTTATAAAGAAGGAGAAAAAACGCCAGTCGAGCCCATTACAAGGAGTATCAACAAAAGACTTTATAAACTCCCCGTGATAACAAATCAGAACTAAAACAGACTTCACGACCTTAAATGCATGTTATCATGCGTAAGTAACACATATTAGTTCACCAAAAGACTCCGAACGGCAAAAAAAGATCATATAGCTCCTGAGTTAAACTATGCATTAAAGGGTTAAAAAATGCTTCGACAATGCCGGCAACTATTTTGGAAAATAAGGCATATACTAGTATGTATTTAAGTAGATATTTCTTCCATTAAATTTTTTGAATGCGTATGTGGCATTGTATCTTTACTTTTCGAAAGCCCCTTGTATATGTATATATATAAACTTCATACACCTAAATAAATTCTGAACACTTTTGTGTTCGATTACTTTTAATTTTGAGGGAAATTACTTTTTATTTAAAAAAATAAAGGTACCTTTCAAATGGCGAAAAATAATGCTTAGTGCTGACACTATCTAGTCAGTCTATCTAACTATCTAATGTCGGTAACAATGTCCTAAACCATGCCAGTATTTTAAATACTTTTAACACTGCAGGCAGGTGTTATTTTTAGTGTTTTGAACGTGTAGCTGGAATATTCAGTTACTGCGCACGTTTTTAAACTTAATAAGCTGCCTCTGAATTATAGGTGCAGATTGACGGTCGCTAGTCGCCACGTGGCGACTAAATTTTTTGCTTTGGCGACTAACTTTCGGTGTCTAAGTCGCCAAAATTCTCATAAGGATGCCCTTTTTATAGTGGGACGAAATTCGGGTTTTTTGTAATTCTTTGATAAAATTCGAGGTATTTTTTTGCGATCCTTTGACGAAATTAGCTTTTTTTCTCGATTCTTCGGTGAAATTGGCGATTTTTTCGGCAAACGGTTGACAAAATTGATTTTTTTGGCGATCATTTGTCGAAATTCGCGATATTTTTTTATGTTCGAATTTTCGAAACCGAATTCCTTTAATTTTCGGAAAATTCCGAACAGAATCAGCCCTGTTATAGTGTAAGATTTATTTTTAAGATAATTTTTCTTATGTGTTCTTCAAAAACAAGGGTTTGAATTGTATTTTGATTTTTATAGTGCAAAATAATAATACTGAGACATTCTCAATTTTTTTTTATATGTACTTTTGTAGGACTAAATGAAAATAAAAAATATTGTTTTCCTAATATTTTCCACTACCTTGATTGCTTAGCTTATCCATATTTTTTTAACCTGCATTTTGCCCAACTTTATATTCTGAACTGTACATAGTTTGAAATTTATATTACACTTAATTTATACACAAATAATAATAACTTTGTGTTTAAATTAAATGTACCCATTTGTTGTATTTAGTCTATGTTTTATTATACAATCGGGGGAAAAAAAAGTAAACACCCACAACTAACTCCTCAACAAATTATCGTAGAAGGAAGTTACCGGTACCGAACGATTGGAAATCGTTCGGTACCTTTAAATGAAGTATATACAATTAGCTTAGGGGGCCATCTACATATTAAAACAAACCATAACTTTGTTTTTTCAATAGCAGTATACAATTCTGACAGCATAAATGAACTCTACACCCTTCAATTAGTCTAAAAACAAAATTTTATGCAATTCGTACCATAAGTTTCCGAGAAATTAATTATTTTAAAACGAGTGTATTTTAAAGACTGTATCCAAATTGAAGTTCGGTACTCGATTGTTAACCGAGAGAGCCCCCTTCTTGATCAAGGCACCTTAAGCAGTCAATTAAGTCTGTTAGATTACAGAATAGCATAATAAATTTCAAAATATTTAGTCACTTCTATCATAGACGGCCCCTTAAACCACCATTTTGCCGTTTTTTAAGCATAATTTGAAAACTACTTGGAAGAAAAATGTGAAATTTTGGATTTTCATAAAGCAGGACTTAATAAATCTGAATCCATCAAAAAAATTGTAGGCTGCAATTCATAATTTTTTTAATGTTAATTTCATAATTCATATCAGAAAATTATAAAAAATGCAATTTCAACGTATTTATGTTTGGGTATATTAGTATTATTGCGACACAAAAAATTAGAACATTAGGATCATAATTTCAGAAGTTATAAATAAAAATATGAAAATGTAGTTTAACATTAGAAGCACTAAATTTTGAATGCTTGTAATTCAAAATCTTATCATTCAAATGACTTGAAATTTTGTGTCAAGGCATAGTTTGAACCAAAGATTTGAAATATCTCGTTAAAATTGGGTATTGCCATTGAAAAAAAATGAAGTTTGGATTCGTTTTAATATGTAGATGGCCCCCTAAGAGAATTTCATGTACGTCATTTAAAAGTAGACTTTATTTCCTATCGTTCGGTACCAGTAATTCTAGTCTGCGATAATGGGTTGAGGAGTTAGTAGGGGGTGTTTACTTTTTTTTTTACCGCGACTGTACATATGTATACATTAAACAAATTATTTTTCACTTTGAATTCCTGAGTTTTTTTCCCATATAAACGTTATTGCTTTATGCAATTTTTTCACAATGTGGCGACTGGATTTTTTGGGTTTAGGAGCCACTGGCTCCTTAAAAATTTTGGGAATCTGCACCTATACGCTGAATCAATGTTGGCAAATGATAAGTGCGAGGACGTTTTTTCATTGGAAAAATGTCACTATCTTCTGAGTAATTACTGCAAGCGAATGAAAGTTCACGATCATTACAAGAATTACCTGATATCTGCAGTACTGCCGAATTTGGGTGATTTTTTATTCAGAAATTTCGAAATCTAACTAGAAGTTTGAATACTTATTTTTATTTTATGTAGTGACAGATAATCCGGGAATAAAATAAGAGAAAATTACTATTCAAAAACTTCTGGCATCAACTCGGAATAATAACACTGGTCGACAAAATAAAACTTTTCTTCTGCCGCAAAACCAAAATTAGTTGTTTCTGATTGAATATTTTGTGCTGATTCCAAATCTTGTTTTATATTTTCTCCAGTCCGTTTAGTTTTTGAGATATTTAAATATTTCGATTTATGCAAATTTTGTGCAATTATAGGCAAATTTAAGGCAAAAAGCATTATCAGACTGGCTTTGTTGTTTCATATTATTATTACTGTCTAGTTTGCTCTATAAAAATGTTGTTTCTAAGATCATATTAATGACATGTGAATTATCGTGCCTAATTTTCAAATTTTCATATTTTTCTAATAAAGTTTTTAGACTTCCAAATATTTCTGACACATAAGTACGCCAATATTTTTTTAAAGCAGATTTTTAGGCTGATTTTTAATCTGGTATTCGTTCTTTCCTATCATGTGTATTTTTTGAAAACAGTGAAATTTTATTTTATTTTTTCGTCAAAAAAGCTCGAACATGCTTTTTACGCTACTTTGAAATGTACGTCAGCTAGGTAGGATAGATTCTACTACTTTTTTCATTTTTTTTTCTATTATACGCATTAGGCATTATGTCCCTGATAGGAATCTGATACTGTTCACTCTTTTGACAATGAGTTACACACCCATAAAAAGCATTTTATATCAAATTTGTATCAATACCATACACAAGTAAAAATTCACTTTACTCAAAAACTAGGCATGCTATAAGGAAGCGAATTGCAAATTTGAAATCAGCATAAAAATATAGTCTAGAAAAACGTTACGTCAATTCTCTGGCAACTACTTTAACGTTGAAAGTGATGTAAACTTTACAGCATTGAAAAATATGCACATTAGGCTTAATAACTGACCATTCAATGTTAAGAATAGGCAGATCGCGACATTTATTGGAAGCAAATAACCCAGTATTCATTATCTAGAAAACGTAATCCAATCTGACATTTATTGTACCCGAAATATGCCTAAAAAGGCACAAAAAAGCTCAAATTTCCATAACCTTAAATATCAAATTTCTCAAAAATTGGACCACGTAGAGACGGAAAGTATATTAGAAACCAGCTCAAGAAACTATTCTAGAATGAACTAATTTCAGTTCTGTGGCAGAGCCATTGTTGTCCAGTGTAATCACGAAAGGGAGATTATAGTCGCCTCCTTTCAAAGTTGATTGCATCGTGATCAGTCCCCAACCTGCAAACTCTTAATATGCGAATCGGCTATAGAAGATTTTTTAAGATGTTTGGAAAAAGTTGCATTACAACATGATTAAATATATAACGGTTTTACTAATGTTTTTCTTTTTTATCATAAATAATTGGTTTGTAAAAGTAGTCCCTAATTTTCAATTAAATGAATAAAAAACGCGTTTCAAATAAACGTCTCATCAATAATGTACAGAGCGTTAAGCGAGATTTTTTGTATATTTTTTTTCTAAATACTGAAACATATGTAAAATTATAATAGTAAATTTGAAGAATATACTTTCTTTACTACATGCAGATTACATACATGAGTTATTATAAAGAGAAAATCATAGTAAATATAAAAACATGTAGATATAATAACATTGTAAATATAAGAACATGCCAGAAGCGAAAAGATAAAGACAATTGAAACCAATTGACTATATCGCAAAGTAAAGTGGCTCAACAGAAAAATTAGTTATCCAGAAAAGGAAAAAAACATTTTAACCGATTTAGTAAAAATGAATTAGTAGAAAAAATATTGTTACAAAGGAAAGGCGATAAAAAGAAACAAGTACCATGTTTGGCATTTTTCAATCCTGATATGTGAAAAATTCCTTTTTTGAGTTGTAACACTTTTTTATTTCATGTAGAAGTAAAATAATTTAAGATGTAGCAAAGTTTTTATAATTTTCTTTATTGTCTAAACAGGTACAATTCTAAATAAAAGAATTTTTATATTACGTGTGTATAAGCAAAACTGTCTTAACGTAAAATACTGCTTGTCAGTACTGCGTATTTTGTAAAAAAAAGAAAAAAAAAAAAGACTTTACCCAAAATGTAACAATTTTGATTTCAGATTTCAGACATATTCGCTATACTACTTTAACTTGTAATTTGAAAATGCGTCAGTTTTAGAGGGCATAGTATGATTTGATTTGCAACACGTAAAGTGACACAATTCAATTTAGAGTGCAAAATATAAAATAGAATTTACGTACTTTTGTCACATGATAGATGAATGTTTACTTATGATTTCAGTGGTAATAACTCAAAATTCGTGTTGTTTTATTTGTGTCACTTTAGAAATAAATGCGAGATACCATGAATTTCACAGGCTTTTATCAAATATCTTTGGCCACTGAAGCAGAAAATAAAAATCTGAAAAACATTTATATATTTTATTTTGAACTAGAGTACGTTTAACCCTTTAAGGGACGATGGGATATATTATATTCCATCTAATTTTAATCAAGATTTGCACCAGAAACTTTTCAATAAATTTTACTGTGATAACTTTATTGGGAAAAAGTAGAAAAATTGCTTTTGCTTATTTTGGAGCAATATTTTTCGAAAATTTCGGTGTGAATTTAACATTACATAAACGCAATTACTTGCCCCTGAAAGGGTTAAAGTGAGTTTTCTTTTTGAGAACTGGAAATTTCAGTAACGGGATATAATTTTGAAAAAAATAATTTCGGGGTACGTTCGAAAGTTAAAAATAGTTTGCGGTTATCAGGGTTGAGATAACTAGTATAAAATTATTTTTCCTTTAAAAAAGGCTTCTTTGTGTATACACATTACTTGAATTCCCAAGAGCTTCTATTTAGAAACAAAATGTCTTTTACAAATAATTTACTTTCATCTGTTTCTAAAATGCGATTTTTAAATAAAGAATTCACAAAATATCGCACGAAAGCGTTTTCGATAGCTAGTGATTATGCGGGGGGGGGGGGGGGAGGGCTGTTATGGCTAGCGGGCTTCAGAAATTAAACAAGTAAGAATAATGGAAAGAAAATTTAGCATTACGAAGCTACAGTATTTTACATAATTGTTGCAGCTTATACGATTCATTTAACAGAATCAGCTGCTTTTGTGAAACGGGTGATTTTAAAATGCGCAAATCAAAATATAATATTATTTCCGGTGTATAAGACGCCCTATTTACCCTTAAAAACTGCCTTAAAAATGGAGTGCGCCTTATACAGTGAAAGTACAGATAAGTTTCTCGCCCCCCTTGATATTTCTCATGTTTATATGATGTATTTAGTACTTTCTCAAGTATCTCAAAAGTAGTTGCACAAATGTTGGCTAATTGTTGACTAATTATTTCCCCACGTTGGTCGAATCAGTTTTTTATTTTATGGCAGATGGTTTAGCAATGGGTAATCCCCTTATTCCTTTCCTAGCCTATTTATATATGCATTACTTTGAGGTTAAAATGTTTAACCTTATCACCTTCCCATTTTATTGTAGATATGTAGATGATTCCTATCTCCTTTTTCTGTTGAAAATGTATTGACTATTTTGAGCTCGATTCAGTTATTCAATTTACTTATGAAGTTGAAATTAATAATAAATTGTCATCTCTTGATGTGTTGGTCATTCGTCAGCTTAACACATTTGGCACTTGCGTTTACCGTAAACATTTTGCTGTCACACTTTCTCCCATTTTAATTCATGTCACCCTCCCCCCTTCCAAAAAAGCTTCGGCTTTTCTTTATTTGATAAATAGAGCTAGCTTGATTTGTTCAGATAACAATTCCCTTGTTGCAGAACTAAATTATATTACAGCTGTTGCTATCGATCGTGGTTTTAGTTTATATTATATCAATAATTAAATTTTTCATAGTCGTAATAAATGTGTTAATAATCCTAATTCTTCTGTTACTGCGGTTTCTTTTTCTAACCTTATCATTTTACCATTTTATAATAGCATTAGCTTTAAAATATCTAATATCTTAAGACATTATTATTTTAGTGTGGTTTTTAAACCAGTTAATAAATTAACTTTTTCACAGCTTAAGGATCAAATTCCTCCTCAAAATTTTTGGTGTGTTTACAATATTCAATGCCAATGTGGTTTGTCCTATATTAGACAAACTAAAGGAAAACTCCGTTACAGAGTCAAGGAGCACATAAACTATGTAAAGCAAAAAGAATTGCAAAAATCATCTATTGCTTCTAATTACTGGGAGGAGGGACGTAATTTCAACTTTGACACAGCTACTATTATCAAGAAATGCATTACTCCTCTGGATTTAGACTTTTTTGAAGCTGTTCATATTCATAGATTTAAAAACTCCTTGGTTAATGATTTGTCTAGTGCACCTTACATCTCAACTTTCTGGATGGATTTGTTGTGTCACGATACTTCACTTCCGCTTTGATTTCATTGGCTGTTGGAACTTGATGGTCTTACGGTACTACGTTTACTGACATTTGTGTTTTCGCCGTGCATGTAGTTGGAGGGATATTGTTTTTATACATAGATTTTATACACTGATGATGTGAGGCCTGTAACTCACGAAACGTATACGTCTGGTTTTATTCACATTACCTAATGTATTTTATTGTGTGTTTAAACGTTGATTTTTGGTGATTTATATATCCTATTTACTTATTACGCACTAATTGGTGTGCTTATCGAAAGTGGTTGGGCACAATAGAGTGTTTTTTAGTACCTTTTATTGTTCCCCACATTCAATTTTATTTACGATGTGAGTAACTTATTATTATGTGAGTTAACTGATTATTATAAACTTCTTTGAAGAAAAATTATCCATACTAATAAAAGAAATATGTGTGCGTGTGTAACTGTGTGTCTGCTAGTGAAATCTACTCCACATAGAAATCTGAAAATTCTTATGAGGATTGTCAGGGCAGGCACTGATGCATCCGAGTCTCAGATTTTTTATTTTTGGATAATTAGCAAAGATATTAATAAAAAAAACTAAAGTTCATGAAAAAGTATTATTGTTGGATACCGCGTGCGCCCACTCAATTAATCCTTTATCGGCTAATGGGAATGTACTTACCACTTAAGGGGACAGCACACGTTTAAAATGGTCAAAAAATCGATTTTGTTTTTTACATCTTCAGAAAGATTATTGTATTCTGAATAAGGTGATGCCAATCTCTTAACTGTGTGATAATTATTTGCTGAGATATAAAGGAAAATGTAGACATCACACCTTCATTTCAGATTTAAATGCCCTGCGACAACTGTCATAGCGGTTTATTCACATTTTGTTTTCTCGATTTCACATTATAGTAACATTAAAATATGCTAATATGCGTCAATTGTTTTTAATTAAATATCTTAATTAATAATAAGAAAGCTTTAAAATATTGACTTCAACTTCTACTTTCGCCAAATTTGTTAACATTCTTGGTTTTGCTATGAAACGTGATCTCAAAATTGCTTAACTGTTTAGCTATTAAGTACTTAATGTGAAACAAATCTGTTTTCTTCTCTAGAGCAATAGTTTCTTGATTTTATAATAGTATTCTACTTCTTAGCATTTATAATGAATGATAATGCGAAATGTAGTTCAGAAGAGCGTCGATGAATGAATCAGTTTAATTGCAATCTCTATACAAAATTCGATGATAGAAATATATCCTAAGGTGCTATCTTATAGAAAAGTAAAAAGTAGTGAACTTGATACTGTTTTTATTTTAAATGACCGTTTAGGATACACATTTATTGATATTAATATCATTTTTTCGTAAACTATCAGGATTTTTATACTGCAAACAATGTGAATCAGATATCGGAATACGAGACTACCTAAAAAATGGCCTATATTTTACATTAAATAATTTAATGTTATAAAAAGCGCATACTTAATTCTCTTTGCAGTCAATTCGAATCAAATTCTAAATTATATGTTTAAAATTAATTTTTTGCAATAGTAAATGCTACATTTTTGCAAAATTCATCTATTAATTTTTTACGCATGTTCCTATATTCTGCAGCATTATACAAATTTTATTTTATTTATCATTTTAAACTAGCATCTAATTTTATTTTTAATACACAATACGTTATATAATTAGTAGCTTTGTTTCTTTTATTATATATTTTATATTTTAAAAATACAATTTAATCTTTAAACGGCTTTTTCGTAAAATGGCATTTTTTACTCTTGCGCGCATGATATCTCCAAAACTATTTGAAATATGGCTTTAAAATTTTTGCCCTACATAAATATTTATGTTATCTTGAAAATGAACTAGAATTATAAAGCTGTGTTTAGTAGAGTAAATATTATACGATTGAATGCATGTAAAAATTCGTAGTTTTTCTCATTTCTCTAATTAAAAGCTAATTACTCTTTATCTAATTAACCGATTACAAATATCCTAGTTCAATTTATAGACCATAGTGTTATCTTTAATTTAAGATAAAACTTATTCAAATACCACGAAATTAGAATTAGATATCGTGCGCGCAGTGAAATTTTATCCACTGTAAAAATTTTAAATAGAGTATTGAAATTGACCTCTTGAATTTTTTAAAATTATAATATATCCAAATAAATTTTTTAAACATAGTTCAATAACACCTAAATATACTGTAAAAGTTTTGAGCTTCTTATTTTTTAGATATATTTTTTATAAAAAATTGCTAAACGCATGACAAATTTCTCATGTTTTATGACTGTTAAAGGTGACTGTCCCCTTAATTTTTATTGAAAACTGATCAATTCGCACCGGAATTTTTAGTAAAAGATTTTGTTTTTATAATGCGCTTGATGAAAAAGGGGCCACTTTTTATTTTCATATATATATATATATATATTGTAGATTCTGGTGTTAGTGAAAGTTTTCCACATTTCAGCTACAAAACTGACTTGCCCGATAAAGGGTTAAGACACTTCCAGAAATCTCCCACCAGAGATGAAAGGAAAGGACAAAAGGCGCTTTTTTCGCCCTAACATTGTAAATGGGCGTCGGCTGAACCATTTGAATTACAGACCTATAAAATAAAACAACATATAAAGCATGTTCCTAAATTTCGTACTTTTTCTTTCGAATGACGGAAATCGCCTAAAAAAATATGAATTGAACTCTTTAAAATTATTTTTTTATTGAAAAATGTTAGATTTCGCGGGATTTTATTCTACTTTTCCGGAAACTCATACCGGTCTCTATTTTAAAGATCGGTAAAACGAAAAATACCCACTTAATTTGTATAATGTTTTCTCTAAGATGGTGCAATTAGTTTTTAGAAATACCCTTTCAAAATTTCATTATCCCTTTCAAAAAAATTCTCGACTAGAATTCACTTCTAGCCTCCCGGAGACACTCTTTTTTCTACTCTAACAGCAACTGAACATCGGTTATTTAACACAATCTTTCTACATATTCTTTGTACACTAGATTTACCACACGTATAAAAATCTCGAAACATTCCGACAATTAGAAATATATTTTAAAAAATCTGTAATTTTTTTCGTTCCAAACCGCAATTCGTGTGGGGGGGGGGGGGGATTTTTCTCATGTTTTTAAAACTAAATATCCATATTTTGCACGCAAATTATAAGCAGACTTTCGAAACATTATATTTATAACTCATAAAAATTTATAAGAGTTCGGACGATAACCTTTTAAGACTTGACCTGCACAATTCTGTAGGTGATCCTAAAGAAAAAGAAAAAAACATTTTCTTCTTTTTGTGCGATTTAAACTCGAGCCTGCACCTACAGAATTACGTGGATTCTCCCTTGGAATAACCTCACACCGGGTATTTTTTTTAAATATTCTTTTAATCAAGTATGATCCTATTAATTAGGGGAAACCACCAAAACTTTTAATTTTTACCAAAAATCTTCCGGTGTTAAAGGGTTAAGAATAATTTTGTTTTTAATACTAAACGATAGAACGTGAAAACAAAGTGAGAAGAAAACACAGCCCTTTTGCAACTAAATACCAATGTATTTTTTAGAATTTTTTATACAGGCTGCGAAACAATTATATGTATGACTCATAAAAATCTCAAAGACAGACAATCTCAGAGACAAAAATAACTATTGTTTTTTATGTCAAATAACCCGATGGGGAAAAAATTGCACATTTTAAAATTCTTAATTCGCTATTTCTTGACGAAATACGATAAGCACATGAGCCGTTCAGTGCACAAATCGATTAACTCCATCAGATGAAAATATTCAGTAGAAACAGTTAAAGTTATTGTAACTATTGGGTGTAGTAAGAAGTTTTAAAGCGAATTTTGTCTGACGTTTACTGCGAAATAGGACAACAATCAGTACACCGCGTTTGTATCGTGTGATAAGAACCAGTTCAGCGTTTTCAAATCGACGCAGAAGCTGGGAGAAAAGGGAAAGTAAAGTTGAAATTTCGAATGCGAAAGATGTCATATGACAAGTCATTTGTTCGTCACTGCATTCGTTACGAATTTCACCAAGGAAAAAATATTAATCAAACTCTTCTCTTCGTGGAGAGGAAATCGTATCGAAAAGAACGAGCGAATTTTGGTTTCGAAGTTTTAAAGATGGCGATTTTGATGTTAGCGATCGAGAACGCTGAGGCGCTCCACTGAAGGCTAGTCATGAGGATTTGCAAGAACTGCTTGATGAGGACGCAAAAAAATCTTCCCGAACAATTAGGAGTATCATAAAAAATGATTTATAATTGTTTACACGCAGTGGAAAAGATTCCGACTCCAGGAAGATTGATGCCACATGCACTGAGCCAGAGGAACAAGGATGGGCGTGTCTTGAAATGCAAGAATCTGTTAAACAGGCAACTAAATTTTTTTTTTGTAGTATATCGTGACTGGAGGTGAAAAATGGATATGTTATGACAATCCGAAACGCAAAAAATATTGGTTGAATCCCGGCGGGGCAACAACATCAGCGCCGAAACGAGTCATTCGCTGCAAAAAAGTTCTCCCCTGCATCTGGTGGGATATGAAGTGTGTGCTTTATTACGAACTGTTGGAGCATGGTGAAGTGTAACTGTTGAACGCTACAAGCAACAATTGCCTTAACTGAACCAGGAAATCGGTCAAAATTGTCCATTTACTGGCAAAGGTTTGCGCCCCGTGAAATTGCTCCATGACAACGACAGGCCTCCTGTTGCAAAACCGGTCAAGGACATGTTAGTAACTCTTGGCTGGGAAGTTTTGGTATCCCGGCGTATAGTCCTGACATAGCCCCTTCGGACTTTCATTTGTTTCGGTCGATGCAGAATGTCTTGTCTTCTGTACACCCCAGGACATTGGACGAAGTGCGAAACTGGGTTGCAACTTCATCGCGTCAAAAGTGGAATCGTTCTACACTGCTGGCATCCGTCACCTGCCCGACCGATGATAGAAGTTGTTAGATAATGACGGGGAAAATTTTGATGAATAAAGGTATTATTCTCAGGTCTTAATTGCATATTAATTTCATTGAAAAATGCTTTAAAACTTTTTACTACACCCAATATAAAAATATTGTATCTATATAATATTTTTTCTCGGGATATTTTGATTGAACTCATTAATTTTCTTTTAATCAAGAGTAACTTTTTATCACTGTATAAATATATAGAAAATTTTCAATGTTCCTTTGTTTAAAAAAAACGCCACTTAAAATTGAGTTAGTCGGATTGTCTTCTGAACGCCTTATATAGCACTCACTTAATAAGCGTACATTTTACCTTAAAACGACGCATTGACTTTGAAAAAATATAAGTATTGTGGAGTATCAGGCTTTGGAAAGATTTTCATTTAAAAGTATAAACTATTACAAAATCGAGTAAAATATATAAAGCCATACTAATTTCAGGTTTATTTAAGACTATAACCACAACGCAGGCGACACCGGGTATCAGATAGTATTAAGATCGACCGAAAATTCGTTTTCGTTTTCGGCCCAAAATCTGAGTTTCGCAGAAAATTCATTTTCGGCTAAAATGCGGCTGAAAATTCGACCGGACTGAAACTCGACCGAAACTATGAGTATTCCAAAAATCTCGTTTCTTCCTTCGGAAATTTTCAACATTACTCATCGATTTGAGCTTCATCGGCTCAAATGAGACAATTTATTGCTACTAACTTCGTTGTTTATAATTATCAGTCATGAATGACTCAAGACGGGCATATATAACTAAACTTTTTCACGTACTCATTAAAAGCAGCAGACATAACAGTAATAGACTATTTTCAGTTCGAAACCGCAGAAGTGTTTCGAATAATCTTTGAGAAAGTTCTAGTATAGCAAATGATCATTTACAGAAATCATTATAAAAGATAAATCGAGCTGTGTATACATAAAACAAAAATATTTTAAATTAAATTAAATTCGCATAATTAGAAAATCTTTCTGTGTCGTTGGTGAATTAATTACTTTTTATTTTATATGAAAAAAATGTTTTGGATCTAAGGCACAGAGAGACAATTTGGGCCACACGTATAATTAATTATTAATTATGCATATTTAATAAGTTCGCATAATTAATTAATTATTGTGCGTATTTAATAAATACGTATAATTAATTAATATTATATTTATGTATGTATTAATTACTTTAATACATACAATTTATTTACTTAAAAATTTTTTTGGACATTTTCGATTTCTTTTTAATTTTCGGCTGAAAATAGGAATATAATCGAAATTCGGTTTCGGCCTTAAAAATCTGTTTTGGTCGATCCTTATTTAAAACAAAGGATAAGGTTGTTTTCCGTAAGCTGTATGTTGTGTAAAATTACAAATAATGTTCATCATTCCAGGTTAATTTATGACAGTGTGAAGAAGCAATGTTTGCGAAAGTTTGTGTGACATTAAATTAACTAAATCTGTTTCATTCTGCTAAATTTAAATGACTTAAAAAATACTTTGGATAGCATGCAATAACTTTACAGCTTATATATTTTGCTAATTTTATAAATACGATTACATAGTCATTTAACTTTAATGCATTCTGCTAAATTAACCTGAATTAGTGTAATTATTTCATGAAAAGTAGACAAAATAATGTGACTAGTTTAGAGAAATTTTAATCAATTTCGTGTTTTTATTATTTAGATATTAATATCATTAATACGATAAATTTAATAATTTACAGATAACATTAAATTTATTTTATTTACAGATTACATTAAATTTATTTTATTATTAACAGGATATTTAGAAATAAATGTTTCCGTCTAAAAATTTGTATTTGGTCATTTTAATTTCGTCTTGGGAACAAAAATTTGACATTTGTACTTTTTTCGCTAAAGATATATTTCAGATTAGCTTAGAATAAAATTAAATTGTCTTACGAATTTTTGGTTTTGCGAGAAAATATTGCAAATATGAATTTTGCAGTAAAAAGAACCCATAAAAAGCCCTTTTTCTTTAAAAAATATGAAATATTTTTGAATAAATATCTTTGTAAATCTTGAAGACAAATTGTTAGTTTTTATTCTCTGTGCTCAAAATTTAAAAACGTTTTCAAACAGAAAATATATCACGTTTTAAACATGTCTGAAAATAAAAAGAAGAAAATTAGGAGTTAAATTATTTTTTAAAATGAATTTAGATTTGGAAAGATGTATTTATATACAGGTCCTGCGTGTAGCATGCGCGAAGTATGCAATGCCCACAGGCTGCCTTGGTATGGGGAGCTCTCACTGATTTTTTTAAGAAGATAATACTTTGGTACTCCGGAAATTTTTTCAAATGTTTGAGAAAATTCAAAATGTTTTAATATGTAAAATCATTTAGGTAATGTAAGCACCAAAAAATCAAAAGTACGAAGTGTGGCTATTAAATAACTGGACTCGTGCTGTCACCAGCAAAGGACGAGCGTGGTGCAGTCGAACTTCCCTTCGCGCTGTTACGTCGCATCTCCTATATCCCCTCCTTGAACGTTAAGCTCACATGTCCTTTCGTTTGGTTTTAGCATTTGCTCAAAGTGTGCCAGTGGCTCGCCTGAAAAACAACAAATGTTCAGATAGAGCACCGGGTTTACCTCAAGTGCCGTGTGAAACTAAGGATAACTCCCACATAATCTTATTCTAGGTTAAAAGGAGTGTAGGGACATGAATGTTTATCAAATACTGAAGTTTTTGAGTTGTTTAAAAGTTTTAAAGAGGGAAGAGAAAAGAGCAACGACGATGCGTGTCCCGAACGACAATGTACCTGAAAAAAAAGGAAGCACAGATTCAAAAAATTATTCAGTTTGTCCGCGAAAGTCCGCGTGTGAGTATCCGAGCTGTTACTGAGTTGACAGGAATCAACAAAGAAAATTTTCGTCAGATTTTGAATAAAAAATTCAACTTGGAGAATCCTGGGTCCTTCACCGGGACAACACACCGGCCAATCCAGCTTTTTCTGTGAAGGCATTCTTGACAAACATAACCCGTGTAGAATCATCCACCGTACTCGCCCCACGTAACCCCATGTGACTTCTATTTAAGGCAAAGGTCAAATCGGAGCTGAAAGGGGCAAGATTTGAGAGCATGTGGAATCCGTCGAAGAAAAAACGACGTAGACTCTCAACAAGCTCACAGAAGAGAATTTCCAGCACAGCTTTGAACGGTGGAAAATTCGGATGGAGCGGTGCAGAGATAGAAAAGGAGAGTATATTGAAGGCAACTAAGTTCCTGATGTAACCGATCATGAATAGCAAGTTTTATGACGTCAGACCTGTTATTTAATAGCCATACCTCGTTTTTTTATGAAGCAGAGCTAGAGAATAGCTCAACTGCCGAGCTATAGCAACCTTCTCGAATGAGAGGAACATTCGTATAAATTTACGGAATATAATTTATGTAATTTGTATAATTAAGTAAATTAAACCATGAATTCATTCTTCCTATTTCGCCAATTTAGTTAAATGCTTTGTAGTTAAAATATTGCAAAGAGATTATTAGTCACATGAAACTTATGAAAGAATATTAAGTATATATAATCAAAATACGTAACATCAACGATGTACTAAACGTTCGTTCTGTTGCGAAAAGTGATTACCTTTCAACGACGTTATCATAGAGAAGGCATATGAAACTCATTTCCCGCCGCGGGCCACTTATAAAAAAGTAGATAATATTATTACCATTGCACAGAATAATATCTTTCGTACGAAATACAGCCATGTTAAAATATTTTTAACACATAGTTCCAAATTTATAATTATACATAGTTTATTTTATCTTATTTTTCGAAAAAATACTCAAAATTACTTTTCATGAATGAAATCTATAAAATTTAATAGAGTTTTCTAAATTGTATTTATTTTAAACATAGATTGTACACACCAATCTTGATCTAACAAATGCTGTCGATCTTCCATGCTTTCTCCAAGTAAAAAATAAAAAAATATACGTATTTTAAATCAGAAAATATATTCAATAAAATGTGTCTTGTATCTATATTTTACTTATTTGATTTCGTTTATTAAGTGTATTTTCAGGTTCAAATTATATTTATTTGACTTAAAAATAATAAAACGTCGCACACTACACTTTATAAAATGGGTCAGTTGATGAATAATTAAAGAAATTTAGAAATACCATATATCTTTGCGCTAATATGGAATCGCGCTGAATTTTCATTAACTGAAGTAATGAATTCCGAACAATAATTTTAACATCAATCATTAGAGAGGAAGTAAACAGATTAAACTCATTTTCATATTGCTTGAAGTTCAAGAATCTTCTTTGAATTCATTTTTTAATATATTAAAAAAATTCCACTCGGATGAATTTTGTAATAGTGCAATCGATGGGAACCTCGATTGGTGGCAGGCACTAGGCAAATTCCATCAAATTTAATTTAGCGAGCTATGTGCCCCCCTTTTTTATGTGCCGTAATTTCGCGCGTAACCACCGCACCTCAGATAACTCCATTTCCTACCAGAATTTATTTTAAATAAAATGCAACTTACTTCTGCTTAGCACTGATTTGACTTCTTTTTCTCAATAGCATTTGCGGTTTAAAAACGACTTAACTAAGCAGCGACGTATACGCGGGAAATTACGGTAGTTCTCAGCAGAATTCAGTTTTGTACCTTCCCAAGTACAATTTTTTACTTCTAATTTAAAAGTGTCCATTATGGGTACAGTGTCTACAACTGGTACTGTTACCTTATATGTTCGAGATTTATTTAAAACAAGTAATTCTTAAGACTAAAATAAAACTGATTTCAAGGGACTATTTCTTACTGCACTAATGTTTCTTATTGCACACCAGTCGGCTTAGTTTATTGAGAGTGGTTCTGGCCAACAGCGTTTATCTGCCAACACTTTATTCTCACTTGCATTAATTTTAAATCCCTTTGTTGCCAACATTGTACATTTTGACGAAATTTAGACGATGATCTATTAAACATTTTGATTTGTCTCTGAAAAAAAATATATACAGTAAGTAGTACTGTGTACCTATACAATATATTGAAATTTCGTTACTATTATCAATTTTTTACGAAAGTTGCAGCCTAAAACGTAAAAATCAAGCCCACAAAATAGGTATATCAAACATACCTTTTTGGATCTCTATGAAATGTGCAATGAAACTGCCACCAAAACTAACCTTTTCCAGTACATGAAGAATTATTTGAATTTGAGAAACCAGTCAAAAGTTATGCGTGAACATAATAATATAAAATAATATACAATTGAATTGTATAATATTTTTTGCTGAATGTCGATTAAAAATAATAGACAAACTCTTCTGAGCAAATTCTTCGGTAAGTGAGATTCTCTATTCGCAGTAACACTTTTCTATTCATTTTGGGACAAATGATTTAATAAACATTTGACATGGTCTGCCCATTAGGTAATAAGATTGGATTTTTCGTACCAAGCAGAATGCCGAAGGGGCGGAGTTTGCAAACGATACGTGCGGTGGGGACTGTCAGCTACAGATACCAGAAGAAATCAGTTGGCCTTGAGCCTTTGCAGCGCACAGATCACTCATAAAGCAGACACGTGGTTGAAAGTGGCGTCAGGTTTTCAGAATGAAGCGGACTTTCAAACAGAGATACGCCATAACGTTTTGTTTAAAACTAAAGACTTCAAATACGGAAGAGAGGACATCAATGACGAACAACGCGCTGGGCGTCCATCAAGTTCTCTAATTTCAGACAATGTGGCTAAAATGTTGTGCTTTTGGTCTCTGATCGTTGAATGAGTATCCGAATGATTGCGGAGATGTTGGGATTTATTAAATCGATAGTGCATCAAATTGTCACGGAAAACTTCAAATGTGGAAAATTTGTGACAATCTGGTTCCAATACGTCCTTCAATGTAACCCAGTGCCTGGCAAAATACATCATGGAAACGCTGTCCAAACCACCGGACAGCCTCAATCTGTCTTTGCCGGACTTTTTTCCATTTCCTCGGTTAAAATCCAGCTTAAAATTTCATCGTTTTGGCAATCTGGAGAGCATGCAGAAAAATGTAACGCGCGTTCTGAACGGCATTCCAGTTGAAGACTTCCAGGCGGGCGGTGTATTATTGTGAACGGTATATTAATGCAGAAGGAGGCTATTTTGAAGAATAATAAGTGTTTCTAAAATTATCTTCAAATAAACGAATTTTATGGAATCAGTCTCATTACTTACTGGACAGACCATGTATCTTTCAAGGGTGGAATTATGAATTAGCAAACTTCAAACTCCTATTGTACAGTGCCTGTCTCCGTCTTTTTTATTATTATTTATCAGATTCATCATCTGAGCATGATATGCATCCCCTCCGTTTATGCAAATTACATTTCACATTATATTTAGCGCTGTCTGTAGATGACTATTTGAATAATTTTTCGGGTATTTCCTCATTTAATGCTCCCCCGCCCCCAACACATGAATTGCCATGCGACCGAGATGTCAAGTTAAGTTATTAAAATCTCGCCAAACTTTTTCATTGTTCCATACATACATAATATATATTATATGTACATGTATGTAATATGAATTTATTGTTTTCCGTAAGTGAAATTTTATGTAACATGTTATTATTTTTGTGCACATCTATATTTTATGCAGGCATTATTTTTATTTCTCTATTACAATTTTGTGCTTCACGAGTTTGGAAACATCATGACTGCTACCTAGCTACAAGAAGTACTTGTTTTTGTAAATAAGTCTTGAGAGCAAGATTTGAAGTGCTTGTTTTCCAAATTTCATATGATTCATGAAATGCCGTTCAAAGTTCACTGAGTTTTGGATATTTAATTTCGACAAAATTCTGCTTTATGCATTTCAGGCTTTAAAAATTGAATATTTTCATCTTTTTTCTTTTGAAAATAAGTTCAATATTTGGCGCGTTCTTCTTAGATAGAGAAAAATAAATTCAGTAACAAATTTGTGCAACCCATGCCAGATATTTTGTTTAATTTGCATTTATTATTATTATTATACTTGAACTAATACTATATTCAAATCCAACCAGCCTATTTAAAATAATATTTTTGTTTTGCCCAGTTTCTAATTTGCATTTTTTATGTTTCTGATGTTTCTGAAATATTTTTTTCTGAATTCTCTGTATGGTAGCAGGTAGCACTATGATTAATTTCAAAACTAATTTTTAAAAAATTATTTATCATTGAACATTTGCACTATAATCTTTCTGTCCATGAAATCTAGCAAAAAATGACAGAAAATGAGGCACTTTGCAAATAAAACGTTTTACGTAGAAAATTATAGTCATCGCCATGACGAAAATTCCGCCATTCAGATAATTACTATAATTTTAAAAATAACATTTGTAAGGACAACATTTTTGTCAACAATTGTACTTCTGAAGTAGTACCGATACTTCTTTGATAATAACCGAACGGTCTCTATTTTTCAGAAAGACTAGCCTGTTATGTAAAAGGATAAAATTCCAAAATGAAACAAACAAACAAATGAAACATGTAATTTACATCAAAATATATGAGAAGCTTAAAGTCATAGTGGGGTAAGTCATATTTCTTAATAAATCTAAAGCAAGTGTTCTCTGGACGCGTGAAAATGAATTCCAATGCGGTAAATATTTCGGGTGCTATTTACAAGTAGTTTCGCGAAACCTCCACTCATATCGACCCAAGTATTAATAGTGTGATATATCTATATAACCTCCATGCACTTAACATTAATTTTAAAGATTAGTGACTTTAACACCTTTAGATGGCAATGTAGGTTTATATGCAAAGGCGGAGCCTCTTAAACACTAGGCTAAAAACCTGACTCAAAAATGGCAGCTGTTGTAATTGGTGGTGTGGGTTTCTTTAAACCTTTGTCCCTTTGGATTTTCTTACTAATATTTTGATACAATAAAATTCGCCTTATTTTTCTGCTTTTAAATACGACAAACAATTCTATTCAAAAAAGTTATACAGAAATTCAAGAGACGGTTCAATTGCTGAAACAAAACACCTACGACGCCAGACATTTTCCAGACAGTGCATAGGCTTAGTATTCAGGGGGCTGTGGCAAAAGTGTGATTCAAATCAGGATTCAACAACGTCATTAAATTTAAAAGTTGCATCCGCTTCTTCTGTCTTCAGTTTAGCCGTCCGTAGGAAAACACTCCACCAGGCTTACAGCTTGGAGCTACGGTTCGGAAATCCTTTCCCTCGCCCTGTCTTCAGTTTATTTAAGTGAAGGGTTTCATCTATTATAGTGATCTCCATTATTTAAGCATTTGAAGACTATCAAATATACAAAAATTTATACATTATTACCGTTTTCAAAAGCAACATTCACAAAGAGGCCTTTTTCAGCAGTAAAAAAGGGAAGGCTTGTGGAATTTGAACATATTTTATACCCGTTTATATAATGTATGTTAAAAATTAATGTCGAAACAGGAATTAAGATGAAATCTGGTACATTTGAATCTTCTTTATTTCTTAGGTTGAATTTACAACTTTTATATTCTAATCGATCATTTTTGAAAATGATTTTGTATTTGGTTGAGTTTTTTGAGTTTTTAGTATGTTGTAGATGGAACTTCTAAATGAAATTTTCATTACAGATTGTGTTTCGAATTCATGAAATTTTTGACTGTCTTTGGGTGATACATCCATGGATTTCTCAGAAGTAAACTTGTCTCAAGTCATAAGCATAGTACTCGAAATTTTACACATGCTCAGTAACAGGGCTTCTTAAATACCACTAACATTTTTTTTTCCTAATAATTTGCTGCTAATATTATGCTGAAAAGTTCAAGAATTTTACTAAATCATATCTGTTTGTTGATTCGATAAATTGAATAGATATCGGTTATGCCACTAGTATTGTTATTTATGTGTATTTTTTAGTAGCTTTGCTTTTTTTATACAAATCATGAGGGCCGTACGGTTAGCATCGAAACTTTTAACATGAGGAATAAAACCCTAACTGCCAAACGTCGCTGTGCAGGCATGGAATCCGTGCAGTTTAAAAAACCGTTTCTCTTTAATCGCTTAATACTTTAAGAATGCCACATTGGACACCTTATCTTTAGCTCTACCTTTGAAATGTTGAGCATTTGTAATTAGTGGCCACCTGGTGTATTTTTAGGGATGAATATTATTGTGGATACGAATCATAATGGGGTATTTTTGAAGGTCAGTTTTTTGTGTTTTTTTGGACAGAGTTTAGATGCAACTTTACATAACTGTTATCTAGGTTGGTTAGTAGGGGTCGTTAGGAGACCTTAGGAGTCTGTTGCGGTGCCTAATGCAGGGAGAAGATATGTTTGTACACACGGGCATGCCAGTATTGAAAACGTATTCATAAAACGACATATTGCGGGGATGAACGTTTAGAAGTCTTTTTTTATTAATAATTTAAAACGGTTTTGCCCTTTTCGAAGGCAATTTGATGGACCTATTAACACGGGCATATGTCAGTGAGACGGTTAAATCTATGACACCGTACCACTTTTTGCATGAAATGTCCTAAGTATGGAACAGAGTTTATAAATAAAATATGAATGTTTAATCGCTGAATAAAACGTTGTCTTTGGAATCATAGTAGATCTCTCTTATGGGAATTCTACAAGTGGAAAAATGTTTGTAAGTAACCTCTTGAATATTTGAACATTTCAAGAACGTTAAACTCTTTTTGGAATCGTCGGTTAGTTTGGAGTAGCGGCAATATTTCTTTCATCATGCAGGGAGACCAAATTTTATAACAGGGGTTTTATAAAAATTTAAAATGTATAACTTTTGTAGTTTTATATATATATCTATATATTGTCCCACGAATTAGTCATATTATTATATTCTAATACGTATTTTAAATCAAAAACTGCGGGAAAGGTTTAAACTACAGTGCCTACATTTTCGAATTTCTAGGCCATTTGGTCACCTTATCGATACGAGACTGGTCAATAGTACACGATTATCATGAGATCAAACCACGCATAATATATTCCTATATATCAATCACACGAGGCGATTCAATGTTGATTATACACTACGATGTTTGGAAAAATGCGCCTAGTGTATATAAATTCGTTTAAAATTGTCTAAATTAAAAAACATTTGTAAGTAGTACATGACGGTTTATATACTTCATGAAACGTTCTCTAGAAAATTGTATTTTTCGTCGCTGAGTCTGGCAAGCATAGTTGTTAGGTGTCCCGATTTCCGCACTTTCTAAGACCCTTTCCTCGTCTACTGCGAGGTATGCCAAAACTCCAGAAATATCATGATGTACAAATTCTGTTTAAAAAATTTAGTACCGTTGTACCGGTTATTCTACACTGAGTGGAACTTACTCTGTTCGTGACGAGTATCCAGTAGTGTTCTTTCATTTTGGCACCTTTTTTTTCTAAAATAATTTTTGTATTATTTATTTGCTGAAATTCTAGGATTAGATAAAGGGAAAATTAGCGTTCGGAAAGATTTGCGATAAAATTAAAAGATTAAACGCACTGTATGCAAAACGCATGCGTGCCACTTATCGGAAAGGGCTTAAATCAATAAATATTTTTAAACATAGCCTGTATATAACAGAAAATTTAGATGTCTTTCTGAAAGGCATAACGAACAAGTCTACCTGCTTTCGAGAAAAAACTGTCTAAAGCGAGTATTTTTATGCTCCCTAGCGATTTTTATTTGTCGGTTTTACAGTACTTTCTTAGATAAAAACGTTCATAACAAAACCTGTCTATAACGGAATCCTGTCTAAAATTAAAAAAATTCCTTGTCTTTATATAAAGTAATACAATACAATTGCAAATGTTCGTTCGGAAACCACTCCAAAATCGAATTTCGTTTCCATCCCTGATGATTCTGCCTTTAGAGATTTTACTGTATAAGATTATTGTGTTTATTTCCAACAGTTAAACCTACTGAGATGGAAATTGACCTGAAAATATTCTGTCTTAGACTTTTCATCTTAGCAGCTAAAATTGCATGGTATTTCTTCCGTAGAGACCATGTATCTTTTACGTTTAAGAAACGATTCCGTTATAGACAGTTTCGTAAATTTACTGTATTTTTATTAGGTTGAGCAAAAAGTTCTGGGAAATTTTTAATCTAATAGTTACCAGAATTTGTATCGTATATAGGAGTACTAGTGGTACAATCCAAACGCTGCTCTACCCGATTATGGCCTCTTCCGATTAATGCAACACTTTTTCAAGGGCCGTCGATTTGAATCCTTTAATGAAGTTGAAGAAGCATGTAGAGAGTTTTTGGAATCCAAGGAGCTGCCATGGTACTTTTAGCAAATCTGGAATCTGGCAGAACGATGGCAGAAAGTCGTGGACTATGGTGGTCTCTACTTTGAGGAATAGTCCTTGTTGCTTTTGTTGTTAATTTGCGCATAACAACGCAACTTTCACAAATTTCCCAGAACTTTTTGCTCAATCTAGTATGTCCTGATTTAGAATACACAGTTTTGTTTTTCTGACTTCTAGTCCCTTTTTTTGTGACAGTGGACCTAGAAACAGTAATTTCGAATAAATGTTTTTTAAAGAATGCTCTGTTCATATCAAAATGACATAAAAAGTATTCCCTGAACATTTCCAACCAGTTTAATATGAAGAAACTTGAAATAAGAAAGGCTAAAGCTTTATCAGATTTTAGTCAATATAGAAATCAAATAGGAAAGAAGCATTTTTGCAGGAAGAAAAATGACCAATACAGAAAAAGACATGATAAGAAAATAATACAGTTTCTATATACAAAACTTTAATTACATGCTGAATAACAAGAATATCATAGAAAATACAACAAGTTTCAGAGAAGCATGTTAAACAAGATGCTAGGACGAAGTTTATAATTATGAATGAGTAGAAAATTTCTAAATACAGTATAAAGCCGACATGGCAATAAAATTAAAAATTTATTTATTTCATTTAGATATACACTGGGATGACCGACATTTATATGAATTGTGATACATCAATTTTTCAGAATATGTAAAGTGATTAATACATATTCTGAATATATATATATATATATATATATTTATTTATTTATTTATACGTATGGAATGTATATTTTTACAAGAAAAAATAATTTAACTATATTCTTTAATAATAAATTAACTAAATATAACTTATTGATCAAAATTCTGCAAATTTCTTTTAAGTATTATGCACAAAGTCTACATATATATATATCTGCACTTGCGATGGAAATCCGGAAATTTAACATTGCATCTTTCATGGATTGAAACCTCACCTGCGGCACTGCGCTTCGGCGCTGGAAAACGGGAGATTCATTCCTAGCTCGATTCTGGACGGGTCGTTCGGATGTCAGGAATTTTTAATATTTCTCCTTTGTGGTAAAGTTAATACTAATTTGCCTTTATAAGAGAGTGGTAACATGCAGATCGTAGAATTTAATTGGTAGAGGCGATTTTCGACGTAGAAGAATCGCCAAGCATCTTGACGAGCCTGCTGTTATAGCGAGGCAAATGTTTGTTGAATTGTTTCACTTATAAAATCAAACACGTCACAATAGGTATCACAAAATTATGGAATGTAGTTTGCCATACTTTGGACAAAAATTTCAATTTAAGCATGCGCGCAGCGCATATGTCGCCATTCTCTTATTGGTGCACCATAGTGAATACGGGATAAATTATCCAAATGGTCCTCACTTCTGACATGTATATTAAATAAATGGAATGCCCACGGAAAAACTACTTATGTCCACGTTTTCTTAAAATTCTGTTTTTTTTGCCACATGTTGCTCATGACTAATTCTATCATTTTCCGACTAAAACAACCCCATTTCATATAAAATTAGCCAGACGGAGACCGTTGCAGTTTAAACCTTTCACGGGCAAGTCATTTGTGCTCTAAAATTGTTCAAATAATTAATGCACACCTCAATTTACTAAAAAAATTATTTTAAAATAATCAAAAGCTTTTCTTCACATATATTATGAGAACGAAATTGTACTAAAAATTTACTGGTTTAAATTTACTTAAATTTGGCATTAAAATTAAGCGTTTGCAGACTGCACACGACGCCTCTGAAAGGGTTAAGAAACGCGTCAGACACAAATTTGATTAGGGTTTTTTTCTACATTGAGTGCAGGGAAGGGGTTTTTGTCCTGGAATTTTCAAATCTTACGTTGCACTGTATGGAAAAACATTTGGACTGAAGGTAATCTGAAAAAATCTATAATATCATTGTAAGCAAGACATAAAATTATGTTTAACCTTCTACAAATAAATTGCTACAAAAGAAGTTTCCTGGGAAATCACATCGAAATGTATTTATAACTAAAATTTTTGGATTCATAATCAGCTATATAGATTTCGAATAAACATGCATGGATGTTTTTTTTTCAAGTTACGCAGGTGGCTATAACAAAATGTAGGCTTTGTGCATGTATGGACTTTAGGTTCAATTGAATTTAACCTATAAGTAATCAGAAAATAAAATGTAATAATAAAATAAATGTACATGGTTCTTTTAAGAAATATCTGCAGCTCTTTCAAGTGAATAGATGTTTTTTCTGCCCATCAAAGTATTAAGTGTAACATATACGGAACATTGAATTGAATCCAGTTCTTAATTCTTGACTACGAAAATTATTATTTGTAGAGAAAGATTTTAAATTATCTCCGTTTTAGCTGCATTAAACTAAATTTCGTTTTTCGATTTGTAGCTGTGTGGAACAAGTTATTTCAAAGAAACCTTTACTCGAGTATGACATTGAAAGTAATCTCTATTCTCGTCGATTTCAAAACCAAATGTAAGGAACCATAGCACTTTTTTAATTCTTTGTTTAACTAATATGAAGCATACCTAAAAATGTCAACATATTTCCAAGGGTTTTCGATTACTTCGGTAGAACGATATATATATTTTCCGTTGATAAACTTTGCAATTTGCAGCATTTTTTTAGTCTTGATTTTAGAAAATCGTTAAGATACGATGCAATCAATATTTGTTGAAAATGTATGCGTTATTTCAACATAAAAATGCGGATCTTGGTTGTTTTGCATGCAGCCAAATTATAAACGAAATTATGAGCCAAATATTTAGAAAAAAATTAAATAAGGTACTTTTAACCCTCCGAGTGTCTTGCAAAAGGGTAAAATTGTAATGTTGTTTTCTTTGAATTTTGTTTTAAATGCTAAGAAAATATGATTCTTTCAACATTATAAAAAAAAAAACTCAATTACAAATATGAATGTAATCCTTAAGAGTATTAATCATTCTTCAATGTATTTAAAATTCCATAAATCTATAGAATTATATTATCTTAAATATTGCTTGTGTTGCTGTGAAACCTGGAGCTTAGTGAACGGAATAATACGCCCCAAACACTTAGAGGGTTAAACGTTATTTTTTGTAATTCATTAATATTCTGACGAACATTTCTAACCGCTGTTCCAAACTTCAAACGATATTTTTTTATTGCATGCAATTTTTTTCCAGTCTTTTCTGAGCATGTTATCTTAGTTTTTAGAAAATATTAAACATATTTATTTTTTTATTTCATAGAGAAACTACGTTTTGTTATCGCATACTTGTACTTTGCTTTTATTAGTTGCAAAACATGAAAATTGACTGCTTGGCTGTTTGTTAATTAATTATTTTTAAAACATATATTGTTCTGCATTCGAAATTTTTATTAAATTAACGCTATGTATTCATTTGAAAGAACTACAACAACAGAATTTGTATAATATATGATATAATACTCATATTTTGACAAAAACAACAAACATATTCCATTCCATTGAAACATCACGTGTACATCACTTCACTATATTAACAGATATTTAGTTTTAATGATAATATTTTTTTATAAAATGAAGAATGGGTATTCTGAACAATAACTGTAACTTTTTTATTACAAACAAAACCTTTTTAAGCATGATTAATATTGATTGTCTTACTTATGAAAGAAATAAAATCACATTTTAAAAATTCTCTTTGCTGAATTCAGCGACATAGTTGCGTTTTTAATTTACTCCGTAATCAAAATCATTTAAAATTTACATCCCTTTAAATTTTTGTTATTATCTAACTCCACTTGGAGTTAAACTTTTTTTAAAACTTTAAATTAATGACTGAAATTGTAGTGTATCAGTATGTATACTTATATTGTATAACAGCGTTATTCAAAATCGAATTGTTAGTTCGATGAACTTGACAGGTGGACTGTGCATCGATAATGCAATGTGATATAAACATATTCTTCTCATTTTTTCCTTCCCTAATTAGCGGCGTTTTCTTATTTTAAATTTACAATAAGTTATAAAATAAATATTTCATTTTTTTTCTCAAATAACTATCTGGACGTACATATTTTATTTTCAAATAAATAATAGAGAAAATACTATAATAGAATTAATTTTTGCTACTTTACGGAAGGACGGTACTTCGTATAAGTACTTTAATATTTTTGAGCAAATAACTGACGGATACTGAGTACATGTTATTTAAATAATCTACATTATTTGTACTTATAACCAAGAAGAAGAAATTAATTTCTATAAATGCCATAGAAGTGATTGTTTCATAAATTTGTTTCATCACACATAATTGTTCACAATGCTTCACATATGTATATGTTAAATATTTATGTAATACTTTATCTGTATTTTATGTAGTTTATTAAATAAAATCTGATCGTCATAAAGTATCAAAGCTAAAACTTTAATTCGCCAAGGAAATGCAACTGTCCTTCACTTTATATGCTTTAAGACAAAGGCAACTAATTAAATAATATACATTTTCTTGTAAGCGAAAAAATTCAAGCAATCAAACATTATACGTCAAACATATTTGCAGTGCTAAGAAAAAAAGTTCTCCATTTCATATGATATCCAATAATTTCATATCATACAGAAAAACAACACATAGCAATAAAACACAATACATCAAACAAATACAATGGGAAGCTTTTATCGTTCCTTTTACCCTATCGAGAAATACCTAACCTATTTAATTAGCTGATTACCCTTTACCCAATATAATTATAAAAATATGAATTTCACCTTCAGAAAGTAAATATCCGATAACGACGTAGCTTTTTTTTTTTTTTTTAAATTGTCGATGATGGATCCAAGTGTAATAAAAAAATATTTATTAACTACAAACAGAAAATACAAAAAGTATGTAAGATGGTTGGTTGGTTGATTAGGGTTTTATGGCGCAAAGTGAAAGTATGTAAGAGGCATACTTGCTTATCTCTTTTCCGCATAATCACCAAATCTATTTAGACATTTATTTGCACGCAAGACGAACTTGTTTAACTTGGCTCGGTAGAAATAACATCCCTGCCCATTGAGTCAGTTGTTTTCAGCTGTTTTGACACCACTGTCTGAAGAGAATCTTATTTCAGATAAGGGTTCCTTTAATTTCGGAAAAAAGAAACAGTCACTAGATGCCAATTTCTGGGATGCATGGGCGATGGATAACGTCTTCCCACTTGAATTTTGCTGCATTTTTTGAGTTTGGCTAGCAGTATGTGGCCGGCATTGCCATTCAGGAGAATGATACCATCGATCAACATACCAAGACGTCTGCGTTGAATGGCTTCACGTAACCATGTCAATGTAGCACAAGCGAGACCACTTTCTAAACATTTTTCAATTTTAATCGCTATGACGCGTCTAAGAACTTAAACTACGTACCTGCGCAACCGCTGTGAGATAACTAGCGACATCTGTATTAAATCTATTGAAAAAAAACATTCCCTCAGTAATTACTTTTCAAATGCTGCTGGTTGTAAACTTTTTTTGCATCCGTCCTCGTATATTTAAAACTATGATAAAATTTAAAATTAGACAAGTAAAAATTATGAAGCCTACAGGATTTTTAAAAAATATTTAAAATTTAAGGCGACATTTAAAAAATGCACTAAATCGGCATCAGGCATATAATTTCTAATGGTAAAAATAGTGTTTCGGTAATTATATTATGTAACGAGTAATCTGCTAATTAAATTTTCGAATAGTTTCATATGAGATTTCGCTATTGGAGATAGGGATGCCTAAATTGGTGGAGCGGTATGTTAAGCAAAATTGTTGCATCGTATTTATATATGAATATTTCGTCATCTATAATATTTATATATGAAACAATGAATAAATGAATCAAGAAAATCAAAATGATTTGATTTGCATTTTATCACCTTAAAACATAATAAAATCTCCTGTTTTTCCTTAAAAGAAGGCATAAAATTAGTTTTAATCTTAAAATTCTATTTGTAACGGCTTACTGAAAAAACAGATTTTTTTAATCATTTAGAAAAATTCCCATGATTTAATCCACATGTTTAATAATTAATAATTAATTAGTGAAAAATATCTCTAAGACTCTTTAGTTTGTAAAAATAAAGAGATTAACGTTCGCATAATTTATTTTTTATGAGATTAAAATTTTTGCACAGTTCAGATTTTTATAAGCATTCAGGTTTCAAAATATGCTAGGATTATTGATTTTTTTTTCAGAACTTTAACAAAATGGCTTTTTCATGAATTAATTCTATAGCGAAATAAATCAATATCATAGATTTGTCAATGGTTGGCGGAAGTATGCATTCAATAACTTAATTTAAAATATAGAAAAAAAATCAGCAAATTCAAAACTTAATAAGTTTCCTTCAGATTTGTACATACTGAACTTGTTAAATTTAAATATTAATTGTTATCGTAAGACTACGTTGATTTTCCAACGGACAGTTTTTTTTTTTTTTTTACCTTCATAGTTTATATTATAAATAATATGAAATATTGTGTTTATGTAGAATTTAACTATAGCTCGGAAGTTAGAAAAATTCTGTGACGTTATAATAGTTCCATATAAAAAAGAAGTTTACTTAGTTTACCTGAATTTTTTTATTTCTAATCTGCGTATTTTTTCTTTTTTTAATTGAATAGATAAAAAAATCCTTTAAATGTATTAATAGTTCAAAAATTCAGAAAAATGAAGGACTCTGTATAACGCAATGCGCTTCGCGGAAAACTTATTGTAACGGATTTCATTTAAGTATCGCAAAAGTTTTATTTGAAATATTTGTCAATTAGGGTGTTGCATGGATTAAAGTAAGACAATTCTATGGTAAAAAAAAAAAGTTTATTTGAGTTCAGATAAAAGTTTAAAAGCGTTTTGCACCACAAAATGATGCTGAAATGTGTCTGCCATCGCGAGATCATACACATTCGGAAAGCTAGCAAGTACGAGGGTGGTTCAATAATTATTGTCCCTAGTGTATATAAAATATTTGTACTGCGATGATTGATGTGGAATATCGACGCCAAATGTCTTAAATGCCTATGTTCTCAATTTCAGAACCATAGCTGCTATATTAACATTGTTTTGGAGGGAGGGGTGAAGTTTTAAAGACCTATTTTTGAGGGCGTTTTTAAGGAGGGGAGTGAGTCTGAAATGCTGATTTGGAGCTTATGGGGCTACATTTGGGACAATGGAGGAGATGAAGCCTACATCACTATGATACCGAGTCCAAACGACGGTAGTTACGTCTCATTCATTGTCACAAATCTAGCCCCATAAGCTAAAAATCAGCCTTTAACCCTCACTCCCCCCTTTACTATCCTCCCTCCAAAACTATGTGAATATAGCAGCTACGGTTCCGAATCTGAGCAAATTGGCATCTAAGACATTAGGCTTCGATGTTCCACAACAACCATCGCAGTACAAATATTTTATATACACTAGAGACAATAATTATTGAACCAACCACGTACATCTATAAATGAAGCATATGACATATCTGAATAAAGGGACGAGATTTCGTAACGACTTTTTTCATAGATGTTAAAAAAGGCGGCTTATTGTGTATGTTTAGGACGTTTTATCAATAACACGGTAACTCAGGTATAAGCTTTAAATTGTGCTCCTTGAATTTTATAGGACTCTTATTTGAAAATTCCCTGTGATTTTGTTACTTGAAGTGCCCTTACAGGCAAATATTTCAACTACTTTTTTATCGTGCTAACAAACGTTTCTATTCGTTATAATAATTTTTTTTAACCGCATTTAATTATACCGATTCCTTCCATTTTTTACGAATTCTTGATATTTTAACAGGTTTATGAAACACCTAGTATTAGAAATTTTTCATGTCTTCAAATACATATTTAAATCATATTTTTTGTAGCTGTTTTCTAATTCTATACATTTTATCCGACTCGACTATTGCTATAAAAATGTCACAGGAAGTTAAAACGTAAAAAAACCTACTTGTCTTTCGAGTGGTTTTGAGCTTTGTAAATACTTTTCGTCGATAATGAAGGCTTTCAACGATCTGAAAACTTTTTCAATTAAAATAACTATGACTATTGGAATAAAAAAAATACCCTTTTGTCTTAGTTGAATAAAAAATTCATGTAAAAATGAAAATCATTTTATTAGTTTCAAATTATGAATACTTTAATTGTGTAGCTTTTCATGAAAAAAGAATTTATAAATGTTCTTGTATTATTTATTTAATTAATTAATTATGCTTTTACACTGCATAAAAAGAAATTGTGACGTTATTTGTTTAGAAGTTTTTGGGATTATAATTCATAAATAAATAGCTCTTATGACTATTTTACCTGTTAAATAAATGCATTCGAAATATTAACTTATATTTAATAATTGTAGTTTATATTAAATAAAAAAACTTTAGTAATGATATTTTAAAAAGAAATTCAAACACTAATTTAAACTTAATTTTGATACAAAAAACTGTTCATGTTTGAAATTATGAGAGATTTTTATACAAATAATCAATAAAAATGAGTTTTATCTCTCGTTGAATAGAATACATTACTTTTTACTAATATCATTAACATTTTTAAGCAATAGCAATTTTGTTTTATATTAAAACTGTAATAAAATTCTTAAAATCAGTATAATTGTAAAATAATTGTTTCGACAATGGTTCCGATAGCGGCATCAATGGCCATCAATGGAAACCTGTATCATTTATATTTAATATATGTTCTTTAAAGAATTTCATGAAAACATGCAAGAGGGAAAAAAATGCCAGTTATTGACGCCTTTAACAGGAATAAATATAATTTAGCACCATAAATTTAAAATATATACAAAGTAACAATACACAGAAGGAAATGTCAACCAAACTTCCCTTGTGTTTTGTTTTTTCTTCTTTGTTATTCCCAACATATTAAATAATCCATCAAAGTCTTGAGTTAAAATGAGTCTGAAACCATGATAGTTGAATCAAAATGTAATTTCTGCTCTCCAATCAAAAGTTTTTCTTCAGCTTACCCACGCATAATCTGTAAGTCCATGAGCTGCCCAGAATTTGCACTTCGTCTTATGGTACGAATCCACCAAAGTTAGGTTCGCACTAATTAGTGCGATAGAATTGGGATATTTCAGCCAATCATCTGGAGTTACGCGACTACCAAACGACTTTACAAATTCAAGCACAATTCTTTGAATAGTGTTACGGAATTCTAAATCTTCCGGAGATGGTACCTCGATGTATTGGTGCATTTGATCAAAAAATGCGATGGCATCCCACAGATGGCTGCTGAACACTCCAGGATAGCTATAGACTAAGACCTAAATAATAAATAAAAACAAAATTTTTCATATATAACACTTTAAATATAACAATTCAGAATGAAAATAAAAGAGTTTTTATAAGTTTAATAAATTGCATACGTAAAACTTAATTTTCTTATGAGATGTGCTGAATCAACATAATTTTGTGTCCTACCATTTTGTTCCTGCTGTCATTTAGATCCTTCCATTTTGTTCCCCTGTCATTTTCTACACTGCCATTTCGTTCTCACCAGATTTGCAGAAACAACACATTTCTTTCCTACTATTTTGTTCCCGTGTCATTTTAATCGTTCCACTTTATCTCCCTGTTATTTTGGCTCTTCCATTTCCTTGTTATGAGGTGAGCTGAAACAACACATTTTCGTCCTACCATTTTGTCCACTCTGTCGTTTTGTCCCTTCCATTTTGTTCCCCATGTTATTCCGGTCCGCATATAAGCAACCTTTACATGGATAGGAACATGGTAAAAAATCCAGCGCTGTGATTACCAGTCGGTTCTTTCGGCTATTTAATCCGGTTTTAAAAGGCGATTGTTTTATTGATACTTGTCATAAAGAAACGTAAATGCCCATTTTTATTTAAGACTGGTTATTATAACCACTGAACTAGCAAGTATACACTTAGAGACTGAAACAAACTATGCACTTTGCAGCCTCCAATCACATTCCAGCTGGAATTTTTTATAGTATTGCATTGAAATAAATTATGTCTCGTAGAATAATCATTCCGTATTTGTTGCAGCTACGTTGTAAACATGCATATGAAGCATTGTAAATATTAATCCAGGTAATGTTGAATTTCTGGAGTTCATTCGATTTTGAGTTGGTTTATTAGATATCATAAACAAAATTATAAAACGGAACTAAAAAATCGTCCACAAATTGACATTTTTTCTTCGTACATGTAAATAACCATGTTTATCAGCCATAAAGCCATGGAATTACTACTCTCTTTCAGTACATCGAAAAAACGTGGTCGTGACGTGTGACGTTGGCCCATACTATTAGCCAATCAACTCACAAGATTCTTTCCCCTGTCTCTATCCGTGTAAAGGTTGCTTATATGCTTCCGGTCCTGCCATTTCGTTGTTAGAAGATATGCTGAATTAATATATTTCGGTCCCACAATTTTTTTTTCACACAGTCATTTTGATGCTTCTATTTTGTAGCCCCCCCCCCCTTTCATTTTGACCTTATGAGATGTGCTGAAGCACTACATTTCCCATCATTTTATTTCTCTCCATTTTTTATCCTTCCATTTTGAGGAAAATGAACTGAGAAGTTAGCGAATATTATTTTTTCTTGTTGTTGCATTATATGAAAGTGAATATTTTTGACCACCTATGCTTCCATGCTGTTTTTAGTGAGTTTTGTACAAGTTAAGTTTGAAATCCATTGTGTGTAAGTTAATTTTTTTCAGAGCTATTAAACTTTAATGATGAAATAAATTTTGAATAAATACATAAATTTATAACCACAAATGCAGATAGTTTTGTTATATGGAAAGCATTTAATTAATGTTGATTTTAATATGTATTGACTTTGCATTAGAAACCAGGTAAAGTTGTAGTATTACTTGTCACCTCGAAAGAGAAAATTTCGCCTTTATTGTAATATTTTTTAAAATAAAAATTAGTTATTGGATTATAAAAATGTTCGTTATCTTTAAAACTTGTTTTTCAAATTAAATATAATCCTAATCGTTGTTATTAAATATTTAGAAAGGTTATATTTAATGTATAACTTCATTGCTTGAATTTCAAACATTTCCAATACACATGGTATTTTTCTAGTAATTAAATTATATAATTTATTCGACCAGAAAATCAACCTAACAAGTAGTTATCTAAACAATAATTACAACACACACATACAGGCACACATCAATATGATTTGCTACTATTTTATTTTTTTATAAAGATTTTTGTTGTTCAAATAAATGTAAAGGAAAACTTACTGGTTCTGATGGCCGGGATGTAACAATGTAGCGAAATACTGGAGATGAAGAAATAGAGGATATCATTCCTGTATATTCATTAATAGGGCATGTCTGTCGGATATCACTCACCATTGTAGTATATAGAAGTTCAGGTGAAGGATCATCATCTGAAATATATATTTTTTCATAAGTACAAAAATATTTCTGAATTATGTGCAAAATAATTTGGTTTAAAAGTTTCCTTTACATATATGCCAATACCCTGGGTTACATTTGAGAATCTTACTTTGAATTTCTTACTGCAGTTACTGCATATTTTCATAAATACGAGGTCTGTCTGATAATTATCCGACCATGATTTTTCCCGCACGCAGTAGTGATTTTAAGGCGGCGCCATTCTGCACATTAGAAGGAGACAGCTTAATGCGTATGCTTGAATCCCCCCCCCCCCCCCCGCTTTCCAGTGAGCTATTCGGTTCCTGCCGGCCGCCGAGTGAGGTGCTGTCATACGTGTTCGTCGGATTTTAATTTCCCTCAAGATGATTGAACGAGTTGAGGAATTGCACTGCATCAAATTTTGTCTAAGATTGGTGATTCCCAAAGAGAAACAATTCGTAAGATTCATCAAGTTTCGTAAGATTCTTCAATGCTCCAGCTCATTCATTGCACCTGATTCAGACTTTCTTGGCGAAACATGGAATTCCAGTCGTTCGCCAATCTCCCTACTCACCAGCCATGCCTCCTTGCGACTTCTGGTAGTTTCTGATATTGAAGAAGGTGTCATTGAAAGGATCCCGTTTTGAGAGTAGATATGAGATATGCAGAACGCGACGATGGAGTTCACCATTCCAAAAGAAGCTTTCAGAAGTGTTTCCGGCAGTAGAAGGAACAGTGTCCTAAGTGTACGGAGGCGCATGGGGCCTACTATGAATGGAACTAGGGTCCCATACTCGTCAGGTAACTTATATATTTTTTGGGCCAAAGGTCGGATACTTTTCAGACAGGCCAAGTATTATTTAAGAGTACCTATTTCATAATAACATTTTTAGGTGGAAAATACAGTGTATTCTTCTGGCGTCACCTTCCGGAGTCAGTCGGAGTCACCATCCCAAAAGAAGTCATCAGAAGTGTTTTCGGCAGTAGAAGGAACAGTGGCCCAAGTGTATGGAGGCGTGTGCCCAAGTGTATGGTCCCATACCCGTCAGGTAACTTGTATATTTTTTCGGCCGAAGGTCGGATACTTTACAGACAGGCTAAGTATTATTTAAGAATACCTATTTCATAATAACATTTTTAGGTGGAAAATACAGCGTGTTCTTCCGGAGGAGTCAGTCGGAGTCACCATTCCAAAAGAAGCCTTCAGAAGTGTTTTCGGCAGTATAAGGAACAGTGGCCCAAGTGTATGGAGACGTGTGCCCAAGTGTATGGTCCCATACCCGTCAGGTAACTTATATATTTTTTCGGCCAAAGGTCGGATACTTTTCAGACAGGCCAAGTATTATTTAAGAGTACCTATTTCATAATAACATTTTTAGGTGGAAAATACGGTGTGTTCTTCCGTATCTTAAAGATAATAATTGTTTTAACCTTTAGTTAGCTGAATGGAAATTCAACTTTCTGGTATTTAAAAAAAGATTTCAGACAAACTTTAAATAATAGTTATCATTTATTCCTCTCTTGAATTTTTTTTTTTTTTTTTGCACTTGGTCAAAAAATTATGTGATTAAGTTACTTCGACTCGTTTTTAAAAGTTGTTTTTCTACCGTTCGTTTTCGATTTAAAATAATGCTGTTGAAATACATGATAATTCATATTTTGAAATTTTTCTGTAATTTCAAATGGCAAATATTTTCCAACAAACCCGAACTTAAAATTTGGAGAAAAAAATTGATAGTTTAAAAAACATATTGACGTTTTCTTTTGAAGGGTAAAATCATTTTGACATAGCTGCCAACTTTTACGCTTTTTGGCTACCACTAAAATTTAATAGAGATTTTCGCCTTCTTTAATCATGAGATTTCGACGATTAAATAAGGCAATATTTTCTATAAAATTTTAGTGGTAAGAAGAAAACGTAAAAGTTGGCTGCTGTGCTTTGACCGGATAAGAAATTTGATTTTTTTTTCTCGCTAAAAGCACAGATTATACACACAATTATAAGATTTTGTTTTATTTTTTGAAGTGATTGAAGCAACAATAAGTTTGAAAGAGATTTTGTTTTAGAACATTATTTTCAAATTCTTTGGACTCTCTCTCTAGCTCCAGCAATTTGAATAGATCATGTTGATATTTGAAGAGCTTAGTGGAAGAACATGTTACGATACATGTTTTATTTTATAGATAAAAGCTTTATGAGGTGATATGGTAAAACTAAAATATTAAAATTCAACTTAGTATTGAAGATATGAGACAGTATCATTTAATATTTTGATATTTAATAATTTAAATGGTGAAAATAATTTCTAATATTTAATTATTAAATGTTAATATTATTTTATGGGACAGTTTAGTATCAACTATTAACATTAAAAAATATGCTACTGACAAGGAATTAAATAAATAACTAAATTACAACAAAAAACTTTCTGTTCAATTTTCTCGAATTCTAATTTTTCTTACATAACATCTTCTTCCATTCAGATCTTCATTTTTGAAAATTAATCGTCAGATATATTTCAATTTAAATACGTAGGATGTTTTTCAAAATACTGATTTTTCACTCTTCTTTGCACTGTAAGTAACAAAATTGTGATTAAAATTTACATTTTACTTTGAATTGATACCATTTCACCAAAAATGCTTATTTTATAAAACGGCTACGTATTTCACTTGTTTTGTGTAAAATGAAAAACTATTTTCTGTCTCGTTCTAGGTTGACTCTACGATGAGCTATCGTGTCTACAGCTTGGCCCTCTTTTTTCTAAAGCGCTGTCAACTATCAGCTACGAAATCGCCATTTTTTAATGTATCAGCTAAAAGAAATACAGATTTCTGCATTAATATATGTATAAAAATTTAGTGTAAATGAATTTTTATAAACATTTCATTTCTTAATAAACATGCCTAAAAAGCCTTAAATTTCAGGAAGTCAAAGTGGTGTTACGCCTTAAATATCTTTCGAAATTTTTAAAATTTTATTAAAAAATTTACAGTTTTGTTAACCTTTATAAATTGTTACTAAAAAAAAAGGACAAGAATGGAATGGAATCAAAAACCGCTAAACTTTTTAAAACAATATATAAACATTTCATATTACTTTCTAAGAAAAGAAAATTGCATTATAATTTCAAGAATTCCGCTAAATGTTCTTAGGTTTACAAAATTTATGTTTATGAAAACTTTGTGATCAGTTTAGACTGATTCTGTATATTTACGGGATGCTTTTCAAAAATGACTTCATTTTTTTATCTATCTTGTATAGCTTTTTGCGAAATATCCATCCATATGTGTTACAAAGATGTATATATATCCTGCTGAATCTTACACTGACAAACAAATAAAACAGAACTATTTTATTTGAAACTTTATATATTAATATGATATAAACTTTATATATTTATGATTTGACGGCAAGCAGCAGGCATTGTCGAAAGATTAGGAGGGGTTTCTAGTTATAAAAAACACAGGCGTTCAGGGCGATATGGTTGTTGAGAATAAAAGACTCGAAGATCATAAAAAATGCAGTCGATTGAAAACAATTCCACTTTATTGACATTCTCATAATTTGAGTTTAGGCGGGAAATGCTCCATTTTACCGATGATAAAAAAGAACCAAACTCGATCCATCAAAATTCTCTTAAAAGCTAGTCCATCTCTCGCTACGAAATCCTTTTCGCTTCATTATATTACCAGGCACTTATTACCTTCCTAAATTCACTAAATCTCTCACAAAGCTCTTAAAAAATTCCAACAACATCTTAATAAAAACGCAGCAAATCACTCCGAATAATCATTACCATAGACCAATGTAGGTTGCTTTTGAAGTGTCAATACCAATGCAGAATGAAGTCCCATCTACCACATTTTCGCTCTCTCTAATACCTCTACCTACCTCTACACCATATTTCTCCAGGACTGGTTGCCGCAATCAGTATTTATACTATCGCCAAAAGATTGTTCGAGAATATTCTATAGCCTAGCCCCAGATGTGTAAGTGTAAACAAACTTTAATCTCTGTTGTCGAGACTGTGCTAAAAGTAACTTTTTCCCCTCGGCAGACGATAAAAGAAAATGAATTTACGTCTGCGTAAGTTTTAATCTTTGAAATATTCTAGCTGACACCTGGATATTTTAAATAAACGAATAAATTGAAATAAGTAGGTTTTTTTTATTAAGACGGGATAATATTTTAGCAGTTAAATAAAGATTTTAAGGGAATATGATATACCGGGATTTAATAATGTAATTTAAGAGGAATTTAAATAATGCAAGTTTTATTAAAGAAATATAAATCGTTAGAGCAATTTTTAGATTTACGCAATTTGGAATAAATATTATTATATGGATTAAGATGTTATAGAGATTAATAGACTAGGGTTTTAATTTAATAAACCGATATAATATACGGACTATTACTGAAAAAGGAAAATTTATATAAAATGCTTTAAACTTGACGAAAACAATTAAATTTTGTAATATACATTTACGTATAGAGTGCATTAAAATAGACTTATAGTATTTATATTTATTAGCAAAAATCATAAACTGCCTTGTTTCCTTTGATAATAAAGCTACAATATCAAAGGATCCGAATGAAACTTCAAATATAGGTTATGTAGATTATGTTGCAGATGTTTTCGTAAAAAAAAGTTTGAAATGTCGCCACCAGATGGTGTTGTACTACTAACACCATATGCAAATAAGTGGCTAATGTAATTTCGCTATAAAAGCGATACGGATGGTTCAAAGAAATCATTTGTCCGCTGTAAACATGCCGCTATACATGAAGTGACTCACATTGATCGTAAAACTTTATTATCAGAATGAGAGCAATGCTTCAGCAGCACTCCGTGCTTATCGGCGAATGAAAAGCTTAAGGAGAGGATCCATGTCCGAAAATGCTGTTAGAGGCATGATTCGTAATTTTGAAGAAACCGTTTCTTTGGATGTTGTACCGGGCAAAGGACAACGTGCAATAGAGCTGGCGATTATGGAGGAAGTTGCAATTACAACAACTGAAGCATCTGCAAGTTCTTCAAATGGTACTGTAAGTGGCCGATCAATAGCACGAGCACTGGACATTCCGTGGGAAGCGGCGCGCATGATTTTACACAAAATTCTGAAGCTCTACCCTTAATAGATGCATCTCGTGTAACACTTGAAACCGCAACATCACTCTGTACATCTTGATTTTGCCTTGCGTTTTCTGGCGACGATACAAGCGGATGAGTACTGACCATCGCATATCTTCTGGACAGACGAGGCTCATTTTTACGTAGATGGTGCTGTGAAAACTGCACAGAAGATGCTTTGCACACAAAACTGCCGCGTATGGGGTTCCTCCAATCTTCATGCCGTGCAATAACAGCCGCTACATTCCCCATACGTCACGGCATAATGTGGATTTATGACTAATTTCCTTTTGGGTCCGCACTTCTTCGAGGAAGTCACAATGAACGGGTTTGTTAGGTGTACAGTCACAAGTTACTAATGCAACAGACTCCTGGAGAATCATATTGTCACGGGTTTAAGGCAAAGAGGCTGTTTGGACACCACAATGTTCATGGAATATGGAGCAACTCCTCATATGTTGAGACGCGTAAAGAATGTGATTCAAGATAACTTCCATGATGAAAGTGTCATCTCGCGTACTCTTCCGATTGCTTGGCCAGCAAGGTCACCAGATCTGAACCCATGTTACTTCTGGCTGTGGGGATTTCTCAAAGATCGTGTTTATCAAGGACGTGTAACTAATGAAGCGAACTTGAAAGGTAGCATCGAACGCCATGTCTCCGCCATTCTTACTGATATGTAGCGTGCGTCCGTTGATAACGCGGAGGTGCGCATTCAGTATATTGTGGATGACAAGGTATGTACATAGAACACACAGTAAATGCATAAAATATTCCTTTATTCTTTGATCTTTGAACTATTATTAGCCCCCGATATGCTATTTCTTTCGGACAGCAACTAAAGTGTCGTCTCTAAAAAATAACGTTCCGTTATATAAGCCAGCAGTAAAAAAAAGCACATGTACCATTGCACGTGAAAATCTCTACTGCAATTTTTTAAACTTCGAAGCATCGCACATTTTCAATTTTTATACCTTCATATTGGAAGAAAAATTACTTTTAAAAGCAATTTGTTTGAAAACTGCATCTCAATTTATTTTTGATATATTAACTTTTTATTATTTTTTAGAGCCATCTCTTTATTGTTGGCAACAGAAATATTCCATTTCTGTAGAAAGTAAAGGAAAAATAGATGGAAAATAGTCAATTATTATATCTTTTTGTTGCCATTTTCCCTTAATAACTCAAAAAAAAAATTAATTAAAATACGTGCTATATTGAAAAAATATAAATGAATGATTTCTGATAAAACATGAAATATTATAAACTATATTTAATTTTAGGTATCTATATCAATGTTACGAAGAAATAAAGGCATATAAATCATTAGACAGCCGATTGTTTTTTGTCGAGTTTCTTGACAAATGAATAACGACATCAGAATGACGACATCGCTTTTTGTTGGATATGTGTGTTATTCTGCAATAGTGATGTCCTATGCATATTTATGTAGATGTTGTTTAAGGACTGGATCGTAAATGTGACATTCTTAAGTCAATGCGAATGACGTCATTTTATATAAAATAAAAGCGTGTGTTTTAAGTCCTAAAACTGAAATATGTTTTGTGCTATCTCTATGTATATATTTATATATTTTTTTCATCAGGGGGCGACACTAAATTCTGAAAAGGCAGAATTCCTGTTACCTAGTCTTTATATTTACTTCGTTAAACCGCTACCTGGTGGCGAAATTTCAAACTTTTTTACGAAAACCTCGTCCGCATGGTCTACATAACATATAGTTGAAGTTTCATTCCTATCCGTTCAGTAGAACTGGAGCTATGAGCCTCTGAGTATCGTCAGTTTAATTTTAACCACCCTGTATGTCTTGTAAAAGAATGCCAGTAGTTTATAATCTGTGGAGAAGAAGTGGTATAGCTAAGAAGGATTTTGCAGCATAAAGGCTTTGTTGTTCTTACAAGGAGAGGGCCAACCTTGTTAATCACAGATTTTGATTATTTTAATATATGTTGTAGGGTAGTTAATAATTTATATTATAGGTATTATTATAGGTATATTATATTATAGGTATTATTATAGGTATAGGTATATTATATTATAGGTATTTAATATATGTGTAGGTTCAACGGATTTTATCCAACGCTCCTTAGTTCTTGAGAAACCGGGGGGGGGGGGGGGGGTTCTAATAGTCATACACAACTTAAATATTTACTTTGCAACCAAAATGACAGGTTAGTCGTAGCTCAGTTGGTATGGCGTCCGCCGGCCTGGGTTTGATACATGAATGCGCTACGTTTCTTTTGTCATTTTTTGTTTTATAAATATACTTGTAAGTATAACTTAATAATCTGATTGTCAATTAAACTTTATAATATTGCACATCAATTATAATTTTAACCTATTTAATTTTTTACTTTTAACTATATAGTTGTAATAAAACATCATAAAACTGTTAATTTTTTTAAAAAACTTTTAAAATGTATTTCATATATCCTTTATCGTTGCAATGATATTGAGCAATTGTGTCAATTCGGGATTTTAAAGAAACATCATTTACGCATTGCTTTAACAAAGGAAGTCAATGCGATAATACTATTATTCTGTTTTTAAAGTAACAATCATAATTATATTAAAAATTAGCATGAGAATTAAATTACAACCGATTTTTTTCATATTAAAGATTTTTAAATTTGTAATACACATGCTTGTGCTTTCAATTAATTTGCTTTCCCATTTATCTTCTTTCTGCTTTTATTTTTATTTTCTTTGAATATTCTTTTATTTTATCACAACTAGATGATGCCACAACAGATTTTGTCACGATTTTGGAATTTTTATCATTCAATAATCGATCCAATTTCTTCTTAAACCTCTTTAAAGGATAAAAAATAATAGTTTAAAAATAAAAAAAGGATAAATTTAAGTTTGTTAACATTATAATTAACGTATGATATTAAAACTTTTAATTGAAATTATTAAATTATAAGTATATTTATAAGACAAAAAATGAGAAAAAAAACGTAACGCATTCCGGTATCGAACCCAGGCCCGCGGATCAGCCGGCAAACGCCATACCATCTGAGCTACGACCAACCTGTCATTTGAGTTGCAAGGTAAGTATTTAAGTTGTGTACGACTATAAGACCCCCTGGTTTCTCAAGAACTAAGGAGCGTTGGATAAAATCCGTTGGACCTGACACTAAGGAGTCTCTATCCTACAATATATATTAAAATAATCAAAATCTGTGATTAACAAGGTTGGCCCTCTCCTTGTTAGACTTATTATTTCTAACAACACAGGAGAAAAGAAAAAAAAAAGGACAATAATTAGTATGATATTTGGTCCCCTTCAGGACTAATAGGATACGAAATTTGAATGTTTATTTTTACCTTTGGACAACATTATTAAATACTATCTATACACGAACATAACATATGTGGGGTGCCCATGGTGTATCCTGATATCGAAATTTAACTCAAAAATAGGCGACAAAATTTATCTAATGGAATGTGTAACACTACAAGCTTAATTTTGTGGATAATATTTTTTATATAAAAAGTGGCCAAATTACAGTTAAGTAACAGTTTTATACAAAAACGGTCGAATTATTGGAAAGTTTGCTGCAAATTTTTAACAGCGTTAATACCATAAGCAGATTATAATATCGCTTACATATTCTATTATTGAGTTTGCGCAAAAAATATACGTGATGCATCAAATTTACATCGATTTTTAAATTCGCACCAAAAATTAGCTTAACATTGTTAAAAAATTGTAGAAAGCAGCCCGGTCATTCAAATGTTTTTATAGAAAACTGTGACATAACCGTAATTTTAATTTTTTCGGACCAAAGAGAACACATTATAAATATTGCCAAGTAACCGTTATCTATAAAAATAATTGAATAACTGGAATAGTTGAATAGTTGAATAACTTTTTCATTGAAAACTTGCGAAATTAATTAGCCCAAAATTTCTCTCTATTCTAAAAAAAAGTAACTACCTCTGTCACCGCTGCCGCCGCCGGTTTTGAATTTTTTGTGACCGGAGGTCTTTCTTCGTTAATATTAAGAAAAATAATGCATACAAAAATATGAAAATTGGTAGTATTATACAGAAGTGTTTGATAAACACGCTGATGCAGACAGTTTTCAAATCGAAGAATTATTTTAAGAGATATTTAATGCTAAAGTTGGACAAAATCGTTCCACTAAAAAAGTTTTATAGGAGCAAAAACTATACACCGGAATTTAATAATTTTTAGATCATTTTATACGTTATAATTTCCCGGTGTGCAGAATTATTATTATTTTTTTTTTTTAATTTGACTCACTTTTTCAGGTTTCATTTCTATTTTAAATTCAAATTTTCAGCATTTCGAGAGATATTTTTTACTTATTTCAGAAAATTGTACTAATTTAACCTGTTGCCAACTCTATAAACAACAGAAACAATAATGTTTGCTTCAAATTAAAAATTTAGTTACACGTGACTATTATAAACAGAAAAAAAACTTTCAAATTAGAATTAAATAATTACGTATAAAAAGCAGGAACTTATTGAAAATTACTTCATCTATAATTACATGTGAATTTTAACAGAGAAAGGATATTGTAAAATAATAAATTCATTAAAATGCGTTAGAAGTCTTAAATAGGAGAAATTACATCACATTTACGTCACATTACACTTATTACGTAAAATGAACAAAAAATAATATTGCAAAACAGTTTAAATTTAAAAATAGCGCGAGACATTTACTTGATATTTTGAGATGAACTTTTCAACTTTTTTTTTTTTTTTTTTTTTTTTTGAACAGCGCAAATAATATTTTATTTCTAATAAAAGCATTTTCACGTGAATATTAAAAAGGGAAAGAAAAGTTTGGTGAAAATTACGTCAGATTAAAAACGATATATTTAAAATGTCTTATTTAAAAGGACTTTCTTTTCGCTTTGTTAAAAAATACCGGGAGACAAAGACTCTGTTTACTTAACCGTTTAAACGCCAATGTTCCCATTTGGGAACATCAATTTAAAAAAATCTTCAAAAATTTAATTTTAAAGATACCTTTATGAGATTTTTATTTCATAAACATAAAAATATGATTGATTTTTTGAAATGTGTTAAAATGGGATACTTTTGTTTTTTTTATATCGAAAAAAATGTTCAAATTTGCAAATTTTGCCATATTTCATATTGATAAATTGTAAATTTTTTAAAGAATATATAAAATATAAAATATTTTTAAATTCATGTGAGTTATGAAATAGTAACCTTAAAACAATATGTAGAATACAATTAAATCATAAAAAAGGGTATAGTTGAGTAAATATGAAGAAATATATTTCGATGTTCCCATTTGGGAACATTGGCGTTTGCCATGAACTTTTTTTATATGTTTAAACTCAATGCAATTAACCGATTTGAGTGATATTGTACAGGTATTTTCTGCATGAAAGCAAGGTATAATTGAGTGCAAAGATGGTTTATTAGTATAAGATTCAAGTTTATCCCAAACCGCCCCGCCCCTCCCTCCCCCCAACAAAAAATAAAAATTACAACTTTCAGTATTTCATTTTCTCTGTTTCCTACTGCCTGCACTGATGTCACCTCTTGCTAAAGGATATCTATTTCTGCTAAGTACAACCGAAAAATATAAACAAGTGAGTCACAGTTGTAGCTTTATGACGTAGATTAGAGGAGAATTTTATTTACCCCTGTCTTCTTATCAGATGTGCCGAAAGGTCAAAGTTGAGTTCCATTCCCCACGTGTTTCAGGAAAGAAGGAAGGAAAAGTCACGCTTAGAAAGGAATAAGTTGCTCTGTGTTTCTGTTGTGGGCTTATTTTGTTGATTATGGATCACGCTAAGCGTTTTAAAACTGTGGAAGAAGCTCTCTAATATTTCGATACGCTAAATTCAGATGAATCTGATAATTCAGATGTTGATATATGCATTATTCTGCCAAACGAAAGTGGTGATATAACAGAAAATGAGGATGTCAATGCTGAAGATTTAGGGGAAATTATTCCGACGGATGTAACGGGAGAATTGGATATTCTGCGTAAAGATGAGGCTTGTGATGCGCTATCAACATCACACACAAGAACAGAAGCAGAGAGCATGGGCAAAGGTGATGATGATTTTTCTACACGAAAAAAAATTAAACTGTATGAAGCAAGATGGAGTAAGAGAAAAGAATTTAATCATACATTTCTTTATAAGGAACCAGGTGATTTAAAAATTGATTTTCCAGAGTTACAAGATTTGGATCCTATTCAAATTTTTGATAAAATTTTGCCTAAAGACTATATCGGAACATTAGCATGGATGGCAAAGTTATACGCTAGTCAAAAAGGAGAAATAATTGCCATTGATGATACAGATATTGCTCAGTTTCTAGGATTGCTCCTCTTGAGTGGTTACCATTGGGTGCCAAAAGAAGATTATTATTGGAGCACTGCTGAAGATTTGAAAGTTGATATTGTTCCAACAGTCATGTCAAGAAGCCATTTCCGTACAATCAAAAAGTTTTTTCACTTAAATGATAATTCTAAATTGAAGCCAGGTGATAAACTTGGGAAAATAGCTCCAATTTATGAAGAATTTGGGAAAAAATTAGATCAGTTTGGAACTTTCCATAAAAAATTGAGCATAGATGAATCTATGGTACCTTATTATGGACACCACACTTGCAAAATGTTTATAAAAGGTAAACCCATAAGATTCGGGTTTAAAATATGGATGTTATGTTCCTCGTCTGGATATCCGTATGCGATTGAAATTTATTCTGGAAGGAAGATTGAGTCTACAGGAATGCCTCTGGGTGAGGATGTCGTGACGCAGCTAATCTCCACAGTTACAGATCCGGGCAGGCACGAAATCTATTTCGATAACTTTTTTACATCTTATAATTTATTCAAAAAATTGGCAGACTCTGGAATTAGAGCTACATGTACAATCCGAAGTAACCGCATCCAGCAATGTCCTTTACTAGACAATAAAAACTTGGCCAAAAAGACCAGAGGAGCAATGGATTACCGTAGTGATGGGACTGTATTCATTTGCCGGTGGAATGACAATGCAGTTGTGACAGTTGCCTCTAATCATCAAACGCATGAACCTATTTCAAACACAAAGAGATATTCTAAATCGGCAAAAAAGAAAATTGATGCTCCACAACCTGCTCTTATAAGATATTACAATGAAGGTATGGGTAGAGTTGATGTTCTGGATAAACTTCTTTCATCGTACAGACCGCAGCTACTAAATAAAAAATGTTACTGGAATTTATTTGCAAATGCTCTAAATATTGCTGCAACAGCATCTTGGATAATTTATAGAGACATTCATGGAAAGAATTCAATGTCACATTTAGAATTTCGTCGAGATATTACGATGAACTTACTGCGTTCCAAACCAAAACTTATATCTCAACCTGGACCAAAAATGCATGTTCAAAATAAACTTAGAAAAACTGATAATCATTATCTGATATCTGCGTCACAAGGACGCTGTGCTCTTTGCCAAAAAAACTGCCGCAACATGTGTGTTGAGTGTGACAAGAGGTTGTATAAAGATTGTTTTCCCTTATATCATGGCAAATAAATTGGATAAAAAGCTGTAAAAATAAAAAGGTAAACAATTTTAATGTAAATTATTTTTAAATTGCCAAATATTTTCATAATCTTTTATTTTTATGCCTTTTTGTTCATTTGATTTTTGTAAAAAGAAAATCTTCAAAACCTATAAGAAAAGTACTCATTAGACGCCAATGTTCCCATTTGGGAACATCTAAAAATTCCATATGAAAATTTTTTTTCTTTAAATGTTTTTATTAATTACTTATAAGGGGTCTATAAGTATACTTAATTAAGCAAATTTAAGTACCAGTTCGATCTACTTCATAATTCGGCATCTAAACGGTTAATTCATTTTATATTACATGATTTTGAAATGCCATTGTATCTTTTAACAGCAGCTGATTTTTCCGTAAAAGTCCCAATCAAAGAGAAATGAATAGAAACCCGTTTATAGGGAGATCGCCTTGGTTTTTTTAATTATAATTCAATCTTCCAAAATCTTTTTAAATACGATCAAATTAGCGTGCTTTTAGAGACTGCAGTGTCTGAACGGGGGTTGGCGAGCATAGCTCGTAGGGGGCCGAGCCCCCTAGTTATTTAAAAAATGGTAAAAATAAATTATTTTCTTTATCATATCATGAAAAAGTAATGTTTGAAAATTTTCTTAATTTAACCATTTAGAATGGCTCTCGAGTAACTAAGTTGAGTAAACATATTTCTACAATAAGCTTAATTTTTATTCTGGATGTTCTTTTTTAATCATTGCTGAATTTCTAAAAGTGGCGGTTCTTTTCAAAGAGTTTAGCGATGCATTTTTAGGCATATAAGGGCTGAAATATTGTATAAAGAGTTAAAAAAACCAGCAGAAAAAAAGCAAATAATCCCCTTCAATTACAGAACTTAAAAACTTTCCGCGTGAAAAAAATCATAGTCATAATTAGAACTTTTTTCCAACAGTTTTTCATATATTTTTAACCGGAAATTTTTTTCGGGAGATGTATAATTCTTATGAATAAAAAATCATTTCAACTTGTATAGCACAGAAAAAATTGGACTAACATAAGAGTACACGAAAATTAAATTAAAACTGCAAAAATACTGGTTAAAAGCATAAGAAAATAAATCTTCTTTAAAAAGTAATTAAATAAATTTTTATGCATATTTTGTATCGGAAAAAATAAAGATCTTATGCTATACATATTTTAATATCCCATTATTCAAAATAATTGTTCCCAGAAGCATGAAAAATAATGTCGATATTTTTCGTATTATTCCAATTAATTTTTTTTTCTAATAGTCGTGAATTAATTTCTTTTCTAATAAAATATGTTTATGAATGATTTTAAAAGGAAACAGTATTTCAAGATTATACGTAAGAAAATAAATTTTATACAATAAAAAAGAAACAGTGATTTTACACTATACCTCTCTACTTCGGAACCATATTTTCCGAAGAAAAAATTCCTTGTGGAAGTAAATATTTTAGTTATATTAAGAAAATATTTTATTTACACTGAAAAATAAAAAAACTCAGAAATATATAATTTTCTTTATTTCGTTTTCTTTTCTTTGAGTTGGTAACTAGAGAATTATTTTCAACTCTCTCTCACTACACTCTTATTTTCATTTGCAAAGCTACAAATTTTATCTTCCATTAACTACGGTATATTTGAAGAAAGATAGAATTAAATGTAAAGTTGAAACTATTTTAACTGCATTTTACATTACAACTCCTTAACTTTACAAACGATAAACATTTAATTAACAGTTATTTGTTATAATGCATTGTAAAACATGAAATAAAACCTTTATAATTTCTAATATAGCTTTAGCTAACAATGTTTTTAACATTAAATATTTTTCGGTATAAACATTCAATTTTTCTCACGCCTCCTTCTCCAAAGTATTATTTTGGGGTTTTTTTATTTTATTTTATTTTATTTTAATTTTTTTTTTTTTTTTTTTTTTTTTTTTTTTTTTTTTTTTTTTTACAAATTAATGCCTTGATAATTTGTAAGAAACAGGTTCGTGCCGCCAACCAGCCAATTATGTGAACACATTTGACTACATTATCGCTTTTGGAAATCGAAGTTTTCCCACTGAGCTCCACAATAATACGGAGAGCTAACTCCCACTGAGCTCCACAATAATACGGAGAGCTAACTCCCTATTCTGATACATTTAATCTAGCGGTTCGCTCATGAATACAATGCCAAAGGTTTTCGGAGGAAAATTTTTGGCAAAACGTAGATTCCCTCCCAGCGTAGTATGGGGTACGTATTTTCAAATAGAATTTGTTTTTTTAAATTATAACGAAGTTGCTACAATTTTCACTCATATATATCTTTTATTTAAAAAAAAATAAAAACTATAGATTTTATTTAAATCCATCCCAAATTTTTTATTTGATATTAGTTAAAAATGAAATTTTGTTTAAACACAACAAAAGAAAAGAAAAAATTAGTTAAGTATCGTTCATAAAAATATCAAAAATGTGTAGAAATTACCAAAAACTGATAAAAAATTTGCGAAAAAGTTTGAAAAAAATGTTTATAATATTAAGAAAATGTAGGAGCGAGCACTGAACTTGCGAGAATTGAAAGTGTGATGCAGTCCCGGCTGAAAGTATAACGGTGTGTTACCTCTCCTTATTAATAAGAAACTCAGTGAGTTTTCCTTTTTTTTTTCAGATCCCGTCTATTTTTTACTAACTATAGAACTTAGGTAGCTATTTCGAAAAACAGTGCCCGAAAGATTAACCAAATGATCAGATTAGTAGTGAAATTCGTAATACTATCTCAGATTGCGAAAATTCAGAAATGAATCATACGGTCATGAAAGTAGATTAAATACTTAGTAAATAAAACATTGAAATGTGTTTATTGGGTCGTTCGGAAAGTCGTGTCAGTTTGGAAAATCAATTCGTACCGGAAAATTCTGCCCGGTCATTATTAGACATTAGATATCGCACTCAATGTCTAATAATTAAATAATAATTAAATTTATCGGTACGAATTGATTTTTCCAAACGGACACGACTTTCCGAATGAACCAATAATTATGCTGTTTTTTAATTAACTGGTGAACAACAACAATACCAATTTTATTACTATATTGGTACAATTAATAATTCTTCTTATTATTATTTAATAATAATAATAATAATAATAATAATAAAACCATCTCAAACTATTCGCTGCCGTTAAAAGGAGTCGTAAGACGTTAAAATATAAATACTTATTGAATAAAAAATATATAACTAATAGAAGAAACACTATTTCATTTATTACCGAAATTACTTGAAGAGTTGTAGAGTTGCAAAGTTAGTTGACTAACCCTTGGTCCAAAACTATCAAGACTAAAAGTGACATACTTCCGGTACTGGTTCCATGTCCACGAATGTAGATCCTCTGGACCGGGCCAAAAATCGATAGCTTGTGCTGATGTACCTACGAGAAATATTAATAAATTAACAAAGGTTTACTTCATATTTTCAAAACTAAAAAGTAATATGATAAATGCTTTATTTTGTTATTAAGCTTTTTTATTTTCCATGGTATTAAGCCTTGCGATGTATGTAAAAATTATTAAATACAACTGCAATAACTAACTGATTTCACGTGTTATTTTTTTATTTTTGTGGAAAATCTTGAAGCCATATTAAGCAATTTCTAAACTGTAATTAAAATAAATATATCGAGTAAGATCTAAATACACGAGAAAAACATGACTAATTTCGACTAGAATAATTTTTAGAACTATTTATTTTCTTGAAGAATTTCTGTAGCATTAAAAAATTTTATTTGCATTTTTTCAATCGCCAAACAATTATCACAATAGTTTAAGTTAATTCTATTTCAATAGCTTATTACACTATTTAACTCAACATTATAATGAAAGAAATAATGCTTATATTGTGTGCAGATTTACAAAGTTTCCAATGTAACAAGAATAGTTAAAAGAGAATTTTTAAGTACAAATGAATGAGTGTGATAGGATAAACTTAGAACAAAAAATGAAAAAAAAAAATCCCTTTTTTCTAATTCATGGATCGTGTCGCAGCAAAAAATAAAATAAAATAAAAAATGAAAAACTTTTACCATTTACGAAATTAATTGCTTGAAAACGTGACCAGCTATAATTCTTTCCAAATTCATTTTTGTTTTATTTTTGTCTGTTTTTTAACAACAATATGTGTCTTAATAAAGTTAATGTTCATAGCAGCGATGATATCCTATCTACTGCAAATGGTCGGTTTGAAGATACGGTGATCTCAGACTTTTCATGAAGTTTCAAAATCTATATGGTTGGTGAAATAAACGGGTAAGCCGGAAATAAAATATAATCAAAATGAAAGCCTTATTTTATTTTCATATTTCTGTTTTGGATAAGGAAAAATTAAATTTCTGTTCAATTTTTTATTACTTTTTAGACAGAAAGATAAAATACTTTTTATATTTTCACGAGACAACTTTTTCTAATGGATGCAAAGTGTTTCTAAAAATTATCTGAAGACTTATACAGTTATTAAGATGTATCAACTTTTTATGGCTTTATCAGAATGTAGTGTTATTATTAAGGCATGATTATTAAGGTATAATCTTAAAATGCAAAATTTTGACAAACTTCACTATGTCTCTTGGAATTGATCCAAAATATTTTCTTTTGTAAGTTGAAAATATCTGCGTGAAAATCTAGTAGATAATTATATTATGGAGCAGAAAAATGCATAAATGAAATAAGAATACGAAAATACAATACAGATACTTTATACGAAGATGCATACCAATTAGCAGAGGTATGTCTTTAATTTTTCGATGAAGGACAGCTTCGACGGGTGATAATGACAATAGATCACCTGGAACAAAATGAAAGACAAAATATACATCACGTGAATAATTAAGACACTATAACAGGATGCTTGAACATTCCTTAGATTTCTAAAGAGTATAATAACAGTATTTCCGAAAAGTAACCTTCACTTTAATTCATCGTAGAATTTAGAAAATTTTTCTGTGATTAAATAAGAAAGGATTAATTTTCGGAAATTGTGATATCAACTCTCTGGAAGTCCAAGAAGTATACTCATCCCGCTATTAAATAGAAAATAAACAATAATGAAAGTTTATCACCGAAAACTAACAAATGTATAGGGAAAAGCATATATCTAAAGACATATAGTCCGGTGAAACGGGATATCTCAGTTAAATCTCTAGTAGCTTATGGTGTAAATACTTGGGATAGGGTCAGAACGTGAAGCGGTCATTATGATATCTCCATACTGCCATTTATGCAGATTCTATGTTTAAAAGTATATTATATCTTATTTTTGTTTTTATTTTTTCTAATTTTCAAAAATTCTTAAGTATGAACAACCTTTGATGTTACTAAAACTTTTTATATTATTATGTGCAACGTATTTTAAAAAATCCATATTTTCCACAACGATAATTCTTTAAAGCCTTTAAAGGCTTTTCTTTAAAGCTTATTTTTACGGCTTGCTTTCTGATCCCATTCTCACAGGGTAACACCGGATAACCTACATGGGATAAAAATAATAGCAAAAACAAACTTGAATGAGAGCTTATGTTACAAATTTTTGAAAGCTGCGGTTTTATTTATTTTTAATGAAAAAGGGAATAATTAATGATTGCGCAATCTTTAAAATTATAATTCTATATTATAAAAGTTCGCTTACGTTAAATAAAAAATTCAAATAATAAAGTAAAAATTATATTTTTTTCCCTTAACCACCTAACTTGTTTTCTATTACTCGTCAATGCTCAGCTTGACGGTAAAAGTGGAGGGTAATTATGATCGAATGAAGGGCCTATGTTGCACGCGATACTCAGGACATCGCTAAGCAGTCAGATTAATAGTTTTCCCCTCATTTCTGTAAAATCTTAAATTTGTAACATATTCCCTTCCCCCAGACACCCATTCACTTGGTGATCTCATAAACAATGTTTAAAGAAATGCAGTCAAATTAGTGGTTAAGATTTTTATAGCTGATAAAGAGGTGAACTTCTTACCCTTCAATTTCCCAAATTTTAATGCAGATAATTATCCTTTTCTTTTTAAATATTAAATTATTATGCTTACATTTGAAATAGTATTAGTTTAGTTCCTTAGTTAAAAGTATAAAATAAAATATATTGCTACTTTTTAAAGAAAGTCTAATTTTTTAAAATTCCTGCAAGGTTAAGATATCATTGTCGTTTTATTCCCATCGGTGGGGTACAGGCAATGAACAAGAAAATATGTTTCACATGGTCACTTTTTCACTCCCATTCCTTTGACGATCCCATAAACAATGTTTAAAGAGAATGCAGTCAAAAAATCGTGGAGTAGAGGGTTTAAAATTTTTATAACGCTGATAAAGAGATGAATTTCTTTCCTGTAATATCCCAAATTGTAATGAAGATAATTAACCATTTCTTTTTAAATATTAAACTTTTGTAAATATTAAATTATGTCAATTTTGTAAATATTATACTTAAAATTGAAATATTACCGTAATTTCCGGCGTATAATCCGCGGTTCAAACAATCATTTTTCGATCCAGAATTTTAAAAAAATAAAATGTAGCTTTTTAGATCGCGGTAAATATTTGGCTTCAATTACTAAATAAAATTTCTGGGTTCAAACTGAATTGTTTGATCCGCGGATTATACGCCGGAAATTACGGTACTAGTCTAGTTCTTTAGTTAAAGCTATAAAATAAAATACATTGCTACTTTTTAAAGAAAGTCGATTTTTTTTTTGTTGTTGTTCCTGCAACATTGTGCTATCATTGTGGTTTTATTACCACAAGTGGGGAACAACCAATGGATAAGAAAATGTGTTTATATTGTAGGGCGGTAAATATCACTAGTTTACACGAATAAAACGATACGTTTGATCAGATTAAAAAAAATAGAAAAAAGGGTGAGGGAAGAAAGGAAGTAAGAGTTACAAGAGGGTAAAACAGAAATACTAAAACTGAAGAGGAGTTAAATATTGAAAATAATATATATAAAATAAATAGCTAAAAATTTAACTGAATAAAAATATGCATTAAAAGGTAACTGAATAAGTAAATGTAACTACTTTTTTTTCCTTATTAAAATCGATTTATTTTCTCGAAGGAAAGAGCGAAAGTAATAAATTGAAGGAAGAATAAAAATATACTGTAACAAATGCTGAATAAATAGGAAGAAGTATGTAATCACAGACACAAAAAGCGAATAAATTAAAAACGTATGGGCTAAGTAACACACAAAAAGTGGATATTTTTTAAATGCTGTTTTAGAGATAAAAATTTAAAAAATATACATAATAAACAATGAATTGTACAGTTAAAATAATAAAACTTTGTAAAAAATCACCATAAAATTAAAACAAAACACAGGACGCGTTTCGAGCTAAAAACATAACAGCTCGTCATCAGCTAAGCATACACGTGTCCGAAAACGAACAAGTTCAAAAATGAACTGAAGAAAAAGAATGTTGCGAAGAATGCGACAGATGGCGCTACCTGATAGAGGGAATGCAAAAGGGAAATGTGTTGAAAAAAGATAGAAGAGAAAATGAAATGGAAAAAATGGAAATAAAAGAAAAAATAAAAATAAAAGAAGTAAATTAAAAATATAAATAAAAATAATAAATAAAGAACTATAAAAGAACAAGAAAAAAATCCAAATTATTATTATTATTATTATTATTATTATTTTTTTTTTTTTTTTTTTTTTTTTTACAAAATAAAAAGAAAAGAAGCAAGAGAAAAGGGAAAAGAATTACAAAATTAATTTCCACGCTGGAGATAGGAAAGGAGATGATGGGAGATCATTGACAAGATTAGCAGAATTTTTAGAAATAAAATATGCTTCATGAAAATCCAAGTGAGAGGGAGAGGCAGGGGAAGAAATAATTTTGGCCATGGAGAAATTGAAACAATGACTGGAAGACCAACAGTGAGAAGCAATCGAAGATTTAGAGATTTCTTGATTTGCAATATATCTCTGATGCTCGCCTAATCTGAATTTTAAAGCTCTCTTTGTTTGACCAATATAACCTAAATTGCAAGAGCAAGGAATGAAATAAACACCCCACCGGTTCTCAGTAGGAACAGGATCTTTTAGAGAAGAGAATTTAATTTTATTCATAGGTTTGAAGATAACTTTAAAGTTAAAACGAGAAAGTATTTTAGCAATTTTGAAACACAGAAGAGAATAAAAGGGCAGAACTATTATAGAATTAAAATTAGGAGGATTATTTGAATCAGAAAAAGGACGTTTAGGCTTATTAAATTTATACAAAGCTTTATCAATTAAACAGGGATTATAACCACGAGCAAGGGCAAGAGATTTCAGATAATTAATTTCATTATTCAGAGCAGAAGAGTCAGAACAAATGCGTAACGCCCTAAAAACAAAAGTATAAAAGGACGCCACTTTTTGTTGAGGAGGATGATTTGAAAGGGCATGAGGGGGAAGGGAGACAGCGAAAGGTTTTCTATAAACGGAGGTAGAGAACCGATCTGGGAGTTTTGAAACCAAGACGTCAAGGAAAGGAAGAGAATTGTTCTCTTCGACTTCGAGAGTAAATTGAATACAAGGATCAACATGATCCTTGTATACAATTGATCCTTGTATTCAATTTACTCTCGAAGTCGAAGAGAACAATTCTCTTCCTTTCCTTGACGTCTTGGTTTCAAAACTCCCAGATCGGTTCTCTACCTCCGTTTATAGAAAACCTTTCGCTGTCTCCCTTCCCCCTCATGCCCTTTCAAATCATCCTCCTCAACAAAAAGTGGCGTCCTTTTATACTTTTGTTTTTAGGGCGTTACGCATTTGTTCTGACTCTTCTGCTCTGAATAATGAAATTAATTATCTGAAATCTCTTGCCCTTGCTCGTGGTTATAATCCCTGTTTAATTGATAAAGCTTTGTATAAATTTAATAAGCCTAAACGTCCTTTTTCTGATTCAAATAATCCTCCTAATTTTAATTCTATAATAGTTCTGCCCTTTTATTCTCTTCTGTGTTTCAAAATTGCTAAAATACTTTCTCGTTTTAACTTTAAAGTTATCTTCAAACCTATGAATAAAATTAAATTCTCTTCTCTAAAAGATCCTGTTCCTACTGAGAACCGGTGGGGTGTTTATTTCATTCCTTGCTCTTGCAATTTAGGTTATATTGGTCAAACAAAGAGAGCTTTAAAATTCAGATTAGGCGAGCATCAGAGATATATTGCAAATCAAGAAATCTCTAAATCTTCGATTGCTTCTCACTGTTGGTCTTCCAGTCATTGTTTCAATTTCTCCATGGCCAAAATTATTTCTTCCCCTGCCTCTCCCTCTCACTTGGATTTTCATGAAGCATATTTTATTTCTAAAAATTCTGCTAATCTTGTCAATGATCTCCCATCATCTCCTTTCCTATCTCCAGCGTGGAAATTAATTTTGTAATTCTTTTCCCTTTTCTCTTGCTTCTTTTCTTTTTATTTTGTAAAAAAAAAAAAAAAAAAAAAAAAAAAATAATAATAATAATAATAATAATAATAATTTGGATTTTTTTCTTGTTCTTTTATAGTTCTTTATTTATTATTTTTATTTATATTTTTAATTTACTTCTTTTATTTTTATTTTTTCTTTTATTTCCATTTTTTCCATTTCATTTTCTCTTCTATCTTTTTTCAACACATTTCCCTTTTGCATTCCCTCTATCAGGTAGCGCCATCTGTCGCATTCTTCGCAACATTCTTTTTCTTCAGTTCATTTTTGAACTTGTTCGTTTTCGGACACGTGTATGCTTAGCTGATGACGAGCTGTTATGTTTTTAGCTCGAAACGCGTCCTGTGTTTTGTTTTAATTTTATGGTGATTTTTTACAAAGTTTTATTATTTTAACTACTTCATATCGCCAGTTTTCGGTGCTGTTTCGCTCAATGAATTGTACATTTTTCATTAAAAACTTGTTGGAAGTTTTAAATAAACGATACCTCAAGGAAACCAAGTGATAGAAAGTGATGGAAGAAAACATTCTTATTTAAAAGGAAATACCGTTGTGATCTGAGATTCAGCAATGATAACTTCACTAAATCTTAACTAAAAACATGTTTTCAATTATCCTTTAATATAAATTTTAAAATTCTTCGAATTTGGCTAATATAAACAAAATTCAAAAACAAGATAATTAAACATATTATTAGCAAATTAAAATAATTAAATATACTTGCATACTGGTTCCTTGTCTTATAAACTCGTTCGCTTTCTTATAACCAAAAAATATAAGCTCGCTTTGTGTCTCATTGAAATTTCATTGCTCATTTATCAATGTATTAATATTATTCTTATTTAATGCTTTATTTTCTCATGAACTTATTTGGAGAAGCATATGTATTAAGTAAACAGATATGGAAAACAAATTTTATATCCGTTTAATTCGAAATGTCTGATATAAAGTCTAGAATAATAAAATGTTAGTGTGTAGCTTTTAAAAACATTGAATTTCTGTTGAATTCGTATTTTTCTATAAAGTCCAGGGGAAATGTACATTTTACCTTCCAAAAAGTCGGGTAGAAGATTTTTTATTTGTTTATACTGAGGCCAACACGGAAAAACCAAGTTTTCCAACAAAATTGCATATGGCTAAATTTTCTGTGGCCACAAAAAGAACACAATGTATGGACCGTTTTTGATTTTTTTAAACATCTCGAGACTCGTTGCCGAAACATATTAATTCTCAGTCACAATATTAAAGAAGACAAAATTCTCTACAACTTTGAAATTTACAACTTTTTTTATAAACACAATAGCAAGCGCAGTACGCCATTTCAAAAATAAGACTTTTTTTCAATTTTCTTAAAAACCGTGAAAAACGTAGTTTTGCCGCGATTATTCAAATGTTCTCCACATATTTAACCCCCTCACTGACAAGCCCGTGTTAATACGTCCACTAAGCTCCAGGTTTCACTGCAATACAAGCAATATTTAAAGTAATATAATTCTATTGATTTGTTGTATTTTTAATAGATTGAACAATGATTAATACTTCCCAGCATTGCATTCATATTCGTTATTAAGTTTTTTTATAAAATGTTCAAAGAATCATTTTTTTAAGCATTTAAAACAAAATGCAGAAAAAACAACATTACAATTTTGCCCTTTTTCAAGACAGTCGGAGGGTTAATCGTGTATGTCGCTTCTAAAAATTGCTAGCAGTAAATTATCTATTATTTGAACACCCACGTCTTTATTTTCATCTCAAGAGATATTTTATGTTCAATAAAATTATATAATTTTAAAAGTAGGTCAGAGTATAGATGAATAAGGCTAATGTCAGACGAACGTGTTGTTGCACGCCTTTTTCCTTACGTATTATCCCTACACAATTCTAACGGCATTGTGTAGGGATAATACGTAAGGAGAAAAGCGTGCCGAAAGACGTTCGTCTGACATTAGCCTAAGGCAATTTTCATATTTAGACAGTAAATTTAAGTGTATACAATGTTAATTTCAAAGCATTTTTTAAAAGAATACATCAATAATTAGTAAGTTATTGGCACGGTCGTTTCAATTAAGAAAGCATTCTTGTTTAATTTAAATAAATTTTTAATTTTTAATAAATTTATAATGCATACATATTTTCCAGAGATAAATGGGATAGGGATGAAAATTTGCGAAAAAAATGTTTTATTCCACACTACAATGGTATATTTTATTTAACAATTATTGATAACATATGTTTTAATGTTTTACTGTTTTAAAGATAACAAACATTGTATTGTAGTTCCATATAAAAGGTGGGGGGGGGGGGGGGGGCTCAGAAAATAAATATATTTTATGCAAGAAATAATTTTAACTTATAAAATAGCTACAATATAAATGACAACATATTATTTCACTAACTAAGGCTCTTTATTTATATCTTGTAAAATTCAAAAATTCTGTCAGTAAAATATTTGAGATAACAAGCTTCATAAAAATATTTAAAAGATTAGTTTTAATAAGTATTGTCAATTGTTTTCCTTCTTATATCAATAAATATAACAAGATATTATATCATTTTAGGATGCAAAAATATATAAGACTTTAAGATTATCTATTAATTGCTTCAAAGCTCACAAAAAAGCTTACTTTCATTGTTGAAAAATACACTTTGTGGAATATTCTAATCTTCTGTAATATGTACTGTTTTGAAACTATATCTGTCTAATAATCTCAGTGATACCATTTATGAAATAAAATACCAATTTATTTATGATAGTAGGCCATATAAACATTTTCGTTTTCTCATTGATCCCCTGTCTCATTCAACTCCACTTTCCCTACGAAATAAAATAAATTACGCAATATGACTGCATAAGCTAAATGAAAAAATGTACTTTAATAATAATAATTTCTATAGGCTATTTAACAATATTTTTTTTCTCTTCGATGGCATTATTGTAGGATTATTAGCATCCCGTTTCAAAGGAATATCCTTATCCTGAATAATAGAGGTATCTGGATCATGTTCAGCTAGAGGTATGATGCCCGATACTACCCATTCATCAGCCTTTTCCTGCATTTTCTATAATATTGCCATAGTGCCATCTTCATCATCATACCTGGGGTCGATTTCTAACGTTGTGCGTTTTTAATTTTTCGAATTTGGTTGCATTTTTTAAATGAGAATACTTTACATTTCAGAACAGGTTCCAAACAGTTTTGCCAAAATGAATGTGTCCGAATATTTAAAAAAAAATACAACCAAACACGAAAAAGTACAAAGCACAACATTAGATATTGATCTCAGGTATGCCATGAAGAAATATTATTTAAAAGTAATAAAGTGCAAGCGAAACATTTGTCAAAAATGCTACTTTAGGTTTATAATGTTACCTTCCGAAAGTCTTCGTGTGACTAATTTAGTCTCATAATTCATATAATGTTAATTTAAGCGCCTCAATACTACAACTACCGTAAAATCTTTGAAAATGAAAACTGTATATACGGAATCCAGTCTTTAAAGAGAAAAAAATATATTTTCAAGAGAAAGAATATGAAAAATTATACCTGCTAAGATGGAAAACTGTTTAAAGCGGAATATACGTCGGTTCCTTTCTGTTCAGTTTTCAAAGTTTTAATGAATCAATATTTGACAAAGCTGATTACGTAGTTCAGCATTACGTATTTAATGATTACACACTTAAAATTTTCAAATTCCGATTATTAGAGATTTATTAAAAATCTCGTGGTAAAATTTCTTTTTAAGGGGGCGGGGGGCGCCAAAATCCATGTTTGCCACGGGTGCAAAAAAAGCTAGTTTTGGCCCTGAAGCACATGATTTACTGCTACCAATATATAGAAGTCGACAAACACAATTAAATCCGTGGGAAACATTTGAATAATCGGGGCAGACTACGTTTTTCACGGATATAAGAAAATTGAAAAAATTATCCTCTTTTTGAAATGGCGTACTGCACTTGCTATTGAATGTATAAAAAAGTTGCATGCATGAGAGTTGTAGAGAATTTTGTCCTATTTAATATTGTATTTGACAAATAATATGCTACGGCAACGGGTCTCAAGATATTTAAAATTAAAAAATGAACCCAAAATTTTGTTGGTTTTTGGCCAAAAATTTAGCCTTAAGAAACTTTGTTGGAGAACTTGGTTTTTCCATGCATCATTAAACAAGTCAGAAAAAAAAATCTTCTACCCGACCTTTTGCAAGGAAACATCCTTTTTTGGTACATTTCCCTTGGACTAATATTACTATTTCAAAAAATATACAGTACAGTCCTAGAACATTTGATTACACTTGCATCATTTTGAGCACATTTATACTAAAATTTTCATTGAACTTAAGACCATCATGCTTTAAATATTGACTTTTTCGCTTATTTATACTAAGGGTTATATTTATAAAAATAATTAAATTGATTACATAAGAAAGCCAGACCTTTGCATAGATTTTATTTTTTCTTTTTCTATCCATATTTTCAGTAAAAAAATACCAGCGCTGTTCATGGAGGAATGTTTTTTCTGCTACATAATGAAGAATATATTATTTAAATTGTATGTTATACCCGTCAAAGCCTGTTAAAAAAATGTGTTGCAGCTATGCCAACTTACATGAGATGTGGAGCATAATGGCATAGTACAGTATAACAGTATCTTGTAATCAGTACAACAAGGTACGCTAGTGAATCAAAACATGCGTATTACTAATTGTAAAAAATTAAAAAGAGTAAATAGTACTTAAAATTTTTACGTAGAAAATAAACATTGTAATAGGTTGTGAGACTTAAAGCTTTCGGGAAAATATAAAAATAATTAACCAAGAAGAAACAAAAGAGGGTAGAGTTATTGTTAAGTGTAACTTATTCTTTTATTATCTTTGCAAATGTTTTTCATCTTTACATTAGACTATATCTGCGATATCTGCACGTTTCTAAAATTTGCGTTATTTCACCGCCCCGGATTTAGAGAATTATTCGCTGCCGGTGTCATTTTATCTTTCCTGTATGTTGGTGGGCACTATACTGTACCATTCAGTCATCCACCTGACGCTGATTGGCATAATTCTCCTGATTTACCTTCATGCTTTTTCAGTTGGAGGTTGTGGGTTATCTGTGGTTCTTGAAGGCCCAAGCACACATTCATCTTCATTGTCTGTAGGGAACTCGTTGTCGGTACAGCGGATTACATCTGATATGCATTTTCAACATATGTTTCTTTAAAAATTTATCCATCTTATTATTTTGCGTTGCAGCCCCTAAATACCATGTAATCTATGCCAAACATACTCCACAAAACTGAATACTAATTTGAGGCAAGACAGCTGCAAATTCTTCGAGACATGATTTACAAACGATTCCGGAAGCGATTCACGAAACGAAGAGACCACGATTACCAAAAGATAATAATAAAAATTTGAATGTTCAAGACAGAAATTATTACCTTTAAACATTCGCGATTTCGAAAGATTTAACGGAAAAAAGAGCCTTTCTGAAAATTAAGTTATGAAAGTGTTATGTTATCACTTATAAGTCACCGGCTAGAATAGCGAAAATTGTTGCATTTTGATGCTGGAAAAAGTGTGATTTGTTAACAGAAAATGTATAAAATTCACAGTTGCCAAGTCTCTGGCTTTTTGCACACCGCTATTATCTTAGAGAAAATCTGGTTCATTTAAATCGCCCAAATGTTCTAATTAAATAAAAGCACCTTTTCTGTGTTACAATACTGGTATCCAAAAAGCCGGAGACTTGGCAGCTCTGAAAATTATATTCTTATGCAAAATGCTAATTTCGTTGAAAAATGTTTGGAAAATGCATATTATGAAAGCTAAAACTTTTAAAGATTTGTTAAGAAGATTTGAGAAGAATTGAGAAGAAACTGTTACAAATAAATACATTTTAAATCAAATTCTATGCCAAATACTCACCCTTTTTTAACTGACTTCTAATATTCTGGTATTAAATAATGTAAAAAAATAGAAAAAGTTGGTAAATTGTTGCCAAGAGAGTTTTATATATTTTTGATTCCACAGATTTTAGCGTACAGTCAACACTACAGCAAAAATAAATGATTTAGTGTTACAAATATTGCATTTATTTTCCTTTAAAACTACTACGAAACACGAACACATTTATCTCACACGGCTTTAACTTAACTCCAAATATTTCCGACGAATATAGAATAAATTCATAGTTAAATATTAAATATTAACAATGAAATAAATGTAAAACAAAACAACTTTTATGTATACCATTTATTTTATCTGTTATTATCCTATATTAAGGACTTTAGTTTGCTGTATATTAGAATAAATTTTTCATTCACGGCAGCGTTATTTTTCCTCAACTCAACCACATTACAACATTTTCTGATAAAAAGGATCTACAAAGGATGGAAAAAAGTAGAAGAAGCTGTTTATGAAACATTCTTCATCGATTACTTCCACCTTTCATAAACAACTGCCCTTTTCCCTAACATGCTATTGCAACTTTCATCTAAATAATCCTCGTGTTATCACTAAGAAAAATCATATTCATAAACATTCCTTTCACTTCCTCGTTTATAAGAAAATGTTTTCGCTATAAAATATGAAGAAATGCAGAGAAACTGCACTAACATGATGCATCTGCTCAAAAAGTTTTATTACTTTAAGATTGTTTTTTCGCGATGACATTTAAAGAACTATGAAAATGTATTTACTAAAAGCTATAAAATAAGAAGTAATATTTGATAAATTTCGAATATGTGGCAATAGAAGGGTGAAATATATATTATGCTTTTTTTATTCAAGGAAAAATAGCTCAGTAACTTCGAAGTATACTGCAAAGAAGGACAAATGTTTCTTAAACAATATACAGGGTGGTTATAATTAAACTTCCCCTATAAACAGCATCCTACAGCGCAAACGGTTGAACGGAATGCAATGAAATTTGGTATACAGACTATACACAAGATGCGCTCACGGAATTTCAAAAAAAAAAAAAAAAAAAAAAAAAAAAATAGTTCCAAAATGTCCACCGGGGGCGCTTTTTCCAGAAAAACATTAAATTTAACACAACAAACGGACAAAACAGCCGGTTTTACATTTTATTACTCATAATTCTTGTTCTGTATTGTTAATATTGTTTCTGTATTCCATTTTGGTCGTTTATTGTGTTAAATTTAATGTTATTTCCGGAAAAGACGTCCTCTGGTGGACATTTTGGAGCTATTTTTTTTTTCTCGAAATTCTATGAGCGCATCACGTGTATAGTCTAGATTACAAATTTTGTTGCATTCCGTTCACCCGTTTGCGCTGTAGGATGCCGTTTATAGGGGAAGTTTAATTATAACCACCCTGTACAATATAACCATAGAGGAAATTAAGTACAGTAACCATGTTCGAGTTACCATTGATTGCGAAAAGCTTTTTTAATCTTTAAAAACCTCAGAAACCAATATATTTTCGAAATTTAAAGAAGAATTTGAAAGAAAAATGTTTATTTATTTCCCACTCATTTTCGGAAACGTTTCTGAGTAGATTTTATAGTGTATTAATCAATTTTCTCAATCGGACTATCGGTTGTATATTCTTAATTAAGCATTTTCAACTGCGTAACTGAATTTATACATGCAGGAGTAACAAAATAACATTAATGTTAATGCTTTTAATTTATCGTGGTTGCTGAATGTTTACGTGAGAATTGAGAGCATCTATAAATATTTTATTCCAGGTTGAGAAAACTGTTTAATACGCAATAAAAATTATTCGGAACCGTTTCCAATCCAAAAGTCAGCGGTAGCAACAGAAACTTTGTTTTTATATATTTGTTTCTTTAAATCTCGAAAATCTATTGTTTTCCGAAATTTGTAAAACTAAAAAAATAGCTAAGATTAAAAAAGCTAAGAAAGCTTTTCGAAATCATGGGTATCTCGTAAGAGGTTATTGTAAAATTTTGCTACTGGATATATTATACAGGGTGTCCACTCTCAGGGGTGTGGTACATTATACATAGTGTATAATGCCTAATTCCTAAACAGTTAGGCATAGGCATATAGTTCCAATTACAAAATTGTTTTAAATGAGGTAAAGAAGTATTGTAAAAGCGATTTGGGTAAAAAAAAAACATTTAAAAAAAATTCGAAATTAAAATTTTTATACAGTCCTCCGGTACTATATGTTATATTTAGTAAAAATATCCTATTACACTAAAAGTAACACAAAGAAAGTCCCATTCATTAAAACTGACCGAGTAATAGCTGTTTAAATTTGAAACGTCTTTTTTGCTGTGAAATAAGTGTCATTCACAAATTTACTTGAAATATAAAAAATCGTCAGATATAAAAAAATGGCAGTTGAAAGTAAAATAAACATTACAATATAAATTTGAAATCTACTTTCATTCTGACATACTAAAGAAAAATATACAACTTGTAGTAAAATATAAAATAAGAAATAGCAGAATTTTTGATAAGTACAATGATAAAAAGATATAGTCTCACTTCTTTGGAAAATGAGACATATTTTAAAATGCTATTTTATTATCTAATCTAAAATTTAATTTATAAAAATTCAAGTTAACTAAAAACTTGCTCGAAGTCACTCCCTGCGGCTGCAATGCATAAATGTAAATGTACACGCAAAATAAAACCTTCTAGTGCTTTAAGCACTTTGTATACGATCCCTAGAATTATGGCCCAACTCATTTGTGTTCAGATGCAGAAAATTGGTATAAGTCATGCAATTCAATGTATCATAACTCGGTCAATTTTAGTGTAAGACGAATTAGACATTTTTTTGTCTTATTTGTTAGTTCAATAGGAAATTTTACTAAATATCACTAAATTACTAAATATCACTTGTAGGACCGAGGTATATTATAAAACTTTGAATTTCGTAACTTTTTAAGAAATGTTTTTATTGATCAAAAAACTTTTTAAATAATTTTTTACCTCATTTAAGCATTTTTAAAATTGGAACTATATGTCTATTACTACCGGTTTAAAAATTAGCCATTGGACACCGTTGAGAGTGGACACCCTGTATTTTCAAAGATTAAGAAATATTTGTCTTTTTGACGATGTGAATTTAGGCTCATACTTTCAGTTCGCTTTACCCTTTATGTCTTTAATTCGGAATTAATGACCATTTCACTTTTTAAAGTATTTTACATGAATTTTTGAAAATGTGTTAAACGATTTTTGCAATAATTTTTTGAATATAGTTATTTCATCTGTTGAAATTAATAAAATAAATCTGTAATTATAAGGATTTTATGTAATATGTACATTTCTAGCCAAATTCTATAGGGTAACACCGGGAGAGTCGCCGCATACGGGATAGATGCCGCAACCCTTGTATTTTTTGTAATTAGCTATAGGTGGTCGTCAAACGCACAGTATAGGTGCGCAATGAGATTATTTTAACCAGTGTATAGCGAGAATCCCATTTCGATGCTTACTTGTAGAAGTACAATCCTTAATTGGACGCAAGTGCATGATTTCACTGTCCAAACTTTTAAACACGTTATGTTTAAATACATTTTATACACTAATTACTAAATGCATGCATGATTTCGAAGTCAAAACTAAGTGTAGGGTTTGTATAGAGTATTGTGTGTATGGTTACGCCATTCCCCTTAGCGATGGCAGGTAACTGTGATGGCCGAAGTCTGCACCATGCAAAATGGTATACATGCCGGACTACTATTCCGGTGTACATGCCGCAGTTTATTTTGTACGGGATGATTAAGTGTTATCAACTTTTCCTTTTCTTTTTGCACAGACTAACCATGTTAGACATGTTATCAAGTTTACTGAAACCAAAGGAGAAAAAGGGAAAAATAAAAAGTAAGAAGGGCAAGAAAGATGCAAGTCAAGATGATGATAATGAAAAATTGGATTACGCGTAACGCAGACGTTCTTTGCAAACTACTCCAAAAAAGAGGATGTGTAATTGGCTAAGTTGCATCATGTTTTTAAATGTAGTTACATAAAGACTTGTACTTTTTCGACACTTTTTCTGTAGATTGTAGTAAAAAAAATAGGTCTCTTAACCCATTCGGGACCATAGGCGCATATAAGCACCTTCATAAAGAGCTTACAAAATTTGTTTCTGGCACCAGTAAAAAATAAAAGTAATATTTGCTTTGTTTAATTAGAGTATTTTCATGATTATTTAAGTAAAGGTAACTTCTTTTAAAAAAGTGGTACCAACCGAATAAAATTTGTGTAAATGCTACTGGTCCCGAAAGGGTTAACAAATAAACTATGTAAACACAATTTTACTTTTTTTCTTTTCCCTTTCTAATACATTGATGTTACGTTGTTGCTGAAATAACAATTAAAATTTAATGTAAAAAAAGTAAATCAATAGTTTTAATAGTGAAAGTAGGCAACAATTATTAATTTAAATCTACTAATACATTTCATTGTACTCATTTAGTTTCATTTTGTTATTACATCGTTAATTATAGTCCAGATATGAATATTTTTTTTAATATTTTTATTTATAATTTCATTCTGTTCTTATTACAAGCGCGGCATAATTACCGAACAAGTGCGGCGTCTCAGCCTGAATGCACGGGTGACGCGCTGCAATGTAATGTTTTAGAAAAAAAATGTTAAAAAATATTAATAATTTGTTTTGAATTTTTTTGTTGCACTACACGCGTTGTATATTTAACATTAAATAGCACAGCATGATTTTTTTTAGTTTATGTCCACCATGGGACTTTATACACAAATTCAAAAAAATGTGCGACATAAATCCCGGAATTACCCTATTTAAAATATTGTTTATAGAACAGGATTAGAACATGTTCAATTACAAGATGGCCATAATTAAACTGACAGTACCCAGAGTGTTCTGTAGCGCGATCTAATTGAGAGAATGTCGCCTAATTTTGTAAGAAGATTAAACAAGACGGGGGACGAACGATTCCGCGAAAAAATGTAGTCCCAAAATTCACCGATAGGGGAATATGTGGCACTGTGTAACAGAAAAGAGAGTCAATACTGCCGAATCAATACGGAAATAAAATTATCTTTTATTTAGCACATTTAATGATTTAATTCAAGCTCAATATGGCATTAAAAGTCTTTTTTCTGTTACACAGCCTCACACATTCCCCTAGCGGTGACTTTTGGAACTATTTTTTTCTCGGAGTCCTTCGTCCCCTGTCTTGTTTAATCTTCTTACAAAATTTGGCGCCATTCTCTCAGTTAAATCGCGCTACGGAACACGCTGAGTTCTGTCAGTTTAATTCTGGCCACCTTGTATATTGGCCTTACAATATAAATATACAATTTTTTCAGAATATAAACTTTCCACTCCTTTTTTTTTTCAGCCAATTTTTAAAATATCGTTTTCGTTATTTTATAGAAAGTAGGGGATACAATTCGGACCACTCAGGTTAAAGAATATAAAGGAAAACTATTTTTTTTTTCATATTAATATATATTTTTTGATTGTCCAGTAACAACACCAAAACTTATTTTTATTTGAAAAGTATGAGTTTAGCATTAAACTAAAGTTTTGAAATGTAATAAAAGCGATACTTTCGTATGAGTTAATGGCCGAAAAGATCGTCAAAGATTATGTTACTTACAGCAGTTCTTTTTAATTCTGATCATTTCAGTTGTTTAAGCGCGTCGATCGATTAACTGTTTGTTAAATATCTGTTTTATTTACATTAATTTATTTTATTGATGAAGTGTTAACTTCGTTATTGAATATCAGCCGGAAACAAATGTTGAACTATTTTTATTAACTTAAGTTCAAACGGATTTATCTTTCATAATCATCCACTCGCGATAAAGATAGATTTCAAAAAATGGTAATTCATGCTTGAAAAGAATTTAAAAATCATAAAATATGAGCAACTTTCAATACAGTTTTCAAACAAATTGCATTTGTACGTACATTTTTCCCTCTAAACGACGCTGTAAAATTTTAAAATGTGCGATGTGTAGAAGTTTAGTTGCAGTAAAAGCAAATTTTATCGTCTGCTGTTGCTAACATCAAAATGACGTCAGCGTTACTGCCAGATACGCTTGATCTTTATAATATAGATAGGAAATATACAAATATATATATATACATATATATATATATATATATATATATATACAGTGAAATACGTTTAGCACGAAATCGCTTAACATGAAAAATCGGTTAATACGAAATGATATCGCGGTCCGGATAGTATGCTATGCAATTTAATATATATTTTTTCTTTTAACACAAAACAAAAATCGTTTAACATGAAAAAAAAAATCGCTTTCGATCTAGTTAGTTTGAGTTGAAATTGGTGAATTTTGCGCTAAAACCACCGAATTTTGAGTGAAAATCGGTAAATTTCGTGTGTTTTTTTGTTTTTTTTTGTAAATTGGCTTATGTTTTATGAGCACAATTGCTGAGAAGTCGGTGCGAAAAAAACAGCTATTTCGCTATTTCGCTTCAAATGAAGATGAAGCTGCTTAATACAGTTGATGAAAAAGAAGGACGAAAACAGAAATCTACAAACAGTTTGGCATTGTCGATTCTACTTTATCAATGATGATAAAAAAACTGGGATCCCATTACGTTAATGTTTGAGCGCAGTATGTTTCAGTCAGCGATAAAACGTATGAGAACCGCTAAGCACGAAGATTTAGTGACAGCTTTGCTTATTTGATTCAAACAAGCTAGATCTCAGAATGCTAAAAAAGACACTTCAAAAAAGTTATGATCCCCCCCCCCCCCCAAAAAAAAAACTATATAGTTTTTTACTTTCTTTTTATTCAAATGTATGCAACCTACTAGTAGTTTAACAGGAAATCAAAATAAAATTTGACGACGTCGAAAATATTTGTGAGTTTTGTTATTTTTTTTAAGAATCTTTTAACGCGAAATTCTTTTAGCACGAAAAAACATTTCGGCCCCCTCAATTTCGTGTTAAACGTATTTCACTGTACATTTTTCATCATAGAAACTTTCTACACCATGTCTCTGAACAACTAGAAGGCTGAACTGTTATAAATGAAAAGAAATTATTCAGTATAATATCGTTTTCCTTCATAATCATCAGCTCGCGATAAAGATAGACTTTAAAAAATGATAATTCAAGCTTGAAAAGTATTTAAAAATCATAAAATATGAGTAATAATGCAACGGATAATGGTTTAGAAACAAGATAAAGTAAAGTATATGTAACTCATCTTAACTTGTACCACTGCCAGTCTAAAAGTTAAATAAGTTTTATAAAAAATAGTTTTATGATACATCGTAAAAAAAGACAAATGTTTCCGAAATTATTACGAAATTTATTGCTGTTTAAAAAATGTAATATAATTTCTTGCGACTTACCCACGAAACTGAACCTTCCTGAATGTCAGAAACTAATAGTTTTCCGAGATTTAAGGAAGCATTTTTAAAATAAAGGTTTCTTTTGTAACTCGTAATTTACGGAAATGTCTACAAATAGTTTTTATACTGTCTTAATTAGTTTTCTCAACGAGAAGATTCTGTTTTTTGGATGACATAAATTCTCAAGTAAAAAATTTCATCTGCATAACTGAATATTTACAGGTGTGGGTAACCAAAAAAATGTTAATATTGCTGTCAATGTTGAGAGGCTACTTCAGACAAACGAAAAGACGCGTTCGCTAATGCTAATCCTAAGGAAGAAATTTATAAATATATCTCAGTCGCATTTCAATATTTGGAAATGATTTTTTTTTCATTGGATAACTAAGATCAATCTGTATGCGGGCCGTTTTTTGCTTTTGCTTTTTCGATTTCAGATTTTTTTTTTTTTTTTTTTTTTTTTTTTTTTTTTTTTTTTTTATGAGGATGCTTTTACTTTCGAAACCAGTTCTAAAAATGAAAATGTCCTCATTAAAAATACATGTAAACAAAATCGAAAAAGTAAACAACGGCCTTTGTGCAGATCGATCTCAACTATTCAATGCAAAAAAAAAAAAAAAAATCATTTAAAAATATTTAAATTCAAACGAGATATCTTTATAAATGCCTTCCATAGGATTAGCATTAGCGAGCTGGTCTTTTCGTTTGAATGAAGTAGCCTCTTAATGCTTTTAATTTAACATGTTTGTCCGTTTAACAGTCAGTTTACTCGAGAATTTATTGCATCTGAAAAACCGATACTTCGTGTTGATAAACTGATTAATGTACTGTATAAACCACTCGGCATAGTTTCAAAAAATTATGAGCACCAAAATTAATTTTTGTTTCAAAAACGAAATTTTTGTTTCAAAATTTCCGTAATTGACGTCTGTGTTGTATAGAGTGGCGCTGTGTTTAGTTGGAATGCGGAATAATGAATTGTTGTAGTGTGAACATATGTTTACGTTTAAGACTTGGTTAGTCACTATTTCTCTTTTCTTTTCTTTTCTTTTTTTCCCCTTTTTTCTTTATTTTAAGTAAATGTGAATTAATATCTTTTCATATATCAGTTAAAATTTAATATAATTTATTTTATCTTTCGAATTTAATGCCACGTAGAATGCCGTATAAATTCCAATTTAATTTATTCAGTTACTTTTTTAATTTGTATCAAATAAAAAATTTAACATATGAAGTAACTTATTAAATATTAAATAACTGTTTTCATCTGTTATTCGTTTAATATAATAATTAAAAAAGGATACGATAAATATTATTTCTAATTGAAAAAAAATGATTAATTTCTAAAATTATGATAGAAATTTTATTTTTTAAATGCTTGCAATTTTGAAAAGGAGTCATAATTGTTCCTATTTTATATGCATGTAATACTTTTTTTGGGGGGGGGGGGGGGCATTAAATACTAGTATTCTTACAATAATAATTCTTTTTAAATTGTAATACTAATTAAGTTAAAAATAAAAGAGCAATCTCATTCAATTAGAAATAAATTAACATATCTTATTTGTCTGATAAAGGTAATGTTTATGTATCAAGATATTTTAATTACAAATAGGGAGCGCTAAGTTAACACCACCCCCTTTCTGAATATCACAATATCAAAAATATCAATATTTAGCTATTAATTATCTCTAATTTTATGTCTTTAGCGTTGACTTACGCCCCCCCCCCCCTCCTCCCCAATTTCAAATTTAAAAAATGCCAATATTTGGCTGTCAATTAGCTGAAATTTTATTTTTAAAACTAACACTGTAGTATTTTTCTTTCTTTCTTTCTTTTTAAATAAAATGTTTTAAAAATGTTTTTAAATTTTTTTACAATATTTAAAAAAATAATCTGATATTTAAATGAATTTTATTAATTCTTTTTAAGTTTCAGATAGTTGGGAAGGAAATGTTACAGTTTATTTTTCATAATGATTTTAAAATAATACTTATTATTATTTAATAAAAAAACTCTATTTTTAATTTTAATATTTTTTAATCTATTCACTTTAACGGATTCGCACATAAAACTTAAAACATATCTGAAACATAATAAAGAAATTATAGATGTATATACAAATAAATAAATAAATATAATAGTAAAATAAAATTTTTAAAATCTTGCAAAAAAGAAGCAATTATTACTTATAATACATTCTTTCATGCACGTAATATTTTAAAGACTAATTTTTTTCTTTTTATAAAGCATGAAATTAAAAAGCTAAATTTTCAAAATTATGGAAATATTCAGAATTGTACACTCAATTGAAAAATATCTCCAACGAAAATACGTTCCTTGCTTAACACCGTGCCTTTACTTCATAAAAAGCATCTGAAATAAGTAATGACATTTGGAAACGTAACTCGAGTCCCCATGGCATGGTGGATAAGGGCGCTAATCTGGTACACTCCGGTTCCCCAGTTCGATTCCAACCCTAGGTAAGTGTTTTTTCATTACTGTTATTTGAATAAATTAGAGGTACGCTACCTTGATAAACGTGTCCGTTGAAATTCATAAAGGTGTAAGTTTCTCGAAAAGTTGTATAATATATATATATATATATATATATTTTTTTTTTTTTTTTTGCCTTTGAAACAAAAAAAATTTAAATACGGATATACGAAAAAAAAAAGGAAAAATTTTGTGAAAAAACGGAAGATTTTCTGGAATTTACGGAAAAAAAATTTCCGTACTGTACTGGCGTAAATAGTACTGGCGTCTGGATTACCAGTACTATTTCCGTTTTTTAACGGAACTTTTTTTTTACAGTGTACCATTTATAGTTCGACATTCAAATGTATTCCGTTAGATAGCGGCCAATGAGGAAAAGCCTTTTAATATACATTATTTCAAACACGATGAAATTGTTATACATTTTTGAGGGATACTAAAACATACTTTCTGTAGAATATGGAGCACATAGCATTTATCATTCATTTACATTATCACAGAAAATAATTTCGTTTCATAATGATCTGCGCTGAAAAATCCTTTCCAATGTGTTTTAAAGATGTTACACTATGTTTTAAAGATGTTGTAAAATATGGTATACATAGTATTTATTTATTTGCAAGTAAGCACAAAAGAATTCGGTTAGAATACTGTTTGTAAGCAATTTCTGGAAATGTGTTTTCAGTTGTGATATGCGTTTTTAACTTTAACTAAATTGATGAATATTACGTGGTGTGTATATAGATTATGTTGATTATAAAGAGGGCTACACAAAAGAATTCGTATGTATTATTGTCTATGGGCGTGAATTGCTGCAGGGTAATTTTAATTGTATTATGAATTTTTCTGCTCAACTATATTTAGTATACTAAGAGTAATTGTAGAATATAACTAAATTCATATACAGGGCTACGTCATATTCATATACATTAATTCATATACAATACTTCCAAATTCAATTATTTGAAAAAGTAAACTAGCCTACATTATTTTCTGAACTGATGAGTCACTGGGTTTTAATGCTGAAACAGAAAATGCTATCAAAAGTGCTCTATCACGTAAAGTTTTCCAGGTACATAACTTTAAAGATACATATTATGAAATTAATTTTCGAGAACAATATGCATTTCTAACCTATAAATATTTTTACCGAAAACGGAAAAACGAATCTGTGTCAATACAAAATTACAGCTAATCACGCAAAGTGGTTTTTGAGTTATGTTTAAAAAACTACTTGCATTGCAGTTTGTTTTGGATAATTTAAAAATAAACTAACTGTGGAGCTCCAAAATTTATATCTGCATAATTCCTACACTGGTCTACCGGATGATTTCTTGTTTGGTAACCAAATGTAAAATTTACTGAAGAATCCAAATATGATGCCAATATTGGTTATCATTATTGAAAATTTCAAAGCTTCTGACAATTTCAATTTCGAGACAGCATCCAAAACTCAAGGAGTTATAACAAAAATGTAAGATCTGATGCATAAAAGTTGAATTCAATTTTGACTGAGCAAAAGCAAAAGGGGGTAGAAAGGCTTTTTTTTTCAATTTGAAGAAAAATTTTGAAAAGAATATTTTAAAATCAAACTAAGAAGGTTTAGGAATTTTTATAGAATAATGAAAACCACTTTTAACGTATATTGTAAAATTTATAGCAGTACTGTTTTTTTATAGGTTATTCTACCAATATTTTAACAAAGTAATAAGAAAAAATAAAGTTTAATCTAGACTCCATATTAAAGACCTGTTCCTTGATATCTATTTGAATTGTTTCAGAACCTATAAAGGATCTAATCTTGTTATTCGAGTACCTTTTTAAGGAGGATGTACAAATGTCTAATTATTTTAAGTTATATACCACAATATAATACGCAACTGATTGCCATGAAGATAATAATATGCGGAAGGTTAAGTCATTCCTCATACCCTTAACCTATTTTCGATAAATTCTGACAGTTTATCCTCTGCATATATCAATGTAGAGCTACTAGCATAATATCATGATGCTACATGAGGACTTACATTATTATTATGTCCGAGCAAGCAATTTATTGATATAAACATCGATTTTGGTAGCTATCCAGATTATTTGGATAATTCGAATAAAGTTTTTCTGAGATTAAATCATTCTACTTCTACACTGCGAAAAACTGCCAATAATTTTACTGGAGTCCAATATATCTTGAGTATAATATTTAGTATTTTAATGATTATTCTATTTAAATACGACCAATTAGACAATACAAGTAGAAATTGTTAATAAGGTAATACTAATTGTTATTTACTTATGAAAACACAATTATGAGGCAATTTCTCTACAAATTTGTGTATAAAATGTGTAAAATTTAGTTAAATAAAAGTTAGTTTTCTGTTATCCATATATTTTGTTAAGACGCAAAATCTCTTAACACAATTTTATTTTAAGTTTATATTTTGAATTTTTGTTATTTCAGCGTTGATAAGACTATTTATTTTCACTTCAAATCTCTATGAATAATTGCCTGTTTTATCTTTGATAATAATATTCCACTTCTGAACTCGTAAAATAGGCGATGATTTTGCAAATATTCAATACAATCTCAGCACTATATTTAGTATTTTAATGACCATTCTATTTAAGTACAACAAATTTGAAAGTGCACTTTAAAGACACTATTATAAGAAAATAATAATTACGATTTCTTCGTAAAAATAGAGTAACATATTTAAAATGAGCTATCTATTTTCAATAAACTATAGTTAGAGGGAAAAAAGCATTAACACAATTCTTTCGAAGTTTATACTTTGCATTTTTGTAATTTAAGCTTAGATTAGTTTTCATTTCAAAGCTATGAATTATGGATTATCTGTGTCACATATATAGAAATACAGTTCAATAAAATTACGTTTGTTACATGTTCTTTCAAGACGTGAAATCTTTTAACACATTTTTAAAAGTGTATATCTAATACTTAAGTCATTTTGGCAAGATGTCAACAATTTGTTCTATATTTAAAATTTTAAATAATGGATGAAATGTGTCATGTGTCTAAGTTTTGTGATGTCCCTGATTGGTTAATCAATATTCGGAAATTAAAGCTCTTGAGATGTGCTTTGTTATGTTTCAAAGTATATTTATATCGAGATAAAATTTTGAACTCCGAAGTTATCTTCTTTCTAAAAATCGACTATACTTTACTAATGAATTTATTGAATGTTCATAAAATTTAAAATTACCAAATTAAAAAAGCCTTTAAAACAAATAAATTATAAGTACTAAAAATGGTTTAACGATGAGGTTTTTTTTTTTTTTTTTTTTTTTTTTTTTTTAATGTACTAAAATGGAAAAAAATGTCGAAAAACAATTGATTGAAATAATTAGCTTTTTTAAAAGAAAAACATTGAATTACCAGTGATTTTTTATCACTTTTTTTATTTAAAAAATAAAATAGATGTACAATTTTAAATCCAGCTTCCTGTCAAGTAAAAAAGGGATAAACGGTCTTATGGAGATCGAACCCTCATCCATTCACACACTGCTAAGAACTGAAAGATTACGCAGTTACCATCCTTCTCACGGTTCAATCAAAGGACACCAGCTGATTTCTGAAGTAAACAATGACATAAGTGATGATCTTTACGTATGCTAATTCGACAAAGATTTTAGCCTCCTGGTGAATAACGCAGGCAAATTTCAAGGCTTTTTTTTTTTTTTTTTTTTTTTAAACAGTATATTGTATTGTTATCGAAAATACGTCACACTACCAAAAATGTGGTTAATTGTAGCACTGTAACTGTTTTAAAATTTGGTTTCAAGATTTGAGCCGATCGGACAGACAGAGCAAGTTAAATAAAATTGTAAAAGCTAAACAGGTTTCGTATGGGGGTTTCCTTTTTAACATAACTAGTCCCTAAAAATGTAATTTAATCTAATAATAAATATGGGGAACATATCTTTTCGCAAACATTAGATATAAAAAGTTACTATTCGGACTGTACAAAAGCTAATTTTTATTATCATTTATTTAAATAAGGTTAATTATTATAAAACAAAAATATCATTCGTGTAAAAATAATTTATTATCTTAATTTCAAATAAAATAAACATGAAAATTATTTTAGATGATTTTGATATATTAACATGAAAGCCTATAATATTAAAAGAAATAATTTTTCGGATCCAACGGTTAGTAATTATTATGCCAAAAACGTAAGTTATATTTTTCTTGATCCGCTAATGAATATTCAGGAATAACTAAAATATATTTTGTATCAATATTCCAATGAAACTGGTGCCACTACAATAGTCTTGGTTGTAAAATAAGGGAATATTCCGACATTTTAAAACTTTGACATTAAATGAAGTGTTTTTTATTTTTTTTAATTAAAAGTAACATTTTTATCTACTTTATTGCAGGAAATTTGATGTTAAAAATAAAAATACAGTGTGAGTCAAAAGTCTTTGATACATTTTTAAATTCAATAAAAAATCGAGTAATTGGCTAATCAGAGTGTGCTTTGGACATAAATGCTGCTCATGATCTATAGGTTTACTTAAGCATAACTTTGATTCAAAACATTGCCCATACAGTGCGTTATGCGTCTAAAAATGCGCGTAAAAGCAAAAAAACTCAAACAGTCTTTTTCTTTTGTATAATCTATGACATTATATTAAAATATGCTCCCTTTCTAGCTTAAATAACATCAAAACGGTACTCAGTTATGTTCTAAATGTTGAAATGTAGTAATTGATTGTGCAAAAATTAGTTTGTAACTGCTTATCTTGAATTTCTGATGTTTTTGAAGATTTGGAGGTATATTACAATCTAAGAGAAATTTTTGGTATACATTTTTTTACCTGCTTTTTTTATTTTCTTCATTACATTTTAAATGTGTCGTAGACCTTTGGTACGCCTGTATAAAGTTACTGCAAAAACAATTGAGTCCCTACGAAACTTCAAATAAAACTAGATATGTATTAGTACATACATCTATGTACAATTAGGAATCGTCTTGATGTGCAATGATTCAATTTGATTATCCATGTCGCACGTCTTAATTCAGATATTCAACTTGATTTGTCAATCAATATTGATAAATGTAAGCATTTTAGAAATTGCCAAAGAGCTGTCGTCTGCCCAGTCAATATTCCACACGTAAAATGTAAACGCCAACATAAAATGTAAAAATGTGGAATCTTGTGTTATGGAAAACAGACTATAATTTCTTATTGCATCAATTGTAAGTTAAAACCTTTATACAACTTTGCATCATCGTATTTAATGACATCAACCTGTGATTCATAATTCACCAGATTTTATTTAAAGACACCAGTATAAGATTACGTCATTAAATAAAATTTCCTAATTGCATTAAAGATATTTTTCTTTTCTAATTATATAAAGATGATTAAACATTAAAATATAAACACAATTTTCATACAAAAAAAAATTACTGCTTCTGTAAGTTTCAATTAAAATGATATAGAAATTACTGATATTCATTTATACGAAAAGTGCTAATTTAAAATCGCCTTTAAATGTAATTGATATAAAACTACTTATAAATACTGAATAGAATTCTTTTTCAATTTGACGGTCAATTAAGAATTTCCTCATTTAAAATACTACATCTTTTAGAATAAAATCTTAAATGAGAAACTTAAAGTAGGCATAATGATTTACAAAAGCAATTAAGGAGGGTGGGTCATAATAACCAAAAGGTTCCAGTTCATTACGTCCCTAAATAGCTTAAGTAAATTGCTTAATTAGGTATCTGTCTCTGACTTCAATAGCTGTAATTGATTAAAATAGGTATATTCAATCATCTTTTATAACGGATGAGTTAGTTATGAAAAGAGCTTAGAAAAGGTATTAGAATAATAAACTAAATAACTTAATATCTAATTATGAAAAAGCATAACATTTTACATGTTAACTTCAAGAGTTTGTTTACTCAATACCATTTTATGAATTTTGATTTTAAAGAATTAAGTACCTATTATATGCTTGAAATTGACGCATGGGTTAAAGATGTTTATGACTCACATTCAAAGACATTGCTTTATACGGTATGCATTTATTTTTAATGGATTTTGTATTAGCATATTAATTTGAATAATAAAAAAATATTTACAATAATAAAAAATGCTTTTTGATAAATTCTTGGTACAATAAAATATCACTATTATAATATCTATTAACTTATCAGGATTTTAAATTTAATAATAAAACAAAAATTACAATAATAAAAGAAATGCTTTTTGGTAAATTTTTTGTACAATAAAATATCGTTGTTATCATATCTATTAACTAAATAATGTATTAAAATTAATTAAGAACCAGATGTGACTCTTTTATTGCTATTAAATTATTCGATCCATTAAAATTTCAAGATGTTTCCGTAAGGAAATTTATTTCTATTTAAGCAAATCTATCAAACTTTTCCAGTGTTGGCCTTGCAGTGGGTTTTTGTTAGAATTGAAATAAAAGTTTTAAAAGATGCAGGTATAAAAGATAAAAAGGGATAAAATACGAACTTACTTTTTACTATTCATTGAAATCTTCATTCAATAACTAGTCATTTCCATTTGTTTAGCTGTACTGATACATAAAAAAGTTCGAAAATGGTTTTTCTTAAGCATTAAAGAACAATTCAGCTGATATTGTATCAAAATTAACTTAACCCTCTGTCAGGCGCACCTTTAAAATCCCGGTTTTGGGCGCAGTTTGCCTGACAGGCGCTGTTCAAACACTCCGTTATGTCGCATGTGTATCTTATTGATAAAAGCCGCCATTTTCCTCTCGTAAGTTTTCAATGTATTATCTAGTCTAAGAGCAACTGTAGCGGCTGAAAAACTTTTACCGGTGGTCGGAAGTTAAAAGCCTAACCTTATTTCATAGGTTCCGAATCTACTTGTGTCAAAACTTTCAAGAAGAAAATGGCGACTTGTATCACAGGGATACACATTCGACTAACGCGGGTTTAAATCGACATTAGCTGCGCATTAAATTAATTATAATGCTCTTAACCTTCATTAAGAAGTAAAAAATAAGAATATCAGAAATCTGATTAAAAAAAACCTCGTTTATTAACTTCAAGTAAAAGAAAAATAATACCGTGGCAGTCTTCAGCTAGCCTCGTCAGCTGGCCTGTCAGGAGGTTGCGCCCAAATATTTTAAAACTTAAAATACCTACTTACGCCCCCCCCCTCCCTCTCAAAAACTCTGAAAACAAGATAAAGCTTCAATTATTTTGTTACATTAAAATACTTTTTTAATTAATTAATTTATTTTTATCTTCTGGCACCCCATAAAATAGGTAGTATCGGTTTTAACAAAATTTTATAGAAAAGCTTATTTTCTTTCGCTAAATTTGGAATGTTGTATAGACGCATTGCAAAAACTATATTCGTTCACTTTTCAAGAGTAGACTGTTAGTTCACACCGATGATTTTTTAGTACGCCAAGGAATTTGATATTTTAGTACATTAATACAAATAGCTACTACTGGCTTTGAGAATTGAAAGTTGATATTCTAGATAAGAAGGTATTTTTATTGTTGAAGGTATTTTTATTTCTTCTTTAACCCTTTCAGGGGCAAGGTACTTGTATTCGTAAAATGTTCGAATAATTTAATGACACCAGTATTAGCAAGAGATTTTATTTGTAAAGAAGTAAAAGTAAATTTTCGCGCACTTAATATAGATGACATTTTCATCATAAAATTCTGGTGTCAATGTGGCAATTTGGGATTAAAATTATGTGATGCCGTGACGGCATCACCGCCCTTCAAGGAGTTAATGAACTTGAACGATTTTGGATAACAGTCTTTTATTTCAAATAACTATATATAATTGTTGTTTTTGTAAATAAAGTTCTATTTTTTCCTATGTATAGTATTTCCAATTTATATTTATGTAATATTAAAAGTACAGTATAACCCAATTTTAACTTCCCAGAATTTACTTCGTCCCGCGATTTTCCACTTTTTTTCACCCTTCTTCTCTCTTGAAGTGTATAAATAGTTCCAGAATACGACAGAGGCAAACTTCCACAAGTATTTTAGTATAGCAGTTTTCGACTTACTTAAACGCAGGCCTTTTTTTAAATCTTAAAAATGTGGAAATTTCTCTTTATAAAATACGGGTAGAAGTTTTCCTGTGTAAAACCGCTGCAATTTACATCTTTTCTGTTACCTATTTTGAAAAATGTAAAATGCGGAGTTTCATTGTATTGTAATACTGAACAATTTTGATAAAGCCGAAGTTTCAAAATTCGGTAAAAAGAAAACTTGTTCCTTACTTATACAAGATTATGTGTTACACATAAATATTTGTCACAACACATTTATTATTCAACTCACTCATAAGCATAACATTATCTGAAATTAAACTCAGTTCCTCAAAATAACATGAAACACAAACATCTAAAATTAGAATTAAGATTACAGAATAAAACAAATTAGATTCCTAATCAACGTCAAGTTTACATGTCAGAGCTGTGTTTTCCAGCGAAATCTATTCAACCAATTTCTTCTTCTGCTGTTTCGCAAACTCTATCTTAATGCACAGAATGTGGCAATTTTAGACGTAATTAATCGTTTTCCAGATCTTTCGCAACTTATATATTAACGATAGATGACAGGAATATGGGAATAAAGCTTGTCTTATTTGTGTTTCTTGCGAGATTTTCAGGATTCTGTAACACTAATTGAAGTCTTAAATTCACATCAGAGTGAAAATGTTGATCCGTGTTTAATACCAGTTACAGAAGGGATCGTCCAACAATTAAATTTGCAACAACGGTTTTATCAATGAAGAATTAGTTTCTATTCTAGTTTTGAATTTAAACAATGGGGAATGTTAATTAGTTTTAATCCCGAAAGAGAAAAGAGAAAAGGGAAAATAGATAAGAAGTTGCAGCTTATTAAATACGAAATACACAGAGATAAGATGTTTTTAAATTAATATTTAAATTTAATTATTGATTCAATATTAATAAGGATTAAAATTATGCAAATTGGTGAAATACAAATAGGATATTAAACTATTTTCTTCCAAATATAGATTTTAATTCTTTTAAAGTTAGACTTCTTATTGAAGAACTTTGCGTCTTGAAACAATTTACTTAGTGGATTATCAGTAAAAATAATCTTACTTCAATTTTAATATTTAATTAAATATAGTGTTCTTTTGTGCGTAGAAAGTATGAAATATATTTTTTTAATGAATTGATTATTACAATTTTTCAAAGTTGTTGCTAATAGGAACTTATTTTCTGAGCACAATGCACACTTTTGAGATTTAATAAGCAAAGTTTTTTTATATCAAAAATACAGGGTTAGCATAAATGAATAACGGGAATTAAAAAAATATATATTTTTTTTCAAAACTATTAAACATATTATAATAAATGATATATTTAAATAATGTTACATTTACAAATGTTTGATGCGTGAACCTTTCGTAACACGACAAACATCTAATCTGCAAACAAGATCATTCCACATACTTTACAGTTTTACGCCATCAATCGTTGTTAATGCAGCACTGGTTTGTCCATTAAGTTCTTCAAGTGTTTCCAGAAATGGTGATTCATAAACAAGATCTTTGATGTAACGCCATAGAAAAAAAGTCCTTCCGGCCAGTGCCGGGAGGAAGAGGTAGCTTTCATAATCTTTATTTAAAAAAAGCCAAATTATATCATTCAAACACACGAAGCTCAATTTAATGGAAACCGAATATAGGAGATTCAATACTAATTTTTATCAATATAATGAATGAGAATTTCGCGAAATTAGTCAGCTTTATCCAAGCTGCTTTTCTTTAAAGTAACATATATTTGGCTGCCAAATTCGGCTATTTATTAAAGTGCCTGTCATTTTAAGACAACATGGTGGATGAGGCTAAGCAGTGAACTTGGTCGAGACCTTAGTAATTGCTGTGCACATGCTCACTCACATCGGAATCGGTTAATATATAGGAGTGCTGTCGCATGCAAAAAATCAGATTTTTCAAAATGTCACCCACAATAGAAATTGAAACTGCTATATCTGAGCCATTTTTTAAGGTAAAGACAAACAACAAATGCTCCTGAATCCTTATATCAAGGTCAAATACTTAAGAAAGAAACCTTTTTCAATTTCTAATTTTTTTGCACCTCACTTTAAATATATATATATTTTTTAATTTAATGGTCACCATTTTGAAACAAGATGGCTGATGAATCTGGCCAGCGAACTTGGTCGAGGTGTTGATATATACTATCCACATGCCTTCTTACATCGAAATAGGCGAATACGTGTGTTATCGCGTGACAAATACAAGATCGTTTCAAAATGTTAGCCATGCTAGACATTCAAAGTGCTATAAATCAACCATTTTTTAAGATATAAACAAAAGAACAAATTTTCAGAAACAAAAACTGCTCCGGAATCTTTGTATTAAGGCCAAATACATAAAAAAATCTTTTTCATTTTCCAATTGTTTAATACCTCATTTTGAATTTTAAATTTAATTTTTTTTAATGGCAACCCTTTTGAAACAAGATGGCGAATGAAGCTGGCCATCGAACTCGGTCGAGACATTGGTATGTACTATGTACAGACCAAGTTACATCCAAATAGGTTCATAATTACGCCTGTTATCGCGTGACAAAAATCAGGTCGTTTTAAAATGTCAGCCACAAGAGAAATTCAAAATGCTATTACTCAGCCATTTTTTTTTTAGATATAGACGAAAGAAAAACTGTTCCGGAATCTTTGTATTAAGGTCAAACACATACAAAAAAAATCTTTTTCACTTTCCAATTTTTTGGTATCTCATTTAAATTTTTTTATTTTTTAATTTTTTTAAATGACCGCCATTTTGAAACAAGATGGCGGATGAAGCCGGCCAACGAACTCGGTCGAGAGATTGGTATGTACTATGCACACACTGAATTACATCCAAATCGGTTCATAAATACGCCTTTTATCGCGTGACAAAATTAAGGACGTTTCAAAATGTCAGCCACGCTAGAAATTCAAAATGCTATAACTCAGCCATTTTTTAAGATATAGACGAAACAAAAACTGCTCCGGAATCTTTGTATAAAGGTCAAATACATAAGAAAAAATATTTTTTCATTTTCAATTTTTTGGTACCACACTTCAAATTTTAAATTTTTAAAAAAATTTTAAATGGCCGCCATTTTGAAACAAAATGGCGGATGAAGCTGGCCAACGAACTCGGTCGAGAGATTGGTATGTACTATGCACACACTGAATTACATCCAAATCGGTTCATAAATACGCCTTTTATCGCGTGACAAAATTAAGGACGTTTCAAAATGTCAGCCACGCTAGAAATTCAAAATGCTATAACTCAGCCATTTTTTAAGATATAGACGAAACAAAAACTGCTCCGAAATCTTTGTATAAAGGTCAAATACATAAGAAAAAATATTTTTCCATTTTCAATTTTTTGGTACCACATTTCAAATTTTAAATTTTAAAAAAAATTTTAAATGGCCGCCATTTTGAAACAAAATGGCGGATGAAGCTGGCCAACGAACTCGGTCGAGAGATTGGTATGTACTATGTACACACTGAATTACATCGAAATCGGTTCATAAATATGCCTTTTATCGCGTGACAAAATTCAGGACGTTTCAAAATGTCAGCCACGCTAGAAATTCAAAATGCTATAACTCAGCCATTTTTTAAGATATAGACGAAACAAAAACTGCTCCGGAATCTTTGTATAAAGGTCAAATACATAAGAAAAAAATATTTTTCCATTTTTAATTTTTTGGTACCATATTTCAAGTTTTAAAAATTTTTAAAAATTTTTAATGGCCGCCATTTTGAAACTAAACGGCGGATGAAGCTGGCCAACGAACTCGGTCGAGAGATTGGTATGTACTATATACACACTGAATTACATCCAAATCGGTTCATAAATACGCCTTTTATCGCGTGACAAAATTCAGGACGTTTCAAAATGTCAGCCACGCTAGAAATTCAAAATGCTATAACTCAGCCATTTTTTAAGATATAGACGAAACAAAAACTGCTCCGGAATCTTTGTATAAAGGTAAAATACATAAGAAAAAAATATTTTTCCATTTTTAATTTTTTGGTACCAAATTTCAAGTTTTAAAATTTTTTAAAAATTTTAAATGGCCGCCATTTTGAAACAAAACGGCGGATGAAGCTGGCCAACGAACTCGGTCGAGACATTGGTATGTACTATGTACACACCAAATTTCATCGAAATCGGTTCATAATTACGGGAGTTACAGTGTGACATAGGTCAGATATATATATATATATATATATATATATATATATATATATATATATATATATATATATATATATATATATCAATTTTGAACGGAGGGTGGTTTCGGGGTCTGGGGGTCATGATCGATGAAAATATACCAAAATTTTTTGAAATCGCTTTCCTCCGAACGGCTGCAATAGGTAGCTTTTTTGTAAAGAAAGCTACCTAAAAGCACATGGCGTAAGATCCAAGAAACTTAATGACCATGTGAATAAGGATAAAACTATCTCTCACTGCGAAGCGGCGAGTCTTCGTCAGACGATAGAAGATCTGTGGAGCCCATAGCTGCGCAGGAGTCATACAGGACGGGTTGCCTCGTGTGATGCCGCCATGACCCTGCAATCGTCCAAGGTCGAGCACTGTTCAGCGCACGTCACTCGATCTGCGCCCAAGCGTCTGGTGTCCGTCGCAACGACAGAAACCTCTATCAGCCTGAAGAGCCAAACGGTCATTTCGCTTGGTTTCCTACCCAGTTCAACCCAGCGACCCGAAGTAGTCGAAACCTATGAAGGAGATGAGTCCCACGAACCTTACCAAGGATTCCCAGGCAGGAGTTACTGTACGGAATCCTTCCAAGACTGTATGGTATAGTCAGCAGAGGCATCATTGGTCGGAGACCGATCGTGAATAAGGGTAACATATCGTTACCCACAAGTCCAATTGAGCGTTATAGTTTTCCTTTATTTGCATATACAGGGTGGTTATAATTAAACTTCCCTTATAAACAGCATCCTACAGCGCAAACGGGTGAGCGAAATGCAATGAAATTTGGTATATAGACTATACACGAGATGCGCTCACGGAATTTTTTTTAAAAAATTAGTTCCAAAATGTCCACCAGATGGCGCTTTTTCCGAAAAAAAACATTAAATGTAACACAATAAACCACCAAAACGGAATACAAAAACAATATTAACAATCCAGAACAAGAATTATGAGTAATAAAATGTAAAACCAGCTGTTTTGGCCGTTTATTGTGTTAAATTTAATGTTTTTTACCGGAAAAGTGCCATCTAGTGGACATTTTGGAACTAATTTTTTAAAAAAAATTCCGTGAGCGTATCTCGTGTATAGCCTATATACCAAATTTCATTGCATTCCGTTCTCCCGTTTGCGCTGTAGGATGCTATTTATAGGGGAAGTTTAATTATAACCCGCCTGTATATCGCTTATTGTAATATGTGTAATAATTTTGAAAATATAAGTTTTAAAAGCAGGTCATTCATTTGTGCTGACCCAGGAAAATTCTGGTGTGTTTCCGAAGATAAATTATTTCGGATAAAATTATTCATAACAAAAATTATTTTCTATCATACATAACTAATGTAAAAATGTATTGGACTAAAAATGTATTGTAGGTTATTGAATTATGAAAATATACCTCTATAGTACAGTAACTTTTGACTACATTGTAAAACCATGCCATGACTACGGCTTAAAAATGGAAATTATTGAAATGTCGAAAGATTACAATACCCATTATACGTCAGTGGTTTCTCAATCCATGTGCCTGGACAATATAGTACTCCATAAGAAGACTTCAGGTGTGCCGCGGAACATTCCAGTAAAGTTATATAAAACTTCACTGAACTAACAAAAGTACTTAAAATGAAATATTCTAAATTACGCAGTTTACTATACAGGGTGAAAAGGAAAGTCCCTTTAACCTGAAAATACTTGCAAATGGAGAGAGCTACAGCTATGCAAGTGAGGTAACGGTATAGTAAAGCGACTACGCCTGACCTAATGCAAATGACTGCAGTGCTTCTAGTGGCGAAATTTGGAAGATAGCTATTGAAAATCGTAAACGAAAAGAGATACAGCAAAATTTCCAGTTAGAAAGTTTAAGAGCATCAAATAATTAGTACGAAACGGCATTTCGTTCGCATGGATAGGAGACATCGTCGTCTGTACACCCAAAAATCGATGAGCGACGATTGTACTTTGCATATTCACATTCCGTAAACGTAGCAGTGCACAATTTCAGATTGTGACCTTGCACTGTGCTGCAATGTCTGTAAAAATTTAATTTCCAATGCATTTAAAATTTTAGATTAATCCTTTCAGGGGAAGACAAATTCTGTTCGTAAACTGATGAAATAATTGACTGACACCAGAATATTCAAAATAATTTCTTAGAAAATAAAAACCTGCTAATTTTCACTCTCATTACAAAAGCAAAATTTTATTAAAATATTCTTGCTGCCATTTATCAGTTTTGGAATTAAAATTAAGTAGATAGACCATCTAGCCACCGCCTTTGAAAGGGTTAAATCTATGTCGTCGTATTGAAGAAGCTTACAATGGACGTTCCATGCTGAGAAACAGACGCGCATGTAGAATTACTCTCACGAATACAAACGTATATCGTGAGCAATGGCGAACTTTTCGAACATACTGAATATTAACTTTTTATCACTGTGAGACAGTTTCTCTTTTTTGTTTTTTGTGTGATGTTATCAAAATGTATTGAGGTAAGTGCGTATTTATGCAAAAAATTGTGCGTATTTCTTCATACTTCTGGCTATTCCAGTCATACGTTTACAGAAAATGGAGTGCATCGATTTCGGACATTTTTGGGTATACAGGCGGAGATTTATCTTATCGATGTAAGCCATATGTCGCTTTGTACTAATTAATTGATGCTCTAAAACTTTCTAATTAGAAATTATGCTCTATCTCTTTTCGTTTTCGATTCACAATGGCTATCTTCCAAATTTCGCCACTAGGGGACGCTGCTGTCGTTTGCATTATGTTGGGAATAGTCGCTTGACTATACCGTTACCTCACTTGCATAGCTGTAGCTCTCTCCGTTCGCAAGTATTTTCAGGTTAAAGGGACTTTCCTTTGCACCCTGTATAATGATGTTTAGTGTCGTAAACAGGCATTTCCTTCCAGATTTGATTCATTGTTTATATATTCTTTGTAAAAATATCAGAAAATTGCAATAAAAATAATTCATGAAACGTATTATAATCTATTGGTTTTCTCTCAATTGCAAATTTACAATTATTTTTAAAAAATTATCTCAATGTTACATTTTGAGAAATAATCTTTCTGCAGCGAATAATGTTCAAAACAAAAATTAATCTTTGCTAGATCCTTGGGGAAAACATTACTAGTATGCCTATTTGGAAATAGTATCCTATCCGAAAATAATAGTAATAAGATATTATTAAAAAAATTACCTTTTATTATAAAATTATTTACTTCGTTTATATGCAGTGGGGAATTTTATTTGCGGTGCTAAATAAATTAATACAGACACACGTGTTTCATAGTGTTTTAAACGTTTTAAGTTTGGTGTCCCTTGGATATTAAAAACTGGATCGTGTGCGCAGCGAAAAAATAACATATACAGGCTGATTCTAAAATCCTGGGACAAAATTTAAGGGGAGGTAGGGGATATCACAAGGATTGAGATTTGCATAGCAACCCATGGTCGGAAACACTTTCCTAGTGCGGTAGTGACGACACAAAACACAAGAAAGACAGGACACGAATAAGAGGAAAAAAACATGTTTATTATCCTTAATACAGCAAAAAATATAGAAAAAAGAACATTAAAAAAACAATGATAGTCATCAAAGTAGGTATTCGAAATTACGACTCCGTGCCGTGATGCATGGAAGCGCATCTTCGGCTCATGGAAGAACTAATGTTCTCGAAAATACCCGGATGCCCGGACTTCTCCACCAGCTGCCACGATGCATGCAACAAGTTCCTCAGCATTTTCTAGCATTGTCTCGGCATTTTTGCAGCACTAAAAATAATAAACATGTTTTATCTCCCTATTCGTATCCTTTCTCTTTTGTGTTTTATGTCGTCACTACCGCGCCAGGAAAGCATTTCCGACGATGGGTTGCTATGGAAATCTGAATCCCTGTGATGTCCCCTACCTCCCCTTAAAGTTTTTCGCATGATTTTAGACTCACCCTGTATACACAATGATATGACAAGGGCCGAAGCGAGCTGAGATGCAAAATTATAGAAAATATGTTATTCAGTGAATTTTATATATTTCTAATACTTAAAACCGCGTAAAAGAAAACAACTGTAATGTTACTAAAATCTATCAATCATTCTTTATTAAAACTGAAAATAGACAGCGACTTTCTAGATTTGTTAGATTGTAACTATGCAAAACCTTTCTTAAAAATTGGATACTTTGAGAAATTCAATTATAACCATATTTTTCTCTAATTAAATAAAATTAATTAACTAACTATATGTAATTCAGTGACGAAAATGTGTTATACACCTCTTTATATTATTTCAAGATGAATGTGTAATGAAATCTCAGCAGTAACTATCCGAGTAACCTATGCTGACGGTATTCCAATTATCCTACGTTGATAGTAGCGGAGCAACATTGAGGATGACATAATCTGTTCCATACTGACAGTCTTATTCAATATTGTTTGATATGTTATAGAAGGGGTGGAAAATGATAAGAACGACACAAAAATTATGAAACCAGCTCGCGTTTACTATGCAAATGCGCAAATGTTTGAGATAAAAATAAATACATGATATTCCAATTCATATTAAAGCAATCGCTAACAAAATATTGTAAATATATTTTAAAATCAATTTAGAAATATATATTTTGTTAAACTTATGCTAGAGCAAAGTGAGAAGAACGCCATCGAAACGACTTCTCGTCATTCGTAGATATTTCCACATATAACTTTACAAAGCATTTAAAAGATATCTTGATCGCATTTGTTCAGATCGCAAATCTTTTTAACACTTCCCAACAAAGTTAAAAAGTGTTTATGACTTTGGTTTGCCTGTCCGTCTGTCCGCGCTCTAAGTCTCGTAAATATACTCGGATTGCCCTGAAGTTTTTGGATGTTATTAACATTTACTTATAACTTAAAGTTCACTATAGCACGATCCCTATTTCAAATGTTGTTTATAGCATGTTTAATTCATTTACATGGACAGTCAAAAGTACTCCGTTACATTACATGACGGCCAATGCGAAAAAATCGTTTCAATTTTTTTAATGGTGTTACACGCTTTCAAAAATAATACAATTGATATGCATTTATGAAGTGCACTAAAATATGCATTCTGTCGAATATGCGGTGCAAAGAATATTTATTATTCATTTACAAGGCCACACAAAAGAATTCCGTTACATAATCATATGGTGTGTGTGTGTGTGGGGGGGGGAGATTGTTTGCAGCGTATTTTAATTATGTTAAACTATTTCATATATAATGAAATTGATATACGTCGCTGCGGTTTACTATAAGTTATTTCATATATAATACGAAATGTTTAGCATTTACAGGGACACCCAAAAGATTTCAGATACTATATTGTGTCCGAAGTGCTGTAGATAAGCGATGATTGCTGGAAATGCATTTTTAATTATGATATGCGTTTTTATGTTTTACTGCATTTGCGCATATTATATGGTGTATATAAATGCTATAGTCATATACAGGTCTACACAAACGAATTCGTAAGGGTTACTGAGTATAAGCATAAATTGCTTAAAGGTTGTTTTTAAATTAGGCATTTTTACGCTGAACTGCATTTAGTTTACTAAAAAATATTTCTAGAATATAGATAAAATGATATACACGCTCATGGAAAGAATTGGATATAAGGCCGTCTATGGATGATATTTTCTGGTAATGTGATTTCAGTAGTTTTAAGACGGTTTTAGTTTGAATTAAATTTTAGCTAAATAGTGGCGTATAATAAAGGTACTAGATAAACTACAAGGCTGTACAAAAGTATTCAAGTATGTTTCTATCTATTAGTATAAAATGCTGAAAGAGAAATTTCAACATGTTATACGTTTTCTTACTAAACTAAATTTCCCCATGTATAGTATATATATCAGCCTACAAGTCAAATATAGGACTGCTCAAAAAAATTGGAGTAGATATTTGGCTATGGAATCAGTTGAAACCTGTTTTATTAATGTTTTATGCATTTTCTAAAATGCTTACTTAGTTGTCTTATTTAGCTTATTTCCCTAAATAACGAAGTTTTGTTATAGCATTCAGGAAGAATTGGAAAGTGTTTCATAATCTATACTCAAAGTATGATTTTTCTTTCTTGTTTTAAGATGAGGAGATGGAAAATTCTTTCTGTCTTCAAAAAAGACAAAATTCTGGTTATAATGACATCGAATGGTTCTTTCAAAGAATTGTTGATAAAATTGAACATTCAAAGACTGTCATTTTTACCTTTCTACCTCATCTGATTATTTATAACATTTCAAAGTATACAGGAAGGCTGAGAATGATTTTGATGCGAATCGAAAGTTTGATTACTCACACAGTCGCATGTAAAAGAATGGCGGCAAAACAAATTGAAAGCCAGATTATGATGCCAGTATCAGTATGGACTATAAGAAGAGAAATTAAAAGGTCAGTAATCCTTAAATATGTAAAAACACGTTTGTGTCCATATCTACATCTGCCCATAATAAAGAAAGCATTCAGTTGGAAGAGAAACATCAGTTGCAGCAAATGAATCGTTTTAAAATAAGTTTTATTTCTTTTAATTGCTAAAAGGTGTAAAATAAAAACTAAAAAAAACCCAGTAAAAACTGTTTTATTAGACGGTTTACATGTTTCGGCTTAATCGAAGCCAATATCAAAACAAATAAGAATACTCTATAGTAGCACGATCTATGGTGTAATAATTTGAAAGGGCATAATTCAATTTTTAACGTACTCTTTCAAGTTAGGCGCGTTATTTTTATTTTTACTTGGATGTACACTGTTAAAAAATTTTACGGGCAGAGGCTGGCAGCAGAGATTCCAGTCATACCCCGTAAAAAATGATCCATGCCCATCAAATGTGTCAACGTCTACACCTCAGCGGAGGAAAATGTATGGGGTCGTACCGTAATTTTGCTAACAGATGGGCTAGAACAGCAAGAATATGTGGATTGCCCTTAATTTTCTAAGTATTTAAAAAAATCCCTGTAACATTACTGGCAGAGGCCAGCAGCAGAGATTCCAGTCATACCCCGTAAAAAAAATCCATGCCCATCATTTTGTGCAGCCCGTAATTTTACAGGGCAAAGATATAATGCACTTCAAATCACAATAACACTTTACTTACTGCTCCGTAGCACGTTAGATAATCATCCCAGAATCGCTTTTTGGAGGGTTAAAAAATATGTTACGGTCGCGGTTAAGCGACATTATTTTTCGAAACACAACTAAAATGAAGGGTTACACCCTAGCGGAGGAAATGTATGGTGACGTACCGTATTTTTTTAGAGGATCAGACCGTTTTTCATCAAATAAGGCTGTTGCTCTTGAAAATTGAACAGCAAACGCTCACAAATTTACAGTTTTTTCTGAGAGTGTATAAATGTTGTTAGTTAAAAATGTACATCTTTCGGCTCCACCGGCGTCATTATCAAATCAAATAAGAATATTCTATAGTTGCACGATATAAGGTGTAATGATTTCATACGCCATCATTCAATTTTTCACGTACTCTTTCAGATTACGCAGGTTATTTTTATTTGTACTTGGATGTATGAATAACGTGTTTAATCGAAAGAGTACTGAAAAATTGAATGATAGCGTTTGAAATCATTACACCTTAGATTGTGCAACTATAGAATCTTCTTATTTATCTTGATAATGGCTTCGATGGAGCCGAAATAAGCAAACAGTGTAATAAAACATTATTTACTGCTTTTAAAAATTTTATTTTACTCTTTTTAGCAATTAAAATAAGTATAATATTAGTGGTTGTTATAATTTGTTATATTAGTTTCATTGTTGAAAAGAAATTTAATTTTGATGGTATGATATTTCTTCATGCTGGCATGGCCGTCGAAAGGAAACGACATCGTCAGCACACGTCAAAAGGACGTAGACCTCACAATGATTTTGGAAAACTTTACTCGTAAGATATAGTATGATAATTGCATTCCTAGAAGAAAGAAAAATAGACATACATACAGGGTGTCCATAATTAAACGACCCTACTTTAAAGTAGTCTACAGACAAAACTATTGTTCATAAAGTTCTGAAATTTTGTGAAGGACATAATAAAGAGATGGAAATTTGTTTAAGTAATAAAAAAGTTCAAAATTTCGCCACCAGAGGGCGATTTTTAATAAATTACACATTTAGCATTACGGTAGTTTAGAAATTTTATTTACAGGGTGTCCATAACTAAACGACCCTATTTTAAAGCTATCTACAGACGAAACTATTGTTCAGATTGTTGGGAAATTTTGTGGAGGACATAATAAAGGTAGGGGAATTTGTTTGAGCGAAAAAAATTAGGAGGCCGCTTTTTTACGAATTACTTATTTAGCATACATTTCAAATTGCTTAATAAATTTCGTTATAATAATCAAACATGTTCTGCATGACGATCATCATCTTCAGATACCATCATCAGATTTCAGATGAAATTGTAAGATAGCATGTTGAACAGTGGAAACCCGTTGAACTTCGTCCTCCTTGGAGTATAAAACTGGTAAGCAGAACTTGTCTGAGTTTACCTTTTCTTTTGCAAAGGAAACGCTGAGGTAGACATGCCATTACGCAGCCACCGAAGACAATATCAGCAGCTGTCAGAGTTCGAGAGGGGAAGAATCATCGGGATGATGGAAGCTGGGTGGTCAGCTCGGCGAGTAGCTCGTCAAGTAGGCCGTTCTGATTTTACTGTGAGGAGGTGTTGGGACCAGTGGACTGAAGAGACGTCATTTACATGGCAACCAGGCTCGGGACGCCCTCGACAGATCAGTCGTCGAGAAGAACGCACATCATACGAAACGCACGCGTAGATCCATTAGCCTCATTGGCCGCTATCCAGACGCAGGCAGCACCTTCACTACGGGCCCCTGTGTCTTCCCAAACCATCGCAAGGTGCCTGGATGAAGGACATCTGGTATTGCGGCGCCCATTACGTGTGCTGCTAATGACACCTACCAACCGACGCCTCCGCTTGGGGTGGTGTCGACCACGACGGGATTGGTCTGCAACGGATTGGAACCAGGTCGTCTTCAGCGACGAGTCTAGATTCAATTTGAGCAGCGATGACAATCGTGTTCGTGTGTGGAGGCCCCGTGATGAATGCCTCAATTCTGCCTTCGCTTTACAGCGACATACCGCTCCCACAGCTGGTGTGATGGTATGGGGTGCCATTGCTTACGATACACGGTCACCCCTAATGTTGATCCGTGGCACAATCACAGCCCAGCGGTACGTCCAGGACATCCTTCAGCCACATGTGTTACCACTCGTGGTTAGGCTCCCAAGAGCCATTTTTCAGCAAGACAATGCTCGGTCACACACAGCAACGATGTCAAAAGCCTGCCTCCGCCACATTACCACCCTTCCCTGACCTGCTCGATCCCCATATTTGTCACCAATCGAGCATATCTGGGATCATTTGGGACGGCAAGTTGGACACCTACGAGTTTGGTTGAACTCGAGGCGCGTTTATAGCAACTGTGGAACGAGATGTCTCAGGACATCATACGGAACTTGTATGCCTCAATGCCCGCTCGTATCGCATCGTGCATTCACGGTAGAGGGGGTCCAACAGAGTACTAAAATTTCCGTCCATTTGTACTTTTTTCTGCAATAAATTATCCTTTTTCTTTGGTTTTCTAATCACTTACTTATATCATAGTACTACTTACGCGTGTAAAATTTCGTTTCATTTGGACGACTTTTTCTTGGTGCGCAAATTTTTATGGCAATGAGTGTATATATCCAATGGCAGTTTTTAGTTTCAATAGCGAATTCTTATCTCACAGTAAACGACGACCACAAGGCAATAAAGAAAAAAAAAAGCTTTGAAAGGTCACCAAATTCATTCTTACTTCCTGGCATAAAACCGCAGATTAAAAAATGATAAATAAAGTACATGAGACTCGCCTATTATATGAAGCTGCCAGTGAAAATATACATACGTATTTGATTTGCAATACACTCTAATACTGATTTTTTGATTATTTTTAATAAAAAAAGTAATTTGAAATTTATAATAGGAAAAAGTAAAAAGCTATAACTAGATTTTGCACTTAGAATAACTTTATTTATATACACTTATACGAAAAATACAAAAATGACAGTTAGATGTTACTATATATATTTAAGACGAAAGAAGTTCGGAAACTATAAGTTATTTTTTTCTTCATGTTATTAATATAGAATATGTATTTATTTATTTTTATTGATAGTTGAATAGCTTTTGTGATTATCCTCTGATCTACACAAAAAGTTGCCCATGTGGCAATATATAAATTTAAAAAATATATAATTTTAAATGATAAGGATTTTCATTTTTTTCGGGAAGGGGGTGGGATTTTGTATGAAATTTTCGTAAAGCTGACATTTTAAATCTTACACTGATTATAATGAAAGTTTTGAACTTTTAGAGTAAGACAAAATTAAAAATGCAAATATATTTAACAAAATACCGAAGAATTTTTTTTCTCAATGTTATTAAAGTAGAATATTTATTTTATTTTTTTATTCAAATAAAATATAATAAAATAAAATAAAATAAAATAAATAGCCGTTGTATAAATAGCTGTATCAACTGACATATATGTAAAATTGCCTATGTGGCAATGTAATTTTTTTTAATCTAATTTTTAAATTATATGAATTTTCTTTTTTTTTGGGGGGGGGGGGATTTTTTTCAAATTCTGTACATCTGATTTTTTAAATCTTTTTTCGACATTCAACCGAGTATAATAAATATTTTGAACTTTTAGAGTAGGGCAAGATTATAAAAAATATATATATTTATCCATGCACCTTAAAAGCCCTTAATAGCGCACACTTCGGGATCGCGGAAATTGTCCGATAAACGGAGATATCTGCTTTTGTGAGGTAAATATATACAAATATGTATGTCTTGCGGATTAAAAATGTATTCGTTAAATAGAGATGTCCGCTATTCGGGAATGTCCATTAACCTCCACAACGGATACTCCCGAATACCGGACATATCAATTTAGATAACCATAATGCAGGGTTGCATTTTTTGCAAAAAAAATTTTTTGATTAAAGCATGGGTATACTGGGTAGTGCCCCGTCTCTCTACGATTGTAGTGCCCCCCAAAATTTTGATGTGCAATATTTGTAAAGCTTATATTTTAAATCTGTTTCGAAATTGTACTGATTATAATCAATATTTTGAACTTTTAAAGTAAAATAAGATTACAAAAAAAATGAATTTAAAAAAATCTAATATTTAGATAAATATTTTTTGTTTTTAATCTTGTTCTACTCCTGAAGTTCAAGATATTGATTAAAATCAGCACAATGTCGTAAAAGATTTAAATTATCAGTTTAACGAAAATTGTATACCAAAATTGAGAGCACAGAAAAAAAAAAAAAATCAGGCTGTATGGGGGTGGAAGGGGCAGGACCACATCCAAATATTTTTCCAGGATTCAACATGGTCAAACATGGCTACGTATGATGCTTACAAAAAAATGGATTCGATTCAGACGTTTGAAGTGTCTGAAATTCAGACGCAAAAAGTGTCTGAAAAAATTAAGACATTTTAAAATGTCTGAAAATTGAACATTCCGTTTCAGACACTTAAGTGTTTGAATTTCAGACATTTTTATTTACAGTGTGGACACCCTGTATAGTCACTTTTTAAAATGCCTTTTGTTGAATTATGATGAAAATGTTTCTGGTGTAAATTTTATTATTCAACGGGACAATACAGTTCACTCTGAAGATGATAATTTAAATGTGGTTTAAAGATAATAAGAGTCCCACACTTAATTTGCCGGCAAATAGTCCGAGCCTAAATCCCATGGAGTAGCTTTGGGTATTATAGCGCGAAATAGATAAAGAGAAAACGGTCAAATGGTTCAGTATAACACAAAAGAAGAATAAAATTCTGCTATTTGTGAGACATGGCATGTTCTGTCACCTTTATCTGCTCGAAACTTAGCAATCTTTATGCCACAGCACTGCATTGAAATTGATAAACACAAAGAAAGCACAACTGATTTATAAAGTTCTATTATTCAGAAAAATCAGTTTTGTTTTATTCCTGTTCCTACCATTCCATATACAGTTAATATTTAACTTATTATATTGTAAAACTGACAACTGTTTTTCTTGATTTTATATTGCTTATTTCGTTTTATTAAATAAATTTAATTTAAATGCTTTATATGTAGATTAATATTATTATATTTATTGTTTAGTCACTTAAATGATTTTTAATATCGTTTTGTACCCCGCTATATTATGAATATGGTGCGCTAATACGTTTTATGCTGTGAAACAACGAATAAAAATAAAAACAAATATGTTTAATTATGGATTATCTGCTGAACTCATGAGATGTTGTTTGAAATAAATAGCTAAAATAGCTGATTAATAGCAGTCTGCGGTGGCATAGCGAAAAAGCCTCATCTGGTGCTTCAAATATTAGTTTCGAGTTTCGTTTTGTAAATTAATTTAAGTATATTTTTCATTAGCCTTTTGTTGTTAATTTGTGAATATTTGACCTATTTCTTAAAAAGCCGTGAAGAAAAGTTAATCATTTTAACACCTACAGGAGGGTATCCTTAACACGTTGAGTGCCACCATGCCGATCTGCCAGTTTGGCCTCCATTGTTATACAGAAATTTAGTGTTCATACCAGAAATAAAGAATAGTATGTTACGCTTTATTTAATGAAAGACATTTAGAGATAACATAATGTAAAATATCTTCTTTCGAAATTTCCGGTACCAATTTAAAATTTCTGATCACTTTCGCTGCCGATCCGCGCCAGCACGTGATGTCATCACGCGCTGGCGCGGGATTGGCAGCGAATGTGTTAAACAGTGTTAAACAACATTTCATTTTTTAGTATTTACGGTTAGTAATCTTCGTCTTATTTAATCCAGAAATTATAGGCTTACACTAGGCAAAGATAATTTACAAAATTATTCGTACTAAAAGAAAAATCTTATGCTCTCTATATGCAACGTATTCTTGGCACCTGTCTTCGCGAAGGAGTAAAGCACAGACGACATTAAACAAAGGTGCTGGGGTACCCAAAGAAAATATCTAATCGTGCTTAGTGATTTTTTAAATACACCAGATTCACTATACAGGGTGTCCGGTCTCAACGGTGTCCAATGGCTAATTCCTAAACCGTTAGTCATAGACATATAGTTCCAATTACAAAAATGTTTTAAATCAGATAAAGAAATATTTTAAAAGCGATTTGGGTCAATAAAAACATTTCTTAAAAAATTACGAAATTTAAATTTTTATACGGTCCCCCGGTCCTATAAGTTATATTTAGTAAAGTTTTCCTATTACACTGACAAGTAAGACAAAAAAAGTTCCATTCATATAACACTAAAATTGAGAGAGTTATAAAACTTTAAAAATGTATGACTTATGCCACTTTTCTGCTCTGAAAACAAATGAATTGGGCTTGGCTTTGAGGGGTCACATACCAAGTGCTTAAAGTTTTCAACGATCTTATTTCATGTGTATCTTCTGTTTGAAAAAAATCGTACAAGTATTACGATTAAGTTAACATTCATTAAGTTTCAGATTGGCTAAAATAAAAATTTTATTTTGTCAGGATTTGAGACTGTTTCTTTTATGATTTCTTTTAACAAAAATTATGTTATTTTTATAAGTTTTTATGTTACTTCACGATCGTATGTATGTTTTTTCAGTTCAAAATTTGTACTCGAACTTTGACATTTAAATATCCGATCGAGATTACATTTTACATACTGGCGCAAATCCATTAACAATCTAATATTATTATGATTTTCGGTGGTTACCATTTATATTTATTTTACGGGATAATACAAAAAATTTCGGATAGTTTACCGGCAAGAAGTTTAAGAAAATGTTTTAGTTTAGATAATACAAGACTGCGATTGTTGTTTTTTTTTTTAAATTTTATGTACTTTTTAGCACTGAATCCGAAAATTACATTAACTTTTAACCATCATGTCAGGATATTTCGCAAATCATAAATTGTAAAAGTTAATGAATAACAAAAATCGGATACTATAAAGTAGAGGAGATAGTTGTGTTTTTTTAACTTTTGATAATTGATTTTTACGTACTTTTTAGCACTGAATCTGAAAATGACCTTCATTTTTAACTATTACGTTACAATTTTTTTGCAAATCCTAAATGTGCAAATTAAAATATAGCGAAAATCTCTTACTATAAAACGTATGTAAAACTTTTTTTGTTTTGATTTATTTTATTTTATTTTATTCAATAATTTATTCGATATTTTTGCTTATCCTGGGACTCTTACAGCTAAATAACTGAGTGGTCCGATGAGATGAGGGTGGAAACTCAATTTTAACTTTTAACTTTTTAACTTTGAAATTTACGAAAAATCCTGATGTGATGGTTAAAAATGAAGGTCAATTTCAGATTCAACGGTACAGAATACAAAAGAATCAATTATCAAAAGCTAAAAAAATATGACATAACCCAACTTTTGCAGGCTAGTGGAATCTAAAAATATTTTAAAATACGTATCATTTTGTAAATAATTGAGGCTGTTAATTTAGCATCATTTTATTTAACAAAAATTCTGTTTTTTCTTTCTTCTTAAATGTTTATTACAAATTGTATATTTTGCATTAATATGTCAGAATAATTAAAGATTTCAAATTTATATTGCAATGTTAATTTTACTCTAGATTTTTTAAAAATATATCTGACGAAATTATATTTCGACTAAATTTGTGAATGACCCCCAATTTGCAGCAAAAGATATGCTCCAACTTTAAACAGCTATTACTCGGTCAATTTTAATCGTAGAATAACGGGACTTTTTGTGTATGACTTGTTAGTGTAAAAGGAAAATTTTACTAAATAAAACTTATAGGACCGAGGGAGCGTATAAAAATTTAAATTTCGTATTTTTTAAGAAATATTTTTATTGACCCAAATCGCTTTTAAAATATTTGTTTACCTGATTTTAAACATTTTTGTAATTGTAACTATATGTCTATGACTATCGGTTTAGGAATTAGCCATTGGACACCGTTGAGACCACACACCCTGTATAGCTGAAAGAAATTTTACTTTGAACGATATAACATATGGTGCGTTATTCATTATTAAGGTATAATTTTAACATTGAAGTATTATAAGAGATAAATCTTGTGATAGTCTGAGAGGCAACGAATTAAACATAAACATTATATATTTTATTCAACTAATTCAATTGTAACACATATATTTTTTAACTTATTAAAATTTTATATTTAAACGTATGCATATGACATTAATATTATAACAACATTAATCTGCGTTTTCTACAGCATAGTTTTCTTTATATTGTTCTGTTATGCTCTATCTTTGATACCTGTATCTATTCATATCAATTGTTTGGTACATGCGCACAGTGTAAGATTTTGCGAATCTAGCGGGTAAAAATTCAATTTATGAAAATTATCGATGTTAAAGTAATAAAATTGATCTTACTCGAGATAAAAAGGTTATGTATTGTGAAAAAATACAGTGAAACCCCTCCTGTGCGACCACCTCCATTAAGCGACCACCTCCCTCAACGACCATTTTCTTCATGGAACGAAATTTATTCCCATACGTTCAATACTAATTTCACCTCCATTCAGAGGCCATCCTAGTTGGACTCCCTCCATGAGCGACCAATTTCTTTCCAGAAAATGAAACAAATTCCGTTTTTTCCTGGTCGCTTGTAATGATCGCTAGTAATTAATTAATTACATACTGCTATAGTTACCAGTGTTATAAAGTGAATAACTTTCATTTTCCTTTGTTTGCTATTCTTTTATTATTTGTATATTCGGTGACAGTATAAATGTTAAAACTTCAGGGTGCTTCAGACACTCTATAGTTTTATTGAAATGTTAATGTCATGATTTGTAATGCTTAAAGGCAGATATATTGCTAGCGGTCACTGCAGCATCCTTAGAAAATCTACCTATTTCTATTTCGGTTCTGCTCTCGAAGCTGGTAGACGGGAGGTGCTGGGTTCTTACCCAATCGCGTCCGTTGGCCTAATCGTTCGGAGTTTTCGTGGTTTTCTTCGAGCCATGGATTTCCATGCGTAAATAAGGGATTAAGAAGAACTCCTTAGAAAGACTTCCACGGAGAGCACTCACCCTCGGCCCTATATTCCTAGAGTAGATAATCGGCCGTCAAAAATCAACCAACCTATTTCTATTTCCTACATTAATACTATCTTGCCCCTGTTTTGGAGTTTTTAATAATAATTCTCTTAAGTCTAAATCTTTCAATTATATATTTTTTTCTTTCTGTGTGATACTTCATTTTTCTACAGGTTTTTGAAACTGCTATTTCTTTACATGAAATCTATAATCAATATGTAATAGGTATTGTATAAATCTTAATTTTGCATGTTGTGCCGATAAGCCCCAAGAAAAATTGTGAATATTATTCGTATATTATCGAACCATTTTTAAGTTATTCACCACTTTGAATTTAACGTTACAGACATTGCATTTTTAAGTTGCTTTGTTTGAAGATAGAATGCTGCACATTGTGCTATCTACTATCTGTGTCTTCAAATTTGTGCTCTATGTCATACGTCTGAACATTGAATTCTATTACAGTTAGTGCAAGAGCTGTAAAAATTTAATTTCTGACAATTTCAAATTCTTCTGTTATTGACTGATCAGTTTCCACGATGAACTGAAACTTTATGGATCTAGAGTAAGAAGTACATGACGGCTGTAGATTTACCCATTATAAAATTTTGATTTTCTTCATTACAGCCCTTTTTTACATGACGAGTATTCGGCTTTTTGAAGATTTTTTAAAATGTCGATGTTCTTTAAAGGCTTTCAAATATTTTTTTAACACATCCATAGCATCCTTTTTTCCAGGTTGTCTCAGTTATAAACACGTGGCACGTGGTTATTCATTTGTGTTCAGGGAATAACGAATGCACTTTTTGTCTTTTGATTTCGGTCATCTTAAATAAAAAAAAATTCTTTGGTTGTCCAAACTTTTCTGGTAGTAATAATTACTTCTGCCCTTTAAATATATTTATTGTTAATATTCCAATCTGACCATCTCTTATTTTACTTCAAAAAACGTTCTTAAAGAGATGTCAGTTTCTCCATCTTTGATTACTGCCAATTAATTATAAATGAATGGATCAGCCGCTTAATCTGGTCTAACATAACAGATGAGCAATGTTGCAAATTATATTTGTGTAAAAAATAGTCTATCAGGATATTTTTAGAATTAACAGGGAATGATTCATGTCTAGTAACATAATTTTTTAAAATCTCATATAATTCTCTTTTCGAAATTTACACTTCCGTACCTGATAAAAAATTACTTATATTCAAGAGTTGAAAATAGTGGCAGCTGAAATTGATTTATTCTATATCTATATGAATACATGCATAAAAAAAATTATATTACAATGTACCGGCGTGTAAAAAATTTTTGGCAGCTTTTTAAAATTTATCACATGATATTAAATTTTGAATTCACATAATTATTTAATTGACTTTATATGATTAATTGATCAAATTATATTGACTTAAAAATTTATTTTTTATATATAACACTTCTAAATAGCTATTGTAACTGTAAAATTCAAAGTATCTACATTGTTGTAAAGATTCCATACTATCATTAAAAATATTTACAAAATAAGTATGTTTTTAGCCAAAACATATCAATGGCAATTACAACTACAGAATCGCCATTCTAAAAAGGTTAAAAGAAAATTTGATTTTTGAGCCGATTTTTGATGGTGATGTTGTGGAGTTAGGCTGCTATCACTTTACTTTTTTTTATCCAATGTGTTAGATGTTATTTGAAATATCTAAAAGTGAAATTACTGCAAGTCGATTTTTGAACTTTTTTCCCGCTAGATTTGCGAAATCTTACACTGTGATGCGTTGTAATTTACAGGGTACCCTAAAGTGGACGGACGGTCTTTAAAATTTAAGTTATTCTTACAGGCGATTAATGTGTGAGATCTGGTGTTGCTTTACTCTGCTTTTTTCGTTTTACTTCCAAATATCAGAGATAGATGGCGTTTTACACTGTCAAACTGTTACAATATTCAAACTAACGTGTAAGGAAGAATCAAACGTTTCACCTTTAAATTAGTTTAGCTGTTGAAAAGTAAAAAAATATTAGTTTGAATTATTAAATTACAAAGATATTTTTAACATTATAACTGTATGAGACAATAAAGCCATCTATCGGTGCAATTTGGAAGTAAAACAATGAAGTATACTAAAGAAAGTTTTGACGTAACACTTTAGTCACCTGTATGAATATCTCCAGTAGCTGTCAACGTTTACATTTATTGTATTTTAGAAACCGTAAGTCTACTTTATGATATCGTATATATGTGATACAGATAGCACATATACTGTTTAATGCATTAAAGGCGGAATTATTTTTTCTTTTTAAAATACAAAAATTGCATTTCGCACCACTTTTTCAGAAAAGCAATATTTATCTTACTTTATAATAGAGTTTCTGTCAGTAAAGTAAATGGAAATTTTTGTTCTAAATTACTAGTATTCAAACAGAAAAAGGGTTGACAGGTATGCTGTGACCATATGGTAATGCTAGTCCTTAATGGGTTAACAATAATCGATTCTCAAATAGTTCGAAATAAAGCAATTTTTAAATCAGTGGTTTCCAAAAAATAGCATCCTACTAATCGTGCATCTATACTTCTTAATTAATTTTATGTGACCGACATGAAGCAGGAGAAATTTTGAAAATATTTATCCCTGGAGTATTTCAGGAACCATTGTGTTATCGTATATATACAATAAACTTTTTAACTTTTCTTAAAGTAATTACTTCAATTAGTGTTCTTTGGAAAATTTCTCTCCGTACTTTGCTGTGGATTTTGATAAATGCTCCATACGCTAAAGTTTTATTTTAAGGCTTCTTACCGCATCCCGAGAGACATTTGCCTTATCTAATCCTTTTGTAAACGGAAATTTTTGCCTCAAAATCAATTATTTCATCTTTAACTAAAGTGCAGTTAATTTTATGTTAATTGTATATTTTATTTTGTTAGTTAAGTATGAAACATATGTGTCTTTAATACTTAAAAATCCTATAAAATTCAAACTACATCTCTAGAAACAAACAAACAAACAAACAAACAAAAAATAGAAATTTAAAATTTTTAATTCAAGAAGATTTTAAACTTTGGAGATCTTAAATTACATATTTACTTGAGGGCAAAACATACGGATAGTACTACAAAAAACGCAGCAAATTTCATAAAACTTTAGAAAAATAAAAAAAGATAATTTTGTTTTCTGAATGTTTGAAGAATATTTGCTTACCTTGCATATATGTCTTTAAAAAATGTATAATATTGTGAAGTGAAATTGTTGTAGTTTATCAAAATTTCAAGAAAATATTTTAAAATATTTTAGTGTAAGATTTAAAATTAATGGTACTTGGAAAAACTTATGCATAAGATCTACTCTTCGATATATCACTTTAGTACATGTGTGTTAAGATACTTATTTAACTTTATAAAAAAAGAAGAAAGATACTAAGACGAAAGATAAGGAAAACAGTTTAGAGCTCCTTATCGTTACTGAAGGCAAAATGAGGAAAATTAACTAATAAAGATTGCAAAATTTTTATTTCTTATTTTTATTTTATGATCCATGAAATGTTTTAAAACTTATTATCCATACAAACTGTGTAACAACGCATGTCTACATATATATGAACAAAGATGTATAAAAAATTGTATTTGTGACACAAGAAAAATGGTTGCGTAAAAGTAACAAATACAGAGGGTCTAAAATTAACTGTACGGTTTTAAAATTCAATAACAAGTAAATTGTAGCCGTTATTGAAGTCGTTATAGCAAAAGATTAATGTGGAAAGACGAGAAATTCTTTAATAAGTTTCCGTGTTTTACTTTCAAATATTATTGATAGATAGCATAACGCAATTTATTTCAAACTGTTAGAACGCTAACTGGAGCATAAAGATAGATCAAAGTTCACTCATCTTCCAGCTTTAATTCTGTTTAGCTGTTGAAACACAAAAAAATATAGGTTTGAGTATTGAAATTCAAAGTTATTTTGAGCAGAATTACAATTAGAGGCAATGCAGCGGCCCCTATCGGCGATGTTTAGAGCTAAAACAAGGAAGCTTAGTACACAAATTTCTGAATTCACACATTACTTCTCTGCAAGAATAACTTCAATAGTTACCACCGTTTTTCGTAGTTGGATTTGAAAGACGTTTATTTCGTTTTAATAAAACATACCACATATTTATAGTAAAGATATATTTATGCGTTACTGAAACACCCTAATTATTTTTATTCATGATTTATAGCGGAAGTTTAAATCGAATTTAGATTTTTTTTTATAGAAACATAATTTACATTTTAAATATTATTTAAAAAATAATTAACAACGATATAAAACACTTCCTAAAATAGCATCGGTGAACATTTATCATTTCGTGTTACAGAACGACTAGCATGAATTTCATTTATGATTTATATCGGAAATTAAGATCCAATTTAATATTTTTATGGAATCATCATTGACATTTCATATATTCTCTTGTTTTTTAATTAAAAACCATATACAACAATTCCAAAAATAGCAAGTGTGAACATTTATCATTTCGTGTTACTGAGCGACTCTCACTAATTTCATTCATGAATTATAGCGGAAATTCAGATCGAATTTAGAATTTTTATCGAATCATAATTTACATTTTAAATATTCATTTTTAATTAAAAAACAATATGACACTTCATAAAATAGCACCAGTGAACATTTATCATTTGGGAAATTCAAGTTAAGGGGACGAGGGACCTTAAAAATCAATTTTTATTTTTTGCAAATTTCACTTTAAATATTACTCAAGGGCACATTATATGCATTATGGCATGCATTTATCACAAAAAAAGAAAAAAAAAATTAAAAAAAATTATTTTTCAGAAAAAAATGGAATTTTACATGTTGTCTTAGAAATCTTCGAAATGCCCCTGCGCGTTCTATATCAATGAAAATCCACAATATTTTTTATAAAAGATTAGTTTATATATATAAATAAAACTGTGCATCGAATTTATATATTTGAATATAAAGGTAAAAAAAATTTAAAATTTTTGAAATTTTTTCGAAAAAATTTCAAAATTTTTCAATTTTTTTTTTATATTATCCAAGGGAACAATATATGCATTATGGCATGCATTTATCACAAAAAAAAAATTATTATTATTTTTGAAAAAAAATGAAATTTTACGCGTCGTCTTAGAAATCTTCGAAATGCCCCCTGCGCATTCCATATCAATGAAAATCCCCAATATTTTTTTATAAAAGTTTGGTTCATATATATAAGTAAAACTGTGTATCAAATTTTATATAATTAAATTTAAAAAAAAAAATCAAAATTTTTTGAAATTTTTTCGGAAAATTTTCAAAATGTTTCAATTTTTTTTTTTTACCTTTATATTCAAATATATAAAATTCTATGCACAGTTTTATTTATATATATGAACCAAACTTTTATAAAAACTATTGGGAATTTTCATTGATATGGAATGCGCAGGGGGCATTTCGAAGATTTCTAAAACGACGCGTAAAATTCCATTTTTTTATCAAAAATATTTTTTTTTCTTTTTTGTGATAAATGCATGCCATAATGCATATAATGTACCCTTGAATAATATTTAAAGTGAAATTTACAAAAAATAAAAAAATTGATTTTTAAGGTTTTTAAGATCCCTCGTCTCCTTAATAAAGAGTTACAGTTTTATATTTGCAGACATATTTTTCAAAGTAAAAAAAATGTGCAGTTTTGCAATTTGTTTACAAAATTTTATTTTTAAGTTTATAAATTGTAAAATAAACTATTTAAAATACTTTTGCTTCCTAGAAGCTCCATAAAAAGTTTAAACTATTTCACTATAATGAATAAATATCTGGAACATGCTAATATATGAAGACCGTTTGCTAAATGTCTTAATATTTCATTTTACTAGACAGTGTCTCTTTCTTGTATAAACATCATTTAATATCATTTATGAAGACATTACTTTTACTGATTGATACCAAAATGAATATGTTATTTCAGATTTAAAAGCAACTGAAATAAAATTTCGTAAATATGTACCAAAAGAATAGAAATGCTGGCATAAAAGGATAGTATTTCTATGATATAAAACCATAATAAACGTATTAGGTTATTTCTCTCTTTCATAATACAGTGCATATTAGAAGATATATGATACCATATTTTAATTACACTTTCAGTAATTTTAAAAGAATATTTATTGAGATGGGGATGGAGAATGGAGACTTAAAAAAAAAAGGGAAAACAACATTATTTCAATCAAACCGCAGCTTTTTCTTGCTTGAATGCGTTCACTGTCACAATCCACTGAAGCCAGAATAAAAAATTACTCCATCCAATTTGTGCCAAAGCGTTCGACCGTAAGAAAGAAACGGAGGATGGCAAGATGTAGAAAAATGACTTTTTCATTTTCTTCGGTGAAGATTTCTCATGTTTTATGTGGATAGCTGTACGAATTTTGCTTCGTAAACGCTATAAAAGACACAATGAAAGAGAGAAAGGGAACAGTCTTTCTTCCACATAAGTCATACTTTTCTAAAATTTCATATATGTCAAGCTTAATTTCCTGATCTTGTTTCCCTCTCTTATTAAAACATTCTACTGTCGATCATTTATTTTGGATAGACTTCGAAAAATATTTTTGACATATAGAAGACGAGGAGATCAGAGTAAATTGAGGAGTGCAAGGGCCTATTACTTTTTAATGCGTTATATATTTTTAAAATTTTGCATTAAGATTTTTTGATGGAAGAGACTCAGTTTATGGATAAAATAAATGCAATAACGCAGAGGATCATTGCTATTTAATAAATTATATTTTTCAAAATTTTATGCAATTCAGTTTCAGGAAAGATTGAATTTTCTATAGCAGAAAACACATATTTCTGAAATAACATATATGTAAAACTTTATTATCTTATTTTTCTTAACGATCTTATTAAAATATTCTACTGTCGACCATTTATTTTGAATATTTCGAATTTTTTTTGACATATAGAAGAAGAAGAGATCGCAGTAAATCGAGTATTGCAAGGGACCATTTAATACATTATTTATTTAAACATCTTACATTGTTGCAGACAATGAGATTTTTGATACAATAAATTCAATATCACGGAGGATCATTGTTCTTTAAAAAAATATATTATTCGACATTTTTTACTATTTTGTTTTATGGAAGGTTGGATTTTCTATCACAGAAGTCATATTTTTCTGAAAGTACATACACTCATGTTTGTGAAAATTGCAACGCCATGAAGGAATGACGCGATATAGCTGAACATTTCAGGGAATGCAAAGTATAATGTGTTATGCAAATGATTCCAATTTCAGAGTCATCACGTATGGGTGGGCTCATTAGCGCCCTCTGTACTGCTGCTGAAATCATACGAATGGCTGTAAAGGGACGTTGAAACTTGTCTGTTGTCATCTACTAGTTGTAAACCTTAGGTGAAACGTAACTATGCCTCTTCGACGAAAGAGGGCAACATTTCAACAACTGACGGAGTTTGAACAGGGGATAATCATCGGCCTTCGTGAAGCATCGTGCTATAGCAGCTCGTGGCCCATCGTGCAATAGCAGCTCGTGTGCAGCGTACCAGCAGCGCAGTGATGCGAGTTTGGAAGCAGTGAACCGACGATGATCGAACAACTCAGAAATATGGGAGTGGACCACGAACGGTGGTTTCAACGCGCGATGATAAACACATGGTTCGCATGGCGCTGACGAACCGTACAGCTCCATCTAGACAGTTGGCAGCACATTGGTCAGCTGCTACAGGTGTATTCAGATACGAACTGATCAGTGTCTGCTTCGTTAATTTGTCGACGTCTCCTGCACCGTGGACTGCATGCAAGAACTACTTTATACAAGATCCCCCCTCACCCAAAACCAACAACGCCTGCGGCTGCAATGGGCTCATGAACATAGAGACTGGCGTGCAGATTGGCAACAAGTGGTATTTTCTGACGAAATCCGCTTTAATTTGTGATACATGAGTATACATAATTTGGGGCACGACGGCCGCATACGTGTCAGATGCTAAGCCGGTGAACGTCACCTTCTGGAGTGCATTATCGAACGTCGTAGAGGACGAAAACTCGCAGTTGTGGTGTGAACTGCGATTGCATATCATGGAAGATCCCAGCTGCTACGAATTTTGGATATTCTGAACAGCAACAAGTGCATCAGTGAAGTGCTGGAGTCCGAAGTCGTTCCTTTCCTTCAAGGCATTCCTGGAGCTATCTTTCAACAGGGTAATGCACGCCCACATGTTGCAAGGAATGTTCAAGTCTTCTTGTCAGCAGAAAACACAGAGCTTCTTCAGTGGCCTGCATGGTCGTCGGATATGTCAGATATTGAAAATATGTGGGATTTCGTTGATCGGCCTCTTGCTCATTATCCTCGTTCTACTGCTTCTAGAAATGAACTTTGGGTACGCATATAAACAATAAGGAATTCTCTTCCTCAGTCAGACATTCAAAATCTGTTCGAGTCCATGCCACGTCGTATAACAGAACGTATTGCAGCGCGAGGTGTCTACACCAAATACTGATTTCGAACACTTAATATTTTTTTTCCTTTGAAAATGTAATTATTTGTTTATACCAATACCAGTCGTTTGTGTATTAAATTCCATTTAATTCTGATGATTCCTTCGTGGTGTTGCAATTTTCACAAACATGAGTCTATATGGTAAACTTTATTCCCTTATCTTCCTTCCCGTTCTTATAAAAATATTCTACTGTCAATCACTTATTCTGGATATACTTTGAAAAATAATTTTGACATAAAAAAGAAGAGAAGATCAAAGTAAGTTGAGCAGTGCAAGGGCCTATTGCTTTTTAATACATTATATATTTTTAATTTTACATTATGATTTTTTGATGAAGAGACTCAATTTATAGACAAAATAAATGCAATTGCACAGAGGGTCATTGCTATTTAATAAATTATATTTTTAAAAATTCTATACAATTTAGTTTGAGGAAAGATTGAATATTCCATCGCAGAAGACATGTATTTCTGAAATTATGTATATGTAAAACTTTATTTTCTTATGTTGCTTACCGTTCTTATTAAAATATTTTACTGTCGACCACTTATTTTGGACATACGTCGAAAAATATTTTTGACATGCAGAAGAAGAGGATATCACAGTAAATTGAGGAGCGCAAGGGAACATTGCTTTTTAATACATTATGCATTTTTAAAATCTTACATTAAGATTTTCTGATACAGAGACTCAATTTATTGATAAAATATATGCAAGAGCACTGAGGATCATTGTTATTTAATAAAATATATTTTTCTAAAATTTATACTATTTGGTTTGAGGAAAGATTGATTTTTCTATCGCAGAAGACATATTTTCATGAAATGACATACATGTTAAACTTTATTTTCTTATCGTGTTTCTCGTTTTTATTAAAATATTCTACTGCAGTTCATTTATTTTGAATATTTCGAAAAATATTTTTGACATATAGAAGAAGAGGATACCGCAGTAAATTGAGGATTGCAAAAGACCATTTAATACATTATATATTTTTTGAATCTTGCATTAAGATTTTTTGTTGGAGACAGTGAGATTTTTGATTCAATAAATTCAATTGCATGGAGGATCACTGTTATGTAATAAAATATAATTTTCTAAATTTTATACCATTTGGTTTGCAGGAAAGAGTGAATTTTCTTTCACATAAGTCATATTTTTCTGAAATTACATGTATCTGAAACTTTATTTTCTTATTAAAACATTCTATGTCGAGCACTTATTTTGTACATACTTCGAAACACATTTTTGACATATAGAAGCAGAGGAAATCACAGTAAATTGAGGAGTGCAAAGGACCATTGTTTTTAATGCATTATACATTTTAAAATCGTACATTAACATATTTTGTTGGAGAGACTAAGTTTTTTGATAAAATAAATCCAATAGCATAGCATTTAATATATATTTTCCAAAGTTTTATACTATTTTATTTGAGGAAAAATTAAATGTTCTATCGCAGAGTCATACTTTTCTAAAATTTCATATATGTCAAGGTTAATTTCCTAATCTTGCTTCCCATTCTTATTGAAACATTCTACTGCCGATCACTTAGTTTCGATATGCTTCGAAAAATATTTCTGACATATAGAGGAAGAGGAGATCACAGTGCGATCGCAGTGCAAGGGACTATTCCTTTTTAATACATTATATATTTTAAAAATATTTCATTAAGATTTTTTGATAGAGACATATTTTTGATATAGTAAATTCAATAGCAGAGAGGATATATATTTTTTTATTATTAAATTATATTTTTCAAAATTTTATACTATTTTCTTTGAGGGAAGATTGAATTTTCATTTATTTTGGAATATAATTCAAAAATTTTATTTTTGTGATACAAGAGAAGAAGGGATCACAGTAAATTGAGGAGCGCAAATAAACATTGATTTTTAACACATATATTTTTTTAATGGTGTATTAAGCTTTTCTTTAATGGAAAGACTGAGTGTTTTCGATATTATAAATTAAGCAAAACAGAGGAGCTTAAATAAATTAATACTATTTTGTTTGATTGATAATTGAATTTTCTACCGTAAAAGTCATACTTGTTTGAAATTTCATTTATGTCAAGCTTAAGGGGGCACAGGACCTTTAAACTTTCTAAAACATTTTCGGTTTTTGGCGTATTCTGAAAGTTTAAAAATTTCTTAACAATAGGCAAAAATCTGCGTTTTTTCTTGAGTTACAATAATTTATAAACGGTGAGTATAATTGAATGTCCATAAATATTGAATTTTTAAAAAAGCGTTTTCTCAGATTAATAAATTTAGAGCTACAGCTTTAAAAAAATTAACCAAATATGCATTTTTCATAGTCTACATATTAAAACCAAAAACATTCACATATTTTGGTTATTTATTTTTTTACAGTTGAAAAACTTGAAAAAAAATTTGAAAAATTTGAACTTTTTTCTTATTTTGAGTTAAAATTAAATTTTAAGCAAAACGTTTTGCATATATTTTGGTTTTAAGTTATAAGTGTTATGATTCTATTCCGTGCAAAAAAAAATTCTATATGCATAATTTAGAGTTTTATCATGTGAGCAGCATTAGTGAGAGGAATTTTTAATTTAAAATTTAAATATTAATTTTGTACATAAAACATTTATCTTTCTGGATAATGTAGTAAAAGATATAGACTCTAGGCAGAAAGGAAAAAGAAGATCTTAATTGTATATTGTTTGTGTTTTGGTAACTTTAAAAAAGGCGATGTTTTTGATTGTTTCGACAAACTCAAAGTTCCTGTACCCCCTTAACTTCCTGATCCTTTTATCTCTTCTTATTCAACTGTCGATCATTTACTTTGGATATACTCCGAAAAACGTTTTTAAAAACGGAGGGAGATGATATCATGGTAAATTGATGTGTGCGAAGAACAATTACTTTTTAATACATTATATATTTTAAAAATTGTATGTTAAATTTTATTTTATGGGAAGACAGTTCTCTTATATCGTAATTTCAACAGCACAGAGGATTATTTCTCTTAATAAAATTACATTTTTCTAAACTTTATGTTACTTTGTTTAATGCAAAGATTCAATTTTCCACTACTGAAGTCATCACTGTAAAAAAAAAAAAAAAAAAAAAAAAAAAAAAAAAAAAAAAAAAAAAAAAAACGGAGATTTTACTGGCAATCAAGACGCCAGTATTATTTCCGTATTTTAACGGAAATCCCCCCCCCCCCCCATTAATACCAGAAAACGAAAATTTTTCTGTAATTTATGGGGAAAAATTTCCGTTGAAATACGGATTTCTGGAATTTATGGGGGAGAAATTCTGTTAAAATACGAAAATAGTACTGGCGTCTCGATTGCCAGCAGAATCTTCGTTTTTTAGTCCTTTTTTTACAGTGATAGTTCGCTAAAATTTTATAAATGTGAAGCATAATTTTCTAATCTTGTTTTCTTTATTATTAAAACAATCTAATTCCAATCATTTATTTGTAACATACTTCGGAAAATGTTTTTGAAGTACAGTGGAAGGTGATATAATAGTGAATTGAAGTGTGGAAAGAATGACTGCTTTTTTATGCATTACACGTTTTAAAAACCTTATATTAAGATTTTTGGACGGAAAAGCTGAATTTTCTAATATAGTAAATTTAATAACATAAACGACGATAATTTCTTTTTAATAAATTATTTTTTTTTCTAAATTTTACACTATTTTGTTTGATGGATAATTAAATTTTCTACCACAAAAGCCACACTTTTCTGATATTTCGTATACGACAAGCTTAATTCCCTGGTCGTGTTTTCCCTTCCTATTAAAAGATTCTACTGTCGATCATTTTTTTGATATAGTTCGAAAGATATCATACAGGAGAAGAGGAAGTCAAAGTAAAAGGTGAGACCTATATCTTTCATATGTTATATTAAAATTATTTGATGGAAAAAGTGCGTTTTATGATACAGCAAATTCAACAGACTGAAGATTGTTGCTCCTTAATAAATTATATTTTTCCGTAAATATATCATTTTATTTGTCAGATGGATCGGAAATTCCAACACAGTATATTCAGATGTACAGTCGTTGAAAAAAAAAATTAAACACCCCCTACTAACTCCTCAACAAATTATCGTAGACGAAAGTTACCGATACCGAACGATTGGAAATAAAGTCTACTTTTAAATGATGTATATAAAATTTTCTTAGGGGACCATCTACATATTAAAACGAATCCACACTTCATTTTTTTCAAGGGCAATACCCAATTTTAACGCTATGTTTCAAATCTTCGGTTCAAACTATACCTAGACACCGAATTTCAAGTCATTTGAATGATAAGTTTTTGAATTATAAACATTCAAAATTTAGTGCTTGTAACGTTAAATTGCATTTTTCATATTTTTACTTATTTCTCCTGGAATTATGCTCCTAATGTGCTAATTTTTTTTTGTAGCAATAATACTAATATACCCAAACATAAATACGCTGAATTTGCAATTTTTATAATTTTATGATATGAATTATGAATTATGAAATTAATATTCGAAAAAATTATGAATTGCAACCTACAATTTTTTTGATGGATTTAGATTTATTAAGTCCGGCTTTATAGAAATCCAAAATTTCACACATTTATTCCAAGTAGTTTTCAAATTATGCCTAAAAAACGGCAAAATGATGATTTAAGGGGCCGTCTACGAGAGAAGTGAGTAGATATTTTGAAATTTATCCTGCTATCCTGTAATCTAACAGGCTTCATTGTCTCCTTGAGTGGCGCTTCAGGTGCCTAGATCAAGAAGGAGGCTCTCTCGGTTAACAATCAAGTACGGAACTTCAATTTGGATACAGCCCTTAAAATACGCTCGCTTTAAAATAAATAATTTCTCGGAAACTTATGGTACGAATTGCATAAAAATTTGTTTATGGGCTAATTGAAGGGTGTAGAGTTCATTTATGCTGTCAGAATTGTGTACTTCTATTGAAAAAAACAAAGCTATGTTTCGTTTTAATATGTAGATGGCCCCTAAGCAAATTTTATATACATCATTTAAAAGAAGACTTTATTTCCAATAGTTCGGTACCAGTAACTTTCTTCTACAATAATTTGTTGAGGAGTTAGTAGGGGGTGTTTACTTTTTTTTTTTTTTACACGACTATACAGGTGACCTATTCTGAGATTAGTCTTTCATACGTTTTACATTTAAAATTTTCGTGCTGATTTTTCATGACAGAAATTTTGCGTTTTCTAATGCTATTAATTTAGGCGAACAGGGGACTAATATACGATTTAACTTCCCAGAAATTGCTTGCAAAAGATCTGTAACAGTTTGAGAGATATCGCGTAAGTGGAGTAAAATCATACAGTCGGGTGAAATATCTGAATTTTGACACAATTTGACCAGCCCTGTAGCGGGAGTAGGTTGAAATATTTAGCTCTAGGTAAGAGCAAGAAGTGGTCATTACTTTCTCTCCGTACTGGTATTTGTTTATTGTCAGGATTGGGTAGTTTATTTTCCTTTTTTTACTATGTTTATTAGTTTTCGAAATTTCTAAATACGAACTCAATGTTGATGAAACTTTTACATTCTTCTGTATAGCATATTTAAAAATTATTTATTACCTACAACTAAACTATTGCTGGCATTTATACTTACATTTTCCGATTCACATTCTTTTGATAGTGTTACAGTAGATAACCTACATAGACAAAACTGGAAATCGGAAATCAATGCTTAAAGAGCCTTAAAACAAAGATTGAAGAAAAAACCAACACAACATTCACAGCACTGATTATGATTTTTCAAAAATTAATAAAGAGGTTAAAAACTTTTACACAATATCTCAAATTGTAATGAAGATAATTATATATTTGTCTTTAATTATTAATTCATTACACTCATAATAGAATTTTTCTGTCAAGTGCTTTAGTTAAATTTTTAACATAAAATATTATTTCCTTCTAAAATCAGTCTAAATTATTTATTTATATTTTTTTAATATTAACATATCCATGCAGTAATACCCTGCTTATTGGGTAAGAAATAATATATTTCTAAACGTATTATTGTACAAAGGTAATTGATGAGTATTTACGCAAAGTGTCATGACATTAAGTTGGAAATTTCGTCTTCAAGAAGCAATCAACAAAAAGGTATCAGAATTTGCCCCTCTTTCCTATAACACAGTTTAAAAATGGGGTGTTTGTAAAACAGAGCTCCTAAAAAAAAAAACACTTCAAAGATGGTGAATACCGCATTTTGGTGGAAACATTATCCTATCAAAAATTAACTTTGCAACTTGAATCGATGTATTTTTGTCATAAAGCTCCTTCTTCCGAACATTTTAACCCTACATTTCCCCTAGCGTATTCTCGGGGTGGCCCTTTTCTTGCTCCATAATTAGTGAAAAAAGTAAAAAACACAGGAAAGTTCAGGCCAGCTATAGTCTTTTGGGGGAACTGATAAAATTGTTGATATCTTATTATTACTGTTATAACAGATGCTTTTTATAACTATCGAAACATTCCTCTCCTATTTACACTTGCAGCATTCCAGAGTTAACTAGATTTTCGTGTGACATATGAAAGGTGAGTATTGACATATTTTCACGATTTTTGTTAGCAAAATAATTTTATAAGTCTTTTGTCTGAAAAATGCATAGGATGTTTTTTATCCAGTACCAAATGCACTCTACAGCTTGTTCACTACGGCAAAATAAACGTAAAAACCCAGTTAAAATTGTATTTATTTTATTTAGAAGGTCAATAACCAAATTTCCTTATTCAAGTTCTTATGGAAGGGGGTAGAATTTTTGCATTGTGAATGTAATTAATTCTATAGACTTTGATTTTTATCTGTCAAATACGTACACATGAAAGATATATCATCTAAACGGCAGGGGGTCAAGAACTGTATCATGCAAGCTGAAGCACTAGACATAAATGGCGCCAAATTTAAGTTCTTTTTATGCTTTTAAATTTTTCCTTGTAAGATCGACACCTATACATTTTTTTGTTCTTGAAAAATACAAAGTTTTATTGATTGTACGACACTGTAAAAAAAAAGATAACTGTATCTTGATCTAGCAATAAGCTTTACGAAAATAGAATATAACCTTTAATGAGTTGCCTATAAGTTTATCTTTAGCAAGCTCAGAAAGCAATAGATTTATGATATTTACAGAAGCATTTCTGAAACTAAAGTTTCCTTTATTTCCCGTAATTAACATAGAAGAAAAGCTCCCTTGTACTATTACAGTGTATTATTCGGCATTTTCAATCAGGTATCAACACAGATTATCGTTTTTTCAGATACCATCAATTCTCATGTAAACATTTTCATGCTCAACAAACAAATATGTTAATTTAACAGCGTAAATTGAGCATTATTCTGTTACTCTTGTATGTATAAGTTCATTTACGCAGCTGAAAATATTTACTTGAGAATTAATAGCCTCCAAAATATCGATATTTCGTGTTGAAACCGGATTAAGAAAAATGATTCAACCTTGGAAATCTATTGGTTTGTGAAGTTTCTGAAGATAAATGAACGCTTTTTGGAATCGTGCATAACTCGAGAGAGGGTATATTTTATTTTCATAAACTTTCCTGTTACATCAAGAAACGATCTTCTTTTACAGAGTAGTTATATCTTAAAACTGCTTTCAATAACGGTTCATGTTTTACTCATTTACAAGAACAAATAGCAAACATTGACAGATTTTGACGTACTCTTATACAGATTTGCACCCAATGCATATGTTTGCGCTTTTAATTCCACTTTCTACTGATAAATGTTCGGATCCCGGAAAAATGACGATGATTTCATACACTAATGAAACATTTAAAAATGCGACTAACTACTTTATAATTTTCTGCACTAAACATATATTTAAATAATTATTTTCAAAGAAATAAACTTAGTTGAAAAAATCTACATATGAAAGTTCTTGTACTTATTACTGATGCTGTACGTCACTATCCAAAATAATCGGTCATAGGTCGAATTACTTAATTTTTTTTATAGAAAAATTATTCAAATGAAACTTGATACAGGAATATAACACAAAAATCTCTATTTTAAAATTTTTATAGTATATAGCAAAACAAACTTAACTGCATGCAATTCACACTACCTTTCTCTAAACTTTTACTCACCACCGTTGTATTTCATTCTCTCTGTTCCCTTTAATTTGTATATACATGATACTTATATATGTATGTATTTCGTATCTAAACGTATGTTCAGTATATTTTTGTTCTTTATTTTAGAAAATTGTTTGAATTCTTTAATGATATCTTCGATGGTTATTTGAATAATATGGTTTTAAACGATTTTTTATTTTGGCGGTTTTTAGACAGTTTCAAAAATGTAAATAAAAGAACGAAGTACAATAAAACAAGACAAATAATCATTCACTAAAATGAAACTTTTAGATTACGGGTCTTCAACCCTTTTTCCTTAAAGTCGTTTGTCCCCATCAATTCCGAAAAATAATCTTCTCCTTATATAATCGCAAAGTTTTTAACATTATATAAGGCAATTTTTTTATGTTCTAAAATAGTGGTAGCTTGATAATTTCAAGACCTCTACTTTAGATACAATAAATTTGTCGTGTTAAGACGTTAGTTCATATCTACAGTGGTGGGCCAAAATTGAGGGCACTTTTAGGTAGCTTTCATTACAAAAAGTAAAAAGCTATCTATTGCAGCCGTCAGAAGGAAAACACTTCGGGAAATTTTGCTTTATCCGCCGATCATGACCCCCCAAATACCAAAATTCAAAACCACCTTCCGTTGAAATGCTGCCTTATATACACATACTATATATATATATATATATATACAGGGTGATTCAGCTCGTCGGTGACAAACTTTAAGGATCGATAGAACACACCTAGACGAACATTTTTGAATAGGGAATGTAGGGTCCCTGACGCGATGGTAAGGCGCTAGGCGCTTTCGAAAATTTGGGTGCCGAAATTCGAAACGTCATAAAAACTAGGGAAATGGTTAGATTTTCTTGCTTGTTGCGTCGAAATGATTCTGTTTGTTTAGACTTTCTTCAGTACCAATTTGATAAGCGTATCTCGTAAAACATGGATAGGGGGCGCTGCAGACTTTGGAGAGCTAGACAACAACTTTAAGCCCGTTATTTTGATAATTTAACACATGCTCGCCAAAGTTTATACTCTAACTTAAAGTTTGAACCCAAAAGTAGAGCCCTGCAAAAAGCGTAAGAGCCGGAATAAAATGTCAAAGTACAGGGTGGTCGAAACTCGAAGGCTCCTAGGAGATAAACAAACAGATTTCTTGACTTATGGCATGCATTTTCATGATTCTGTTTGCTGGGGCTTTCTGAAACTCAGTTGAACGGTACAAAAAGAAACATCGATAGGGGGCGCTTTGGGCAAAAAACATAATTCGTTGACATTTCGGACGCTAACTGGAAACGGGGCGCTACGATCAGTTAGAAACAAAACAAGAGAGTAATTTACTTATCATAAGAAGCTATTAAAACTGCAGTTTGTTTGTTTTTTTTAACAAACATAGCTGGTTTCAATCATGCACAATGCGCGCAATAAAATTTACATAAGGTGCTTTTTGCTGATTTATGCAAAAGATATCGTACCATATCGATATGCAAAAGATACGTAATGCGTAGACGACAACGCGAGATGACGTAGTTGTATGCGCAGACACGTCTTTTGAACGTGCGGTACCTACTTAAGCTTCGGGTTACTTGTCTGCAGATCGGTAGTAGGATGGAACGGTACACAAACTCTGAATTGGCTGACATGCATTTGGCGTATGGCGCTGCTGGTTGTAATGGACGAGCCGCTCAGCGGTTGTACGCCGAGCGTTACCCCAACAGGCAAATCCCCTGCCATGCCTTCTTCGCTCGAGTACACCAGAGGTTGTCCACAACGGGATCTTTCGACGGAGGCAGGCCTGAACGGGAGCGATCAGTGAGCACCCCCGACAACGAAGAGGCTGTGCTTAACCTGGTTGAGGACAACCCAGGTCTTAGCACGAGAGATATCGCCAGACATGTTGGCATTTCGCAAGCAACTGCGTGGCGCATCTTACGTTCCCGGAATCTGCACCCCTACCACATCCAGCGGGTGCAGTTGCTCAGAGAGCAGGATTTTGGCCCTCGAGTGGAATTCTCAAGATGGTACTTGGCGATGAGATCCAGGGATCCCCGTTTTGTAAACAGCATTTTGTTTACGGACGAGTCCACCTTCAGCCGGGAGGGAATGTGGAACGCCCACAACAGTCATGTGTGGTGTGATGAAAATCCACATGAAACCAGAAGCCGAGCAGCCCAGGAGCGTTTCTCAGTAAATGTGTGGGCCGGCATTCTGGGGGATTGCCTCATTGGCCCTTATTTGTTACCTGAACGGCTGACAGGTGGAAATTACCTGATTTTCCTGGATCAAGTGCTGCCGCAGCTTCTGGATGAGGCGCACGTACCCGAAGGTTCGCGTCGCCAGATGTGGTTCCAGCACGATGGAGCTCCGGCCCATTACACGAACGACGTGCGTCTCCATCTAAACGCAAGGTATGGCCAGCGGTGGATCGGGCGTGGGGGTCCAGTTCACTGGCCTGCCCGATCACCAGACCTCACCTGCTTGGATTTCTTCCTTTGGGGTTACCTGAAGGCCGAGGTATACCATACACCTGTCAGCAGTGCTGAAGAACTTGTGGCGCGCATTGTGGCAGCTGCAGGGCAGATCAGAGATACTCCTGGCATTGTTGGAAACACACACTCCTCAATGCGACGGAGGTGCGAAGCCTGCATCATGGCCCAAGGTCGAAATTTCGAGCATCTTCTGTAGTGTTATTTTTTGTAAATAAATTTCCAGTATCATTGATGTTTTTGGTCTAAATTTATTCAGAAGTGTTGAGCAGAGGTAGAAAATGTGTTTTCATTATTACTAACTGATCGTAGCGCCCCGTTTCCAGTTAGCGTCCGAAATGTCAACGAATTATGTTTTTTGCCCAAAGCGCCCCCTATCGATGTTTCTTTTTGTACCGTTCAACTGAGTTTCAGAGAGCCCCAGCAAACAGAATCATGAAAATGCATGCCATAAGTCAAGAAATCTGTTTGTTTATCTCCTAGGAGCCTTCGAGTTTCGACCACCCTGTTACTTTGACATTTTATTCCGGCTCTTACGCTTTTTGCAGGGCTCTACTTTTGGGTTCAAACTTTAAGTTAGAGTATAAACTTTGGCGAGCATGTGTTAAATTATCAAAATAACGGGCTTAAAGTTGTTGTCTAGCTCTCCAAAGTCTGCAGCGCCCCCTATCCATGTTTTAAGAGATACGCTTATCAAATTGGTACTGAAGAAAGTCTAAACAAACAGAATCATTTCGACGCAACAAGCAAGAAAATCTAACCATTTCCCTAGTTTTTATGACGTTTCGAATTTCGGCACCCAAATTTTCGAAAGCGCCTAGCGCCTTACCATCGCGTCAGGGACCCTACATTCCCTATTCAAAAATGTTCGTCTAGGTGTGCTCTATCGATCCTTAAAGTTTGTCACCGACGAGCTGAATCACCCTGTATATATATATATAACCATTAATTAAACATTACTGACCACCAACAAATATTGTGATAGTATGAATAAATTTACAACAATACAGTGTCCCCAAACACACTGAATGGATACCAAAAACATAATATACAAGCTGCTATGTATAAAATAATGTCCCTTGTACTATATAACAAGAATTAATAAGGAAGAAAAAAAGAAGAATGTGGATTTCGATAAAAATAATTGAAAAGCTTATATATTGAATTACGTTATCGAGAATACAGAGTTCAATTATATAAGCAAAATTAGTTGTTTTCTGTGAGAAAAAAGCTAAAAGCTGAAAATTCTTTTCTCCTGTACTCTAACGACCAATATAGCCAAGAGAATAGTTTCAAATGAAAACAGAATAATATTAAATGCTATGAAATGGAAAAAGCAATACAACCTTTTAAATATTTAATTTATAGCTTACTATGGGCTTAATTCTGTAACTGACGTAATATAAAATATACAAACATTTTTTCTGCTTTCATTAAAGTGTAAAAATTATCAAAACTATCCCGTTAAAAAAAGTGATTTAATGTTCTCAACAATACTAAGTAATGCCAAATTATAACAGTAACTTGTTTAATTAATTTCTGAATAATAAAAAAGAAAAAAAGGGCATTTACATGTGTAATTGACGTAACTTTTATTGTGTAACTGACGTAACATTATGACTTTACAAAGACAATAATGGTACTTAACTTAGTTTGTAAACAGTAATTTACAATGCCTTTTTATTAGGATTATATAATAGAATATAAAAATATCGAGTTTTCCAATCATACCTTAAATTAAACATATTACAAATTTTACTCTCCCCCCCCCCACCCCCACCGCCAAAAAATGATAATTTCCTGTGGAATTGCCCAAGAACAGTGGCCTAAGTGTATGGAGGCGCAATGGGCCTACTTTGAATGGGATTAGGGTCCCATACCCGTCAGGTAACTTATATATTTTTTCGGCCAAATGTCGGATAGGTTTCAGACAGGCCAAGTATTATTTAAGAATACCTATTTCATAATAACATTTTTAGGTGGAAAATACAGTGTGTTCTTCCGTATCTTAAAGATAATAATTATTTTAACCTTTAGTTATAGCTGAATGCAAATTCAGCTTTCTGGTATTTAAAAAAAGATTTCAGACAAACTTTAAATAATAGTTATCATTTATTCCTCTCTTGAACTTTTTTTTGCACTTGGTCAAAAAATGATGTGATTAAGTTACTTCGACTAGTTTTTTAAAGTTGTTTTTTCTACCGTTCGTTTTCAATTTAAAATAATGCTGTTGAAATACATGATAATTCATATTTTGAAAATTTTCTGTAATTTTAAATGGCAACTATTTTCCAACAAACCCGAACTTAAAATTTGGAGAAAAAAAATTGATCGTTCTAAAAACATATTGACGTTTTCTTTTGAAGGGTAAAATCATTTTGACATAGCTGCCAACTTTTACGCTCTTTTTGCTACCACTAAAATTTAATAGAGATTTTCGCCTTTTAATCATGAGATTTCGACGATAAAGTAAGACAATATTTTCTATAAAATTTTAGTGGTAAGAAGAAAGCGTAAAAGTTGGCTGCTATGCTTTGACCGGATTAGAAGTTTGATTTTTTTTCTCGCTTAACCCTTTATTTACTGACGGTACTTATAAGTATCACTCACTTTAAACTTTTATACCACAGTGAATATTACTAATATTCTAATGGTACTTTGCAAAAAACGCTCTTTTAACTCCACTTTATCCGAATACATGGCAGCAGTATTTCTAGGTTTGTTATTTTAGAGAGGAATGAGGCTATCTTTGAAGCAGTCGATGTATTTTCTGCCGACATTTTCTACAGATTGCCACGCTCGTCTTTTCATTGCTGCAAACACAGTAAAGGATATAAGATAAGTGTTGGATTTTTTTTATGTGTTCATTATGATCTTAGAATACAATTTGAAAAGGTATTTTAGATGAAAGGTGTATGTAGTTGATTTAACAGTTGAATTACTCGGTGGTACTTATAAGTACCGTCAGTACACTTCGTGTTGGAGAAAAACTTCTTGTTTACTTTTCGTCTGTGTAGTTATCCATCATTTTTATCTGCTTTAAAATGTAATTACTAAAATGTAGTGTAGTAATGATTTCCCTGGTATTTCTTTTCTGTTTCATTGTTATAATTAGATGCTAAATTTATTAATTTATTGAATTAATTATCGTAAGTGGAAAAAGATGATGATTTGTAATTATATTATGGTTATATCCATATATATATCTGAATTTTATCATGCTGTAACTCTCGAATTTTTGAACCGATGTGGGTGAAATTTTTCATATGCATAGCACATACTATTGTCTCGACCGAGTTCGCCAAAATAATTTGGATTGTTCTTTAATTTCGCCAAACATTTGAAATTGACACAGAAGTGTGTTTAATGTCAATAGTGAGCAATCGCGGCACCCATCTTGCCGAAAGCTTTTTCATATCCAAATGAGTTGTTAAAATATTTTGCACCCATTCAGTTGAGATGCCCACAGTCTCGGCAATCTCGCGTACTTTCACTTTCCGATCATTTATCACAATATCGTGGATTTTTTCGATCATGTGTGATGTCGTAACCTCAGTTGGACGACCTAGACGTTCTTCATCAAAAATGCTTGTACGGCCGCGTTTGAATTCAGCTGTCCAATATTTTATGGTTGATAACGAAGGTGCAGAGTACCCATAAACTTCGCTGAGTTCCGTTTTAATCTCGTCATTAGTTTTCTTTTTCAAAAACAGGTATTTTATCAATGCTCGATGTTCAATTTTTTCCATTGTTGAAATATCACCAAAGTTATTCTACTGAAATGGCTACCACTCACAAACTAAACCACGTAGCGACTTGGCGATTAGCAAACTTTGTTGTATAAGGTCACCATTGAGAAATAAATCGTTTTTTAAACTCCAGTAGCGCCATTTCTGACCGAGGCCAGGTACTTATCATACAGCCCTCGTACATATATATATATATGTATGTATATATATGTGGATAATATTAAAAAACTAATTTATGATGCATTAAATCATGGTTTTCCAAAAAAAATCATACATTCTTTAATATATAATTAGTATTTAAATTATCTTAAAAAACAAATTAACACATGCGTAAATAAAATTACAAAAAAAAGTATAGAAAATAAGAAAATAATTATAAAAAATTTAAAATTGTAAAATAATAATAAAAAATTATTATAGGACGGTTAGGTGGGTAGATGTTAGAGTACGGACGAGGGTGGCGTTGTCTGGATAATACGCAATGGTTAATTTATTTAATAAAAAAATGGGACATTTGATTTATAACTACGTTGCTAATACACATTTTATAACGGATGTTGATTCGATACTTTTATATGTATAATTATGTTGTTATATTTATATATTTATCAACACATATTCATTAATATTTAATAAAGCTAACGATTAACTTGTAATTAAATTTTAGTCTATTTAAATTTTAGTCTACATAGGACAATATCATATTAATTTCTAATAGAATACTATGTTAAATGATAATAAAATGCATAAGGAGTGTATTTGTTATACCTCTTGCTTTGACAGTATGGATTTAAATTTGGTAATTTATTTATTTTTTCTTCTACCCTTTTTAATCTTGTTTCATTTTGAACTTAATTGGTGTTCAATGGTTTATTTCTCGGTTTTATGTGTGTGGTAGCCCCAAATTAATATTCTTTAGCTAATTTATGGCTAATATGAAGATGAAACCACACATTTTATTTGTGGAACTTAAGGCATTTGGGACCTGATGATTCTGTCTAAGTTCTACAAATTTCCATCATTCCATTTATGTTATTCAATTTATGCTGTTTATTACTATGTTTTTGGAATGTATGTTAAGTGTGTTTGGGGGAACTGTATTTGTTAATGTTAATTTATTTATAATTTCACAGTTTTTGTTGGTGGTCGGCAATGTTTATTAAATGGTTATGTATATATAGTATATATATATAAGTCAGCATTTTAACGGAGGGTGGTTTTGGTATCTGGGGGTCATGATCGGCGAAAATTCAGCAAAATTCCCCGAAGTATTTCCCTTCGGACGGCTCCAATAGGTAGCTTTTGACTTTTTGTAATAAAAGCTACCTAAAAGTGTCCACAATTTTGGACACCACTGCATATTACAAAAGGACAAACATCTCCGTGCGTTATGCTGACGTTGTTTTGACGATGGAAAAAACAGACGATTAAATTTAGAACATACTGCAATTTTTTAAACTTCTAAACAACGCATGTTATAAATTTTCACACCGTCGAATATGGAAAATAATCTGCTTGTAAATGCAATTTGCTTGAAAACTGTATCGCAAATTGTTTGAAACCTGTATGGAAGTTTGCTCGCTTTTTATGGATTTTAAAATAATTTTCAAGCAATCATTTTTTTTTTTTAAATCGATCTCTATTGCGTGCATACAATTGCGAATGATAAATCCTTTGCATTTAAAAAATATAAATAATACAGCATTTATTTCTGACTTATATTCCATAACGGAATTAAAATTCCATAAATAAATAAAATACAAAATAGAAATAAATTAAATTTAAAAAATCAAAAAACCCGACTGCGTAAAAAGCGAACTAATTAATTATTTCTCATCAATGTGAAACTATGTTTTACATTATTACCTGTTTTTTTATTTACTTGTATTGATGACTTTTAAGTTGTGTTTAATTGTTAGTTCCTATCTATAAACACTGTTTTGATGTAGCCTATAGATGTCTATGAAGGTTAGAGTTGCAGTAAAGCTAGAGATCCTACCTACACAACATCGAGGTTGTATAATATTTAAACGGATCTTCTGACTGTAAAATAGTCATTGAAACATCGTCTTCATTTTGAAAGCCATATCCAATGATATGCCACTCAATAGGGCGCGTAAAAAAATTTTTCGTCTCTACCGCCATTATGTATTTTACGGCCGCCATTTTGAAATTATAAAAACAAAACCTAGCCTATCACATCGGACGGTTAAGCCAAATCGACAGAGACCTCATTAAAATCCATCCAGCCTTTGGGATGTTTCGAGGGTATAAAGAAACCCACATACCCAGATACGCGTGAAACACATAACCCTTCTTGGCAGTCGGGTAAATACAAATTTAAGTCATGTAATCGAATTCCGCGTTTAAACCACTCAAATTATCAGTATCGAAAAGCAGTTGTAAATAGCGATCTTTGACGATTTCTTCTTCTTTTTTTTTTTAGCTGTTAACTCCTTACACGAAGCCAATAAAAAGTATCGCTCATAAATTTCAAAACTTTATTAGAATGTATAATTGGTATTTCTCACATAAAAATGATTTTTGGTATTGTTAGTGGGCTATTATATACTCCCTCTGTCCCAAATTAGTTGCTACATGTGATTACTTTTGTACTGTTTATTGATACTGATGATTTTATGATTTTGTTTGAACAGTTTTCAGATATTTCAAAGTGCTATCCTATCAATCATCGACATTTACTTACCAAGCATTCCGTCTGTCTCTACTTAAATAAGTACCAAAGTAGATTCAAAATGTCCAGGTTTAGCACGTTCTTAAGCCACGCCCCATTTTGTAAGGATTCTTCCACCAGTAATCGCATAAAACTACCTCCTAGATAATGAATTGTTAATTCCTTAGGAAGAAAATGATCTTTATGGTATACTGGTGGTACAGTCCTTACAAAATTGTGTCTATCTAGTAAACTGCATAGGAAGTTATTTATGACTCCACCCACGTGGAATGTAGCAACTAATTTGGGACAAAATTATGGTCCTAAATGTCGCAACAAATTTGGGCCGGAGGGAGTATTAAATATCTATTGCAATTTTCAATTAAAAATAATGGTTTTTATCTATATTCTGTAACCCAAGAAAACCGGGTTTATCCAATTGTTTATTTAACCTTCCTGCTGCGCAACCCGAGATTTTCTCGGGCAACGTAAAAGTAACAAAATTTGCACAACCCGAGATTTTCTCGGGGATGCAATTTTTCCATCTAATTAACCCTCCTTGATTATTCCCACCAGTTATTTGTTTATTGCAAATTTTGCCTTATTAAATCGGAATATTTTTCCGATTAAATTAGACAAAAATTCGTGTTTTGAAAAACCGGTGACAAAAGAATAAAAATTCTTAAAAGACGCCCGTCGCGAAGGGGTTAAATACGCAATTTTTGAAGCTATTTTGGTAAAACAATTACGCAGCGAGAGGGTTAATAGTGGAATAAAATGAATGATAAACAAATATAATTGAAAGAATTTTTTTGTTGTTGTTTTATGTATAAAAAACATACCTAAATAAAAGCGCAATAAAAAGTTTTTGTGCTGAAATTTCTGTCTTCGTTTCAATGTCTTGAGTTTACACCTTCCAGTTTTTAAAACCATTTTTATAAAATACTTTTAAAAAACTCTCTCCGGTTTATACTTTAAAGTTCAACCTTGTTCTAAATTAAGTCAATATGTTTTCTGACGTGAAAAACTCACCTCAGTGAAATTTTCGATTCATTTTTTTGACATGTTATTTGATACTGATACTGAAAATTGCATCTGATCCAATTTATACCAAACTATTGTGGCATAAAAATAGAAAACAATAAAATGTCAGCTTTCATATAAAAAAAAAGATGAAGTGTCATTTTTTTGTCCACTATAAAAGAACTATTGTTTTAAGGGTCATTGTTCTAGAGTTTTAACCAAGAACTTATAAACGGAAGAACAATCTAAAGCCATACTATAAAAATGATCGTAGATATATTTTTTAGCTGTTATTTTTATTTTCAGTTGAAAATTTAAGAAAAAAGGATGGGAAAAGATATGTTTGAATTAATACGATTGATGATGCTTACTATGATAAAATCGTATATATAAAATTATGAAGGTCAATCAAATTTAATTCCTAATTTATCTAAATTTCCATCATCATATTAAAAAAGTATTAAATGCATCAATGTGATAGCGTTCTCTTATTTCACTAAAATTTTGTCACTTATATCTGTTTAAGGAAAATCAAATATAACCCTTAATTTCCCTTTGTAATTCGTTAAATAATTAAAAATCTACGGAGTAAATACATTATTTTTATACATAGTTATGATTTTATTTGCATATAAAATCATGAAGGCAAATAAAATGTAACTCTTAATTTGTCTACTTTTCCATTATGATACAAGGAAAAAGTATTAAAATTTACATCATTACGTTAGCACTGTCGCTGCCGATCTGGCGCAAGCGCTTGATGCTGTGTCAACACTAAACAGCCAGTTACGCGCCAGCACGTGGTGCGGAGTGATAAATCAGCAGCCAGTCATGCGTTCGCTTCTGAGACACAGGAAAGAAGACGTTCACGTTAAGTTCACGTTAAGTTCACGTTTTAGTTCACGTTAAATCAGAATTGACGTTTCTATATTCGCTAGATTTTATCTACCAGAGGGTTTATTAAAATAAACGTTCTAAACGTGGTCTTCAAATGATTAATCAGTGAGTTAACAACAAATTTCTGCCTGATAAGGGATTTTTAATTACTTAAAAATTAAATATTTCGCAGAAAGTTATATATATATCATTCGCAAATTATTAAAATGCAATAAAAGTTTAGCGATAATAAAAAATTCTTCTATATTTTTGATAATAAAGATACTTTTAAAATAATTTTTAATATTTTATGATCTCTTGATTAGTTTTCAGTTTTACAAATCTTACTGAAGTATGAAATGATTTTTATAAAAGTAATGCAATTCATTTAAAACTCTAGCAATAATTTTAATCTAGGTTCTATATTTTTTAAATAAAATTCTGGATTTAAACTTCAGCACTGAAAAGCTTACAAAATCAAATGAATGATTTTTATAAAAGTAATGCAATTAATGCAACTCATTTAAAATATTTCTTAGAAATAATCCACTGAGATGCAATATATTGCATTTACAAAATAAAAATATATATGTTTACTTAAGATTCACATATATTTTTATATGAGATTTAAAAAAAAAAGTAATTTACTAATTAGTATTTTCTTTTACCACCAACAGATGGCTGAACCAGTACATTTAGGTGGTGATCTGACCCTTTCAATATGGCTGTTCGGTTACAGTTGAGACTTCAACTTTTTGAGCTCTTGCCCAATCTAGTTAGTTCTTTAATCTGAGGTTCGCTTAGGAAGATCTGCAACTTGACATGTATCGGCATATATGTTAAGTGTGTCTGCTGATATTGGAGTAGAGTGGAGTGGAGATTAGCACTTTGGCTGCCGGTTCCGAAACATGTTTGGAGTTAAAGATCTGTCCCTGTGTGTGTGGTCCGAAGAAAGCCGCCTCAAGACTACAACCCAGACACGCGCTCCACTTCCCAAGATGTGACGTCAGAAACTGGGGCTGGCTAACTTCCAATGCCGAGCATTTGAATTTTGTATTTTGCTATTTAGAACAAAACATGTGCACGTGCGGTTTACTCAGCCCAAGAACATATTCTTTTCAAGATAAGTTTTATTTTCAAATTATATTTATATGCTATCAGCACAAGTTTTATTTCTGGTTTCAAAATCTTTTATTTTTAATTTCTTTGAAATAAATTTATTAAATCCTAGTACGGTGCCATCAATAATGCCATGTCTCAAAACGAAACGGTATTATCGTACTTCTGTTTCTTTTCACATAGAGCGGTAATTTAAAATGGCAAAAATCCTTAAATCGTGTCAAGACTTATATCATCCCCTCTCTCTCACGTAATTTGCTTAAAATTGTTGCTTGAACGGTGCGTTTCGATCAGTTAGCTCAAAAATTATTAATTTATAAAGTTTTCATTGTTCAATTATATCCTTTATTAATATGTCAAAATAATCTCATTAAATATCCAGGCAATTGTACTGGCACCAACACATTTCACTTTATAACTTGGAAGTCATTTGGCCGATTCACTTGAAATTTTAATATCCTGTTTGATATATTTTTCTACCTCAACGAATAAATTTGGAGTCGAAATTTTAATTTAAGGAAATTAGTAAACTTTAAAATCATTATTACTCGGAAATTTACCACTGAAAAGTGATGAAATCTTATGTATAGTACAATACAATTGTTCTTTAAATTTTACATTTTGGTAATATTTGCCACATTACCTTTCTTCCTATTCGTAAATTTTGGTTAAAATTTCTGAATTTCATTTACTCGGAGAAATATTGGCACCAGATGGCTGAAACTTATGTCAGAATGGGTTCCTTCGGTACTAATAATGCTAAAAAATGTTCAGTCAAAAGTCTTATTTACAAGCCTAGTTATTAAGTAATTTCTATCTTGTCACACCACGCTCTCTTTCTAAGTTGTTCTGTTTTCTCTCATTAGAGTGACCTTTAATTAACTCCCATTTATTAAAAAAAACACTTGTCGTGTGAATAGTAATTCTGGTTATTTTGTATGCAGAATTGGTTAGACTTTAATTTGACAACATAATTATGTATTTATGTATTTATATATATATATATATATTCATACTTAAAAATTGAAATATTCTATAAATTTTAATAAAAGTCGCTATGGATACATAGCATTTTATCTTGTTTACTTCTTTTAAAGCAGAGCCCGATAATATACATCTATCAATTTATTAGCCCCCGGTACGGTATGCTATTTCTTTCTCCCAGCTTATTTTGTGTCGACTCCAAAAAATAACCTTACCTTACAGAAGCCAGCCGTAAAACAAAGCGGTATTATTAAATACTCTATAGCCATTTTTTAAACTTCTAAGTATCGCATATTTTCAATTTTTATACCGTCGTATTGGGAAAAAAGTACTTTTAAATGCAATTTGTTTGAAAACTGCATCTCCATTTATTTTTGAAATATTAATTTTTTTGTAGTTTTTGAAGCCATTTGCCTAATATTGGCAACAGAAGTACTCGATGTCTATAGAAAGTAAAGGAAATATAGTTGTAAAATTGTAATTATATATATATTTTTGTTGCCATTTTTTCATAACAGCTGAAAGAAAATGCAATTAAAATACGTGCTATTTTGAAAAAATATAAACGAATGATTTCTGTTAAAATATGGAGCTATTATAAACTATATTTAATTTTAAGTATCTCTATTAATGTTACAGACAAATGAAGGCCTATGAATCATTAGACAGCCGTTTTTTTTTTTTTTTTGGTCGAGTTTCTTTAATGACGACATCTTTTTGCTGCATTTGTGTATTATTTCGCGATAGGGACGTCCTATGCTTACTTTACTGTAGACGTTTAAGAGTGGTTAAATTTACTTTTAATGTGTTTTTATAACGTCTTTTAAGCAAATAAATGTTTTAATAATGTGATATGGTTAGCAGTGGACGTAATTTTGACTTATTACTCACACTTATTTACATTTGTTTAAGAGTGTATCGTAAATGTGGAATTCTTAAGCGGATGCGAATGACATCATTTTACATAAAATAAAAGCGTGTGCTGTAAGTCTTAAAATTGAAATATGTTTTGTACTATTTATATATACATATATTTTTTATTCATCGGGAGCGACACTAAATTCTGAAAAAGCAGAATTACTGTTTTCTAGTTGTTTTTTTTTTATTTTAAACTTTTGTTATTTTGATAAAATTTCTTTTATAATTTTTTGTTAAATAATACATGCTTATGTACTGCGAAATTAGAGATGTGGGGACAATGTCTTTGAATCTCTCTATTTTTGCCACAACTATAAACAATTTGTCACAAGACTAAAGGAAATGCTGTCAGCACCCTTATGCAAAACAGTAGTTGCCCCCCCCCCCCCCTCCCCTTTCTTCGCAAAAAATTCTATGTGTTTTCATATACATTTTAATATTTAATTAAAAATATCAATAAATAAAATTATTGTTCGATAATTATAAATTTACTTTTCGACCTAATCAGGATATACTTTTCATCTCATAAAAATTTATTATTTTAAGTTTAAAACATGTGAACATTTCGGAACCCAGACAACATTATTTTTGGAAATGAAATATTTTCGTTGAGGGTTTTTGGGTTTCTCGGTTTTTTTTTTTTTTTTTTTATCAGCTAATTCCTAAATACTTGAGGAAAATGAACATAAGTTAGGAATATTTTAATTCCAATTGATGAAAGTCTTTTTTTTCTTTCTTTTATTTTTCTCTTCATATGTCATTACGCTTTTTAAAAAATCTATTGTTTGTACCTTACATAATATATCAAACTAATACAAAACTAAATAATAATTTTCTGTTTCATGAACTTGTGTTGTTTTAGTATTATGGGAGTTTTATGTTTTTTAATTTAATGGATTTTATGTGAAAATTACCCATTTCTGACAAATGAAGTTTACAGTACCAAATATTTATCTGTATAAATACTTAATTTCATGTATACAGTCATTCAGGGTAACTTTTAACCATGGGGTGTAACTTTGCACCACCTCTTATTTTTCAATATTTTTGACTCCAAAAGACTAAATAAACTCCATAACTAAGCTCTGTTGGCAAGGTTCTAAACTGGGATTTCAACTCTTTATTTTAGAAAATAAATTAGCAACATTATGCGCTATTAATTGCATCATCTAACCATTTTTGTGAAGTACTGTTTTCAAGCTAATTTTGAATGCTGTTTTGAAGTTGTAATCCAATTAAATTTTCATAGTAAGTAACAATATACTCATTTATCAGACATATTATTCTCTAAATGTTGTAAATGTGATAACATTTTGCGATTATTTATTTATTAATAGTTAATAAAATGTAAAATAAGAAGGCACTAACAATTTATCACATTTCCAGGGTAACTTTGAGCCGGCTCAATGTTATACTGATGTTTATAATTTACTGATTATAGGTGCTACTGTCAAAAATTTCCCATATTTGCACGTATATTTTATATAAATGCCGAAAGTGAACATTAGCTATAACATATAAATATTTTCACCAATATGTGTAAAATGCATACAATTCATTTGAAGGCGTTTTTCGGGACAGAGCTACTTAAATTTGGCATTTCATACATTCGACATTTTTTATTCTTGTTTGAATAATACTAGTACTAGTATGTATTACTGTAACTATGGATATATTACTGAGGTAAAACATTGAAAATTGTTTTCCACTGCATTTTTATGTTTTATATGAACAATAAACAGGTTTTTTTAATTTCTAAATGTTCATGGTTCTCTTCTTCCACATTTCTTATGCCTGATATTTGTTGTAATATCATAAATTATACAAATCTTGTGATGTTGGGAAATGTAAATTCGGAGTCTTTACATATCTGAAAACATTTTTTGGGGCTCAAAGTTGTCCTAACTATAATACTTTTTTATAATGAATTATTTTAGATAATATTTATCATATGGTGCAAAGTTACCCTAAATGGCTGGGTAACTTTGAACCGGGTTAAAAATTCATTTTTTATTGCTTTTATCATTATTATTCCATAATTTTTGATAGTCAAACAATAATTTAGAATCATTTCTTATCTTTTATGCCCTAGTTGCAACAATATTCTTAAAATAAGAGTGTGGCATATGAAAATAGAGAAAATGCGGATCAAACTTCCCCTGAAAGACTGTACTTTAATTTTACTATTTATTTTATGCAGGTTTCAAATCACCAAATATTTAATAGAATATTTACTGTATAATTTCAAGATCGATTTGTAATAAAAATAGCACACAACTTGAATTTGTTTTCATTTAATATTCACTTTTCATCCACTTTAATTTAATCTTTAAATGTGGGTTTTGATTGGCACACTTATTGGTATTTATTTATTTTTGAAAATGAAATAATTGAAAGCAAAAAAATTGAATTTATGCGTTTAAACTGCAAATTTGTATATATATATATGTCTTAATGTCTTGTTTTTGAATATATAGCAAATAGATAATTGATATTGTTTCTAAATTTCGAAGTAGAATAAATAATAAAAACTGTCCACTAGAATAAATTTAATACTTGGGATTTTATTTTTCACTAACGAATGAATTTTCTTTAATGTAACTTTAATTCTGATGCCCATTTTCATTGACACAGTGATATTATTTAATAAATATTGTTCTTGTGTTATCTTTATTATTACTGTTTGAGTGAACAAAATTGAATGAAAAGCACTTAATTGGCGTCTTTAAACTATAAGTATATATTTTTTTTCGTATGCTGTGATAATAAGTTGGAATGTAGAGGAAAGAATAAATATGTTTTAAATAACGACGTGCTCTCCACGGCTGGCGTAAGCCCCGCATCGTGACGTTACGAAACCTTGTGTTTGGCTTGTAGTCTTGAGGCGGCTTTGGTCCGAAAGACCCTAGGAGCGCCTCTTTATATTTCCAGGGACTCTTCCTAGCACCTCCTGCCTACGCTATTTCTATTTTAGTGTGACACTCAGTATAGCTTGTCCTTTTGTGCTATAAGGTAATTAATTTTTTAATTGGTCCGACAAATTTTCGGAGCTGGCACACGGGTAGAAAAAGATCTGTTGTGTGCCAGGTTCGAACAGTCGTCCGACCAATTAAAAAATTTATTAGAACATATACATATATACATTAGAATATATGCATATTTATATGCATCATAGTAATATTTTGTATTTTTAAGAGTTATGTAAGAAAAGAAAAAGAAGGTGGCCCCTGGGGACAGATTTTGTAAAATCGGTGGCAGCCAAAATGTTAAAAATTAAAAGTATTGAGTATAACAATAAGATCACGATCTGTTATCATGCATAAAGTTAATTACGTATATGTTTTAAGGCAATTGAAATATGACCCTTAATTTCCTTATGTAATTTGTTAAATAATTAAAAATATATGGAGTAAAAACATTATTTTTCTAGATAGTTAAGTTTTTATTCGCATATAAAATTATAAAAGCAAATCAAATGTATTTCTTAATTTTTTTCAGTTTTCCATTTTCATATAAATTAAAAGTATCATATAGGGGAGCTAGGGGATGAATGGGACATTCTCAATATTTCAGGCAATAAACTTTTATTTTAAATTGCTTCCTATCTCCATATAAATCTCTACCACAGTATGCTTCAGAACTGAAAGTAGGACCACATTGCTGTTTTTATTTTCCTTCAAAGTTGCATTTTCTGAAATCTCTGCTTCAAAGTAAGTTTTTTTTACATTTGAAGATGTGAAATATCTTATAGAATATAAAAAATTAAGCTATGTTGTAGTTATTTATTTTAAGGTTCAATATTGATAATTAAAATAAATGAATAGTAACCATTGTGACAAAACAAGTTTTGAGGCAAAATGGCTGAGAAGGGAATATGTATTATTTATGTAATATATATATGGAATATTATTATTATTATTTTTTTTTTTCAATTTGAATTTCGCTAGAGAGTCTCTCATTCGGGACGTGGCTGGGCACCTGGGAATCTTGCTTCCGCAAAATAGTCGGAGTAGAGTAGAAGAATAACGGGTTGCGGACGAAGATGGGCCGCTCGCCGCCGCGGTTGACCCCCCGCCCACCCCCAACCTCCACCGAGACTAATAATAAGCTAGAAGTAGCTAGGAGTCTTTCGGTAGCTTCATCGCCCCGAGCCCTCCCTTCCCGCTTTTCGGTGTCTTTAATTTGTGTAATTTCCCTTTTAAATTTGTCCGGTTTCAATTTTTGATTTTTTTTTTTTTTTTTTTTTTCAATTTGAATTTCGCTAGAGAGTCTCTCATTCGGGACGTGGCTGGGCACCTGGGAATCTTGCTTCCGCAAAATAGTCGGAGTAGAGTAGAAGAATAACGGGTTGCGGACGAAGATGGGCCGCTCGCCGCGGCGGTTGACCCCCCCGCCCACCCCCAACCGCCACCGAGACTAATAATAAGCTAGAAGTAGCTAGGAGTCTTTCGGTAGCTTCATCGCCCCGAGCCCTCCCTTCCCGCTTTTCGGTGTCTTTAATTTGTGTAATTTCCCTTTTAAATTTGTCCGGTTTCAATTTTTGATTTTTTTTTTTTTTTTTTTTTTTTTTCAATTTGGATTTCGCTAGAGAGTCTCTCATTCGGGACGTGGCTGGGCACCTGGGAATCTTGCTTCCGCAAAATAGTCGGAGTAGAGTAGAAGAATAACGGGTTGCGGACGAAGATGGGCCGCTCGCCGCGGCGGTAAAAAATAATATATGTAAATAAGAAGGGACGAAGATGTGGAATAAAGGGTTGCGGAACCGCCGCGGCGAGCGGCCCATCTTCGTCCGCAACCCTTTATTCTTCTACTCTAGTCCCACTCTTTTGCGGAAGCAAGATTCTTAGGTCCCCGGCCACGTACCAAATGAAAGACTCTCTAGCGAAAGCCACATTGAAAAAAAAAAATTGAAACCGGACAAATTTAAAAGGGAAATTACACAAATTAAAGACACCGAAAACCGCCGCGGCGAGCGGCCCATCTTCGTCCGCAACCCTTTATTCTTCTACTCTAGTCCCACTCTTTTGTGGAAGCAAGATTCTTAGGTCCCCGGCCACGTACCAAATGAAAGACTCTCTAGCGAAAGCCACATTGAAAAAAAAAATTGAAACCGGACAAATTTAAAAGGGAAATTACACAAATTAAAGACACCGAAAACCGCCGCGGCGAGCGGCCCATCTTCGTCCGCAACCCTTTATTCTTCTACTCTAGTCCCACTCTTTTGTGGAAGCAAGATTCTTAGGTCCCCGGCCACGTACCAAATGAAAGACTCTCTAGCGAAAACCACATTGAAAAAAAAAAATTGAAACCGGACAAATTTAAAAGGGAAATTACACAAATTAAAGACACCGAAAACCGCCGCGGCGAGCGGCCCATCTTCGTCCGCAACCCTTTATTCTTCTACTCTAGTCCCACTCTTTTGTGGAAGCAAGATTCTTAGGTCCCCGGCCACGTACCAAATGAAAAGACTCTCTAGCGAAAGCCACATTGAAAAAAAAAAATTGAAACCGGACAAATTTAAAAGGGAAATTACACAAATTAAAGACACCGAAAACCGCCGCGGCGAGCGGCCCATCTTCGTCCGCAACCCTTTATTCTTCTACTCTAGTCCCACTCTTTTGTGGAAGCAAGATTCTTAGGTCCCCGGCCACGTACCAAATGAAAGACTCTCTAGCGAAAGCCACATTGAAAAAAAAAAAAAAAAAAAAAAAAAAAATTCAAAAATTGAAACCGGACAAATTTAAAAGGGAAATTACACAAATTAAAGACACCGAAAAGCGGGAAGGGTTGGGCTCGGGGCGATGAAGCTACCGAACGACTCCGAGCTACTTCTAGCTTATTATTAGCATCATGGGGATGATTGGGACATTTCAAATGAGGATGAATGGGACATTCTCATTCATCCCTAGAGATGTTGAAAATTTTATTTATTAACTAAATAGTATTATATAGGCTGATAAATTAATAATTTACGTTAATTAATAGTATTAAATAGTATTATATGAGTTGTTATTGTTTAAAATTTCTGAGTGTTATTTATTGTATTGTAATAATTATTAATGGATTATCAAAAAATTGGCACTAAAACATAATCAAGATAGATAAAATTGTTAAAAATAGTATATGTTTATTGATCAAATGGGGGAAATTACATTGAATTTTGAAATGTTGCACAAATAAATCCCCACTTCTAACATAGTGAGTCGATCGGAAAGTCGTGTCGTGTTGGGGAAATCAATTCGTACCGGAAAATTCTATCATTTAATTACTAGATATTGATTCCGATATCTAAGCTCTAATAATTACCGGTCAGAATTTTCCGGTACAAATTGATCTTCCCAACACGACACGACTTTCCGATCGACCAAATAATTTCCGTTCTGCATGTTTCAATGATACATTTAATTAATATTAATTAATAAGTTATGATTGAAAATTATTAGCTATGCCATATTTAAAAGACAGTTTTCAGTTTCATTTCAAATCTAAAATGCCTCATAAGTGAAATTGACCTCAAAAGAACATATTGATAGCCAAAGTCTGCATTAAAAGTTAAAACTGCAATAAAAGAAGTTATTGAAAAAAACCCCATATCGATTCGTGCTGTAAAATCATATATTACAAATGTAATTACATATAAGGTTATAATTATTCATTTTAATTTGGTAAAATTGAATACAGGGAGGAAAATCTTTGTGTCCCATCCATCCCTATTAGTGTCCCATTCATCCCTGCTGTGGGGATGATTGGGTCAGGGAGGAACGTTTTTTTGATTTTATAATATTTTTTTGAATAAATCATAATCTAGAATAAATATTGTTCATATATGTTTTCAAATACCTATTGTATGAAATGTGATATATAATATTGATAATAACTTAAATAAAAAAAATATTTTTGTGAAAATGTCCCATTCATCCCCCATCTCCCCTATACTAATATGATCAAGATTTCTTATTACGCATAAAGTTTATGATGTATATAATTTTAAGGAAAATCAAATATAACCCTTAGTCCCGCTTTGTAACGTGTTAATTAAATAAATGTCTATAGAGTATTATATTATTTTATAGTATGTATATTATTTTTCTACATAGCTTTTTATTCTGTGTTCATATATTTAAGAACGACTGCGTCATATTTTTAATGAATCCTTTACGATTTAGTGCTGTCTAGAAATAATATAAGCTTTCTCAAATGTAATTGTTTTCTGCTTTTATTGAATAACTTTTACAACACAACTGTTCACGGTATTAATTTTTTTCGATACGGAAATTCTGCGGTAATTGCATTAAAAATATACTTTTCGTTACAATTAAAGTGAATCACTAAACCTATGTATTTAATTAGATTTTTTTTGTAACCGGGAATTTAATCCATGTAAAAGTGTCCCAGACAACTAATGCTACGGTCATTGGGGATTTAACATTTTATTTAAAGAAAGAGGGTATTAAATTTTTCAAACAATTTCTAATTTAATTGTGAGTTTATAAATGAATATTTTAAATTACTAAAATGAGTTAGCCTTATTTGTAATAGATTTTTTATTTAATTAAAATGAATGCTTTAATAAATACATGCAATGCATTGTGTAAGAAATATCTTTATGATATGTGTTGATATGTCTTTCAATATTTTTATAAATTTTTGACACATGATTTTTATATTAAATTTACCTTAAATAATAGTGAATTGGAATGAAAATATTGTATATTTCTAGACTTCAAATTGAAATTTCTCCTATGTTTCGAAGTGAGAAGGACTGGGATCTAACAGAAAAAACAACAACACATGCGATTTTTGCCTATGGTAAATGAGAAATTCTGAAACAACGTTGTCTGCTCTCATTTACAAGTACTATGGAAAAGTACTATGAACTTCTCTCAAAGTATTTCATCGCAACGTTGTAGTGGTCATATTTTTAAGACAAAGCTGACTATATTTTGTTTTTCCCCAAGTCAAACTGAATTTTAACCAAAATATATATATACGAGGCAAGTCAGTAAGCAGGTTACAAAATCCAATAAAAAAAAAGAAACCAAGGTACATACTTGAAAAGCATGTTTATTTATCTATATAATCGCATTGATACAGTTGTTTCATACGTTGATACAGTTGTCCCATCTCCTCTCCCACGAGTTTTCTAATACCTGCTGCATAAAAGTCTTTGAACTACTCTCTCAGCCATCTATGTACCACACATTCAACGCGTGCATCAGTTGGTTGTAGGCACACCCTATGCTATAAGCTATGTGAACACCCTATTGCAGTTGCTATGCTGTCTACTGTTGTTCGCCTGTCAGCTCTAACCATTTCCTTAATCTTCCGAACTGTTTCTTCTGTCACAATCTAAACAGGACGACCACTTCGTTCTTCGTCAGCAACTTTTGAACGCCCCTGGTCATCTTGTACAGCTGTTGTCTCATAAATTCGAAATTGACATCTTACAGTTGGATAGTGCTGTCACCTATTGGTACATTTTACTACTAATTTCCGACCTCTCATATCGGTTTGTAACCAACTTACTGACTTTCCTTTGTATATGTATCAAAATCTTTCTTGTTTCTGCGTGGTTATGGTTATCAATTATCTTCTTTTATTTAATAAAAAATCCCTTTTTATTCATATGTCGGCAGCAATGAAAAGAGATTGTGGTAATTGTGTTAATCTCTGTCGTAGAATATATTTAAAAGTAATCTTAAAAGGTTCAAAAATATCTATTAACTCGATAAAAGTGACAAACAATTCTGATGGATAAGACTTATAAAACTGCTTGAAAAATTGTGCAACTGGACGAACCAGCCCATTTAATTAAACCTGAGTGAGTTTGTATTATATCAGTAAATTTAAAATTTTATTTTTTAAAGTCACGGCTAATGCGATTAAACTAAAACACATGGATATGATTTATAGATAATTTCTATGATGGGGAAATCCTGAGCATTTATATTTCATTATTAAGATTTATACTGAATTTCGAGTAGAATGCATATGGAACAAACATAGCAGAATGTAGTACGTATGGCTAAAATTAACAATATACTTTCAGTAACAAGGCTGATAAATAGATAACTAAATAAAACGAGAGAACAAACTATGGAAAGACTCGTTAAATCATTTTGTTCATGTGACTGTGGAATATTTAATCATTTATTTTAAACACAGTTTCTCGTTCTTTTGACACAGACATCGTAGTTTTTAAAAATCCCACCTGTGTTTCTACAAAAGTTAATTATATTTTCACAAAGTTACGTTGTCATCGAAAGATATAAAATGATTTTTTTATCTTTCTTAAACTATAAGCATTATTCCTGGAGCACTTACCTTTGTAATATACATCCTTACAGGAAAGCATTACTATTAAATGTAAAACTCTGAAATAATATTGCCGGTATCTAACTGGAAAACTATTTGAAAATTGTCGCTTCATTTTCCAGATGAACCAGCAGCTAATAAATATCTTTATGCTCAAAGACTATTTGCTCCAATTTCACTAAAGATGCTTATCGTGGATACTAGTCTATCGTATGAGGATCATCTATAGAGCGCCATTTGGCGTCAGGTATACTAAGTACTTATCTTTAATTGTATCTCTTAATCGGTATAAGTACATACTAGAGTTTATTCAATTTGGTCTCCAATATGAATGAATCGGTCAGCGATAACTTAGTCAGATTTCCTAGTCAGTCTTTTCTGTTATGGACAGGAAGTGGAAAGGTGCCCTGCCTAATAAAGTCAAAACTATTTTTTTCCTTTTCTAAGACGCTTTGACTCTTTTAATATAATTTAAATTCAGTGTGTACTTCTTCTCTTATAGATTTTTTAAAGATTGTTTAAATGTGTCATAGGAGGTTATAAGCAATTGCGTGCGTAGAAAATTTGAATGTGCGTAGGTGAGACCGTGGGAATGGCGAGACTCTGGATTATTGCGCCACCCCCCCCCCCCTAGTTTAAAAACTAACGGCAGTTTGAGATAGTGAATGCGCCCGCACTATAGCAGCCAACAATAGAAACAGTGGCTAGAGTGAGAATGATTTTTTTGTACGTCGTTCGCTTGTTCTAGTGAAAAATTTTGTTTTCATCTAGTTGCTTCTTATTTTGGAGCTTCAAATGAGTGGAGGTAAACAACATTTATTGTAATATTAGGTACTTAATATAATATTAACCGTAATCTACATGCATTCGCCGACATTTTAATGCAATGTGTTGAACAAGTTCGGTTCTTCTTTCGACTTTGCTGGGGGATTTCCGCTATATTGTCCTCTCGGGGTAATGCCGCCACCATGGCAAAGGATAGCTTTTCCAATTTGAGTTAAATTGTAAGCTTAGCACATTAATAAATCTAGCTTAAGGAACATTGTAAATATTCATTATTTTGATAAATTATTGCTTTCTAAATATTTTCAGTAGGTTATGTATTTCCTAGTATCCAGTTTATGTAGTTACTAAGTCATTAAAGTGTGGCGTCATTACTCCGATACAGTGGCGGAATTAACCCAGTATCCTGGGTAATCCCGCCACTGTACAGAGGTTGAAAGAATTTTTTTTTTTATATGTGCTTACTTTACAGTAATTATTACGGTCAAATTTATACAGATGCTAAAGATCATGATTCAGCTTTGGAATTTTTACTATTAAAAAATAAATTTTTTTTTTGAGGTGAAAATTTTTTAATTCCCTTAAGGTGTCGCCATTCCCCCGGTCTCCTCTATTTCAAATAATTCAATTTGATTCTTTTTCTATAAGAAGCGCTGATATCAACATTGTAGTTTTTTATATATACATACTAATATGTGTATCAGAAAGTAAAACATATAAAAAAACTACGATGGTATTATGCGGGCTTCATATTAAAGAAAAAGATAAAATTCATAAGATTTAATTTTATTTAAATTTGCTAAATACGCAATTGTTTCTAACTTTATATAACAAATTTAAACAATCTGCAAAAACTGTCATAAAGATAGTAACAAAAGATCTTAAGTTATATTTCAATATTCAAAACATCTTAGAAAAAGAGAAATTTATTTAATCACATCGCAGAAGAGAGAGGGCGGGGGGGGGGGGGGGGCTTATCTACCGAACTCATCGGTTTTCTAGAAAAATTTTAATTTTTATGATTGTTTACTTTTTTTCTTCAAATGACTTTTAGATAGTTGTGAAATAGTGCTTTAATGAAACATGTTTATCTTTACAACAGAAGAATGGAGAAAATCGAGCTATCCACATGATTGCTTCAGTTTATATTAAAAGTATTTGAAATTTTTTTAATTTTATGTTTGATTCTTCTTGTTCGGTAGTTCTGTAATTTAAATTTCTTTTTCTTTAGAGTACACATTCAGAAACAACAGAAAGTAAAGGAAGTGAGCGGATAGGGCACATGTTTAGCCCTCAGATATGGTAATCACCCCCCTCCTCCACAGACACACACACACCTGTTTACTCTGTTTAGACTTTTTACCGCACAGGCTATCAAAGCCTGAGAACTAATGTGCCCGCAGGTTCTGTATGAACGTATGTACGTACGTAACGCGATAACTCTTGATAGAAATATCCGATTTGCTTCAACCCCACCAGTGGCCGAGAGGTTCTGCTCTGGAAGCTGGTAGACGGGAGGTGCTGGGTTCGATCCCAATCGCGCCCGTCGGCCTAATCGTTCGGAGTTTCGTGGTTTTCTTCGAGCCGTGGATCTTCCATGCGTTAATACGGATTAGGTTCCCTTAGAAAGACCCCCACGGAGGGCACTCCCCCCCGGGCCTATATCCCTCGTGTAGATAATTGGCCGTCAAAAATCAACCCAACCCAACCCGATTTGCTTCAAAAAATTTTTCTAGGTTCATTCGGAAAAGGCGCTTCGCTGATTAGTTTTGAGGGTTCACTGATTAAGTATAAAGGGGGGTGGGGTACAGGGGCTAATCCCTCCTTAACTTTGAAAAAAAGAGTTTTTCATGCAGAATTTTCAAATGTGGCATACCGGTTACTTCTGATAAGGTGCTTCCCTGATTAGATTTGGAAGTTCATAGTTTAAGTATAAAGGGGGGAACGAGGGCTAATACCTCCCTTAATTTAGATAAACAGGTTTTTCTATCCGATTTGCTTCAAATTTTGTATATCGGTTTATTCTGATAAGTCGCTTCCCTCATTAGATTTGGAGGTTCATTGGTTTGGTTTAAAGATGTGAAACAGGGGTGTTAATCTCCACGTTGGTTTAATTTTGAAGGGGCCTTATTCTTTGAAATAAGAGTTTGATAATCAATTATTGTGAATAGACTGCGAGGTCAATTGCAAAAGTTTAACTGGGTACTTTTAATACATGGAAATTATTCCAGAGAGAAACATTCGCCTTGCATACAATATTTCAAATGAAAAATCAAATTTCAAAGTAATTGCTTAAAAGGTGCAAAGGCCAACATAGTGAAAAAGATTCCAAGCCGGGACTCGAACCCGGGTGCTACGTTTGTAGCCTTGCCAACATATAATAGTGAGAAATTTTCCGAGCTAGGTATCGTTCCAAGTGGTTTAGTCGGTAGAACGTCAGTGCGCTATACTGATGGCCCGGGTTCGAGTCCCGGCTTGGAATCTTTTTCACTATGTTGGCCTTTGCGCCTTTTAAGCAATTACTTTGAAATTTGATTTTTCATTTGAAATGGGTACTTTTATTTTATTATAACTTAGGATTTGAATTTACTTACTTACTGATTTATTGTTTTTTGAAACTTGTTTAAATATTTTACACGAGATCAGAAACAAAGTTTTATATATAAATTTTTTATATATTTTAATTATACCAATTTAATTTTCGTTTGAAATGAAGTGTTTATAACACCATTGTAGTTATTTTTTACATGTTAATACGTGTATCAAAAAGTAAAACCTACATAAAATCTACAATGATAACATCAAAATCGCGCTACATCCCGCGCGTTACGAGAACTTTATAGCGAAAGCATCATCTAATTGATATAATTAAGATACATTAAAATCTGACAAATAATCCTATGCTCCCTATCTTGAATAACATAATTAAATCTCCTTCAGACGAAAATCAGTGAGAGAGGCAGTAAATACAGACTCTAAAAAATTATACTGAAACAGACAAAATATCTTAGAAATAGGAAACAATTTTTTGTCCCTATAGGGAAAGAGAGGGCGGGAAAAGAGCATTATCTATCCACCACCCTTTATGCATAAAGTACAGCCTCTATTCTGAGAAATTTCTGAAATTTATATTGAGTACAAATTGAGAACATTTTTATGTATATAATGAGTAATTCCGTGAAATTTGTATTTTAGACACAATTTTAATAGCATTTTGAATAAAAATTGACATAATTAAACTTACCTTTTTTATGTTAACAATGAAGTGAATACAGTCAGCATCTCTGATGTGTTTACTTACCGAGTGTCCATATTGTTAAATTTATCCTAATCGGATCTACTAACAGCTAAAAATGTGGATGAGTATATTATGTTGTTTAAGGTGTCCTTTAATAAAGGTAAGGCAGAGCGATTTAACTAAGAATAATTTAGTTTAAAACATCGCTTCTGTATGGTCTATATCTAGCTTAATTTCTATTAATTTCTCGTTTAATTATAAAATTAACGCTTAGTATTATGGCAAATCCTGGTCGCTGTCGTCAGTTTACGCCCAAATTTCCGTTGAAGTTTTAGAAAGCTATTTTCAGCACAAAGAATGAAATCATGACTGTAACCCATTTATTCCTAGCATCCCATATTTGGGACGCTTCGAATTTTAATAAATTTGTGTAATTTTCTTCTTTTTTATAACATGAAAATTGTATGAAATGATTATCTATAAATGTTTTTATCTGTTACCGAAAGATGGTAGCGTAATATGGATATTTATTTACATAAAATGAAGGCTGTTTTCAGAGTTTATAGATTTTTCCTTTTCAAGATGGAGAAATGTATAAAGTAAGTTTTTTTTCTTCTACCAATTATCCAAATAAAATAGTCATGACCGTAGCTTGTAGACTTCTTTGAAATACGCATTTTTTAAAATTGTGAAATTATGTGTTCAATCCTATTTTTTTATGCATTTTTGTAGCATACAAAATATAGAGTGCTAGAAATGTATGGGTACATATTTTTATCAGCCATTTAGAGGACAGTTATTTATGTAAAGTGCTTTTCAAGATGATCCCTAAGCAAATTATTTTAACCCTCAAATACAACTATTCTTAGTTTATTATTACTAATACTTATAATATTATTAGTCTCTGTAAAGAAATATCTTTATTTTTTAGTAATTCATAGAAATACAAATTATAGTACATCATATACAATTTAAAAGTTTATTTTATATAAATATAGAAAAAACATATAATTTTGCTTATTATATTATTACCAATATTATGTATATTCCCATATTTAGTATTTTTACGTATCAAATAAATACAAAAGAATGTTAGCGTAATTTTTTTTAGTATTTTTTCAGTTCATTTTGCAACATTTTAAAGCGATTTTAGCCACAAATTTGAGAAAATAAAAATTTAGGCACAAATGGGTTAATAAGCCAAGGTTTTCGAGTCGTCAGTATGTTATAAATTTTCAAATTAGAAATTTCCACAGCCAAAATTTGCATGAATTAAGGTCTCGGGATTAAACAGACATACATTACATAAATGTCGGGTTTATGTCTGAAAAAAAAAAAAAAAAAAAAATACGGACCCTTTGATAACATCTCCATTCATATACTTTCCCAACTTAACTCATTGAATCGTCGAAACAAGAAGTAACATTTTGCGGAATAATTAATCATAATAAGAAAGGAAGAGAAGTGAGAAGCAAAAACTGAAAAAAAAAATCTGAATTATGTCAAGAATATTTAATTTTTTGATCAATAAAAATAAATTATTTTCTTCTCAATGCATAAATTAAAAAACCAATATTTGTGCCATTGTTTTTAAAAAAAACTCGAAAACATCAAATAGTACTACGAAAATTGCAGTTTGTTGAATGTCAGTATTATTTAATAAATAAAATATTAATAATGGATTAATAAATGGATTAATAAAAATAAAATATTTTCTTCTCAATGCATAAATTAAAAAAACTAATATTTGTGCCATTGTTTTTTAAAAAAACTCGAAAACATCAAATAGTACTACGAAAATTGCAGTTTGTTGAATGTCAGTCTTATTTAATAAATAAATTATTAATAATGGATTAATAAAAATAAAATATTTTCTTCTCAATGCATAAATTAAAAAACTAATATTTGTGCCATTGTTTTTAAAAAAACTCGAAAACAACAAATAGTACTACGAAAATTGCAGTTTGTTGAATGTCAGTCTTATTTTGTTTATCATGCTCAACGTATTTTACACGAAATGAAATATTTAAATTTATTTGTAATGAAATTTTTAAGCGTAAACAAAGTTTAAGCAATTGCATACAACAAACGAATTTAGAAAAACTAATTTTTTCGTGAGATATCCTTGGAAAATGCAGGTACTTCTGTCCCGTAGAATTAACTTGAAGAAATGAAAGACCTGATAGATATAAATTCTTCAGTTCTTTAAAATTTTATCACACATACTACCTTACGATCTAAAATATATGCTTCTTTTGTTAAAACCACTCTTTTGCGCTGCAGGTAAAGGTTATTTTAAAGAACGCATGGAATCCACAAATATAACCAACACGCTGAACATTTGTTGCGTAATCTCTGCTAAGTATATTAAAAAGGAGTTTTAATTCCAGAATTGAGAACAATTATTTCCAAATCGCTCTAGTTGGTGGAATTAGATCAGTTTTATATCGTAGCAGATACAAACCGCGATAGTCCCGTTTTTGATGAATTAAGGATAAGTAAACTATCACACGGTGTGTTTTAGACCGTTTTCTCTGGAAAAATCGTAAATAATTATGAGACAGTATATGTCATTGCTTATGAAAGTATAATACGTGTGATCGCAGCTAAAAGGAAAATTCTACTTCTTTGTGCGAAAATTATCGATTTTTTTTTTTTTTTTTGCTTTTTTATATCCTTCAAGAGTTGCCTTAAAGTGGTTTCGCTATATTCCGATTCCTTTCACTAATTTTTGCTCGTTTTATGTAAAGCCGCTGGGTGCACGCGACGTTATAGTAAACTTTTTAATTTGTTTTTCTCGAAACCGTGTGTTTCAATTTGGGCAAACATTTTCTCTGGAACTATTTGACCGATTTCCTTCTTTTTTATATAAAGCAAGGTAATCGTTTTTGCTGGAGGTTATACCACCGAAAAGTATAATTTTCATTGATTAATTATTTTTTCAAGCTCATAAATTGTAAAAATAAGAACGAAAAAAAAAACTTATGTTCAAACCTCTGCCATTTTGCCAAAAATTAACTTTTAAAACTAAATTTTAGTATAGGCTCTTGAGAATTTAATGCCCTTTCATAATTTACGTAGCAAACTTTTCCCAGATGCTCGTGACCGGAAGAAAACGGCCGCTCGATTGACAATTCACGGCTCTCCTTCGTAGATACTCCCAGTCGCACAATGCGTATTATTATTATTATTTTTTTTTTTTACACACACTAAAAAAATATATATAAGTGAAATATCAATAAATATAATACGAATCACATTAAATATAATGTGAATAAAAATCCATGTGAATTTTAGGCCCAAGATGTAGAACTTCCTTCAATAACGATTTATATCTCTGCCCATTAAAACTGTGATCATGCGCACCATCCAATCAGATATTGCCCCATAAACAGGCTTTTCAAGAGGCAAAGGAGCCGAAAGCACACCAAATTCATTAAAAACATTTTGAAAATTTTTGATAAAATTTTAATATTATCAATGATTTGATTATAATCATTATTTCGTTTATAACGTTTTGGGTTGCAACTTTACGCTCATGTAACTTTGTTTGTGTTACTCAAGAAACTTTTTCGATTGTACTTAACCAATATGTAATAATATTTTGCATCATGATTTTAAATCAAACGTTACGAGGTAAAGAAACTACGACAATAATTAATGGACACACTGTATTTCAGATAGTATGATAGCACGTGTGGTAGAAACATAATGGAACTTGTCACAGGCCTAACGGAACTTTACAGTGTTCTTTAAGAGGCTGCTTCACTCACGCGAAAACTCCCGCTCACTAATGTTAATCCTGTGGAGAACTTAATTTAAATATCTCGTTTGCATTTCAGTATTTTTAAATGATTTTTTCGGCATCGGAAAGCTGATATTTATATTTATAAGTCCGTATTTTTTACTTTTTGGATTTTGTTTACAGTTTTTTTTTTATTAGGGTACTTTCACTTTTGGAATAGGTTTTAAAAATTAAAGTAACTTCATTAAAAAAAAAAAAAAAAAAAAAAAAAAAAAAAAAAAAACTGCCAACAAAATTGAAAAAGTAAAAAACGGCCTTTGTAGAGATCGACCTCATCTATTCAATTGCAAAAAAAAAACAACAACAAAAAAACGAAATATTTAAAAATTTTTCCCATACGATGAACATTAGAGAGCATGCGTTTTCGCGTGAGTGAAGTAGCCCCTTAAGAGTATTTGAACTGCTGATAGCTATAACTATTCATCAGAATATTATAAAGCTTTGTATACGTCTTAATAAATGACACATTTATCTAAAGAGAATTTAGCTTTAAATAGTAATAAAATATTCAGCTGAATTATTGATTTTTACTATCCGAGATTTTCCTTGAAATCCAAAAAGGTTATGGGTATTTTTTTTTTTTTTTGTATTAAAGCAAGCAAGCAAGAAAAATCATATTTCAAGCATAGATTATTAAACTTTTTCCAAGACATTCAGACTAGTACAACAGAACTTTACCGTTTAAAAGGTGAAAGACGATATCTAATAAAACAATTCGGAAAATGCAAAACACGTTTAAAACCCACATTTTCAGCAATTACCACCAATAGTGGGAAAAGTATTCAAATTCTATTCTACTTCAGCAACTTCCGTCAATAAATGGATGCGCACTCGAATTATTTTGTGCAACCCTGTATATGATCCATAGAATTTATACACACTCAGTAATATGGAAAAAATCAGTTAAACTTTGAAACCCATACCACAACTAAAAACGCACTTGTAGCAATTATTCCTCATAAATATCGTTCATGTAACCAAAATCTTGTGTGTGACCCTGTAAAAGAACGATAAATACACACCATATGCTACAGTCAGCATAATATAGTGAACCTCAGTGATTTATATCAATTTGAATAGGTTTGAAATAGTGTACTATCATTAAAACACACTGTAAGCAAATTTTTCCCATAGACCGTAATATAACGGAATTTTTTTGAGAGTCCCTGTAATCGAACTGTAAATGCTACACCGTTTTCAATTAAAAACATGCAAGAGTAATACCCAATGACATATACCAGTTACATGGCAATCCGTGTATATTTAGAAGAGTTACATCACGGAAAAACAGATAAACAGACAGGCACACAAACTGAAGCTATAAACACAATTCAACTATGTTTTCAACTATGTTGGAAAGCCGTTACAAAAAAAAAAAAAAAAAAAAAAAAAAAATCAAACGAATCGCGATCTTAAAACTTCAAAGTAATTTTGATTGGAAAGGACCCAGAAAATAAATCGTAATTATTTTCAATAATTTATACTGGAAACATTTATAAGTAATATTATCGCAAAAATTACTTGTGTATAATAGTAATCGTTTTATAGTAAAGCCCCACCTGTTTGCGATATTTGAAGCTAAAATGCCTTTTTTTTTTCTTTTTTGCTAATTGTCTTTCCTACTCATTTATTAACGGATACTCAAAGTTAATCACAGCACTAGCATCTCTAAAGAGGGGAAAATTAATTATGAACACCCAGTATTTTAATAATCACTGCTCTAATGGAGACATTTCATTTTCGGCGAGTTTTCCGAGCATGTTAATTTTAGTGCAACAGCATGTAAATTCTAATGTTAATTTTAATGAAATGCTGTTTATAAATAATTTTAAAAAGTTAGTTTTTGCTTATAAACTTTAATTTAGAAAGCAATGAACTAATTCAGACAGTATTTTAATATGTATTATAGAAGATATTTATATTAAAAACAGAAATTAATGATATACTAGATAGTGCCCGTCAAGATTTGACGGTAAATAACTTGAATGTTTCATTAGAAAAATTCTTGAATTTTTAATTAGTTGCTTTTAAATTAATTATTGAATGAAGAATTTCTATATTGCATAAGTGATTCCCATTTCTTTAAGGCGATAGATGGTTCTGTCAGTCTAACCTATTCAATGAAGGGAAAATATTTTAAGCTTTTAATTTACAACTAATTATGCTTGCTTTTTATCAGAAATTTACCTAAAAACACCGGGTAGAGAACTTATTTTTACTTACTACGACCTCACTTTTTTTTAAATAACAATATCTATTTTCATTTATTTATTTATTAAAACTACACGGCCATTAAAAGCTGCTATGAATTTTATTTTTATCTGTCTTATTCTTTAAAAACCTAAATTTGCAACTTGATGCAGCTAATCATTTATAATATATATTTTTTTTACTTGAATTTCATTTTACATTTTTATACATTATTAAACTATTAAACGTGGATATGAAGGTATTTTCTTTTACAGCTCTTATACGAATTTTTTCTTTCTTTCCGCTTTATTTTTTACGTAAATGAATGACAAACTTTTCTTTCTGGCACACACACATATATATTCTTGATAATGTTCAGAAAACGTAACGAAATTTTTAGATCAGCTCAATTTATTTAATTGATAATTACATACAAAATATTTTAGCTTAAATATTTTAAATATAAAATCATTATTTTACATCGGTTGCACGCAAAATGCATTGATATACTCTATGGCGACAAAATCATCATCGAATCCTTGAACGGAAAACACGTAATGTATTATGGATGCATTTTGCGCTCACCGATGCCAGAAAACGACAATCGTGTACCATTTATCAGTGTCTTATCACTAAATGGAAAAGTTCTCTTAGGATAAAGTGGACGATATATACTATAAATAAAGGCAAAACTTCTTAATTTCACAATAGAATTAAGAAATATGAAAAGCCTTTTGAAAGAACTTTCTCTTTCTTGCCTTACAGTGGCTTTACTTTTTGTCTTACAATATTTGCTTCAGTTTACAAAATGGTAGCGCGTCTTCTTTGCGCCAGTTGAATCAATACAAGTTTTATTTGAAAGGCCTTGTGCATATCTTAATGTTATAGTGTTATTGAGATTTTCTGCCTTTATTTGTGCATTACACCGGTTTGTTCAAATTTTTTACGCTATATCTGTAACTAAATTTATACGGAGATGAAAACACATTAGACATGTTATACATGATCCAAAAATATTTTTGCACTAAACCTGTGGAAGATGGGTGCCAATATATTAAATCAGAAATTCCCAACCTGTGCTCCGCTGAACCACAAGGGCTCCGCCGTGCTTTAGGAAAATAAAGAAAATTTGAACGAAATCAACACATTTCAAGCCGGGGAATTTTTTGAAAATGTGTTCTGATTTTTCTGTTACAAAAAAATTTATAAATTTGAAAGTATTTTCAACTAACTCAGCTCTTTTAATAAACTAAATTTCATTTTCTGTAAAAAATGTTCGGTCCAGTCTTTAATGTCTACTATCACTGTATTGTTTTTTGCTCACAAAATACGCTGAAGAGAAAAACAAAGTATAAATTTAAAGTAACAAATCGAATAATTGCATCCTGAATGAAAGTTTCCAAATCTGAATTCCAGTTTGATATACGCTTAAATATTAAACAATAATTCCATGTTTCGTGTTATACTGTGTGCTCTTTTCGAAGAAAACCGTCCTGACAGCAAAAATAAACCGCATGAATTATGAAATAGGAAGTGCAACCAAATGTTTGCTTCAAAAAAAAAAAAAAAAAAAAAAAAAAAAAAAAAAAAAAAACACTATTACACCACTTGTTAAAATCAATTATAGAAAAGTCGTGAAAGCTTCCTAACTTATATTTTAGAAAGTAGTTTGATTTGGTGGAGCTCATATAATTGTAGAGACTCTTAATAAACCTTGTACAATCGATATTACTAAATATCTGCTTGATGAAAGAGTTGTGAATTTAGTGTCCAATATTTCTTTGACCAAGTAAGACCATTGCTCGAAAGATCTACGATATGACTAGTGAAATGAAAGAAACACTTTAGAAGTACTAAATTTAAAATACAAATGTATAAATTTAATGACATCACTGGATTATTACTTTTCCTAGTATTATTCCGTTACAAATATTTACAAAACAATCAGGACGATGTTGCTCGAAGTCCACTTGAAACCCTTCACTAAGGAAAACAAATCATTTTTCGATGAATATTTATCATCACCTAGAGAAATCTATGACATGTATGCACTGATGATGCGAAGCATTAATGGATAAAAATTCTGGAACCATTGCAAAAATTAAAGGTAATGCAAAGCATTGTAGCAACATCTATTGCACTCTTTCAGACATGCACTATCCTCATGAAAATGTCTTCTGAAATTATAACAATGTTGAATGTTATTATTAAATACATAAAATAACGACCTCTTAAAACAAACTTCTCAAACATATGTGTGAAGTTATTGGAAGTCAGAATCCGCCCTTCTTCTTGCATACTAATGTAAATTGATTAAGTCAAGGGTCATCAAGTGCGTTTATGCGTTTGATGAAACTGCGTGGTGAGGGGATATAAAATGAACCACAGCGCTCAACGGGCAAAACATTTAAGTAACGTTGATTGGGTGTGCAAATTGCGTATTTCGAAGATATGTTTACCAATATGAATTAAGTGATTCTATCATTGAAATGAAAAGCTGTCACAGTTTTTGCCGCATTTGCCAAAAGTGCTTTCTTTTAAGATGAAACGTGTATTGATTGTATTGTGAGTGAAAGTAAGATATTGATTACTTTTCTCTTGCAAAATGGAATGCAGGCAACACTCTGATTCAAAATAAAATACAGAGAAATATTCACAAGCCTGCAAAAGCTTTCAAAGAATCACTTGAAAAATGTTTTTTTAGAAATCAATAGATTGCTTTGGATGACTTAAAATGCGTACTGAATGTGTTAAGTATTAATACCAACTTATTTAAATTGGTCGAAATACGAGATAGTTCTTGATTTGATACACAACAAGCTAAAGATCGTTTTTCAAAACCAAAGTCTATTAGAGTTTTGATGTCATTTGTCACATGGATTCAAAACCTTGTCTGAGAAAGCAAAATTAGTTTCACTGCCTTTCTCAACGACATATCTGTTTGAAACGCGTTTTTTGACTTATACAGCCATCAAACATAATAGAGACGCCTTTTAAATGCAGAATCAGGCATTTGCCTGCAGTTACCAGCAATTGGGTCCAGAATTCAAAAAATGATACAAAATAAAGCAATAACAGACTTTATATTAAATGTCATTGATTGTTTCACTAACAATGTAAAATGTATTGTAAGGAAATGTTACGATTTCTTGAATTTTCGAATATTTTTAAGTACGCCAACTTTTGACAATATCATATATATTGATGGTATTCGGAAATAAATTGAGTATTACGGCAAATGTTTCAAAATAAAATTACGTTCTTGGGACAATGCAAAATTTTCAAAAATACTATTCATTCCCTCTTTCTATGCTCGGTAGAAATGTACTATAAATCTTCTATGTACTATAAATGTACTAATAACTTCTAACGCAGGGTAAAGTAGGTATAAAGGGCTCTGTTAAAGAAAGTCATTCTAAAAAGTCCTTCCGGCCAGTGCCGGGAGGAAGAGGTAGCTTTCAAATACCTTATTTTAAAAAAGCCAACTTATATTATTCAAACACACGAAGCTCAATTTAGTGGAAACCGAATATAGGAGATTCAATACTAATTTCTATCAATACCAAATCATTATGAATGAGAATTTCATGAAATTAGTCAGCTTTATCCAAGCTGCTTTTATTTAAAGTAACTTATATTTGGCTGAGATGTTGATGTATACTATCCACATGCTTTCTCACATGGAAATAGGCGAATACGTGTGTTATCGCGTGACAAATACAAGATCGTTTCAAAATGTTAGCCATACTAGAAATTCAAAGTGCTATAATTCAACCATTTTTTAAGATATAAACAAAAGAAAAAATTTTCAGAAACAAAATCTGCTCCGGAATCTTTGTATCAAGGCCAAACACATAAAAAATCTTTTTCATTTTCCAATTTTTTAATACCTTATTTTAAATTTTAAATTTAATTTTTTTAAATGGCAACCCTTTTGAAACAAGATGGCGAATAAAGCTGGCCAACGAACTCGGTCGAGACATTGGTATGTAGTATGTACAGACCAAGTAACATCCAAATCGGTTCATAAATACGCTTGTTATCGCGTGACAAAAATCAGGTCGTTTTAAAATGTCAGCCACAATAGAAATTCAAAACACTATAACTCAGCCATTTTTTTTAGATATAGACAAAACAAAAACTGTTCCGGGATCTTTGTATTAAGGTCAAACACATACAAAAAAAATATTTTTCATTTTCTAATATTTTGGTACCTAATTTTAAATTTTAAATTTTTTTAATTTTTTTAAATGGTCGCCATTTTGAAACAAGATGGCGGGTGAAGCTGGCCAAAGAATCGGTTGAGATATTTGTATGTACTATGTACACACCAAAGTACATACAAATCGGTTCATAAATACGCCTGTTATCACGTGACAAATATCGGGACGTTTCAAAATGTCAGCCACGCTAGAAATTCAAAATGCTATAACTCATCCATTTTTTGAGATATAGACGAAAGAAAAACTGCTCCCGAATCTTTGTATCAAGGTCAAATACATAAAAAAAAATATTTTTTCAATTTTCAATTTTTTGGTACCACATTTCAAATTTAAATTTTTCTTAAAAATTTAAATGGCAGCCATTTTTAAACAAGATGGCCGATAAAGCTGGCCAACGAACTCGGTCGAGACATTGGTATGTACTATGTACAAACGAAGTTACATCCAAATCGGTTCATAAATACGCCTTTTATCGCGTGACAAAATTCAGCACGTTTCAAAATGTCAGCCACGCTAGAAATTCAAAATGCTATAACTCAGCCATTTTTTAAGATATAGGCGAAACAAAATCTGCTCCGGAATCTTTGTATAAAGGTCAAATACATAAGAAAAAAATATTTTTCCATTTTCAATTCTTTGGTACCACATTTCAAATTTAAAATTTTTAAGAAAATTTTAAATGGCCGCCATTTTGAAACAAAATGGCGGATGAAGATGGCCTACGAACTCGGTCGAGACATTGGTATGTACTATGTACATACCGAATTACATCCAAATCGGTTCATAAATTCGAGAGTTACAGTATGACAAAGGTCATATATATATATATATATTTATGGATATATATATATATATATATATATATATATATATATCCATATATATATATATATATATATATATATCAACTTTTGAACGGAGGGTGGTTTCGGGGTCTGGGGGTCATGATCGATGAAAATATACCAAAATTTTTTGAAATCGCTTTCCTCCGAACGGCTGCAATAGGTAGCTTTTTGTAATGAAAGCTACCTAAAAGGGCTCCGCAAGTCAAAAATGTTGGGAACAACTGGATTAAATGAATCATATGGTTGAATAAACTTCATTTTTAGCAATATAGTATTCTAGTGAAATGTATTTGAATCAAATTTGCCGAAAAATCCGCATTACAAAATAATCCACTCAATAACAGTCATGCAAAACTTTGCATGCAGCGTTATTTAAAAATAAAAAAATTGTTTGCATAAAGTCACGAGTAAAATCTGAAACAAATGCTGTATAAAATATTATATCCAACTATAGAAATCCAAAACATCACATCAGAAAATAAAACTGGCTACATATTTTTTTAATGAACGAAAGCAATAGATGATGTCTATTTTAAGAGTAACATAACATTGCAAGCTTTTCTAAATACTAATATATAGTATGTGAATATTCATAACGGAAGTATAATAGTATTATTATTAACTTAAATTCCAGTTGATGATTGCGTATTAATTCCTTTGTCATTTTCAGGCAACATGTGAAAAACTAAATATTGCAGAGATACAAGCATTTACTGCATCCCTTTCCTTTAGTTATTCTGTACTCTTGCACCCAGCTACATTTCTTTTTCTGTAATTCAATCAAAGAGTGTCGATTTGAATAAATATTTATTTTCCTCATTTTTCCGTTAAAAAATATAGACTGAAATTTGTCCGTAGAAATATATTTGCATGGCGTCGACTTGGACTCAGCCAATGATAATGTCTTTTTAAAGAAAGCAAGAGAAATAAATAGTAACGTCCTTATTATAAAAATTAAAACTGTATTAAAAAGTAATGAGTAAGCAGGAATAAAAAAAAGACACAAGTAAAAAAAAGCACGAAAGTGGTATATATCATCATTATTTTAACAGTGACGTAACATCAAAAACGCTACTAACCATCAATAAATATTGTGTGAAATTTATAATGAAGTAGTGATAACTTTATTATTACTATTAACTGCAATTGTTTAACGTGTAAAAAATTCTTTGTTATTTTCAATTGCCAATCTGCAAACTTAGTTTTGCTCGAAATAAAAGAACCTTAATACATTCCTTCCACTTAGTTATTCTACGTTTCTACACCGAACCACATTTCTTTTTTCCTTAATTCAATCAACGAATATTGATTTTAATTATTAATTATTTTCCTGATTTTTCCATTAATAACACTCTGCAGAAATTTGTTCGGTGAAATATATTTTTATGACGCCAGCTGGGATTCAGCCAATGAATATATCTTTGTAAAGAATGAAGATAAAATAAATGTAAATATCCTTATTATAAGAATTAAAAGTATATAAAAAATATTGAAATAAACATAGTAAATTAACCATTCTTTAAATAAAAATAAAAGAGTATTTTTCATCAAAAATACGAAATTTGTTCCGGGGTATTTGCCGCCGAAAAATTCTTCTATAAAAATTCTGCTCTTTTGGGATTATTATCAAAGAGTGTGATTAATTCTGGCTAGATTCCACTTCTTTGGCATCCGCATTAATATTTCATGACTACAGCTATTAAATTTATAAAACTTAAAATTCAATTTCCCCTTTATGCATTGCTAATGATACAATATCCAGTTTGGTTTGAAAGACACACTGTTTCCCTTTTCACTCGTTTATTCATTTTCTTGAAATAGATTTATTCCTAGCGCAGAAGAACATCACATCGTACACGTAAACTATAAATTATTCAAACCTAAGAAATTCTATAACAGTCTCTTAATGTATTTAACTAAATAATGCATAAAACACATTTACATATTTAATTATTGCATTTGGAAATTTTCCTTCAGATGCGATAGCATTTGTGATAACAAATTCAAATACAAAGAAAAGTCGTTCATATATTTCCCTAATACAATAATTAAAAAAAAAAATTACCGCACTTACCAAGATAGATAAACAATTTAATTGTACTCATATTTGACTAACACAACAATAAAGTTTGGGAAAAACCATCTGAAACTATAGTAAGTTTTATTATGAGGCAGTATGTCTAATACTTTCGATACTAAAAAATCTCGGGCGTGTTTTAACCCTTTCAGGGGCAAAGTACTTCTATTCGTAAAATGGTGAAATGAGTGAATGACACCAGAATTTACAAACAAATTAATTTCAAAATAGGCAAAGCTTTTGCTCACGTACTTAATGAAAGAAAATTTTCGCTCCAATATTCTGGTGTAGTGGCATCTAGGAATTAAAATTAAGTGGTCCAAAAATAACCCACCGTCCTTGAAGGGGTTAAATAACTGGCCACTTAGAGACTGTGATGCTCCAGCAATGTAGTTTGCTCCACATGCTCTGCTAGTGCTACTAACTCTCTACTCTGAGCTTTCTGATTGTGTGTTCTGATCCTAATTTTCGTCTTCTATGAAGCTGTGTAATAAACCATCATATTATTCAAAATTTTGAAATAATTTATTTTTGTACTTACTGCATGTCACAAGTACCTTAAAGGTACGATAAGCACTTATGTTGATCACTGTGAACTCCATAATAGAAAAGAGCACTAGGCCAACGGTCTACTTTCTTACCCTACCGCTTCACAATTTTAATGCACGTAAGTAATGAATCCTGCACTTTTCTTAATAAACGGCGTTTTTTTCAAACTTTTCTGCGTACTTTTACTCTTTTTTTTGTTACTACCATAATATTTTCACCTTTTTATGGAAAAATACATACAACTTTTTCATGTGTCTTGTTAATCTGACATGAATTTTTTTTCTTTTTAAATGATTATTTACGATTAATTTAAATAAAATCTATTGTTTTTTGAAACAAAATTATAATTTAGTGATAATCGAAGCATCTTCTTCATATTGCAAAAAAGAAATTTAAATTTAGAAATATCCCCCCCCCCCTCCCCCATACTACTCTAAGGATGAAAAACAGTGTTTTGCTATACTTTTTCTTACGAATTTTATGGATTTTTTTATTCATGAGCGGACAGCTCGATTCATTGCAACAGAATAGAGAGTTAGCGCTCCGTTTTATTATGAGGCCCAGTGATGTTGATCAGTACACAAAATTGGAATGCATGTCTGAAAGAATCCATTCCTGAATACTTCCCTGAACACACAACGTTTACAAATCGAATATAGCTTCTCCGTTTAGCATTAGATTTGAATTGGACTGTATGCATATTAAAATGCTAAAATTGAATTTCTTATACTTTTTTATAAACGTTTCCCTTTCCTATAACTTATATTTAGAAAAATGTTCCCCTGCGTCTCTGAAGGACATTAAAAAATCCCATTAATTTGCGACCATACTTAGTGATTTTGAACACTTCAAATAGAATTAATTCTAAGTGAATTTAGGCACTAAAAACGCTTCATTCCGTTTTAGATGCTGCGATTTTTTTTTTATCAAGCTACGCCGGATTATGAGCATTGCCAGTTTATTTATGTCCACCCTGCATAGATAAGAAAAATTTATAAATTGAAAAGGAATTGAATATATCGATAATTTAATACCAAATTACATAGAAAGCACAAAATTTCTGTTTGTTTATTTTAATGTAGAAATATAACTTGTGATGTAAAATCTTAATTCTAGAAAAAAAAAAATAACTTAAAATCGACAATTTCCCCTCAAACCGCCATTGCCCTGGAGTGACAATTAAAATATTTCAAAATCACAAAAACATTTTATAATATAAGAAAATACTTTCATTATAGTGAAGAAAAAGGATTCAGAGAATTAGAGTAGTTAAAGCTTTCTGGGAGTTTAAAGAAAATCAATTCGAATTTTTGGCTGAATGCATCCATGACTTGTTTTTGATTTCGGAACATCTTTAAAGACTTTATAAAAAATAAATATTGTCATTTCTTTTCATAAAATTACAATAAAAGAAAAATTGAAAAAGCTATCGGTGATAAAATGTGAAATCTTGATGGCAAACCTCTTCATTTCTTACCTTTAAGTTCATAAAATAGCCTTATTTATTTATTTTTTTAGCTCTTTCAAATACACAAAAGTTTGTACGCTTTATTTTGATTGAATATCTGTTTCTCTCTATCTCTATCAGTTTATTCCCATACGATGTAACTTTTGGATACCGATTATTTTTAAGCAAATGCTACTTAAGTAGTATATACGTACTATTATACAAGTAGATAGATTCAAGAGACTATAAAAATAATTTAAAATGGTTTGTGTAATACAGAAATGTGCCATTGAATTAGAGACAGACTGTGTGATGAAAAAAAGATTGTGCTATACTGTCTTATTCCTACGCATGTGCAGATGTTGTTATATGATATATGTAGTTAGATGTATAGGACTTTATAAATAACTGTTAAATTTATGCGATGGTACAAACTCTTGATTTAGACGTCTTTGATTGAAAACAAATACTAAGCGATCATCACAGGGATAATTCGATTTCAAAACGAGTTTGACAATTAGATTTTCTCGTTCCATAGAATTAAGATTAAGGAAAGAAAACGCAGATAGAGCGAAAGCGAAAAGAGGAGTAGTCATTGTGTGAAATACTAAATATAGAGAGATTTCAATACACTTGAAGTTTAAGTTTCAGCTTTATTTTGTGCAGAATACCTTATCTCAGGTGACCAATTAACTGAACACGGAGCGCATACAGATAGTAAGTAGACAGATGGCTGTGCGCTCGCTCCACTAAATGGGATTCAGGAGCAAAAGAAGACGGAGCATAATACCAATTGTCAATGCACGTTGCCGCGGTCAACGTCTTGTATGGACCAGAGAGTTCCGTGAGTGGTACACTGACAGATAGAGACAGTACATAATCTCGAGTACGAGTCTGTTATGTGGGGGTCGGTTAAGAATATGATATTATGTTAATGAAACCATACGTCAAGTATGCCAGGTTAGAAGTAGTATACAAGTTTATGGTGGTTCAGCGACAACGGTAGATGTTTATTATGAATATGTTAAGGTGCATCTATATTATGGGCATAATCTTCCTACGGATTGGCATTAACTCATAAGACCCAACCAATTAACGGCGGCTTAAACAACCAATGAAGCACGATCATTGGCTGGGTATTATGATTGAACGCCAGGAATGCCAACACCAAGGAGAATAACGCCATAATATAAATGTACCTTTAAGATACTATGGTACTCATGCAAAACATTCTCTTAGTTTTGTAGTACATTGATTGTTATCTGGGCGATCTTTTTATGCTTTTCTGTCCGCCATGTAGACATGGAGTTTTAAGCAGAATAATTCTTCTTCCAAAAAGTCTCGTTTTCAATCACCTGGTTCGAGTAGAATTCTACTAAAGTATCCTTATTGAAATGACAGTCAAGAAACTTGGATTTATATCCCTTCCAACAGTACAGTGTAGTTCTACAGATGTAAAGTTACATGCTTACTAAACTTTCATCTATAACTATACAAAAAAGCTGCAAATCTACAAAACTAGTTTTTATGAAGCTACAGAAATCTGTAACTTTACAAATGAATTTGCTAAAATTACAGTAATCTTGCTAAAATTTTATCTGTAACCCTGGTTGCAGTTACATGAAAAGTTCTAGACATCCCAGTTTCCTAAAAAATTCTTAGTAGCCTTACAGATTTTTGGATTTTGGGGACAAAAGTGTGTCTGTTACATGAATTTCTGTTGTTGCCGTTACGTAAAAAGATCTAGGAATCCCAGTTTCCTAGAAAAACTTTAGTAACTTTACAGATTTTTTTTTACAGTGTGGTCGATTGACGTAAACGGAAAGGAGCACAGTCAATCGTATTTGCACAGTCCAGTAAATATTACGCTTTAGTTGATTTTGAAATAATCTGTGGTAGCATGAGCACACATTAGGGAAGCAGGGAGGCAGCAATGATATTCTCGGAGTGATTTAATGCACCACATTGGTCGTAGTCTACCAAGAACTGTAGTCTACTCGTCCCTTCCTACAGCGTATCACCATCCCTCTTTTAACTTTGCCAGAGTCCGTACATATTCTTGGTATACCTTTGACATTTTCTGATGAATTACTTTACCGTAGGCTCGTTTCGCAGTAATAAAATAACTGTTCCACTTTCCCTGCTTCCATAATCTAAGCTGATACATTCTATTCTAATATCCCTGGAATATTGAACGGTGCGCCCAATTTACTGTGATAATTTCTGCTTACCTCGGTCAAATGCGCGTGCCATTTGACATATTCATGTATAATTTTTTTTACCTAAGGTCGTTAAGTAACCTTCCACACTTTTCTAGTATTTTCCAATATGTATGTGGTTTTTAGTAGCTTTTAATTTATTACTTATTGAACGCCCCTAATTGTTAAACGATTTAAAAGCGCATTTTGTTTGTCCATGTGATCATGAACACCCATAAGAAAATTTGAACACTTTTAATGATTTCTGGATATAATGTTTTGTTTAAGAGAAATTGGGGAAACATAAATAACGTATGTGTTTGCAACATTTGAAAGTGTGTTATTACCAATTACCATTACGTAATGTAGAATTTTTACTGTTTCGCTATGTGCAGTCGTGGAAAAAAAATAGTAAACACCCCCTACTAACTCCTCAACAAGTTATTGTAGACGAAAGTTACTGGTACCGAACGATTGGAAATAATGTCTACTTTTAAGTGATGTATATATCGTAGGCTAATTGAGAAATCCGGCTCTTTGCAAACAGCCTAGGCTCTTTGCAAAGAGCCGGGCTAATTGGAGAATCCATCTCTCTTTTTCCAATTAGCCTGATATTTTTCAGGCTTATTGCAAAGAGCCTAGAAAGCGTTAGGCTAATTGAAAAATGACCACTTATTATCCGATCACGGTGATATTTTTAGCTCACAGGCTATCAAAGCCTGAGAGCTTATGTGTTGCCGATTTTGTATGTACATGTGTACGTACGTACGCATGTACGTAACACGATAACTCTTGATCGAAATATCCGATTAGCTTCAATTTTTTTTCAAGGCTCATTCTGATAAGGTGCTTCCCTGATTAGTTTTTGGTTCATTGGTTAAGGATAAAGGGGGAAAAGGGGGCTAGTCCCCCCCTTAATTTATATAAATGGGTTTTTCATGCAGAAATATTCGATTTGCTCCAAATTTCGTATACCAGTTTATTGTGTTAAGGAGCTTCTCTGATTAGATTTGGAAGCTCATTATTTAAGTATAAAGGGGGGAAAGGGAGGCTATCCCCCCTTAATTTAGATAAATCGGTTTTCATGATGAATTTTTAGATTTCCTCCAAATTTAGTATACCGGTTTATTAAGTTAAGTAGCTGCCTTGATTAGATTTGGAGGTAAATTAGTTACATATAAAGGGACGAAAGGGGGGGCTATCCCCCCGGAATTTAGATAAATGGGTTTTTCATGCAGAAATATGCGATTTACAATAAATTTGGTATACCGGTTAATTATGTTAAGCAGCTTCCCTGATTACATTTGGAAGATCATTATTATGTATAAAGGGGGAAAGGGGGGAAATTTCCTCTCCCCTTAATTTAGATAAATGCGTTTTTTATGTAGAATTATTCGATTAGCTCAAATTTGGTATGCTGGTTTATTATGTTAAGGAGATGGCTTGATTAAATTTGGAAGCTCCTTAGTTAAGTATAAAGGGAGTAAAGGGGGGCCAGAACCACCCCCCCCCCCTTGAATTTAGATAAATGGGTTTTTCATGCAGAGTTATTCGATTTGCTCCAAATTTCGTATACCGGTTTATTATGTTAAGGAGCTGCCTTAATTAGATTTGGAGATTTATTGGTTAAGTATAAAGGAGGGACAGGGGCTACTCTCCCCTTAATTTCGATAAATGGGTTTTTCATACAGTATTATTCGATTTGCTTCAAATTTGATATACCAGTTTATTACGATATGTCTTCCTTCATTTGATTTGGAGGTTCATTGGTTAAGTATAAAGGGGGGGAAAGGGGGGCAATTGCCCCTCCCCTTAATTTAGATAAATGGGTTTTCATGCCGAATTATCTGATTTAGTTTAATTTTTATTCAACCGGATCCGAACTTGAAGGCTCCATTTGAAATCAACCCGAAAACCGACCACAACCAGATTTCGGATTGAGTTCAATTAGAACTTTCAGGTTCGGATCGGGTTGCGGGTGGACGGAGATTATTTTGTCCGGCTTACATCGGGTTATAGTTCTTCGGAATATTTTTGTCGGTTAAGTTTTGGTTCTGGATGGGTTTCAGGTTGACTTCGAATGGAATTTTTAGGTTCTGGTAGCGTTTCGTGTCCACGGAAACTAATTTGTCTTGTTTGGATCCGGTTATGGATCTTTGGAATATTTTTGCCGGTTATCAGATTTGGTTCGGGATTTCGGGTTTTTTCAAATGGAACTCTCAGGTTGGGGTCGGGCTGCATGTAGACTGAAATTATTTTGTCTTGCTCGGATCGGGGTACGGTTTGTTGTAATTTTTTTTCGGGTTTGTGTAGGGTTATGCGTTAATAAACCTAATAAAAAGAAAATTGCCCAGTTAAACTGATGGCATTGAGCTCGCAGGCTATTCACACTAATTGGTTATTATACTTTTATTTCAAAGAATAATGCCCCTCGAAAAATAAATGAAAGTATTAGTCACCGTTGCCCCCCTTTCTACTTAACCAAATAACCTCCAAATCTAATCATGGAAGCTACTTAACATAATAAACTGGTATACCAAATTTGAAGCAAATCAGTTAATTCTGCATGAAAAAACCATTTCACTAAATTAAGGGGGGGGGGTTATTAGCTCCCCCATTTCTCCCTTTATGCTCAACCAATGAACTTTCAAATCTAATCAGAAAAGCTCCGTATTAGAATGAATATAGAAAAAAAAAAATAAACTAAATTAGATAATTCTGCATGAAAACGCATTTATCTAAATTAAGGGGAGGGCAATTGCCCCCCTTTCCCCCCTTTTATACATAACAAATGAACCTCCAAACGAAATGAAGGAAGCCATATCGTAATACACATTTATATCAAATTTGAAGCAAATCGAATAATTCTGTATGAAAAACCCATTTATCAAAATTAAGGGGACACTAGCCCCTGTCCCTCCTTTATACTTAACCAATAAATCTCCAAATCTAATCAAAGCAGCTCCTTAACATAATAAACCGGTATACGAAATTTGGAGCAAATCGAATAACTCTGCATGAAAAACCCATTTCTCTAAATTAAGTGGGGAGGTCTAGCCCCCCTTTCCTCCCTTTATACTTAACTAATGAACCTCCAAATCTAATCAGGGAAGCTCCTTAACATAATAAACCGGTATACGAAATTTGGAGCAAATGGAATAACTCTGCATGAAAAACCCATTTATCTAAATTAAGGGAGGCTCTAGCCCCCTTTCCTCTCTTTATACTTAACTAATGAACCTCCAAATCTAATCAGGGAAGCTCCTTAACATAATAAACCGGTATACCAAATTTGGAGCAAATCGAATAATTTTGCATTAAAAACCCATTTACCTAAATTAAGGGGGGGGGGCTAGCCCCCACCTTTCCTCCCTTTATACTTAACTAATGAACCTCCAAATCTAATCAAGCCATCTCCTTAACATAATATACCAGTATACCAAATTTGAGCTAATCGAATAATTCTACATGAAAAACGCATTTATCTAAATTAAGGGGAGAGGTAATTGCCCCCCTTTCCCCCTTTTATGCATAAGTATGATCTTCCAAATGTAATCAGGGAAGTTGCTTAACATAATTAACCGGTATACCAAATTTATTGCAAATCGCATTTTTCTGCATGAAAAACCCATTTATCTAAATTGCGGGGGGGATAGCCCCCCCTTTCCTTCCTTTATATGTAACTAATGAACCTCCAAATCAAATCAAGGCAGTTCCTTAACTTAATAATCCGGTATACCAAATTTGGAGCAAATCGAATAATTCATCATGAAAAACAGAATTATCTAAATTAAGGGAGGGATAGCCCCCTTTCCTCCCATTATATGTAACTAATGAACCTCCAAATCTAATCAAGGCAGCTCCTTAACTTAATAAACCGGTATACCAAATTTGGAGCAAATCGAATAATTCATCGTGAAAAACCGATTTATCTAAATTAAAAGGGGGTAGCCCCCTTTCCCCCTTTATACTTAAATAATGAGCTTCCAAATCTAATCAGGGATGATCCTTAACACAATAAACCGGTATACCAAATTTGGAGCAAATCGAATATTTCTGCATGAAAAACCCATTTATATAAATTAAGGGGTGGGGGACTAGCCCCCCTTTTCACCCTTTATCCTTAACCAATGAACCCCAAAAAATAATCAGGGAAGCACCTTATCAGAATGAACGTAGAAATTTTTTTTGAAGCAAATCGGATATTTCTATCAAGAGTTATCGCGTTACGTACATACGTACGTACGTACACACGTACATACAGAATCGGCGGGCACATAAGCTTTGATAGCTTGTGAGCTAAAAATATCACCTTGATGGGATAATAAGTGGTCATTTTTCAATTAGCCTAACGCTTTCTAGGGTCTTTGCAATAAGCCTGAAAAATATCATGCTAATTGGAAAAAGGGAGATGGATTCTCCAATTAGCCCGGCTCTTTGCAAAGAGCCGGATTTCTCAATTAGCCTACGACATATATAAAATTTGCTTAGGGGGGCATCTACATAATAAAATGAATCCAAATTTAATTTTTTTCAATGGCAATACCCACGAGATATGGCAATACCCACATATTTTAACGAGATATTTCAAAACTTCGGTTCACACTATGCCTAGACACCAAATTTCAAGTCATTTGAATGATAAGTGTTTTAATTATAAACAATCAAAATTTAGTGCTTGTAATGTTAAATTACTTTTTCATATTTTTATTTATATCTCCTGAAATTATGCTCCTAATGTGCTAATATTTTGTGTAGCAATAATACTAATATACCCAAACATAAATACGCTGAATTTGCAATTTTTCTAATTTTATGATATGAATTATGAATTATGAAATTAATATTCGAAAAAAATATGAATTGCAACCTACAATGTTTTTGATGGATTTAGATTTATTAAGTCCTGCTTTATGGAAATCCAAAATTTCACATTTTTCTTCCAAGTAGTTTTCAAATTATGCTTAAAAAACGGCAAAATGATGGCTTAAGGGGCCGTCTATTATAGAAGTGACTAGATATTTTGAAATTACTTATAGTCCAGGCAATAGAGACCGTATAGGGGCTCTGCCTAGCAAAATTCATGGTAGTTCTGGAAAAAAGCTTACTATATGTTTTTTGGGTCGCTGAATCCGAATTTTTAACTTCCCACCGAAATTTCCCCCGGCAACCCCCCCCCCCCCAAATTTTGGTAAATTGCCCCCAAAAAGGTTTTTATTAAAAAAATCAATTTTTTTTATTGTGTTAGGTAAAAAGTATCTAGAAATTCAGAAAGTAGACAAAATTTGCAACAAATTAGATACATGACATTATGATTTAGGATGAAGGGGAAGGGGGGGGGGATCTGCCACGGAACATGCCCCGCGGCGCTGCGTGGACTAAGTTGCGCAATTCCATTTAACCACTCACACGTTTACATTCGCCCTCCCATCTCCCCTCCGAACTTTCTCTATAAGGTTTACTTTAAGTTTTTTGGGCCGCTGAATCCAAATTTTTAACTTTCCCCCAAAATTCCCCCCCCCCCCCGACGCCCCCAAATAGTTGTTCTTAACTTAAATTTCTTATTGTTTTAGGGAAAAAGCATTACGAAATTCAAAAAATAGACAAAATTTGCAACAAATAGGTTATATGACATTATGACGTAGGATGAACGGGGAGGGAGAGGGCTGCCTCTGAACATGCACTGCGGCGCTACGTGCACTAAGTTATGAAGTCCAGGCAATAAAGGATTTTACCTGGAAAAATTAATACTACTTCTGGATTTCGACTCACTTCATGTTTTTTGGGTCGCTGAATCCGAATTTGTAACTTCCCACCAAAATTTCACCCGGCAACACCCCAAAAAATTGATTAAAAAAAAAAATTTGGTTTTCGAGAAAAGCGCGCGGGGAATGTTCCGATGCAGCCCCCTCTCTCCCTGTTTATCCTACGTCATAATGTCATATATCCTATTTGTTGCAAATTTTGTCTAGTTTCTGAATTTTATAATGCTTTTCCCATAAAACAATAAGAAGTTTAAGTTAATAAGAACTATTTTTGAGGGTTTTCGGGGGGGAAGTTTTGGGGGTAAGTTAAAAATTTGGATTCAGCGACTCAAAAAACTTAAAGTAAACCTTATAAGGAAAGTTCGGAGGGGAGATGGGAGGGCGACTGTAAACGTGTGATTGGTTAAGTAAAATTGCGAAACTTAGACCACGCAGCACCGCGCGCATGTTCCGAGGCAGATTCCCCCTTCCCCTTCATCCTAAGTCATAATGTCATATATCCAATTCGTTGCAAATTTTGTCTACTTTCTGAATTTCTAGATACTTTTCCCCTAAAACAATAAAAAAATGATTTTTTTAATAAAAACCTATTTTGGGGGCAATTTACCAAAATTTGGGGGGGGGGGGGTTGCCGGTTGAAATTTCGGTGGGAAGTTAAAAATTCGGATTCAGCGACCCAAAAAACATATAGTAAGCTTTTTTCCAGAACTACCATGAATTTTGCTAGGCAGAGCCCCTATACGGTCTCTATTGCCGTGAATGTGAACGTGTGAGTGGTTAAGTAGAATTGCGAAACTTAGTCCGCGCAGCACCGCGCGCATGTTCCGAGGTAGATCCCCCTTCCCCTTCATCCTATGTCATATATCTAATTTGTTGCAAATTTTGTCTACTTTCTGAATTTCTAGATACTTTTCCCCTAAAACAATAAAAAAATTGATTTTTTTAATAAAAACCTTTTTGGGGGGCTTTTTACCAAAATTTGGGGGGGTTGCCGGGGGAAATTTTGGTGGGACGTTACAAATTCGGATTCAGCGACCCAAAAAACATAAAGTACGCCAATTTCTAGATCTACCATTAATTTTGCAAGGTAAAATTCCCTATTGCCTGGACTATTATGCTCTCCTGTAATCTAGCAGGCTTCATTGTTTGCTTGAGTGGCGCTTAAGATGCCTTGATCAAGAAGGGGGCTCTCTTGGTTAACAATCGAGTATGGAATTTCACTTTGGATACAGTCCTTAAAATACGCTCGTCTTAAAATAATTAATTTCTCGGAAACTTATGGTACGAATTGCATAAAAATTTGTTTTGGGGCTAATTGAAGGGTGTAGAGTTCATTTACGCTTCAAAATTGGGTATTGCTATTGAAAAAATGAAGATTGGGTTCGTTTTAATATGTAGATGTCACCCTAAGCAAATTTTATATACATTATTTAAAAATACACTTTATATTTCCAATCGTTCGGTACCAGTAACTTTTTTCTACGATAATTTTTTGAGGAGTTAGTAGGGGGTGTTTACTTTTTTTTTTTTCCACGACTGAACGTACTAAAAGAAAAAGCTTTTATAAAAAAAAAATCATATTTTTCTGTCAATTTAAACTTGACTTCGATATCATTTTTATAAAACCACATATTCTAGTAAAAGCTTCTTACTAGAAAGAATGTTTAAAATTTACTAAAAAATTCTGGTCCGACTTCACTTTTCCTCTACTGAAAAGAGCAATGCAAAAGGATTACAAATAGAAAAATATATTATTTGGAATTTTCCAATATTTCTTCGGTAAAAGTCTCAACGCTTGAATGCAACGTATTACGCGTAACTTTACACAGAAGCATCTAAAAAATAGTAATAACTTTATGTATTTTAACTTCGCCATAAAAGAGGATTAGAAATAATGAAATAATACTCAGGAAATCTTCTATTATGTTTGTTGAAGGATTATGTGATAAAATATGGCAATAAAATTCAGCGATGATTATTTAAATTGGAATGTTAATAGTTTTATGAAATTACTTGTATTATAAAATATGAAGCATTGTAAGGTTTTTAATCCGTATGATTATAACATTTTTAATACCGGTAGTTTTTTCATAATTAGATAATAATTCTCATAATTTTTTTCCGACGTATCTCGTTGAATACAATATCGTTATTCATTAGAAAATCATTAACTTATTTTAAAATTTAAAATTTGATATCTGTCACTTAGCAGTTATGAATCTTTTCGTTTTACGTGCGTGTTATTATGTATCGTATTCTTTCTAATTTAAATTCTAAAAGGACTAATTATCGTAGTTCGAATTATCTAAAATTCAAATAATAAAAAAATCTATTTTTACAAGCAATAAATTATGTAAAACACTGTAATTAGTGTCAAATAATACGAATGTTATAATTATTTTAAAAACAGTCAAAATTATATTTTATCCCAAAAGTGTAAAGTATTGTAAAAACCAGTCTATATATTCGCAATGCTCACTTCCAGAAGCCTATAAACATAGCTTTAGGTTTTCGTTTACATCATTGATGAAAGCACACAATTTCTATGCTATATACCTGCAAGAAACGGAAGAATATTCTTGCTTATAGTTTCCTTTTTATATTTTAAAACTAATAACGTGAAGGTGTATTTTCCTGATTTTACTTTTTCGCATCACAGAAAGTTTAGTATTAAGCCCGTATTCATGTAATAAATAAAAAGGAACGCAATATCTTTCATTTACCTAAAAAAGGTTTTGGGTAAATTCGATTTACACAAGCTTTTCAGTATTTTTTAATATAATTTTTAGGGAGAATCAACCTAAATTCAAATTAAACAATTTTTAAAACTATCCAATCACGGAGGGATGAAGCTTTCGTACAAGCAGATTTTGTAAATAAAGGAAAACATTAACCGAAGTGAAGGTGAAATAACACTACAAATACACATTCAGGGCTTTTGCCCAAACAAAATGACACCATAGATACTTTAGTGGCATGGTACTTTAGTTTCACAAATATGAATCTAAAATTACTAACACCCTTATAATATAAATTTAATTATCAATAGCCTAAGTTTACGCAATAACAAATTTAAGGGCAATGTGTGAAAGGTGTAAGGGCAACAAGTGAATGGTTTATAAATCCACACTTTTTTTTTATTGTAAAACATTTTAGTTATAGTTATGAAAATGTCCTACTTTATTAGCGACACTGTCTTGAAGGCATTTTGCAAACTCAGATAAAAATAACATTTATTTTATGAGGAAATAATCAATGCTGCTATTTATTGGTTTTTTTTCCAAAGCAAAAAAAGTTTAGCTATATAGAAGTAAACTAAAAATGTAAAAAAAAAAATCAAACAGTTTAATTTTTAATAGGAAAAAAGGTCCACATTTGTCTACCTCAGATCTGAGTTTATCAGAAGCCCATAAACCCAGTTTGAGCTCCTTCTTTCTCTGTCATATATTAAGTTTTTTTGATTGATAAAACACATAATTTCTACTATTTATGCACAACCAACCGACAACATCTTTTAAATCAATGGTCAAACACAAATGCATAACTGCATGCAAATGTGATTGACTTTTTCAAGTTATTTCAAATTATCGACATCCAATTTTAACAACATCATAAAGAAATTCATAATCGGATGCAAGTAAACACTTGCAATTTATCTCCGCTCTGAAAGATACATTAAAAATATGAGGATAACTCAATACATTAGGATGAGCAGAAAAAGTCAGGAACATACAGCACGTATCACCTGACCGGAATAATTCCAGTCTCGCCACAAACTTTTCTTATATGCATTTTCATCTCGATATTTGAAAATTAATAACTTTATTTTTTTTCTGTATATCAGAACACGTTTAATGTTAAGCACTTGCTCATATAATAAATACTTGAGAGCCCAAAATCTTTGAATTATCTAAACAAGTGATTTGAAAATTCTATTTACATAAGATTCTTCAACATTATTTTGAATAGTAATTTTATGGAGGTGTATTTTATGGTTTTTATTTTCTCTTTAATAGTAATTAACTTATATTCAAATTAGAAAATCTTTCGATTTACACAAGTTCGAGTTAAGAATGGTCAAATTCGCACACATATTTTATAAATGATTGAAAACATTTTCATAAACTCATAAGTTCAGCTTTATGTTCTTCTTACTCTACCAATAAATATTCAGTTTCTTGGTTTGAAAAAAATCACTGCAGTTCTGCTATGTATTTATCTACAACCAAACATCAACACAGAACAAAATTTTTCCTTTATGAAGTTAGTTTTGACTTAGAGCGAAATATAAAATTTATTGAATTTATATTATAGGTACCAAAAATCATTGCTTAATTGGAGACAAATTTCAATAGCGTAACATCTATCGTCATCAGTGCAAATGGCAAACGTGGAACTTGCTTCATATTGCATCCTGTCAGTACGATTTCGATGTCACCAGTGTTGGAGATAACAACAGAAAAATGTATTGTTGCCTTGGAAACAATGACGTATTCAATGTTGAAATGTATAGCGACACAGTTCAGCCGAAAGAGGCAGATAATTGAACGACAGTCTGAAACGAGTCCAAACTAGATCAATCCGAAATTAGCTGTCTTGAAAGAGCCGGTCTATCCAACCACCGGTGTTAGAGAAAAATAAAAACATCACGGAAGAAAAATGGGAGGAAAAGGGGAATTATTAAAATAAATATTTTACGCAACATTTCTAACACTCAGATATGGAGGGGATAATGAATTCAATATAGACAACAATATTTGTAAAAACTGGAATAATTACGTTAATATTAAAACCCCCCGACTGTCTTGGAAAAGGGCAAAATTGTAATGTTGTTTTCTCTGCATTTTGTTTTAAATGCTAAAAAAAAATTATTCTTTGAACATTTTATAAAAAAACTTACTAACGAATATGAATGCAATCCTTGGAAGTATTAATCATTGTTCAAAGTATTAAAAATACATTAAATCAATAGAATTATATTACTTTAAATATTGCTTGTATTGCAGTGAAACCTGGAGCTTAGTGAACGTATTAACACGGGCTTGTCAGTGAGGGGTTATTCGAGAATTGTCCTATCTTTGATTATTGGGAATTTTACGAAATATATTTCTTTTAATAGTTCTCTGTTTTTCTTCCCACCGTAATTTGTGTAAAATCCCTTATCATTCAGCTGCTTTTAGAGAACAACTAAAAAATTGCTCACTCTAACGCCGATATCTTTCTGAATTTTTACGATATGTGACTAAATTTTTTTTAATAAGTTGCTGTATAGAGTTGACTATTAAATTGTGTAAAATGATCCTTGTTATCGTTCGCGCATGCGCAGATAAAAATTATTTCATACAACTGCTCATATTTCCTAAAATATTTAACATATTTATATTCCAATTACACTGCATTGTTTCTACTATATTTTGTCAATTTTTCTGAAACCGGCGTTAAATTTGGTTGAAAACCCTGCATGTTATAAGCAAAAAACATGCAAGAATTTTTTTATTTTTTTTTAAATAAATCGCTATATCTCCATTAATATACGTGTTATTCTTACACAAAAGAATACACATATTGCACAATGTCTGTTTATTTATATTCGGTAGCGATAGATCATTTCGTGCATATTTTATTTTACAAGGTGATCCCAAATATTATTATTTTTCTTTGATTTTTTTGTTGGCCCCCTAATTGTCCCCCCCCCCCTAACAAATCGACATTGCTGAATATGAGGTCATACCTGTTCTTTTTAATCCTGAAATTCCAGAAGAATATGCCAAGTATATTTCTAAATGTTCGACAAAATGTTTAAAATTGAAAGTTGCCGGTCATTAATGGCTGTATAGTGTAGGTTTAATTATTATTGAAACATTTTTTTTCTTACTTCTTAAAATCTCGTAGCCACATCTTTAAAAAACTGCTATAAACAAAACAATGTTTTGACAACAATCTATTAATTTTGAAGGTTTGATTTTAGTGTCCAAAAGAATACGAACATACTATGTGACGAACGGCAAGCGAAAGTGAGCTTTAAAATTTATCAGCTCTCGCGGGCTAGCTAATATGGGATTGGACGAGGCTGCCATTGCGCCGAATATATGTCCTATAAATTGGTGACAAGTTCCACGATCGTCATTTGCATTGATTACAATAGCTATTACGCTATTTAAACCAGTCCGGAACTCAGTGATTAGTTTTATTACTTTAGTACACAAGGTTAATTATTACTCAAACATTTCTTTCTTATTTCTTAAAATCCTGTTGCCACATATTTAAAAAATTTCTATAAAGAAAACAAAGTATAGACAACTATCCATTAATGTCCAAAACAGTACGAATGTACTATGAAACAAACGGCAAGAAAAAGTGAGCTTTAAAAATTACACCAAAAACAAGAATCTCGCTCAAAGCGATCTTTAACTAAAAACCAGGTAAAACACTGCATTTAGCGACATATTCAAGATTCAATATAAATTCAAGCAAAAGAAAAACACTTTAATTTATAAAAAATATATTTTCAGCGAAATACAAGATTAGACGTATTTCATTTGGAAATATAATATGCAATAAGAGCTAGGCAAAATTGATTTAAAATTCTCGCGTATTTCTCGCGTCCAAAGTCAATTGGCGTAATTTAGAACATATGGTAAGACACAAAATTAATTTCATTCTTGTATCTCTCATATAGTTAAAACTACATTGTTGCATACATCGATCTTGTAAAATATAAAGATAGAATCGCAACAGAATAATTTAGATTGAAGAAGTTCTCTCATACTATATCTTTTAGTTCAAGTCTGCTTTAAACAGTAAACAGCCTTATTTTAATGAGCAGGCTATTTTAATTAATAAAAAATCTTTTTATGATTCTCTGATTTTATGACTCTTCTTGAACTAGGAAGTGTTTTTGTATAACAATAATTTGTCAAGTTCAGAACATGTGATAGTTTTGATCCAAACTTACCCGCGCGTAAGAAAAGCTAAGGCCGAAGTAGATTTTCTATAAAATACTACGACGACGGAGACTGATATTTAGTTTTAAAGATATCACTGTTTAATTTGCTACAATATATAAAATTAATGTTATTTCAATATGGAAAATTAATGATTTTATTTATTGCTTTGAACTTATATGCGCAAAATGTTATTAATTAACGAATTGGTGTATGTCTTTGTGTTCAAACTTTTTTATAAATAATTTTAAAATTACGTACCATCAACAACTACGAGTTGGTCTGGCAAAATTCCATGAATCGGTAAGTCATTCTGGTCTCTTATTCTAAAGGAAGGGTCTTCATTCCATATATAAGTTCCAGTGACTTCTTTAGGTGTCATTCTTCGTAAACATTCTATGTCTAAGGCGCATCCGCTTTTTTCTAGAAAATGAGCTCTGTTATGGTGAGAAGACTCGGTGAAACTTCTGTTAAATATCATTGCAGGCCCTAAAAGCCAGGCACTGCGAAATAAGCTTCGAAAGTGAGAAGAAGTCATCATCGTCAATATCGAAGCTGCTCCTCCATCTGGTCCAAAAACTGTCACCTACGAATACAAAAATAAATAACAAGTAATTAGTAATAGAAAATGCGGCTGCTAAAAACGACACATGACATTACATTAATTACTTCAAAACTGAACGAAAAGAAAACAAACGGAAAGCAAAAAGATTAAATTTTTATGATATTATCAAATATTTCAATATTTAAAGCCGTACGATTTCAGATTTCGTTCGTAATATTGTTTCTTTAATTTGTTTATCATTTGAAGAACTCAGATGATAAAGGTGGTAAGTAACACGGTCATCATTTGGAGAAAATGAGCTATAAAGTTTTAAATCTTTATTTGTGTTTATAGTTAAATGGCTCCTTTATCAATTAAAATCTCTGTGAGTATTAGGTTTTTTTTTTTTCAAATAGTAAATTAATAAATAGGAAAGGACCATTGATTATCTTCAATCATAGGTTTAACTTATTTTTTTTTTTTTTGTCACAAATTACCTTTATCATCTGAGTTCTTCATTTATTTATTAATTTTTTTTTATGATTGGCAATAATTTCGACATATATATATATTTTATTGTTCCAGCTACTTTCAAGCCTTATGGAGATTTTTTGTTATTAAAGATAAGTGAAGAACATAAATGCCTATGACATTCAAAGTTTGAAGACAAATACTTGGGTACAATATTCTTTAACCTCTTCAGTTCCGAAGCTAAAATAATAATACAAATTCTCATTCATTGGTTTTTTCCAAACAAAATAACATAGTAAATGACAGAAAGAATATCTTTTCTGAAATTGATCCTTTAGGCGCTTAGTAATTTAGGTTCAAAAATATGGATCTAAAACTACAAAACCCCTTGAAAATATAGTTTAATAACCATTAACAAAATTAACGCAATTACAAATTTAAGAGGTTTAAACAAGTAAATAATCTACAAATCCTCAAAATATTTTATTGAAAAAGATTTAAGTTAAATACTTATGAAATTTTCTCACTTTCTTGGTCATGCTGTCTTTTGGGCATTTTTAGGCATTTTGCAAACTGAGGTGAAAATAACATTTATTTTATGTGGGAATCAGCTTACATGCTGCCATTTATTCATTTGCTTTGAACGCAAAAAACATTCAGCTATAACGAAGTGATGTGAAAATGTAAAAAAATCCGGCATTTTAGTTTTTATAAGGAAAAGAACAGATGTCCCTGTATGGGGACCCTGGGATCAAAAAGGTTAAAACCGATCCACCCGTTCCCATTTTATCAGGGCATAAATAATCGTACATTGTCCACGGTCAAAAACATAACCATATTTTCGGGATGCAGTCGGGTAAAAATAAATAAATAAACAAGTTTCAAAAATTTAAATGTATACAGAGGGTGTTCACGCATTCTCGCATCGATTTTTGAAGTATTCAAACAAAGATAAGAATTTTATTTTCTAATATGTTCAGTCTGAAAGTAGTTTTCTTGAACTGTCATATTACATATTGATTTACAAGATAAAAACTATTTTCTTAAAAAAAAAACACCACACACTCCTCTACCACTATCTTCGAGATTCGATCCAATGTTTTGCGATGCCGCTTATAAAGTGCTTCTTTAAAAAGTCCAAATGCACAGTAATCCGTAGGAGACACGTCGTGGGACTCGATTGTAATGCATTTGAACGGAATAGCCTCAATTCCGATTTCATTTCTGATTTCTTCTAAAAATATTATATTCTATAAAATTAATCTAAAAACATAGTAATAGATTTAGAGATATGGCTGGTAGCCGTATCCTGATGGAACTTAACGCAGGGAGATTGTTTGGGTAAAACTATGGAATATCTTTTTTGAAAACAAGTTTTAAAACATATTTCTGATAGTTAACATTTATCTACTTTACTTATTTTAAGTTTTCTGTTATAAGAGAATTCCGTAATAACCATAAAACCTCTATCAAAACTTCCTCTATTCATTACCTTCACTATTCCTTTATTTTTCTGAGCAAACATTTTAGGTCCTTTTCACCTCTGGGTATGCATTTTAGGTAGCTTTATTTATAAAAAATAAAACGCTACCTATTTCAGCCGTCCGGAGGAGAGCACTTCCGGAAAAGCTTGTTATATTTTCACCGATCATGACCCCCAGACCCCAAAACCACCCTCCGTTCAAATGTGACATATATATATACAGGGTGTTTCACTACCAGACCGACAAATGCTGAGGGGTGATAGTAGACATGAAGACAAACATTATTAAATAGGAAACCATGGGGCGCAAACGTCTTCTGTAGGAGCTAGGGGCCATTAAAGTTTAAGGTCCGAAACTTCAAACGATGATAAAAAACGGAAAAAAGGGTCATTCGTTTGCGGTTTTCGCTAAAATCATTCTTTATATCACGATTTTCTTAATTTTTTTTAAAGGTTACGTTCAAAAATTGTCGATAGAGGGCGCTTTAGACTTTAGAGTAACGATCAACTACTTTTTACCATTATTTTTTGTATGGGGTTAAAATTTTTCTAAAGTTTAGACTTTAACTTAAATTTTAAGCCCAAAATCGAAAACATTGCGATCGGGTAACTAGCGAAAATTGAACTGTGAACAGAGGGGGGGGGGGTGTTAAACGCTCATGAACATTGAACAAACTAATCGATTTTGTTGCGATTTGCATGTAGGTCATTCCCTTGGTAATTATTTTATTCAAAATCACGTACAGATTTGGTGTCCTCATTTTTTGATAGAGGGAGCTTCCGACACATCTCCGACATTCTCGACACATTTCAATGGCATTACTCCTGGGTGTTTTCCTACCGGACCAACATACTTCCAGGCAGGGGCGGATTTAAGGGGTCGCGATGGTCGCAATCGCGGGGGGCCCCGCATCCCAAGGGCCCCCAAACTTCTTTTGAGTTCAAAGAGAAATATGACGTTTTGATAAAATGATTTTCTGAGTGTTATTTTTTTAATTTTTCAGTTAATATTACAATATCATTTTCATGTAATAAATATAATTTTTTTCTATCATTTGCTACTACCAGAAATGGTTTAGTTTTCCCTTATCTTTTTTTTCGTTTATGAATTATCAAGACTGTGATCGTTTGTGGACGGATAGGGTGAGATTCAAAGAAACTTGGGTTGAGCCGAAAGGAACATTGTTAGAGATTCTATGACGTTTTAATTATACAGATTGAGGGACTAATTAAATCATGGGCCGTCAACTTGAGGCCCTTAATTTTGGGGGCCCCACACTTGATATGCAGTTTTCATAAAGCTGATATTTTAAGTGAATTTTTACTTTGTTGCTGATTATCTATACTAATAAAAGAAAGTTTCGCTCTGTGTCTGCCTGTGTGTGTGTGCCTGTGTGTGATGGCTAGCATAATCTACCGCACGTAGAAGTCTGAACATTTGGGTGAGAATAGTCTAAGCCAGTTCCTGATGCACCTGAGGCTCTGATTTTTAATATTTTAATACCCGAGCCTCCTGAGCCCTTCAAGTTTTTATGTTCTAAATTTTTAATAACTTGCCTCTTTTTTATCCGATTTTCTTCGTTTTTCGGGGCCTTTTGCCATTTAGTTATCCCTCTTTCTACGTTTCAGTTAAGATCCTGGCTCCCTGGGGATCGGGTCATGGAAGTTTTTGTGCTCTAAATTGTTAATAACTCGCCCTTCTTAATCCAATATTCGTTTTTGGTTCCATTTTTCAATTTAGTTATTCCCCAGATTCTACATTCCAGTTAAGACCCTGGCCCCCTAGGACCCGGTCCAGAGGCCCTTGAACTTTTTGTCTGCCATGCATTTTTCACTCCCTAATTGTGTCGCCCTCTCAATGAATAACTTTAAAGTTTATTCTTGGATTCCTGTCCCCGGGAAAACACTCTCATATGTTTATCGGGGCCCTAAGGCCCTTTTTAATGCATCCCCCCATTTTTGCGCATTTCTTTAAAATTTTATTCTAATTCGTACGCTATGCTCAATATCGTCTAATTGAAGATCAAAAGCGCAAAGTACTAGGGCCTTTTAACATGTTTTCATTTAAGGGCCCTGCTCTGAACTATTAGTTCACCTCTTTTGCATCTCCTATTAAAGCTTCCTTAAAAATGGTCCTATTCACTAGCTTTTTTTTCTAACAACTTCTTAGGTCCTCCAACTACTACATGAACCAGAAAACAATTTCTCAGATTTCAGCTACCACCAATTTTAAATATTAATGGCTTTCTTGGGGCCCTTGCTGCATCTTCTTTAAAAATAATCCATTTCGCTTGCAATTTTCTTTTACATAGTTCTTGGGTCCTCCGGCTGTTTTATAAACTACTAAAAAATTTCCTTATGTCCAACTACATTCGAGTTAAGATTGTGGTCCCCTGGGGCATATGGTACAGGGCCCCTTGAAGTTTTTGTGTCCTTAATTGTTAATAAATTGCCCCGTATTAATCCGATCTTTGTTTTGAGGGAACTTTTCCATTTAGTTGTTCCCCCATTTCTACATTCCAGTTAAGGCCCTACGCCTTAAGGCCAATTAAGGCGCCTCTTTAAGGCCAACTTGGTTTTCGATTGGCTTCGGCGCGTGCGGAGCACTTCGGGTATGTGCTGCCTCAGACAAAGGCAACCTAGGTCACAGGTTCGTCCAGAAAGAGGCAGTGGCGTAGCCACGGAGGGGGTGGGGGTCCAAATGCTCTGGATACTAGTAATATTTTAAAGTTTTCTTCGTCTTGATTAATAGCAGAAAATTCTCCGATTAGATAAGGTGAATTGAACTTTACAAAATCTCTGGTTTCCAGAGCATTTGGACCCCTAACCTGGTTACGCCACTGGAAAGAGATTTGTTGGGAACACACTCGACGCTGCCGAACGCACTGGGGCCCGGAAAAACTAAGTTCATTTGAAACACTTTATGATGCCGAAGGCATTGGAGCACCGATTTTCGAAGATATAAAATCATACAAACTTTAATTTTGTTTAAGGTTATTATAACGGGTCCGCGCAATACCGGACGGGTCAGCTAGTAATCAATATTTAATTATTGCACAAGTTTTATTATTGCATCGTAAGTGTTCATACTTTTTTCCTCTCATAAAATGCTCCACATCCAGATCAAAAATGACACACGACAATAAAATATATCATGACTGTCAAAGACAACGTCCCCCATAGTTTTCCCCAATATGAATTTTTTCCATTTTAGCAGTCATTGTTTTGCTAATCGCAATTGTGAAAGTGCCACTTTTACATTTTTGGGACCATTTTTTATAGCATTCACTATTAAGACACACGCAATTACAAACCTACATGCAGATTAGTTAATTAAATTGGTGTTTAAAAAATATCTACCATATATTTAAAAAATCCTAATGAAACGAATTTATGAAACGACTGATTGTATTTCACAGCTATTATTCCTAAAATATGTAACCTTTGGCGGTGAAATTAACACCAACTGTCCGTATTGATCCGCGTTTGTCAAAAATGGTATTAAAAATTTTAAATTTGATTTTGTTTTCGAGGAATTAATTTTTTTGCTAATTCAATAATTTTGCTAAACAATAATTTTGTAATGATGGCAACTAAATGACTCCATTTTTGTGGAAAAAAGGGAGGAAAGGGAAAAATATAAGCATTATTAGATTTATTTTCTTTTTCGTCATTTTCAAATTGAAATTATCTTTTATTTCAATCGAAAGTGAAGACAATATTGTGATTAAATAATATTTTTCAGGAAAATTTGTAAAAATAATTCATTAAATAATAATAATAGTACGATTAAATAAATAATATTAGCCCCCGGTTTGCTATTTCTTTCTCCCAGCTTATTTTGTCTCTAATAAATAACGTTACCTTGTGTACGCCAGCCGTAAAACAAAAGCCGATGTTTCATTGTGCGATTAAATACTCTACAGCATTTTTTGAAACTTCTAAGCATCGCACATTTTCAATCTTTATACCGTCGTATTGGGAAGAAAAAGTACTTTTTAATGCAATTTGTTTGAAAACTGCATCTCAATTTGTTTTTGAAACATTAATTTTTTTGTAGTTTTTAGCGACATTTGTTTCATTTTGGCAACTCAAGTACTCCATTTCTGTACAAAGTAAAGCAAAAATTGCTGAAAAATAGCAATTATATCTTTTTGTTGCCATTTTCTCATAAAAATTGATAAAAAAATTAATTAAAATACGTGCTATTTTGAGAAAAATATAAATGAAGGATTTATGATAAAACATGGAGCTATTATAAACTATATTTAATTTTAAGTATCTATATTAATGCAAATGACGTCATTTTACATAAAATAAAAGCGTGTGCTCTAAGTCTTAAAACTTAAATATGTTTTGCAGTAGAGTCCCAATTATCCGAGTCCCATTTGACTGAGTTATTTTCTTCTGATGGACTGGTGGCTTCTATTATTATGAAACAGCCATTATAAATGAAGCGTTAGGTGAAGATGAAAGAGCAGTCGTAAAAAGTTAGAACTATGATTTTCTGGTCAGAATGGAGAAGAAAAAATGGCCATAATTTGTTTTTTCAAAAAAAAAAAAAAAAAAAAAAAAAAAAGGTCATTTTTTCCCTATTCTGACCAGAAAATCAGAGTTCTAACTTTTTACGACTGCTCTTTCATCTTCACCTAACGCTTCATTTATAATGGCTGTTTCATAATAATAGAAACCACTAGTCCACCAGAAGAAAATGAGCAATGGAAATGCCGGGGCGACACTAAATTCTGAAAAAGCAGAATTCCTGTTCTCTAGGTTTTTTTATTTATTTTAATCAAATTTTCCTCATTTCAAGATGCATTTTTTTTCATATTTTATATTGTTGCCAACTTTAAAAACAGCGCAAAGAATAATATTTCATTTCAATTAAAAATTTATTTACACGTGACTATTATACGTTTGCAGTTGGCAGAGCCCCCTAGTATTTTTATAAAAATTCAGTGCAGACAATTATAAAATAACTCGTGGAGCTTCGAATTCTTTTTATATCCATAAAGCATTTGCCATTCTTTGAGCCCAGCTGTGTAACTAAAAGGAGAAAAATATAAAATTTAATTTGGTTATAATTGATGAATTTATTAGATTTCTGAAACTGTTTATTTAAAACATGAAATTAAAACTGCAAGCAAGATAATGGCATCCAGTGTAGGCCGCTGCAGCCCCCATGCATTAAAACCTCATACATTTATATCTTATTTCATGAAATAAATGAGCCAGAAACGAAAAGCAGCGAAAAGAGGTTTTGAGTTATAGCTCAGCAGATGCTGAAATATTGTCTCCTTAGTTTCTGATTAATTTTGGTTTCAATTATCATTTCATGTTCTTAAAAAATTGAAAGGAAAATAAGATTTTTAACACAGATTTTTAACACATAATTTTAGCACATTTATCCGTAACAGTATCCAAGTTCGTGTAAATTAATCTGATGTAATTTGAATATGAAATGAATTTCGTGTAATTAATCGTTAAAGATTTTAATACATTTTCATTTATTTGTTAATAATTATTGTAATTTAGTTTTGAATAGCTATTATTTTAAAACTAGCTGACCCGCCCGACATTGCATGGGCCCGTGAAGAATGACTCTTAAATGAACATCAAATTTGTATGATTTTATATCTTTAACACCATTTTGTCTGAATTTATATTTTTAAATGAAAAAATATTGAATTAAAAGTACATGCTATTTGGTATTTTATTTTCTGAGTAATTTGATTTTTGGAGTCTATGCTTAACAAAAGCGAGCGAAACCGTGATGAAGCACTCGGGTTTTTACTGATTTCGTCGAACTTTTCACACATTTTATTTTCACTGATTACATTACCGATTAGGAAAAGGTTTCAGCTTTAAGAACATATTTTTGCTTCGTCGGTGTCCTGGAGGGGCGAAAACGCAACGAAACACTAAAGTTTCTACAGATTTTGCCGAAATTTTCACAACATTTTATTTCGTAAAATATATTTCTACCCGTCCGAACATCTCATAATTTTTGTAGGTGTTCTAAATCTACTGAGATTCTCCAAAAAATCTTTCGAATATGTCTTCCGTTTTTAACTTTAGTAAGCGGTTTGGCCGATGTAAATTAATATGATAAAATTCACCACCAGCCCGGAATTCCTTCTTTTCGATGTTCATTTTCTCATGATGCGTAAATAACGCTTGCTTTTTCCCTCTCGTTGACCGAGATGAACTTTTAATGAGAGTGTGTTGCGATTGTTAATGTATAACTCAGCTTATAAGTAGATATTTTAGAATTCTGAGTCTCAGATGTATCAGGAGAGGCCTTGGACTACCCTCACAAAACTTTTCCGCTTTGTACGTGCGGTAGATTTCGCTAGTCATCGCGAATACACACACACAAAGTGAAACTTTCTTTTATTCGTATAGATTATAAATATACGTAATTTTTCAAGATGGAAGGGGGGCCCCAAAAAGTTCCAGTGAGAGGGGCCCCTCACTTCATAAATCCGCCCCTTTCCAGGAAGTGTTAGAGATGCAAAGACGACTCGGAATCACATAGGAATGTAACGTTGGATATGTCTTTTTCGCGAGTTATGGTTAAAAGAAGCAGAGAAAAAAGCAACACGTTAATCTGACAGAAAATAGTTTATTTAAATGTTTTACTACAAAAGGTGTTCGAAATTACGACCAGATGTAGTCCGACAAGCTTGACAGCGGCGTCGCATGGAATTCCTCGCGCTCTGGAAGATTCCTGGCATCTCTGATAGCTTTCTGGCAGCTACAGAAATAGGAGCAGCAAGGAAACTGCAGCGCTATCTATCGTCGCTGTGAAGCTTGCAGAACTCGAACACCTTTTGTAGTAAAACCTTTAAATAAACGGTTTTTTGTCACATTAACGTGTTGCTGTTACTCTGCTTCTTTCTGTTGCTTTTTTCTCTGCATCTTTTAAAAATAACTCGCAAGAAGGCATTTCCAACGTTACATTCCTATGTGATTCTGACTCGTCTTTGCATCACTAACACTTCCTGGAAGTATGTTGGTCTGGTAGTAAAACACCCAGGAGTAATGTCATTGAAATCTCGGAGATGTGTTGAAGCACCCTCTATCAAAAAATAAGGACACCAAAGCTGTACTTCATTTTGAATGAAATAATTACCAAGGGAATGACCTAGACACAAACCGTAACAAAATCGATTTGTTTGTTCACTGTTTATGAGCGTTTAAAATCATCCTCTCTGTTCACAGTTCAATTTTCGCTAGTTATCCGATAGCAATGTTTTCGATTTTGGGCTTAAAATTTAAGTTAAAGTCTAAACTTTAGAAAATTTTTAACCCCATACAAAAATACGGTTAAAAAGTAGTTGATCATCACTCTAAAGTCTACAGCGCCCTCTATCGACAATTTTTGAACGTAACATTTAAAAAAAATTAAGAAAATCGTGATATAAAGAATGATTTTAGCGAAAACCGCAAACGAATCGACCCGTTTTCCGCTTTTTATCATCGTTTGAAGTTTTGGACCTTAAACTTTAATGGCCCCTAGCTCCTACAGAAAACGTTTGCGCCCCATGGTTTCCTATTTAATAATGTTTGTCTTCATGTCTACTATCACCCCTCAACGTTTGTCGGTCTGGTAGTGAAACACACTGTATATATCTGATTTTTGTCATGCGATAACTCTCGAATTTATAAACCGATTTGAATTAAATTAATTGTATGCATAGTACATACCAATGTCTCGATCGAGTTCGTTGGCCAGTTTCATCCGCCATGTTGTTTCAAAATGGCGGCCAATTAAAAAAATTAAAAAAAATTAAATTTAAAAAGCGGTGCAAATAAATTAAAAACTGAAAAATATTTTTATCTTAAGAGTTTGACCTTAATAAAAAGATTCCGAAGCATGTTTTGTTTCGTCTTTACCTTTAAAAATGGCCGAGTTATAGCACTTTGAATTTCTAGTGTGACTGATATTTTGAAACGATCCTATATTTGTCGCGCGATAACACGCGTATTTATGAACCGATTTTCATGTAACTTTGTGTGTATATAGTATATACCAATGTCTCGACCGAGTTAGTTGGCCAACTTCATCCGCCATCTTGTTTTAAAATGGTGGTCATTTAAAAAGTTTAAAAAAATTAAATTTTAAAATAAAGTACAAAAAAATTAGAAATTGAAAAAGATTTTTTTTCTTATGGTTTTTTTTTTTTTTTTACCTTGATACAAAGCTTCCGGATCATTTTTTTTTTCGTCTATATCTTAAATTATGGCTGAGTTATAGCACTTTGAATTTCTAGTGTGGCTGACATTTTGAAACGATCTGATTTTTGTTATGCGATAATGCCCGTATTTATTAACCGATTTAGATTTGACAATGCATGTGCATCGTATATAGCAATGTCTGGAATAAGTTTGTTGCCAGCTTCATCCGCCATTAAGTGTTTAATCACGATACAAGGATTCCGCAGAATTTTTTGTTTTGTCTTTATCTTTTAAAAAAAAATGGCTGAGATGTAGCAGTTTGAATTTCTAATGTGGGTGACATTTTGACACATCTGATTTTTTGCCTGCAACAGCACTCGCATATATTAATCGATTTCGATGTGAGTGAGCATGCGCACAGGAATTACTAAGGTCTCGACCAAGTTCATTGGTTTGCTTCACCCACTATGTTGTTTTAAAATGGCGGGCACTTCAAGATATCGTCGAATTTGGCGACCAAATTCGGCTAAATTCACTTTAAGTAAAACCATATTCACTTTAAATAAAGCGAGAGCTGGGATAAAGCAGACTAATTTCGCAAAATTCTCACTCGTATTCAGTATTGACAAAAACTAGTATTGAATCTTCTATAAAAGGATTCCACTAATTTGAGCTTCGTGTGTTTGAATAATATAACCTGGCTTTTTAAAAATAAGGAATATGAAAGCTACCTCTTCCTTTTTTAACCTTTTTCCCTGTCAAGTGTAAACTTTAACTTTTCTTTCCTTTTTTATTAATTATGTCACTATTTTACGTGTAAAAATATTAAAACCATGCTTTCCTAAACTGTACAAAGTACCGTTATACAAAATACACATCCAAATTCCAGGGCTGCCACAGGCGACTATTTTTTAATTATATCTCGCATCATTTTTATAAAACAGAAATTTTCTTGATACACTTTGACAACATCTGCAAGAGAGTCTGCATACTACAAAAATTATTTTCTTAAAATAGTAGTGCGAATAGAATATAAAAATAATCGCCTGTGGCAGCCCTGAAATTCAGAAAAAACATTGAAATTAAATTGGTAAACACTTTTGTAGTAATTAAAATAACCTGCTTATTCATAAAAATGAGATTGCTAAGTAGGTAACACGTTAACGCCTACCATCCTATAAACAGTACCAATTCATTATGTCTCGTTATCTGGTAAACACGGCTAATTCGGTCTTTTGAGCCCATTCGAGCATCCCAGAAGTCTTTCTGATCCCCGTATTTCGCTGGAAACCGGTTTAGTCTAGATTATTTCGCCTGCTGTTAGGGCATGCACAACAACAATTTATTTGACTTTGGTTGTTGGTAAGTTGGTTTCGGACGTTATGATCATATTTTGTACACGAGAGCTAAATGAAACTTAGCCTCCGTTTAAACTTGGCTCTGATCCGGTACACACATTCATGTCTCATTGTTATTCGAACCCAGCACTTCTTGTCCAGTATCAACGCTCTAAACATTAGACAAGCTGGTGGGATATCTGTCATTATAAACAAGTGGGTAATCTGTCTTTATAAACAAGTGAGTAAGTGTGATCACAGATCGCACAGAGGTTTTCGTTTAATATTCCTTTCAAAACACTTTGTCCTTTTGCAAAATCTGTTAGTTCCGCATTTCGAAACCAGGGGGCGTACTCTATTCTAAACAAACCTGTATTCGAACGAAACTCCGTTTTTCAACATATCCGTAGATATATTATTCGAGGGGATCGGGTCCATAGCACCCGAGATAGTTAGGCGCCCCCTAGCGGTAAAAAAGTGGAACTAAAATATGTAAGGCTATGGTGCATAATATGAAAAAGTGGTCAAAGGGGTTTCGTCAAAAGTTAGAAAAGTGCCCCCCCCCCCCGGGGTGTAAAGGGTGGAGGTTAGAAAAATTGCTTAAAATACACAAGTTAGAGCCCAGACGGGTAAATATAAGACTTTTTCAAAATTTTATGATTTGTCGTTTGATGTCAGGTTTTCAGCTATAAGTATCCACAATTTTAAATCTCCAGCGTATATAGTTTCTGCGAACGGGCTCTGTGACAGACAGACAGAGGAGTGACACGAATAGTGTTTCGTCAGATGAACGAAACCCTAACGGTTACTTAAACTTAGAAAGTGCTAAAATTTATCTACTGTACGTCCTACTTTTCTTGTTTTATTACTACATGAACAGAAAGAAAATTCCTTCCTGATCTCGTAGTAGCAGGATGCCTGCTTCTAAATGATGCTGGAAAAAATATATTTTTTTAAACGCTTTGCTTTAGTTTCTTTTTACAGGGAAGTTAAAAAGTGTATTTACTTGATATTACCAAACAAAATATCAGAGCTTCTTATTTTTTTGTTTTTGAAACATATTGTAGAAAATTATGGCTTACATTCAGATTTTTTTTAATAACTTAGGCTTTAACGTACTAAATGGAAATATTTGAATGCGATATGTGTTTCTATAAATATGCCAAGATTTCAAGTTTAATAAATGAATTCCCATACATATTTTAGGAAACAAATTAACATTTTAAAAATATAATCATCAAAGTATAAAATACTATGCTTAATAGAGCCATTCATGTACTGCTTTTTCTTTGCAAGTGGATTTTTTCTCACCAGAAGAGGGAAAAGGATAAATTTTTGATCGGAAACGGTATGCGTGATTTTTTAAAAGTAGTATAGTATTATTTAAAAAAAATATTTTATGCCATCAACATCTGTCACTAGTTCCTTGGTACATTTAGCTATATAAATAACACATTACACTTTATGAACAACAAAAAATAAAACATATTACAATACACCTACATATAACACACTCCTTTAATTTAGTTATTTGAAATTTTGAATTTATTGAAGTTGCCTGAAAGGTGTACAGCCAACAGAGTGAAAAAGTTTCAGGGTCATTGACACTACGCACCAATCTCTACCACTGAGCTACCTGGACGATACCAAGTCTAGCACTTTTCAATATTATCTGTTGCCAAGGCTGTACCGAAGTTTCGTGTTTTCCGCAGGGCTTGTGGCTCACGAAAAATTATCCATCGTGTGCTGCGGCTGCAATCTTGCCAACTGATAAGAGTGAGATGTTCTGGGCTTTGTTTCGTCCAGGTAGTTTACTGATAAAACATAGGCGCATAACGTTGCCTGGTTCGATCTCAGACTTGGACATTTTTCACTCTGTTGGCTGCACGTCTTTTAAGCAAGTTGAATAAATTCAAAATTTGGTATTACAGTACCTTTAATAACAAATATAATTTAGTTAGTTAGGTAGTATAATGAACATACATTCTGTTTCAAGTGCTACCGTATCTTGAATTAGCAATAATGTTTAATTCCATGCGAACTTGTCATGTCTGTCACACGCTACGATTTTTGGCTACCAGTATTTTAAAACGGAAAAATGAGACTTATGGTATCGGAGATATCTCATCAATTGAATAAGGCGAAGCAAAACTTTTCGAAAATAACGGTGGCCAACAAGCATAACGATTTTCAGCTGTGTGACAGACATGACAAGTTCGCATGGAATTAGCCTAATGTTTGGATCATTTTACAAATCTTATAAATAGAAAAATTTAATATTCATATTACTTGAGATTAAAAGCATTAATTTATAAATGTGCAAAACTTGTGTGAGATATATTTTAAAAACACTATGGTAGTAATTAAGTATATTTATGTGATATGAAAACAGCTGTAATATTTTGTATCGTGAAATTATAAATATTCTAAAGTAAGTCCATTATGCATTTCAATGTAAAGTTTCTGTTAGCATATTAAGCATTTGCTGACCGCCATTGTTCGGGATCTTTGCCAAGTTTGCGTTTCAGAGAATCAGTATCTTCACTACACATGCTTTATTTAGTTGAATCACTCGTACCTTGACCAAATGAATGAGATTAACATGAGGTAGTGACACTTTACAGAACGCTATCTGATATATCTGTTAATAGTGAAAACTTCCTACTCCAATTGTTTAAAACCCAAATCGATAAAATATATGAGTGATGATAAATTATGCAAATATATGTGAGTGCAAATGTTCTGAAGCCAGTGACATGTAATCTATTTCTCCAGGCTCTAAATGGGAAGTCCGTATTTAATGGAACTAATGCTCACTTTATTCTGCGAAGTAGAATGATATAATACCACTTAAACGATATCATTTATACATTAACAGGTTAAAAGTATTCGAATTTCTGTACTTTCAGTAAAAAATATAACTTTTAATAGCTTTAAATAAATGAAATTATCATTTAAAAGACTCGAAAATGTAAATTTAACTAATGCATTCATTTAACATTTACTATTTTTAGTTTATTAACTAAGAAATTGAAGATAAAGATCTAAAAATAACGATACAAATTTGTTTCAGCTAGGTAATTTTTCTACTATTTTAAAAATTTGTTGAATGCACTTTTAAATAACTCCAGTTAACAAATGTTCCTTTATTTTATCAGCTTAATGAACATGTTAGCTTTTAAACAAATTCAGTTAGCATTTTTTGATTCTTTTGTTTCAGATTAATTATCTTGTACGCTATGTAACGTCTTGCAAAAATGATGAAAACACAGATGATTTTTACATGTGAAGTTTCTTTTAGACTTCGGAAATCAATAGAATTTTTTTAGATTTTATGTTTAAAGAGAGCATTTTAAATCGAATTTTTCTTCTAGTAACAATTTAAAAGCGCCTGTCGTTGAAAAAGAAATCCTTTTCGAGCTTCAGATTTTTAATTTTTCCAAGTTTTAATTATCTAATGATAAATTTTTAACATTATGTAAAATAACAGGAAAAAATAAGATTAATTTTATTGCTATGTTATAGGATATTTAAAAGAGTTTTAAGGACGCTTCGAAAACTTAATTTTTATGAGTATATGTAATTTAGAGTACATAACTACATCTTTTGGGGCACAAAAAATCAATATAAAAAAAACAACGCGTAATTTGCGCTCGCTATATTTATCAATTTCTGTAAAAATGATATAATTGTCTTAATTTATTTTGCATAAATTATTCTTAAATCTCTTATTAAATTATTATTGATTTGTTCTTAAATCTATTTTACATTTTTATTTCGAAAATTTATTTAATATACGGCTTTCACGTACATGTTTTAAAAATTGCCATAATTTCGTTTTAATTTCTATTTTGATAAGTGGCTTTACTATGACCTTTCCGGGTTCATTTGAAATTTTGAAAAACAATATTTTCAACTAGCTGTTAAACCCGTTCTACGCACGGGACTTCATGAATTTAATTCTAAAATCCAAAGTAACTGTTCAATTTAGGAAAATATTTTTCTACTACTGGGCATTTTTTTAATGAAATTTAATTTATCATGTTGCTATGGTAGCAGACGATAAAACAATATCTTTGGAATAAGGGAATAAATAGGATAAAAAGTTTTGTTGATGTTTGTGATAAAATATTTGGCTTTATTTCTTTTTAGAAAAGGTAACAATTAAGCGCAATTAAATAATCTCTAATTATTTGCATGTGAGGTAAAAGAAATATCGTAATACCCGCTAGAACTTCCGAATATTGCAGCGTGGCGTACGTAATATGTATATCTCTAATTGTTTGCATGTGTGCTAAAAGAATTACCGTAATACCTGCTTAACTTATCTCAGCGTGGCGTACGTAATATGTATATCTCACATTGGTTAGAACTCGCGCGATTACGGGTTGAACATAAAAAAGGCAAAAATTCGTCAAAAACATGAAATAAAAATAATCTATTTAAAATTTTCGAATTTTTCCCCAATCGTTCATGGGCCCCCTAACATTAAACCGTGTGCCAAATTTCGTATCCCTGCACCCTGTAGTTTCCAAGTTTTTGAGGTTACATAGATACGCCCACACATTTTAATGGGGTAGATAGTAAATTTATTTGAATTTTATTTACTGCTAAGAAGCTTTATTTTGTCCAAGTAAATTTTAGCGCTGCAAATCATAATTTTCAAACATTTCAATAACATCAATTTAAAATATATTTAAAAAGTGCTTCACATCATTATTTCAGGTACTCACTTTTTGAGGATCTCCTCCGAAATAAATAATGTTATCACGAACCCACTGCATCACAACAAGCTGGTCCCATGTACCGTAGTTGCCTCTACTGTCTTCTAAGAGATTATTGTAGAGAACATCAAGGGCCAAATACCCTAGTACATGAAGTCTGTAGTTAAAAGATACAAAAACAAGATTTAGGTGTCTAGCTAAATGACCAGATGGGCTTAGACCTTTTTGATGGCCACTTCCAAATTGTAAGAAGCCTCCATGAATCCAAACCATGACTTCTAAATTTGCCTGTAAAAGAAATTCATATTTTCAAAAGTAGAGAAAAATGATTAGTACAAAATGTATATTGCTTAGAATGCTTGCTATTACCAAAGCATTAAAATTTGGATACTAAAAATATAACATACTCGTGATTTAAATAAAGTAAAAAAACATTTTAAAGTAAAGCCTCCCTCTACGAATCTGGTGAATTAAAAAGTAAATTCAAACCCTTCTAGTTAACCCGAATCATTACAAACCCTGAATGAAAAGAACGAAAATTTTCTTCTCTTCTGTTGGCTACACGTATCCTAAACGTTAGAAAAAATGAAAACTATAGTGAAGTAAAAATACAATCAGTTGAAGGTTTTCTATAGCAGCCTTCGAAATTTTTCTCTCCTTCCATTGGCTACACGTATCCTAAACGTTAGAAAAAATGAAAACTATAGCGAAATAAAAATACAATCAGTTGAAGGTTTTTTTTTTATAGCAGTCTTTGAAATTTTTCTCTCCTTCCATTGGCTATACGTATCCTAAATATTAGAAAAAAATGAATAATACAGCGAAGTAAAAATACAATCAGTGTAAGTTTTTTTTCCATTGCAGTCTTCGAAATTTTTCTCTCCTTCCATTGGCTACACGTATCCTAAACGTTAGAAAAAATGAAAACTATAGCGAAATAAAAATACAATCAGTTGAAGGTTTTTTTTTTATAGCAGTTTTTGAAATTTTTCTCTCCTTCCATTGGCTATACGTATCCTAAATATTAGAAAAAAATGAATAATATAGCGAAGTAAAAATACAATCAGTGTAAGTTTTTTTTCCATAGCAGTCTTCGAAATTTTTCTCTCCTTCCATTGTCTACACGTATCATAAACATTAGAAAAAATGAATAATATAGCGAAGTAAAAATACAATCAATTGAAGGTTTTTTTTCTTTTTTTATAGCAGTCTTCGAATACATAACATTTTTGTATTAATAGGTTTGTAGTTAAAAAATACGAAAACAAGGTTTAGGTGTTTAGCTAAATGGCTTAGGCATTTTTGGTGGCCACTACCAAATTGTCATAAGCTTGTATTGATTCAAACCACGACTTATAAACTTGCCTGTAATAGAAATTCGCGTTTTCAAAAGTGAAGAAAGGTGATTAATTTTAAATGTAGGTACATAGCTTAAAATGCTTGTTATTGCTAAAGCATTAAAAGTTTAGATACCATAAATATAACATATTCATGATTTAAAAGAGTAAATAATAATAATAATAATAAGGCACTTAAAAAGTAAAGTCAAACCCCACTGATGAACACAGATCATAACAAATCCTTGAATATAACGAACGAAATTTTTCTTTTTCAGTTCGCTGCACGTATTCTATACATTAGAAATTACGAACAACTAACTGTAACTAACTAAAAATACCAACAATTTTAGGTTTGTATAGCAGGTTCCGCCTGCCTGATATTTTTGTATTAAGAAGTTTGTAGCTAAAAAATCCGAAAATAAGATTTAGGTGTCTAGTTAAACTAGGTATATATATTTTTATGGTCAAGTCCAGTTTGTAAGAAGCCTACAAACCATGAAACAAATTAATATTTTCAAAAGTGTTTATTCAAAATGTATATTGCTTTAAATGTTTTTTATTACTGAAGCGTTAGATACTAAAAATATAGGATAACTAATACATGATTTAAAAAATAATATAAAATAAAAATATTTAAAAGTAATCCGCTTGAATCTGATGATTTAACCCTTAACGCACTCCTCCCAGGCACAGGCATCTCTTACATGATTTTTTTCGTTTGGCACGATTTTTTAAAAGAAATTTTTTACTTGCACTTTGACAACATTTGCAAGAGAAATTTACCAAAAAAATGTACTTTTAAAATATAGGGGTGCGAATAAAATATAAAAATAAAAACACGTATATAAAGATTGGGCGTCTATTTGCCGACGCTTGACCGCAAAGGGTTAAAAAGTACAGTCAAACCCTGCTGCTGAACTCAGGTCATAACAAACCTCTGAATATAAAGAACGATTTTTTATCTCTTTAAGATGGCTGCACATATCCTATATGCAAGGTGCATACACTCTTTGGAATTTCTAAGGAGGACCACTATTTTAGATTAGAAAATTTTATTTAAAATTTAAATAACAGAATTCTTCAGCTTCGCGTTGAATCGCAGACATTATAAAAATTTTCTGATGATAAAAAAGGTGAAATATTCTGTTAAGTAATTGTGGTAGCACTGTAACCCCCCCCCCCTCCCCTTCCCAACTATACATTAGAAAAATAAACTGCCTGTACATTAGAACACCCAGATATAGCGAAGTAAAAATGCAATCTGTTGAAGGTTTATTTTTGCAGGCTTGAGCAGCATAACATTTTTTATATTGACTTAAAAAAAAATAGCTGTATGTAGGACACATACTTTTCACCGAAATCCTTCAATGTTTTCTCTAAGATGGCTCGATATGAGGCAAGAGAAACTGCGCCGCAAAACGTAAATATTGAAATTTCATTATTTCGACAAAAAGTAGGTCATTTTTTAAAAGATGTTTGAAATTTACCATACAGATTTGATTTTTTTTTTTCTTTTTGCTGCAGTCTTTATGACTAAACTTTCAATTTATCAATTAGAACTCCTCATGTATTTATAGCTAAATTTGTAAATTACCAACCAAGTATCAAAAACTTTTTCAGTACATTTTTAGAAATCGGCATAAAAAATACGCAAGAAACTCTCTTCACTGCGAAGGAAAACAAAGGCAGGCTTGTGATAATTAATACCTGAGTTAAATTTACATTTATGTATGTCATGCAAGGTAATCTTGCTATATGAATTTAAAAAAGAACTTTGATCATTTAAAATAAGTGCAGAATTAAGTGAAAATCAATTATTGTAGGGAGAAGAAGTTGAATTATCAATAATCCTAATATCATAATACACATCAGTCTTCCCCTTTTTCTCCACATGAGACTAAATTCCGAGTTCCCCCCTCTTAGCTCGAAACATCTCTGCGCTAAATCATTCATTATCACCATTCATGTTAAAATGGAGAAATACATCAGGTCCTGATCATTAGCAGAATAATTAATTTTACCTTTTTGCAAGAGAAATGTATCTGTAGATTTTTGTTATCTTTTGAATGGGGGTGGAAATGTTCAAGGATTTAATTCTTTCACTTTGTACTTTGAAATCGATGTTTATGCAATTTGTCTCTTGAATCGTTATTTTTTTGTTGTTGTTTGTTTTTAGAATATCACATTTCACAATTATGACTTAATATTTTGTGAAACAATAAAATTGCAATTCAGCATGAGTAACATATTGCGTTCAAAGTGATTAGCGAAACTTTTTTCGAAGCACTCGAAATTATGAAGAAACAGAAATTTATTTTTTATTATTGGTAAATAACTCTTTTAGCTTCACTAAATATTTTGTGGAAAAAAAAATTAATTTATTGTAATTCAAGTACTGAATGTAAAGCGGTTATCGCCATTTATGTTAAAATGGAGAAATGCAGCAGGTCCTGATCATTAGTAGAATAATTAATTTAACCTTTTTGCAGGGGAAATGTATCTATAGATTTTTGTTATCTTTTGAATGGGGATAGAAATGTTCAAGGATTTAATTCTTTCACTTTGTACTTTGAAATCAATGTTTATGTAATTTGTCACTTGAATCGTTATTCTTTTTTAATTTAGTATCTTGCATTTCAGAATTATCACTCAATATTTTGTGAAAAAATAAAATTGCAATGCACACTGGGTCAAATATTGCATGCAAAGCGATTAGAGATACTTTTTCCAAGCACTCGAATTTTTGAAGAAACGGAAATTTATTTTTTGTATTTAATAAACAGCTCTTTTATGTTCACTAAATATTTTGTGGAAAAAGAATAATTTATTGTAATTCAAATACTGATTGCAAAGCGATTATCGCCATTCATGTTAAAATGGAGAAATGCAGCAGGTTCTGGTCATTAGCAGAAACATTAGTTTTACCTTTTTGTAGGAGAATTGTATCTATAGATTGTTGTTATCTTTTGAATGAGGATGGAAACGCTGAAGGATTTAATTCTATCACTTTGTACTTTGAAATTAATGTTTATGCAATTTATTATTTGAATCGTTATTCTGTTTTAATTTAGCATCTCACATTTCACAATTTTCACTCAAAGCACCAGCATTCTTTCAAAGCACCATGGGCCTAATATTGCATACAAAGCGATTTGAAAGACTTTCGGAAGTGTGAAAAAAAAGACATTTATTTTTTGTATTTCATAAAAAATTCTTTTATTTTCACGCAATATTTTGTTAAAAAAATACAATTTATTGTAATTCAAATACTGAATACAAAGCTAATAACGATGATCAGGATTCCTCAAGGAATGCAAAATTTTTCGCAACCGATATTTATCTTTTGTATTTAATAAATATCGCTTTTATTTTCACTAAACTTTGGATAAATGTAAGAATTTTCAGAAGATTATTAGCTTTTAAATTAATAATTATTCGAGTTTTGAAATAGGAATATCAATGGGAATATTAAATGTTTCAAACAATTGAAATTTATGTACGATTCTAGAAATATTATTTTAGGAAAACCCTATCACTTTTTGATACATAAAACGATAAGTAAAAAACATAGCTACCAGCAAAAAAAGGCGAAGTTTATGTAACACTTAATTTTGTTTAGAAGATTATTAATTTTAGGTTTTGTATTAATGCCTGCAAAACAATTAGCAATGCTAAAAAGCAGAAAAACCAACGTTTAAAAATGCCCAAATAATACATGGAAAGCAGCAAACAGCTGTTTCGAATCTACTAGCGAGATTCTTCTTCAGTGCAAGATAGGGAAAAAGGAACAGCGTGCTAGAAAAAGCAAAACTGAGCGAATGCTTTTTACCAGAAATGCGAAATCTAAAGAGACCAGAAATCTGTATCTATAGTAATATGTAAAATTGAGGACTATATCTGTGATTGTTAGACAAACATCTATTTTTAAGTTAGTCAAAAAAACATTTAATTTTTTTCGCCTGTCGGTCTACCTGGAATAGCATCTGAAACGGTTCTATAACAAACACTAAACTTATCAGGGGTAGATAGCTACAGCCTGCAGCTTGTCGCATTCTAATATTTAAAATAACTTTTGAGAAAACACGGAAAAACCGGAGAATCAATCAATCAACCAATCTTTCAATACTCAAAAACTCAGAAAATTTAATCAATTTTTAACTAGTTGGATGTGCCAATCACAAAACTTACTTCTATCTCGTGTATATTAATATTACAAAATGTTGTTACAAATACCAATAATTAATTTTTATTAGTTTTATTAGCATTTTTATTAGAATTATGCATAACTTCATACACTTTTCGATTTTACAATATTGAAAATTGCACAAAAATCGCTATTACATCTCCCCCTTCCGGTGGAATTTTTCAATATTCAGGCTGATCCTTCTTTCCATGGTCAAAAGCATACACAAAAAATTTGGTTCAATTCTGTGCATAATAACTTCATACACTTTTTGATGGTACAATATTTAAAATGCACAAAAATCGCTATTACAGCGCCCCCTAAAGGGGGAATTCTTCCAAATTGAGGGAGGACCTTCTTGCTATGGCCAAAAACATACAAAAAAAAATTGGTTCAATTCTATGCATAACTTCATGCAATTTTTGATGGTACAATGGCGACACACGGACACACGGACTGACAGACAGACATTTTGTATAAACAGGGTTTTTTGGGATCTCTGACCCCTAAAACGTGTAAATCCGTCGAAAACCGGAAGTCGAAAAAAATTTCGATTACAATACTTTCTTCTATTGAAGACAGAAGAAAGTAAAAATCTTAAGGCGATTGAAAAATCTAATTAAGATTTATAAAGGATAATTGTACGGCTACAATCTGAAATTTGAAGCATTCCGAAATTTAAAGTAGTTCATTCGAAAACAGAGAAAAACCAGAAGACGCAATAAATAAACCGATGTTTCAATGTTCAAGAACGCATGAATTAATTGAACAATCTTTAAGAAAACTTACGACGATTTAAAAGGCTAATTAAAATTTATAAATCATAATAATTACATTTCTAGCTTATGAATTATGCATTTCAATTTAAAAACTGGATTGGTAAGTATTTTTCCCATGAAACCTTAAAAAAAATACAAATGCAACACAAAGGGTGGCTATGTAGCCAGATTAATAAATAAATCTTTCATTTCCAGTGTATTTAGTGTACAAAATAAGGAAATTTCAGCGTCTTCAGTGTATCACGAGAGTTCAAAAAGAGGACACTGAGGAAATGTTAAAATTTTGTTTTTTTTTCTACTAATAGTATCTAATGAAGTTACTTAAATTTAAGAAACAGCTTCTTAGACAAGTATCATGTAATAAATACTGGAAAAATACTGGAACGCGAATGGAGAGCGAAACTTGCATAACTTCACAATTTTGTAAAGTTATTTTACGTTCATCTGACGAAACCCTATTCCTTTCACTCATCAGTCTGTCCGTCACAGAGATCGTTCTCAAAAATTTTATAAGTTAGAGACTTGAAATTTTGCATATATATAGTACTCCAAACACACGAAAAATCATCAATTTAGAAAAAGTCATATTATTTAAATTAAATGAATTAATTTAATGACATCAACATTTTTTTGTAATTTAGATTTTAAAACAGGACCTTAATTTCAATCTATTTCATGCAGGCTATGTAGCTCCGTGATACTGCGCTAGCCTGCTAATCAAAAGGCTCCCTGTTCAAAACTCAGCGTCGGAGTTTGAAATTCTTTTTCCCGGAATAGATTTCATTATCTACTAGATTGAATTTTAGAGAATTTTTGTAATTGTTTTTGCCATTTTAATGCCAAAAGTTGTTGTAAAACATTTTATCAATTATTTTTTTCATTCGAAGAACTTTCGCATTATTATTAGTAGTAGTTGTAGTACTATTAATATTATTTGCAATTTTAAGGGTTTTGTTTTTTAATAGCTATAATTAAATCATGTAATTAAATGTGATTTTCTGTTATACAAACATATGATGTTACAATTGTTTGAAAAGCAGTTCTTGAGTATTTTTAATTTGATTAAAAAATATCTTTTAAATGTAATAATTTCAAAATTAAAATTAATCGTGCCGTCATCTATGTTCTTATTGAAAAACGTTAAAGATTTAATAATTTTAAATTAAAGGATTGGGTTTATCAATTAAATGATAAAGTGCTTTGAAAGGAATATTAAACGAAACCCTATGTGCGATCTTCGATCACTCTTACCCAAAGGCGTGAAGAGGTTAACATTAGCAAGGGGAATCAGAGATCTGACTGGTCAATCCCCTTAACCATGGTTGCATATTTTTTTAATTAAACTGTTGATGCCTTATTAAAATATATACAAGTTAGGGAGCACACAGTGTAAAACTGTCCATGCTTTAATTTGAAAAAGTTCATTAAAAGAAAATGCGTGTTCTAGACTACAAAGAATAATAGGAAAAATATGTAAATTTTGTAAATTGTTCCAAGTCTAAAATACGTAAATAAAACATTTAAAAATGTTCCTATGTGTAAATAAAATTTTTGTTATCTTGTTATGAAAATAACTTTTTATCTACATCATCTAAGCTTTGAGATATGTTCTATGTGAGACTTTTTTATGCTCTTCATATCCACCGCATAAAAGTCCTTCCGGCCAGTGCCGGGAGGAAGATGTAGCTTTCATATTCCTTATTATTTAAAAGCCAGCTTATATTATTCAAACACACGGAGCTCAAATTATTGGAACCCGATTATAGAAGATTAAATACTTAATTTTTGTCAATATTGAATATGAATGAGAATTTCGCGAAATTAGTCAGCGTTATCGAAGCTGGTTTTATTAAAGTGATTTATATTTTGTCGCCAAATTCGGTGATATCCCGAATTATATTAATATTTATATTAACTCGAATTATCAGTGATAGCCCGCCATTTTAAAACAACATAATGGGTGCAACAAAGCTCACCAATGAACTTGGTCGAGACATTAGTAATTTCTGTGCACATGCTCACTCATATCTAAATCGGTTGATATATACGAGTGCTGTTGTAGGCAAAAAAATCAGATTTTTAAAAATGTCACACACACTCGAAATTCAAACTGCTATATCTCGGCCTTTTTTTTTAGATAAAAGCAAAACAAAAAATGATCCGGAATCTTTGTAACAAGATGAAACACATAAGAAAAAAATCTTTTTCAATTTCTAATTTTTTTTGTACCTCATTTTAAATTAATTTTATTTTTTATTTTTAAATATCTGCCATTTTGAAACAAGATGGCGGATGAAGTTAGCAAACGAACTCGGCTGAGAGATTGCTATGTACTATGCACATGCCTTGTCACATCCTAATCGGTTCATAAATACGCGTGTTATCGCATGACAAAAATAAGATCGTTTCAAAATGTCAGCCATGCTAGAAATTCAAAGTGCTATAACTCAGCTATTTTTTAAGATATAGTCGAAACGAAAAATGCTCCGAAATCTTTGTATCAAGGTCAAACACATAAGAAAAAAATCTTTTTCAATTTCTAATTTTTTTGTACCTCATTTTAAATTAAAATTAAAAAAAAATTAATGACCGCCATTTCGAAACAAGATGGCGGATGATGTTGGTCAGCGTACTCGATCGAGACATTGGTATGTACTATGTACGCACCAAGTTATATCCAAATCCGTTTATAAATACGCGTGTTATCGCGTGACAAAATCAGATCGTTTCAAAAAGTCAGCCACACTAGAATTTCAAAGTGCTATAACTCAACCGTTTTAGGTAGCTTTCATTACAAAAAGCTACCTATTGCAGCCGTTTGGAGGAAAGCGATTCCGAAAAATTTTCGTATATTTTCACCGATCATGACCCCTAGACCCCGAAACCACCCTCCATTCAAAATATACGTATATATATATATATATATCCATGCTGAATTCTGCTACAGAAATCGACTATGTTTTTTGCTTATAAATGTATTTTATGTACCCGTGATCAAGTGAAATACCTTATAAGCTTACGGCTTCATTCATCCATTTTATCTCTTGTATGTTTATGTTACATCTTTTTCCGGTTCAACATTATTTAGCTGGGTTTATTATCTATTGACTTTAATCAGACTTTATCAAAAAATGTTTTTTTTTTTTCTTCATATGTTTCATAGCCATGTCATTGCCAGCAACATGCTAGTGAATTCGTTGTATTTAATAAATTCTGTATTACTAGTTACATGGTCCTTCTCTATTCTGTAAAATGTCTAAGTTATGAATAATTGCTATATTATAAATTTAATTTCATTCATTGGAAATCGATGACGATTTGTTATATATTATGCTTATATATATATATATATATATATATATATAGGTCGGTAATATTTAATTGACGGTTATATATATATATATATTACATCATTTCAAAATGCCAAAACACCATAACTCCAAAAGGAAGGTGTATATCTGCAGAAATTTTTTAACTATAAAATATTTAAAAGAACAAGAAAGACAAAAAAAAAGGTTTTTTTTTTTTTGGGGGGGGGGGGCATGTTTATTCTGCATTCATGCTTGTTTTGTTAATTTTCTTTTGTTTTTATTTTAATGGTAATTTAAGTATATCCTCTAAAAGACCTTTTATTAAAGCTTTTTTGTTTTTGTTTGATAATTTTTGTATGGTTAACATTATGTTTGTTAGTTTTAATTTGAGTTATTTTAGTTTTTTATGGAATTTGATTAATAAAATTACAATAGTTTTTCAGTATTGTATGCGGGGTGAGCATGTGTTCAGAAACCTGCAAATTTTAAAAGTGGGGGTGGAGCTAGTTTTCTGTCTGTCCTCCCACTGATGAAGAACAGACTGTTTTTGTTTTTTACCTGTCTTTCTTGCTGGCCAACGAACTAAGCTGGCCAACGAACTCGGTCGAGACATTGCAATGTACTATGCGCATGCCTTGTCACATCCAAATCGGTTAATAAAAACGCATATTATCGCGTGGCAAAAATCAGATCGTTTCAAAATGTCAGCCATGCTAGAAATTCAAAGTGCTATAACTCAGCCAATTTTTAAGACATAGACGAAACAAAAAATGCCCCGGAATCTTTGTATCAAACTCAAACACATAAGGAAAAAATCTTTTTCAATTTCTAATTATTTTGTACCTCACTTTTAAATTTTATTTTTTTTTTTAAATTTTTAAATGGCCGCCATTTTGAAACAAGATGGCGGATGAGGCTGGCCAACGAACTCGGTCGAGGCATTGCTATGTACTATGCACATTCCTTGTCACATCCAAACCGGTTCGTAAATACGTTCATTATCGCGTGACAAAAATCAGATAGTTTCAAAATGTCAGCCATGCTAGAAATTCAAAGTGCTATAACTCAGCCATTTTTTAAGATATAGACGAAAATAAAAATGCTCCAGAATCTTTGCATCAAGCCCAAACACATAAGAAAAATATTTTTCAATGTCTGATTTTTTTGTGCCTCACTTTAAATTTTATTTTTTTTTTAATTTTTTAAATGGCCGCCATTTTGAAACAAGATGGCGGATGATGCAGACCAACGAACTCGGTCGAGACATTGGTATCGACCATGTACACACGAAATTTTATCCAAATCGGTTCATAAATACGATAGTTACAGTATGACAAAGATCAGTTATATATATATATGTATATATCAATTTTGAACGGAGGGTGGTTTCGGGGTCTAGGGGTCATGATCGGTGAAAATATACCAAAATTTTTCGGAATCGTTTTCCACCGAACGGCTGCAAGAGGTAGCTTTTTGTAATGAAAGCTACCTAAAAAGAAATTACGTATGCTGCATTTGTTATAGTTACTTGTGAAACTAACTTTGGTGTAAATAAATAAATATTTAATAAATTATTTATTTATTTATATTTTATCTGCATATATATATTATGTGCTTCCGTTCCCCCGCACTTAAACAGTTATGATTGTACTAGAGTTAAATTACTGGTGCACATATACGTATAAATTATATGAAATAGCAAATTTCTGCTTACTTTACACATTTTTTCTTAAATTCTCAACTCAAGCTTTAGTATTATTCATTCAAAATAATAATAAATTGGAAGAGATTTTTTAGACAAATAGATGTAATAGACGAAATAAATAATAATATATTTTTATTTTTGCTTTCATTAGTCATTATCTGTTTACAAAAATTTAGTTAACTATTTCTCTTCTCCTGGAATTTACTTATTTTAGTTTTATAGAGAGTAAAAAAAGCCACTAATAAATTATAATGTAAAGAATTTTCCTACAATAATAATTCAGCCTCCTTTATAAAACAGTGCTTGAAAACAATAAAAAGAATTCCCCCTGATTTTTCAGATTTCACATAATGTAAATATAAATTAAAGAATTTTTTGCATCGTTTACTAAACATAAATAATTATATCGAATGATAAAAAAAATGCTAAAAATAAAATAGCTAAATCATGATATATTTGTGTTTTAAACTTTTATGAAACATACTTTTTATGTAAAAAATATTAATTTTAAGGAATAAAAATTATATTTTAATGCACGCTTTGAATTAAACAACAAACTTTAAAATAAAGCAATATAGTCACGAAAAGTTTTTCTTCAGAAAACAAAATATAACTTGTTACTTTAAAGTATCTTTTTGCATAATTATTTCACAATTAATCCTTATCTGTTATCTATTATAAAGTAATTACAGAAAATGTTCTGAGAAATGATTTTCAATTTTCTTTCGCTGAATAAAAATATGTTTTTTGGGTTAGGAAATTAATTTTTACAAGTCAAGCTAAAATGGAAACTTTTTTTTTATATTTAACTAATGGAAGTATAATATATACATATTTATTATTAAAATGTCAGAAATATTCAAGAAACACTTATACATGTGATATTTAATATGTTGCATATTTTTATAACAATGTTTTATAAGTTTATTTCGAAGTATTAAATGCCAATTAACTATTAAAAAAATAATAATGGTGTAATGTTATGACGTTTTTTATGTAAATATAGTAGAAATTTGCCATTTCAGATAATTTATGTGTATATGTGCACCAGTAATTGAACTCAAGTACAATCATACCTATTTATGTACGGGGGATCGGAAGCGCATAATATATATATGCATATATATATATATAATTAATTAATTAGTTAAATATTTATTTATTTATACCTAAGTTAGTTTCACAAGTAGCTATAACAAATTCAACATACGTAATTTCTCTTTATGTGGTGGATATGAAGAGTATAAAAATGTCTCACATAGAACATATCTCAAAGCCTGGATGATGTAGATAGAAAGTTATTTTCATAACAAGATAACAAAAATTTAATTTACACATGGGAACATTTTAAAATATTTTCTATTATTCTTTGTAGTCTACACTGTAAAAAAATTCCGACCAGTTTTCCTGTAGGAGTCGGAAAAATAGTTGCCCTTATCGTACCGGAAAATTTTCCGTTCCAGCTCGGAATAAAATCAGTAAAAAACTGGAAATAGTCAATAAAACGGTATTTTACGGATTTTATTCCGAACTGGGTCGGAAATTTTTTCCGGTACGATAATGGCAACTATTTTTCCGATTCCTAACAGGAAAACTGGTCGTATTTTTTTTTTACGCGCATTTTCTTTTAATGAAAATTTTCAAATAGCTTTCGTTTTTGAGGTGATCTGTGAACTGAAAATATGAGTGAATATTCTGTTTTATCTATTAAAATGTTTCTTGGTTACAGTGCTTTTTTGGTACTTTCGTTTGTAGCTCAATTATTAGATATGTTTATTTCTCATGCACGTTTTAGCATGGCTCTTATAGTGGATTTACCTAATCCAAATCCCATACCAAGGACTGTAGACCAATGACTATCCTCCACCTTCTTCTAGTCAATTTAATATCACAATTTTAGTTATAAAGGCAATTGTCTTTCTTTTCACTTTTTTTGTCGCGATTATTCTTTTTGGGGATTTCGTATGTCTAACATTAAAATAAAAAAATAGGAAACTATAAATCGAAAAAAATAATAAATTTACTTTTAATTCAAATTTAAAATTAATCCTATCTTAATTCTCAAGCTATATGTAAACACTTGGAATGACGTTAACAGGGTTCCCACTAGGTCTATTTTTTGAACATAATTTTGTTTTCAAAGAAAAACCTTCATTATAATTTTCGTCGAAACTTGTCTCTAAAGGGGCTTTGGTTGCTGTTGTTGCAAAAACGTACTACGAATTAAAAAAAATAATAGTTAAAAAAATACTGGTTTAAAAAAAAACGGAGCAGAGACCTGTATTAAATAACTAATGTTATTAGATGGTGCAACAGATATGTCGTGAAATCAGCTGATACAATCTGTACATGTTTATTTAAATCGGCTGATGTACACGTATAAAGAGATTGGGTGATGAAATATGTGCATGCACAAATTTAATTCTTTCTACTCTGCTGTAGAATGGTAAAAGAACGAAGTCAGGTGACGAGGTTATTTGTTTGAAGCAACTTTATACTTTTCCCATTAAGTTTGGAAATTTATTTTTATGATCAAAATGTTAATGGTAATCTATTTATAAGAGCTCACACTCTAATTGATAATTTTAGCTATCAATATTAAATGGAAAAATGCTTCTATCATATAGCCCCGTATCCCGACTTGCGTTATTTTACTTTGTGCTTACAGGCGTGCTCATATAATGTATTTTTATGGGTATTTTTAGGGTTCTGTACGTAAAAAGTAAAAAGGGCACCATTTTAAGATCACTCTTGTGTCTGTCTGTCTGTCTGTCACAGTCATTTTACTCGTAAGCTATTATGGAACGTGGAAAGTTCAAATTGGGGGAAATAATAAAGACTATTGACCCACATATTTACAGATTATTAAACATTCACAAAACTATTTATGAAAAATTTAGAGAGGCTAATTAAATTACTTGAACAAAAAAAATCTTTCCTTTGTATATCGTCTTTAAAAGTTAATTCAAAACCTATCTTGAAAAGCGCGGCACGGACCGAGGCGGCGTTGCAACTGTGCGATTTCCTTTTGAAGCGCGCTTAGCGCGATGCCAAGTTTAAACTTCGAACAAGCGTTTTGTATTTGCTACACTATAAAAAGAAAAGTTTATTACTACGAATCTAATTTTATGAAATGTCAAATGAAGTTTAAATATGCTCTACTTTTATTGTCAGTACCGAATTAAGTTCATCATAAACAGATTAGGATAAGATTAAAAAAAGAGTTATACAGAATAGCGATATTTGATGTTATTTAGGATTCATATCTCTTTGAACTTTTATGGTATACCCATTCATACTTACCTAGTATATACAGATATACCCAACCCTATGTTGTATGGTTTTTTACAAAGTCTTGTTATTCTTTTAGCAACGATATTTTTTTAATAAAACAGTTATTAATTCATATATTTATTCTACGGAACCCTCTGAGTGCGAGTAATACTCGCACCTAGCCGTTTATTTTTCCATATACCAGATAAAAATTCGCACAAGAACGTACCTCACACAAGAACAGGTTTCTGTATTTACGTGCAGTTTTTTAATTTTTATTTAAGTTAAATTTTTAATATCTAAATTCTCATTTCGAAAAGCAAATTCTATTGATAGCTGTCAAAGTTATATTAAATGAATAAGTGTTACTAATGAAATATTGACAGATTGTTGGTAAAAATACCAAATAATTGAATTAAATTATTTCAACGGTGAATCTAGTGTACGTAAAATAACATATTGTAAATATTGTGTGTTCTTCTACAACCAATGACTAATGTCATTTTTATTTTACAATTTTGTTAAAAACTAATCTACATTAACAGTGAACCAAAGTGTGATATTTAATAAAACACAATTCAGTGACAAAAGTATGACTCATAATAAAATATCTAATGAAACACAAAAGTAAGTAAAAAAAAATAAACGGTCAAGTGCGAGTATTACGCGCGGACAAAGGGTTCCGTAGAATAAATATATGAATTTGTAATTGTATTATTTAAAAAAAAAAAAAAAAAAAAAAAAAAAAAAAAAAAAAAAAAAAAAAAAAAAAAAACGTTGCTAAAAGAATACTAAGATTTGGTAAAAAACTATACAACGTAAGGTTGGGTATAACACTATATACCAGAAAAGTGTAAATGGATATACCATGAAAGTTCAAAGAGATATGCAACCTAAATAATATCAAATAGAGCTATTGTGTATAACTCATTTTTTAATATTATCCTAATCTGTTTATAATGAGCTTAATTCGGTACTGACAGTAAAAGAAGTGCATATTTAAACTTCATTTGGCATTTCATAAAACTAAATTCGGCGTAGTAATAAACTTTTTTCTACAGTGCAGCTAATATAAAACCTTTGTTCGAAGTTTAAATTTGGCATTGTGCTAAGCGGGCTTCAAAAGGAGGTCGCAAAGTTGCAGCGCCGGCTTGGTCCGTACCGCGTTTTTACAGATAGGTTTTTAATTAACTTTTAAAGTCACTCGAGGCGTATTGAGATATCCACGAAATGCAAACTAGTCGCGAATCCCATAGTATTTATGTGATTCATTCTAATTAAGGGGTTTCAGGACTCTAAAAGCTTAGAAATTTTAGAAATTTTATTTTTTTAGTGTTATCTGTTTAGGTGCTATCTTTTCTGAACATTTTGATATAATTGTTTCCTTGACAGTCCCATTAGAACAGAAGTTATGGCTTTTAGAATTATACCCGCTCAATAGCTGAAGCGGCGTTTCTGAAACTTTGAAGTCATCTTTCTCCAAATGACGTTTTTGGGCATAATGCCCTGGATACATCAAAAACTTTTGAATATATTTTCATGAAATTTTGGAATTATATATTTCATGTTAGCCTATACATACTGAACCTAAAATTTCCTTTTTATTGTTCAAAAAAAGTATTTTTATTAGGTGATTATACTGTTGAAACTTTCAAAATTTTTATTAGCTAAATACAACTTTGCAATAAAAATGCAAAAATGCTTTAAATACAAATTTATTCAGGTTCAGGGTAATTATTTCAATCTGAAGTATATATAAGTTGTATATATAAGTTGTACAACTTATATATAAGTTGGTACCAAAGTTTTCATTCTAGTTGCAATATTTATTTTGTAATCCTGCGCGTAAGCTGTTATACCAATATTCTGCTCGACAAATGTCTGACAGTTTCGAGCCCCCTATAAATACTAATTCTGCATCTTGAAATTTTTTAAATACCTGAAATAAAATAACATACTTATATCTTTCATTAAAATAAAAATTGTGTTTTAAAATCATATACATTTTAAGACATGGTCCCTGGGTCCCCATACGGGTCCTCTGTTCTTTTCCTTATAAAAACTAAAATGTCCGATTTTTTTACATTTTCACGTCACTTCATAATAGATTAATGTTTTTTGCGTTCAAAGCAAACGAATAAATGACAGCATCTAAGCTGATTCCCACATAAAATAAATGTTATTTTCATCTGAGTTTGCAAAATGCCTAAAACTGCCCAAAAGACAGTTTGACCAAGAAAGTGAGAAATTTTCATAAGTATTTAACTTAAATCTTTTTCAATAAAAATTTTTGAGGATTTGCAGATTATTTACTTGTTTAAAGGTCTTAAATTTGTGAATGCGTTAATTTAGGTTAATGGTTATTAAATTGATGTATTTAAGGGGGTTTGTCGTTTTAGATCCACATTTTTGAACCGAAATTACTAAGCATCAAAAGGATGAATTTCAGAAAATTTACTTTTTCTGTCATTTACAATGTCATTTTATTTGGAAAAAAACAAATGGATAAGCACTTGTATTATTATTTTAGCTTCGGAACTGAAGAGGTTAAATGCTGAAAATGATCTTTTTTTTATTTTTTCCAATTTTAAGAGTCCTGAGACCCCTTAAATTTGACGTTTATTTCTTTTATAGAGCTACTGGACATTGCATTTCACATATCTATCGTTAAAAGTTGTTACCTAGGCTTTAAAAGCCGATGTTACATACAGTACTCCGTACCTGTCATTATGTATGTCCAAACCGTTCGTATCTTTAAAGGTTAATATCTCGACTAATTACAGGCGATTTTTTTCGAAAATCATTATGAAAATTGCTTTTATACTTCTGTTACGATAGGAACCTCCAGCGCTGCTAAACACTTTTGCTGAATGCCCGTAAATCGAAATTTGTGTGTAACGGAAAAATGCGATTTTCTCAAAACTATGTGACCTAGGGTAATCGCTATAATTTTCCTGCAAGGTTTAAATTAACACCTACTACCCCTTATTTTTTCATAATTTTAGTTTCAGTAGATTCGGAATCCGATGGGGAGGGGGGGGGCATATTTTTGCGCTACATTTTCTACGATATCTTTGAAAATATAATACCTAAAATTAAAAGGAATGCATTTTTGAGTTCAGCGTTACGAAACCTTTCACACGATACCTTACACGATGTACAAACAAAAGAATTTTTTTTTAAAGCAGCTTAATTAGCCCCTCTACATTTTTACTAAATATATTTATGAATGTTTAATAATATGAAAATATGTGGGTCAATAGTCTTTATTACTTCCCCCAATTTGAACTTTCCCCTTTCCATAGTTTACGAATAAAATAGCTCTGACAGACAGATAGACACAGGAGTGATCTTACAATGGTTCCGTTTTTACTTTTTAAATACGGAACCCTAAAAATTACAGCATATGCAAACTAATTCTTATTTCTGCTGTGTGTAATTTTTGGACGCATTCAAACTATCATTATTAACACTGACACATGAAAAGTGAAATTTTTTGGGGGGAGTGTAAATATATTTCTGTGAAACAAAATCTTCTATGAGAAAGTTTGAGATTCCTTTTACGATCAGAAAATGATAAAAATATATGTTTTATTTTTTTCTATTAATAAAAAGAAAACAGCAAGTGAAAAATTATGTAAAAAGTATATAAAAAGAAAGAATAAATTGGTAAAGGTACTCGCAAATTTGAAGTTATTTTAAATTCGATTCCATTTACAATTTATAATGAATAATTTCCAAAACTAAAATCCTAGCATCTAGGTATGTTTTTTATAAGACTGATAATAGCTTTTATAAGTATAGTTTTTGCGTGTGTGTTTCATAAAACTCTAACACGAACTGGTGTGTGTGGATCTGGGTGGAACTGGGATGTGTCATTGATGGTGCGTAAAGAATTTGAAATAAATTTACGGGAAATTAAGGTAAAATAATATAGTTGGGTGAAAACGGATTTCTCAGTTTTGATTCGATTTGGGCAGCCTTCTACTGGATAAAAGTTGAAATACTTAGCCCTAGGCAAGAAGAAGAAGAAGAAGCCATCACGGTATCACCACTCTGGCATTTGTGTGTAGATTCTGTGTCGGAAAGTTTATTTTATCTATATTTTTTGTATTAATGTTTCCTAGTTTCAAATTTCTTGGTTATGGGCGAAATAAAAATTGCAAAAATGTTTTATATTAAGAGAGTGTAACATATTTAATAAGGATTAATTTCCATCATTTCTATTTTGTCATTTACATATGTATTTTTACTGACTTTTATCTTCAATTGAAGGAAGTATTGTAATCAGAATTTTTTTTTTTCAATTTCCGGTTTTCGACGGATTTACACGTTTTACGGTTCAGAGATCCCAAAAATATGTTTATACAAAATGTCTGTCTGTCCGTGTCTCGCCATTGTACCATCGAAAAGTGTATCGTTTTTGGCTATGGTCAGCAGGTTGTCCTTGAACTTGGAAATATTCCGCTGGAAGGGGGCGCTGTAATAGCGGTTTTTGTACCATTTTCATTATTGTACAACCGAAAAGTGTACGAAGTTATGCATATAATTCAACCAAATTTCATAATTATATTTTTAGCTATGACAAGGAGGTCCTCCTTGAATACCAAAATATTGCGGCCGGAAGGGAGCGCTGTGATACCGATTCTTGTATAATTTTCTCGATTTTTCGTAGTTCTATTGTATATCGGCGGCTCGTGAAGCGACGGGAACTTTGCATGCAAACAGCTGATGTACAACAGAATAACGAAAAACTATGGATTTTAATAAATATCATGATCGAGATTAACTCGTTTTTACTCCGATTAATTGACTGAAGCAGAAATTTAAAATGAAAATCAAAGTTGGTATAGTTTGAATAAATAATATTTAATTAGTAACATATGTCACTACTTTTTGACACATTAATTCCTTCGGGACCGGCATTACAACCACACAAATTGTATTTGGCTGACGTAACTTTTTATTTTAAAGTTAACTTTCGCTTCTGTAATCACGAAAAGGCTCTAATTAAATAAGGCAAATATCACTTTTTCTGGTTACTGGTACCAAAAAAAATTCTGTATGCACATTTTGAAGGTGCGTATATGCACCCATGGTCCCCATGGTTAAGCTGTATGAGATATTAGAAAGTTTTGGGATTGGCACATCCAACTAGTTATGGATGGTTTACCTTTCCTCTTTCTCTTGGGGTTAAGGACGAATACCCTAAAAGGGGTAAAATGAGGTGTTGTTAAACAATGCTTGAAGAGGTGAGAAACAACAGGCAAACAGCAAAATTAAAAGTATTAATTATTTTTTTCAGCTGATAAAGAGAAAAACTTCTTTTCTGTAATTTAACAAATTGTTTCTATTCTAAGTCATGAACTTGAATACAGTGCGTGTAAAAACTTTAAGGACAGCAAAAAATTGTAAAAATTAAATTGAAAATGCGACAAGTGAAATGGTAATTTAATGTTGATCATAGAGCGGAAATACTAATATAAAAGCCAACAGAATGTATCAGTGTCCTTTTTATTGTGAAAAAATCATAATTATGCAAAAAAACGCTATATTTGATTGCGTAAAATCTTTATGGACACCAGTATTTTTTTATAGAAACGTTATATATAACTATTATTAAGGACAGACCGAAACAGGTTTTTAAAGGCCGAAACCTAAACTGAAACCGAATTTCAGTAACCTTCCTATTTTCGGCCGAAAACGAAAACGAAAATGTCCAAAAACTTTTTTAAAGTAAATAAATTGTATGTATTAAAGCAATTAATACATACATAAATATAATATTAATTAATTATACGTATTTATTAAATACGCACAATAATTAATTAATTATGTGAACTTATTAAATATGCATAATTAATAATTAATTATACGTGTGGCCCAAATTGTCTCTCTGTGCCTTAGATCCAAAACATTTTTTTCATATAAAATAAAAAGTAATTAATTCACCAACGACACAGAAAGATTTTCTAATTATACACTTTCATTTAATTAAAAAATATTTTAGTTTTATGCACACACACCTCGATTTATCTTTTATAATGATTTCTGTCAATGATCATCTGTTCTACTAGAACTTTCTAAAAGAGTATTCGAAACTCTTCTGCGGTTTCAAACTAAAAAGTTTGTATTACTGTTATGCCTGAAGCTTTTAACGAGCACGTGAAAAAGTTTAGTTATATATGCATTGCTTGCTTTATAATTTGCATTCACGTCTTGAGTCTGTCATGGCTGATAATTACAAACAACCAAGTTCGTAGCAATCTATAGTCTCATTTGAGCCGGCCGATAAAGCTCAAATAGATGAGAAATGTTGAAAATGTCCAAAGGAAGAAACGAGATTTTTTTTAATACTGATAGTTTCAGTCGAGTTTCGGTCCAAAATCAGGAAACGAATTTTCGGCGAAACTCATATTTTCAACCGAATACGAAAACGAAACTGTCAGTATTCCAAAAATCTTGTTTCTTCCATCGGAAATTTTCAACATTTCTCATCGATTTGAGCTTTATCGGCCGGCTCAAATGAGTCTATTTATTGCTACGAACTTCGATGTTTGTAATTATCAGTCATGACTCAGGACGTGGATGAAAATTATAAAGCAAGCAATGCATATGTAACTAAACCTTTTCACGTGCTCATTAAAAGCTGCAGACATAACAGTCATGGAAAATTTTCAGTTGGAAACCGTAGAAGAGATTCGAATACTCTTAGAGAAAGTTCTAGTACAACAGGTGATCATTTACAGAAATCATTATAAAAGATAAATCGTGGTGTGTATACATAAAACTAAAATATTTTTTAATAAAATGAAATTCGTATAATTAGAAAATCTTTCTGTGTCGTTGATGAATTAATTACGTTTTATTTTATATGAAAAAAAAATTGTTTTGGATCTAATGCACAGAGAGACAATTTGGGCCACACCTATAATTAATTAATAATTATGTATATTTAATAAATTCGCATAATTAATTAATTTTTATGCGTATTTAATAAATACGTATAATTAATTAATAATATATTTATGTATGCATTAATTACTTTAATACATACAATTTATTTACTTTAAAAAAGTTTTTGGACATTTTCGTTTTCGTTTTCGGCCGAAAATAGGAAGTTCAACGAAATTCGGTTTCGGTTTACGTTTCGGCCTTAAAACACCTGTTTCGGTCTATCCTTAATAATAATTATGTATAACAATTCTATAAAAAAATACTGGTGTCCTTAAAGTTTTTACACAGTCAAAAATAGCGTTTTTTTGCATAATTATGATTTTTTTCGCAATAAAAAGGACACAGACACATTCTGTTGACTTTTATATTAGTATTTTCACTTTTTGATCAACATTAAATTACCATTTCACTTGTTGCATTTTCAATTTATCAAAATTTTTACGATTTTTTGCTGCCTTTAATGTTTTTACACACACTGTATTACTTTGTCTTTAAGAGATAATCATTAGACATAGTTAAAATACTCTTTTTTAAATTCTTCAGTTAAAATTATATAATATTTTTTTTTGTTAATTTTCAGAATAAAGTCTAAACAATTTAAATTCCTATATATTAACATATGCATGCTGTTTTACTCTACCAGTAGGGTTATGACTAATTTGACTTTTTGTCGAAAAGTTTTTATAAGTAATAATGCGCTAAACTAACCAGATATTTATTATGATATTATTGAATAAGTGTATATGCAGAATATTTACGCAAAGTTTCAATAAATTCAGTTAGAAATTCTGACTTCACGAAGCAACCAATGAAAAGCATCCTATTTTACCCAATTTTCCATAAGGCCGTTAAGAAAGCAGGTGCTTGAGTAAAACAATGTTTCTAAAAGAACACTTCAAAATGAGATGAAAACAGTACTTTAATGAAAACAAAATGAACTTTGGTATCAAAAAGGGACTTAGTGTTCAGAGCACTTACATGTAGTTTCATTAAATTCTGCTGGAAATTCTGGCTGTGAAAATAAAAAAATAAGAAGATATCCGATTTTACATTCGAAATCGGTTTTGAAAATAAGTTTCCTCAGAAAAGAGAAAAAACAACTTTAACCAAATTCAAAAACGTACGAAAGAACCCTGTTAGAGATAGTTTTCATTTATGCAATGAAAACTCATGCACGCAAAAAATAACATTTAGAAACAATAAAATGCAAACGAGAAATTTGAAACGAACGCAGCCATTGGTTTAACAATAACTTGCGAGTATCTTCATCTTACTAGTGCAGATTTTCTATCCCATTCTACAGTGATTCCTTATATCCGTTTTGCCACAGATAATTGGTGAAACTAGTTAATTGCAACCATGATCATGGTGTCTAAATATAGTAAAACGAGTATTCATTATATGCCGAAGAGCTTGGAAGCGCCCTCCAGTGTCACGTTACCTTTCATACCTCAAGAACGGTAAGAGATAGGGGGGGGGGGTATTGAAAAAGGTGTAGAGCGTACTTGCTTCAGTATAAATTAATACCTTTCATGTAAAAATATGTTTATTAAAAGACTTGAAATGTAACTATTTATATCACCGCACCACTAATTACAGGTAGAATTTTGGCAGTTATAAGCAAACAACATTTACTGATAATAATAACAACACATTAAGGTACAACTTATTTTAATAAAAAAAAGAATCAAGTTAAGTATGCTTCATGCGTCGAGCATCGTCGAGCATCATCGGGTTACATGTAAAACGAATTACTGGCTTGGTTTTTTTTTTCATTACATTGAAACTTCTTTTTATTAAAATATGTACTAACATGTGTTATTTTATTTTTAAATGTATTTTTATCGCATATCGTCACTCTTCTGCAAGCAATTAGCGAGGTATTTCTGCCAATGAAGGAAAATCTAAAATTTAACATATCTTAACTTTTAATAAAGTTATTTTTCCATGTAAGACATCATGTCAGACGACATTGAGGAAGCTTTACAAATTTGTAATTCATTTTTTCCTGCATGTAGTGCCGTTTTCGAGATAGGAACGCTAACTCCACAGTTTGCCTCTATGGGGCGTTGTCATGTACCTCTTTGTGTAACGCATACTCATTTTGCGACACCTATAAACCACATTCATGGCAGTAACTAACTCGGTTCGCCCTTTATTTCAAGCAAAATGTATTTAAGAAATCACGCTGTATTTTAAATGCTTGTAATGGCATGTTATGAATAAAAATGGGAATGTAATAAGACGAGGGAGTTACTCAAAATTATTATTTCTAGGATTCGCAATATCATTAATAAAAAAACGAAAACAAATCAGTACTTAGTAAACGAAAACAGAAATATCTGCAAGGTTTAATGTACAACGAATATTATTTTCAAATTTTGATATAAGTTGAAAGGCTATAGTGTATCAAGGATTTCTAGAACAAAAATATTTAATTCGGTTTTCTCTATTCTAAGAAAAAAAAAAAAAACTGAAGAAAGCGATGTTTTTTCTAGTTTTCTCTTCGGTCTGTCTTTGTAAGATGCAAAAATAAAAATTATTTTCTGTTCCATGTATCATGTAAAAACTTTCTGCGTGAAAATCTAAAATCAGAGGCGACAAGCTAAATAATTATATGATAACAATAAGAGTTTAAAACATTTTGAATCCTGCGTTTGACAATTTTAAGGTACTCCTTATTACATAGCAATTAGAAAGTGGTTTAAATACATTAACATTTGTAAAATTTAAGAGAAATTAATGTAAAAATAGGGTTTAAAATTTGCTATGTATCTCAAAGATATTCTGCTCCCGACGGTTTTATATTTCAAGACATATCAGACGGTGTCATAGTGGTTTCCAATATTTTATTATTTATTTTCTGAACTCGAAACGATGGATTCAGACGTAGGGTATTCTAATATCAGCAAACAAAGTAGGGGAGTTGGGGGATGAATGGGACGTTTTTGCGAAAATATTTATTTTTAGTACTTTTTTAAAGTTATTTTTAATATTATATATCACATTTCATATACTAGGTATTTGACTACATCTATGCACAATATTTAGTCTGAATTATTCTTATACAGTAAAATATTATAAAATTTAAAAAAAGTTACTCTCTGTCCCAGTCATCCGTATAGCAGGGATGAATGGGACACTAATAGGGATGTATGGGACACAAATATTTTTCTCCCTCTAATCAATGTTACCTAATTAAAATTTATAATTATAAACTTATATGTAAGTATATTTGTAGTATATGATCTTATAATATGGCTATTATATCTCAGCGTTACTAATCACTTCTTTTACTGCAGTTTTAACGTGTAATGCAAACTTCAACTGTCTACCTGCTTCCTTTTCCCAGAGACATTTTAAATATGAAATGAAAGTGAAAAATTTCTTTGAAATACGGCATAGCTAATATTTTTCATTCACAACTTATTAATTAATATTAATTAAATGTATCTTAGATATCATGCACAAATGAAATTATGTTAGGGGAAGTGCGAGTGGGGATTTATTTAAGCACAAGTTCCAAATTCAATATAATTTACCCCATTTGATCAATAAACATATACTACTTTTAACAATTTTATCTATTTTTAGAAAGTTTCAATAGCATGTTTTTGATAAACTATTTAACATTTATTGCAATACAATAATTAAGATTCAATATAATTTTTAATAATAAACAACCTATATAAAACGAGTAATATTTAATACTAATAATTAACATAAATCATTAATTTATAAACATATATAATACTTTTTAGTTAATAAGTAAATGTTTTAACATATCTAGGTATGAATGAAACTGTCCCATTCATCCCCTTTGAAATTGTCCCAACCATTCCTATGATACATAGATTCAATTGTCCGCCATTTTGCCTTAGAATTTTTTTGTCACGTTTGTTAATATTTACTCATTTTAATTACCTATATTGCACCTTCAAATAAATATCTACAACATATCTTATTTGTTTATATTGTATAAAATATTTGACAATTTCAAATGTAAAAAAAAAAAAAAAAAGTTACATTTTAAGCAGAGTTTCAGAAAATGCAACTTTGCAAAAAAATGAAAATAGTCATGTGGTTTTACTTTTGGTTCTAAAGCACATCATGGTAGGGCCATATATGAGAATAGAAAGCAAAGCAAAGCAAAAAAAAAAACTTTCTTTGCTTGAAATATTGAGACTGTCCCGTCCATCCCTTGTCCCATTCCTCCCCTACGTTTAAAGTTGTATGAATAACTTTAGAATTTTATTGGATTCTTTATTGAGATTCTTTCATAAATGATGTTGAACCATATTTTAATGAACACAAAGACGATTTAAAAAAACCTCCAACAAGTTATTGATGTGACCTGGCAATATTTCAAAAACAAAATAGCTCGATAAGAATCCATAGTTAAATGATATTCTTCGTCAACGAAGCCATCAGGAATAAAATTATAAATCTTCAAAGACAAATATCTTGAATATTTAGAAATTTAATTGGAAATATTTCAATGAAAGTGATTTATTGTCAAGACAAAATGAGAAGAAAAACAAAATAACATTTCTAAGAATAATTTTAATTAATTAGCAGAACTGTGTAGTCTCTATGTAATAGAACATACGTTTCAAAGTTTATTTTTGCATCATATTTCACTTAATTAATGAGCTCTGGGTTTGCAGTTTATGTTCAGGAGAATATTTAATTAAAGCAAATAATTACTGCCTGAAAAGAATTATTTGTAATCGAAAGAGAAACTTCAACGAAACGAACATTTTCAATATAATAACAGAAGTTACTTCACTAATCACAATTTGAAAAAATGATTCAAAAATTTTAAAGCATAATCTCTTGATTACTTTTTGTATATAAAATCCAAATGAAAGTTTTTGATTAGGCATTATTTTATGGCTGATTTGAACTGTTACTGTTCATGTGATAGATCATTAATATTTGGGCTAACCTGAAAAAAATTTCATTATAAACAAAATTGTTAAAAAAAATCGACTAAATCTCCAAACCATGACTTTTGAATAAATTGATCAAAATACTAAGTAAATAATGGAAAAGAACGCTTTTAAGGGGTCTCAGGACTCTTAAAGCTTTAAAATTTTCGAAATTTTAATTTTTTTAGATGTTAAACTCCTATCTTTTCTGAACATTTTGACATAATTGTTTCCTTGAAATTCGTATTAGAAGTGAAGTTATGGCTTTTACATTTATACACGTTCAATAGCTGAAACGTCGTTTCGAAAAGTTTGAAGCCGCTTTTCTCCAAATGACGTTTTTGGGTATAACGCGCACGATATCTCAAAAACTTATGAATATTTTTTCATAAAATTTTCAAAACGTATGTTTCATGTTAGTCTGTATAAACTGAACCTAAAATTTCCTTTTTATTTTTCAAAACAATATTTTTTTAGGTGATTATACTGTTGAAATTTTCTTAATTTTGCATTAGCTAAATGCAACTTTGTATTAAAAATATAAAAAAGCTTTAAATACAAATTTATTTAGGTTCAGGGTAATTATTATATTATGAAGTATAAGTAGGCACAAAAATTTTCATTCTAGTTGCAATACTTATTTTGTAATCGTGCGCGTAAGGTGTTATGCCGATTTTTTGCTCGTCAAATGTCTAACAGTTTGGAGCCCCCTGTAAATGCTAATTCTGCATCTTATAATTTTTTAAATACATTAAATGGAAGAACATACTTATATATTTTATTCCAATTAAAATTGTGTCTTAAAATCAAATACATTTTAAGGTATTAAATGTTGAAAATGGTCTTTTTTTTCATTTTTTCCAATTTTCAGAGTCCTGAGACCCCTTAACACTAAACGTACCTATATTTTTTTTATACCTATTCCTACCGGAAGGGGTGAAATGACTCTTATATAAAAAGTTATCTACTTTACGATGTTTTGCGAAAAGTATACCAGTTGATACACTTTGGTGCATGAATAAAACTTTTTTTTTCAAATAATTATTACAAACTGTTTATTTATTAAAGTAAAAAAAAATATATATATATATATAATTACGCAAAAATTGAAGAAAAATTAATTATTTCAAGAAATTCGAAAATTTAATAAACAAATATTATTTTGCAAATTTTGCATTATTTTCAAATTTGTTTTATGTTCACCACAATTTTTTAAGATTATTTCGTTCTCGATATAACCTGAAATATTCAAACTAGAATCTCACTCGGAGTAAAGGCAATTTCTAATTATGCCGTCACACATTAACCCTTTCGAGGACGGTGTCCTTAAAAAAAGACACCTAATTTTAATTCCAAAATTCACAATCGGCACCAAGAATATTCAATTAAAATCTTCCATTTATAATGTACGTGAAAAGAAGCAAATTCGTATTTTCTAATAAATTCGATTATAAATTCTGGTGTCAGTTCATTATTTCACCAGTTTATAAACAGAATTACTCGACCCTAGAAAGGGTTAACAAATAAGATTTAATACAGTAGAATAAATGATGTAATAGCCAAAATACGCAATTTACTAATGTTCTTACAAAATAAAACATTTATGGGGCATTCTCACAATCTTTTGACTTTTATGTCGCTGAATAATAATTTTTATTTTAATACATTTTTTTGTGTTTTTTCTTTATTTCATATACTGGGGAACACCCCCAATGCATAATTGCATAACAATATTAACGGGATAAATATGTTTTGAATGATGTTGGGGATCCAAATACCAGGAAAGCTCCAATACTGTCCCGTGTCCCTGATGCTGATTTTTAAGTTTGGAGCTGTCTGTATAAAATTGTTTCAATAAAAGTAATTCGATTTAATTTTTTTCCGTAACTGAGACAATTGTTTTATATAAATATATAGCAAAAAATTAACCTGCACACATTTTTACGGTTGATATTATTTTTTGAACTCTGTCCCTGGGTTTTTCATCCTTACCGTCCCTCTTGCTAAACTTACACAGAAAATCACTTCAGATGCAGCCACAGAATTTTTTTCAAGTTTTTTCTCATGCAGAAGTATGCTAGAAAAAGAATGCCTAAAATTCCTTGACAGGAAACTTACTGCAGAGTTTAAATCAGCATTTAAATATCAATCTCAAGATCGTGGCTTTATTGGCACTCTTACCATCTCCAAGGTTTATTCCTGCAGTTTTCGAGGTAAATAAATAAATAAAAAAATTAATCCGAAGTTAAAAACTGTTTCTAAAAATCAATGAACATTGTGGCTATCACTTAGTCTTAACATGATTTGCCTAAAAATAGGTAGTAATTTTCCTTACCGTTCCATCCTTACCGTTCGTTTTTATCCCATTTCGTCCCTTTTTTTCCTATACCGTCACCATTTTCTACCTTACCGTCCCTTCTTTAACATCCCATTAAGACAATGTTATACAAAAATTCTGTATTAAAAGTACTACATTTTTATTATTTCTTATTTGAATGTCCTGTGGGTACTATGCAAATTCATTATAACTAAAAATTTAGAAGAAAATAAAAAGTTTTAGTGGTAAAATGGTAAGGAAAATTGAACTCGCAAGTTTAACTTAAACCTCAGTTAAATAAAAAAAATTTCGCTGCTGACCATTTTTTCTTTATTTTGAATTATTAACGCATTCGTCTATCAGATTAAAATGTTATTTTAGCAAGTTTAATTTCAGCAGATTTTTATTCCCGAAAGTTAAAAGATTGTGAGAATGCCCCTTATATCTTTATGATTTCACATAAATTTATTCAAGAGTCAAATGACCCCTTGCGGTAGTTAAGCCTAAAATATTTTTTTTTTCTATGCAAAAAATGTAATTCGGAGATGAGTTATTTTAAGTAATAACATTATCATATATTTTAATAAAAGTCGTGAAATATAAAAAAAATTTCGTAATGTTTTAGTTTAAGAAATTCAAACAGAAAATTCAAAAAGGGTCATTTGACCCCTCGAGGTAGCATTAGTGTTAATAGGACCCAGGCTTCTCGGGTTTCAACCCATTGGTGGGAGCTCTTTTTGATTTGGATTGCCCACTAACAACACCAAAAAGCATTTTTATATGAACAATAGCAAATATACAGGGTCTCCACATGCAAATTCCCTGATTTCAAATGTTAATTGTACAGAAACTATGAGTCCTAGAGATTTGCGGTATCAGGAATAGTAAAGCAACTAGTTTGTTATGCTGAAAAAAAAATAATAATCCGAAGCAGTTTATGTTGTATGCATTATTCAAATGTCCTGACAAAATGTTTATTTTGCTGCAGAACTTTATTTGTCTGAAAAAAATACATTTTTGTCTATGTATGCACTCGGATAGGAGCTTCGTTCGTAGCTCTCAGAATGTCCAGTCGATATTCAATCTCATTCCACGTCTTGCGCAGCATGTCAGGTGTGACTGAATTGATTACATGAGATATCAATAATGTATAAAACAAAAATTAACAGTTTCCAAAAAAAAATATTGCAGAAAAATAAACGTGTTGTGTTGCTATCCATGACATCGCAAACCGCAAATCACTAAGACTCATAGTTTGCGTACAATTAACTTTTCAAATCAGGGGCGTTTCACGTGAATACTCTATATTCAAATAAAATTTTGAAATTTATTAAAAGGGATACTTTAGTATTAGTCGCATGTCATGAGTTAATAGCCGTAGAAATCGCCTAAGCTTTCGCTAATTACAGCAGCCTTTTTAAGCCTAGTCATTTCAGCGGTTTAAACCCTTAGTTGCTACATGCATGTTAAATTTGTATTATTTGCATAAATTATTTATTTATTGATGAAGCTTTAATTTGTATATGAATATTAGCCGTAAACAAATTCTGAACGATTTATATTGTTTTAAGTGTAAACGAGTTAATCTTTAATAATCGGGTTGCACGCGATAGAGATAGATTTTTAAAAAAATCATGCTTGAAAATTATTATAAAACCATCAAATATCACTAAAATGCGATATAGTTTTCAAACAAATCGCTTTAAAAAAAAACATCTTTTTTTCGTATTCGACGGCGTAAAATTTAAATTGTGTAATGTTTCGAAGTTAAAAAATTTACAGTTAAAGCTAAATTTATTGTTCAGGTGTTGCCATCCTCAAAACGACATCCAGCTTTACTGATGGATATGTTTTTACTTTAAAATATCGATATCAAGTATATTCCCGGAACACAACCATCACATGGGAATTTACGGATCAGAAAATAATATTTTGCTCGATCTTATACAGAGAAATAGCTCTGCATAAATATATTCTGGAATTTGCATTTTTTTTATCTTGATAGATTTTAAGTGACTTTTAGATAAATTGATGTTCCTTAATAAGTTAAGGAAAGTTTAAAGACTTTCACATCCCTATGTTTTGTGCGCCGATCAGGGTTGTATTTATGACAGGTGAAAATTTGCATTTTGTTACCAATATTTCATAATATTAATCTTTACCTTACTTTATCAGAGTATTCTGCTGTTAAATAAGGCAAAGATCACTCTTACGATGTGCACATGTTGTACGTGTCTTAAAAAAGGCCATAGCGGTTATGCGTTATTCCAAACTAACGTGTTTAGAGTATTTTGTTCGTCAAATGAAAGCTATAAACTAATAGACCGGGAGGCGACAGCACAGACGATCACCTCATCGAGTTCACGGCTCAAATTCCAGAATTAGTTAAAACTCGATTAGCATATTAAAACACAATCGGTCTGCCAAGTCATATCTTGGTGGAAAACAGCTGAAAACCCGATTTTAGTGGTTGACTCGTAGGTTTGCTATTGTGTTTTTCTGCACCCAAAACTATGAAAACATGGAGGACTGGGAGCAGGAAAACACAATGGCAAACCTACGAGTCAAACACTAAAATCGGGTTTTCAGGTGTTTTCACCAAGAAATGACTTGGCAAAACGAGTGCGTTTTGTTATGCGAATCGAGTTTTAACTAATTCTAGAATTTCAGCCGTGAACTCGATAAGGTGATTTTCTGTGCTGCCTCCTCCCGGACTATAAACCATGTGGCTCTAAAACCCATTATGGAATTTGGCCTACAGTCCCCGACTCTTTTTTTCTTGGCCATTGTCCCCGAGATGCTTTAAAATATATATACCGGTCAGGTGATCAACCTAATGTGGAGCACCCAATATTTTGTTATCAAGCAAGCCTGGTACTCATTTTATCGACTCCGAAGGGATGAAAGTTTGAGTGAACATTGTCCGCGTACGGTATCAAACTCTAGACCTCTAGCGCGACAGTGCGACTTTCTGCCCACTAAGCTACCGGCCTTCCATGAAACAAAAGCAAGGGGAAAAAATCAAACGAGAGTTTTTCATTATGTTCTTTTTTAAACCTGGTTTAAATTTTAACTGATAATGCTGTAGTTTATTAACTTTTGGACCAATATAGAAGAACACTGATACAAACTAAAGTTGATATTTAAAAAAAAATAGAATGAATGTTTGAGCTATATCAAGATATTTTTCAACATATATTAAATTGATAAAAAGCGAAAGTAATTAATGCAAATGAACTTTTTAAATAAAATATCAAAGATATCTCTGGAACGTAAACATCGGATAGAAATTTACAGCTCAAAAAACAATATTCCCCTGGATTTTTGTAAGTGAAATACCTCGCTGCAAAAATATTTTCTGGAATTTGCAATTTTGCTCTTGGCAGCTTTCACGTGACTTTTAGTTAAATGAAAGTTACTTCATACTTTATAAAGTAAAGCTTTTTCATTTGCGTAAGTTAGATGTTGAGTACAGATGAAGGCGAAGGATTACGGATTTTGAATAGCACTGTTTCCGAATGGTAATAATTGTCTTATTTAATCGCAAATAGTGTTATTTAAAATGCGTAATTCTTGGCCTCAAGGGATGTATTGTCCAAAGGGAGAACATTTATATATATATTTCAGAATTTGTAGAAAAGAAAAGAAAAGCTAATAATACTAGATTAAGAAGCTATGCAGTAACTTACTTCCGGTTAGAGACTTGATGTTCGTACATTTAAAAACAATCATGTGCATTGTAAAAAATAAATACGTTTTTATTATTGTTATCATATTGATACAGAAGAAGAAGAAAAGTTAAAAGTGCAGAATTATTTAATATTTAAGGACTTACTTCAGGTTCCAGATTTGAAATACATGCATTCAAATTGAAGCATATATAATGTCCAAAACTGAACCATTTATATTATTCCATTATTGGAAGAAAAAATACTGAAAATACTGTATTAAGTACACTTGTACTGACCTACTGTAGCGTCCAGAGTTGGTGTCCATACTTTCAAACATAAGGAAAAACTAATGCATATAATTTATATTTCAGCATTAATAGAAACGAAAAAAGGACTAAAAATACTGTAATAATTAATCGTGTGTTGACTTACTTCAGGATCCAATGTTGGCGTCCATACATTCAAGTATAAGCAGTCTTCATTTCCTTCAAATTGTTTGAGAAATGGGTTCAGTTGGAAACATTGTGAACCGAAGGATAATGCTTGAAAATGATTCTTTGATTTACACCATGATGAGTTTGTCCACAAAGGAACAGGTTTCTTCCATCTCAACGATCCTATCGGAGGCTTAGCATATGGTATTCCCTGAAAATAAAAATACTTTAGTATATTCAGTATATTTTTTTAGGTTTAGTGTGTTTGTGAAAATTTTACACGGTGAAACCCCCAATTATGACACCTAACCAGTCACTGACACGTCAGAAAAAATCTAACTCAAATAAGCATTTTCAAGTAATGTCATCTAGTGGTGACTTATTTGTTTTAAGTGTTAAAACTTATCAATCAGTTTTTTTTTTCAAAATAGGGATGTTGTCAATTACTGAAATTGTTGACCATATTTATAAAAAGTAATTTTGAGTAATAAAAAGTATAATTTTTCAAAATTTTGTGAACAATAGTTTTTAATATATCTCTAATATACTGTCAAAAACAAACATAAGTATAAAACAGATTAAAAACTTTGTAATAGTGATTGGAACAAGAAAGAATCCTTACTGAGTCCGTTACTAACTACTTAACTGTCCGTTACTGAGGATTCACCTGCTTTTGAAAAAAAAAAAAAAAAGACAAATATGTAAAACAATGGCACATATTTTGAAAGGTTATTTTAATAATTTTTAATAATTTATAATTTATATTAAAATTTTTATTATAATTTATAATTATGATTTATAAATATATAAATTTATATAATTATTTTTTTATTATAATTTTTATTTTAATAATTTTTAATGTATCTTTGTTATACTTTCAAAAGCATAGCTAAGTATAAAACAGCTTTAAAATTTTACATTTGTAATTGGAACAAAGAAGAATCCTGAAGGTGTCACCTACTGGGGGTTTCACCCTACTTTTGAAAAAAATGACAAATCTGCAAAACAATGGCATATAAATTGAAAGATTATTTTAATATACTTTCTTTAAAAATTTTGTCGCTGTTATACAATATTATTTTCTGAAGAACGCAGGATATCAATTGCACATTCTAGTATTTTGAAAACTCAGTTGTTTTCAGAATTTCAGCAAAACAATTTTGATTTTTGGAAATTTGAAGATTAAAATATTTATTAAAAGTTCAATACGAGCAAATATACATAACAGAAGTGTTTTTATTACATCATGAAGTATGTATTGGAACATGCAGTTTCCTAACAAAAATTTTTGACTACAATACAAAACTCTTTTCTTGTACCCGGGAAATTCAATATTATTTACTAATAATGGTTTATGGATTTTGTCTTTTCGAAGAGCCGTCTCTGGTGCCTGATCCCATTACCAGTTGGTAACTATCTCTACTGTGATTACATAAAACTTTTTCGGAAGTAAAATTAATTTTTTTAATTTTTAACGTGTTTCAGATTTTCTTCAATAATAACAATAATAGTATATATATATATACATATATATCCATATTCTCAGCTTTAAAAACAGTTCGTGTACTTTATCAAAATTTTTGACACTCTTTCCTTGCATTTTGTGACATGCGAGGACATCACGAGAAGAGCTGGGAGTGACAGTAGTTCGGTTAGCAACACTACATAAAATATCAAATTATATGCCAAAAGAGGTAGCATCCAGTTCAGCACTGTTTCGATGGAGATGGTGACCACTTCCAGCATTTCTTGCCATGGCGTCAAAGTTTACATAAATCCTGGTAAATCTGTTGAAATGTCCGATAAATATCTTCTGTTACAATTCTGACAAAAACTCAAGTTCTTATTGAAGCCAGGTAACTTTTTTTTTTCACTAAGTGAATGAATGCCTTGTGACCAATACAAAAATTTTATTTCATATACAAAAATTGTAATTCCGATAATGAGACACCCTGTGTAAATTTTAAATGGGATAGTTTTATAACACACTTAAAATTGAAATTTGAATACTTAAGAGATATCAAAAATTTCATCTTAGTTTAACAGCCGCTACAAACTTTAATTTTAACAAACAAAATCTTGCTTTAATCTTTAAGATACTTTATACTTTAGAGATACATCCAATCGTTGTTTAATTGACAAAGAAAATTGCGTTTTGTTTCTCAAATAAATTACTAAAATTTGAACCTTAGACCGCAATCGTTTTAAATCTCTAATCTCTAAAACTCAAAACTAACATTTTGAGGAAATAAGAAACGTATAAGAGAAAATTTAGGCCCATTTAACTGTTTATCTTTTGATAGCACCTCCATTAGGAACGCAGATAAAATAAGAAAAATAATCTTCTCTACATTAGCGATTAAGCATGTTAAAAATTAAAGCAAGATTTTGTTTCATATAATTGGAGATTGTGGCTACATATTTCAATCCGAAAACAAAAGCGGTTTTTAATGTCTTTTGAGATTTTAAATTTCTTTTGGAAGTGTGTTTTAATCCGTTTAAAAATAACAATAACAAGAGTTACAAATTTTAAGTGGAGGAATCCAGTGTCAAAACATATTTAATCAGTCAAAAATAGAAGTTGTCCCACTTCAATAACTACACTTATTTTTGTTTCGTAACTTTAATAATAATGAAGATATTTTATAGAATATTTCATCAGACTTGCACTGCTTTATGCTCAGTGTGATGACATGACAAAACGTTCTGTAACTAGCCACATTCAAACAGCGTTGAACTAGAGGCTCCATATTTTAGAAGGTATGCGGAGTTACACTCTAAATTATTATGCACATAGATCGCATGTCATAAAAATCAAGGTAAGTCTCTTGAAATTTTCGTAATTTGTTTAAGTGGAGCATAATCGCTCATAAAAGGGGAATTAGGGGGAATAGTTTTTCTTTATTTGAGTTGTTAGTGGTGGTGTTATCAAAATATAGACTGCTAAATGGACCTCGATTTTCTGTTACAACTTTCTTATTTACTGAAAAAGCCTGTGTACTTCAAGATTTAAAAGTTTGCGGTCTGAGATAGAAATTTGTAGCAATTTATTTGTCTTATTTCACTGTAAAAAAAAAATTCCGCAACGTTCCTGGGAAACAATGGGCAGCTGAGTTGCCCATTATATACAAGAAACATTTCTTGAAAATGACTGAAACTTTACTGTATACCTTAAAATCTTTCCACAGAAATGCCAGTAAGCTTCCTGCGAAATACCAGGAATGTTTCTGTTGACAGCAAAACATTACTGACATGTCACAGAAAGTGTACCTTGTTTTCTATAGAACGTTTCAGAAGTGTTCAAAAGGTTTCTGTTAATATGCACTCTTTCAAGGGTACCACCAAACATGATGCTCACCAATTACTCACACTCTTATTCCTAATTATTCTAGTGAAAGTATTTCTTCAAATGGGTCTTAGATTCCCAGAAATTGGGGGCGAAGTTCAGCATACGTTTCAAATACTGATTACTTTGCAACTTTCGCCGAGTATTACGTGGAGTGATCTCAGAGTGTTCACCTGCCAGCCTGAGGACCCGAGTTCGATGCACCCTCCTAACTGTTTATTTTTTTATATTAATTTCATATTTTTGACACTTTAAAAATTTTAATCAAAGTTGTGAATTTTTACAGCTTCGAAATTTTGATATTTTCAAAATCGATTTATATTTTTGATTTTCCACGAAAACTTCTATTTTTTCTGTAATTTTAAAACTAACCTTTTATTGACGGAAATAGATATTAATATGTGCAGAAAGTTTGTTTCCATAATATTATTATTATTTACCTTTTTGTATTTTAAATACAAGTCTCAAATAATGCTCAATATTTTATTAGAAAAACGTGGTCTTTTATTAGAAAAACAGTCTAAATTATTATGCACATAGATCGCATGTCATAAAAATCAAGGTAAGCCTCTTGAAATTTTCGTAATTTGTTTAAGTGGAGCATAATCGCTCATAAAAGGGGAATTAGGGGGAATAGTTTTTCTTTATTTGAGATGTTAGTGGTGGTGTTATCAAAATATAGACAGCTAAATGGACCTCGATTTTCTGTTACAACTTTCTTATTTACTGAAAAAGCCTGTGAACTTCAAGATTTAAAATATTTGCGGTCTGAGATAGAAATTTGTAGCAATTTATTTGTCTTATTTCACTGTAAAAAAAAATTCCGCAACGTTCCTGGGAAACAATGGGCAGCTGAGTTGCCCATTATATCCAAGAAACATTTCTTGAAAATGACTGAAACTTTACTGTATACCTTAAAATCTTTCCACAGAAATGCCAGTAAGCTTCCTGCGAAATACCAGGAATGTTTCTGTTGACAGCAAAACATTACTGACATGTCACAGAAAGTGTACCTTGTTTTCTATGGAACGTTTCAGAAGTGTTCAAAAGGTTTCTGTTAATATGCACTCTTTCAAGGGTACCACCAAACATGATGCTCACCAATTACTCACACTCTTATTCCTAATTATTCTAGTGAAAGTATTTCTTCAAATGGGTCTTAGATTCCCAGAAATTGGGGGCGAAGTTCAGCATACGTTTCAAATACTGATTACTTTGCAACTTTCGCCGAGTATTACGTGGAGTGATCTCAGAGTGTTCACCTGCCAGCCTGAGGAACCGAGTTCGATGCACCCTCCTAACTGTTTATTTTTTTATATTAATTTCATATTTTTGACACTTTACAAATTTTAATCAAAGTTGTGAATTTTTACAGCTTCGAAATTTTGATATTTTCAAAATCGATTTATATTTTTGATTTTCCACGAAAACTTCTATTTTTTCTGTAATTTTAAAACTAACCTTTTATTGACGGAAATAGATATTAATATGTGCAGAAAGTTTGTTTCCATAATATTATTATTATTTACCTTTTTGTATTTTAAATACAAGTCTCAAATAATGCTCAATATTTTATTAGAAAAACGTGGTCTTTTATTAGAAAAACAGTCTAAATTATTATGCACATAGATCGCATGTCATAAAAATCAAGGTAAGTCTCTTGAAATTTTCGTAATTTGTTTAAGTGGAGCATAATCGCTCATAAAAAGGGAATTAGGGGGAATAGTTTTTCTTTATTTGAGTTGTTAGTGGTGGTGTTATCAAAATATAGACTGCTAAATGGACCTCGATTTTCTGTTACAACTTTCTTATTTACTGAAAAAGCCTGTGTACTTCAAGATTTAAAAGTTTGCGGTCTGAGATAGAAATTTGTTGCAATTTATTTGTCTTATTTCACTGTAAAAAAAAAATTCCGCAACGTTCCTGGGAAACAATGGGCAGCTGAGTTGCCCATTATATCCAAGAAACATTTCTTGAAAATGACTGAAACTTTACTGTATACCTTAAAATCTTTCCACAGAAATGCCAGTAAGCTTCCTGCGAAATACCAGGAATGTTTCTGTTGACAGCAAAACATTACTGACATGTCACAGAAAGTGTACCTTGTTTTCTATGGAACGTTTCAGAAGTGTTCAAAAGGTTTCTGTTAATATGCACTCTTTCAAGGGTACCACCAAACATGATGCTCACCAATTACTCACACTCTTATTCCTAATTATTCTAGTGAAAGTATTTCTTCAAATGGGTCTTTGATTCCCAGAAATCGGGGGCGAAGTTCAGCATACGTTTCAAATACTGATTACTTTGCAACTTTCGCCGAGTATTACGTGGAGTGATCTCAGAGTGTTCACCTGCCAGCCAGAGGAACCGAGTTCGATGCACCCTCCTAACTGTTTATTTTTTTATATTAATTTCATATTTTTGACACTTTACAAATTTTAATCAAAGTTGTGAATTTTTACAGCTTCGAAATTTTGATATTTTCAAAATCGATTTATATTTTTGATTTTCCACGAAAACTTCTATTTTTTCTGTAATTTTAAAACTAACCTTTTATTGACAGAAATAGATATTAATATGTGCAGAAAGTTTGTTTCCATAATATTATTATTATTTGCCTTTTTGTATTTTAAATACAAGTCTCAAATAATGCACAATATTTTATTAAAAAAAAAAAATTAATATCTTTTTAATGTTTGGTTTGTTCAATATATTAAAATATGACAAATGCTGAAATACAAAATTGTTTGCTATTACTGACTTTGACATTTAAGTTTAGTAAATATACAATTAATCGAGTGACATATGTCGTAGAAATATTCAAAACGGAATATTTATACGAATTTTTTTCTATAATAGAGCTTAACTTCTTACCTAGTACACGTATTAAAAAAAAACATGAAATATATCAATATATTTTTTTTATTTATTCTGATATTATTATAAAATGCTATCAAACGATTTCTTAAAAAATATGTATCATAAGTTATATTTCATGCGGGATCCGCAGACGATTTTTACATTTCCAGTTGACAATTTTTCCTTTATTATCATTATTTGTTAGAATGAAAAAATATTTTAAAATATAGTTTGTGTATTTTATTCATTTAAAGATAAAAAAATCTGGACATTTGACATCAAAATTATTATTTACAATTTACACGAAAAAATAAATTTTCAGTTAAAATTCAATAAATATATATGATATATTGTCTCAGAACTTTGCTTAAAATATAAAAATATATAAATGTAAATAACATTTTTTTTTAAAAAATCTAGGCATAAAACATTTTGGATTTTCATCAGTAAAGAGGTTAGTATACAAGTAAGATAAAATACATATAAATTTTCATGAAAAAAAATCATAAAAGTAATTGATATTTTTTAAGAAAATATAAAAAAATTCAAATTTGCAGCAATTCATAGCCGTACTTAAAAGTTGTAAAGTGTCAAAATATAAAATTAATTAAAAAAGAAAAAAAAAAGTCAAGAGGTAGCATCGAACTCGGGCCGTCCAGGTGGCGTGCGAGCCCTCTGCGTCCACACCACGAAAAACACGTTGAAAACTGCAAACTAATGGGTATTTGAAACGTATGCTAAACTTCGGCACCCAATTTCTGAAAATCTAAGGCCCATTTGAAGAAATACTTTCACAAGAATAATTAGGGATAAGAACTCTAAAATATATCTTAAATTAATCAAAATCTGCGAGAATCATGTTTGGTGGTTCCCTGGTTAATGAAAATCCAAATGATAGGTGTATTTTTTTTTACATGTGCTGCTCGTTAAACATTCTACAGACAGGTACGAGGGATAATTTCTTAGCAGTGTCACAGAGATATTGCATTTTCATCTGAATGGTCTTGACAATAGAGACGTAAAGGCTTATGTCGTCTATTCATTTATTCCCATTCCATATTGATTTTTTGACATTCATATAAAGAATTTGTTTTCGACACTCGCGCGCGAGCAACGGATACAGCAACAAACAGCGTTTTCCTGTTTCCAACTTTTGTTCAGGGACGTTTCAGATATGAAAACCAGAATTTCACAGGAAAGAGCTAAATTATTCTGAAAACCTGAGAAAAGGCGTAACGTTCCTGTATTTTACATGGAACATTACCATTTTTTTTTACCGTGTTACTGAAAAAGCCTTCAAAATTTAAAAGTGTGCGGTCTGAGATAGAAATTTGTAGGAATTTATTTGAGGAACAAAACGATTTTCTTCCAATGAAACGAAGATTACATGTATTTCTAAAGCATGTTAAAAATTAAAGCAAGATTTTGTTTCATATAATTGGAGATTGTAGCTACTTATTTCAATTCGAAACCAAAAGCGGTTTTTAATGTCTTTTGTGATTTTAAATTTCTTTTGGAAGTGTGTTTTAATCCGTTTAAAAGTAACAGGAACAAGAGTTACAAATTTTAAGAGGAGGATTCCAGTGTGAAAGCATATTTATTCAGTCAAAAATAGAGGTTGTCTCATTTCAATAACTACACTTATTTTTGTTTCGTAACTTTTAATAATAATGAAGGTATTTTACCAAATATTTCACCAGACTTACATTTTTTTATGCAAAATGTTATGACATTACATGAAGTTCTGTAACTAGCTACATCCAAACAGCGTTGAACAAGACGCTCCATATTTTAAAAAGTTGACATTACATATGATGTCACAGACTAAATTATTGTGCGCTTAGATCCATATCATAAAAAGCAAGGTAAGTCTCTTGAAATTTTCGTAATTTGTTTATGTGGAGTATAATCCCTCATAAAAGGGGAATTAATTTTTCTTTATTTGAGTTGTTAGTGGTGGTGTTATCAAAAGATAGACTGATAAATGGACCTATATTTTCTCTTACAAGTTTCGTATTTGCTGAAAAAGCTTGGGTGTTTCAAGATTTAAAAGTTTGTGGTATGAGATAGAAATGTGTAGCAATTTATTTGAGGTTTTTGAGGACTAAATTATTGTGCACTTAGAACCCATATCATTGTTGTGCACTTAGATCCCATAGAGCAATTTATTGAGGTGCTCTATGGGATCATTATTGTGCACTTAGTTACATTATTGTGCACTTAGATCCCATAGAGCAATTTATTGAGGACTAAATTATTGTGCACTTAGATCCCATATCATAAAAAGCAAGGTAAGTCTCTTGAAAATTTCGTAATTTGTTTATGTGGAGTATAATCCCTCATAAAAGGAGAATTAATTTTTCTTTGTTTCAGTTGTTAGTGGTGGTGTTAACAAAAGATAGACTGATAAATGGACCTCAATTTTCTCTTACAAATTTCTTATTTGCTGAAAAAGCATGGGTGTTTCAAGATTTAAATTATTGTGCACTTAGATCCCATATCATAAAAAGCAAGGTAAGTCTCTTGAAAATTTCGTAATTTGTTTATGTGTAGTATAATCCCTCATAAAAGGAGAATTAATTTTTCTTTGTTTCAGTTGTTAGTGGTGGTGTTAACAAAAGATAGACTGATAAATGGACCTCAATTTTCTCTTACAAATTTCTTATTTGCTGAAAAAGCATGGGTGTTTCAAGATTTAAAATTTTGCGGTATGAGATAGAAATTTGTAGCAATTTATTTGAGGAACAAAACGATTTTCTTCCAATGAAACAAGGATTACATGTACTTCTAAAGCATCTTAAAAATTATAGCAAGATTTTGTTTCATATAATTGAAGATTGTAGCTACTTATTTCAATTCGAAAAAAAAAAAAACGGATTTTAATGCCTTTTGAGATTTTAAATTTCTTTTGGAAGAGTATTCTAATCCGTTTAAAAATGGCAAGAAGAAGAGTTAAAAATTTTAAGAGGAGAAATTCAATGTCAAAACATATTTATTCAGTCAAAAATAGAGGTTGTCTCACTTCAATAGCTACACTGTAAAAATACCGGACTAAAATACGGAAATTGTACTGGCAATCGGGACTCCAGTACTATTTCTGTATTTTAACGGAAAATTTCCCCCGCAAATTCCAGAAAAACGGAAATTTTTCTGCAATTTACGGGAAAAATGTCCTTTAAAATACGGAAATAGTACTGGCGTCTCGATTGCCAGTACAATTTCCGTATTTTTTTTTTCTTTACCGCGTACGCTTATTTTTGTTTCGACTTTAAATAACATATGTCATAACTTTAATTTTGTTTGTCATAACTTTAATAATGATCAAGATATTTTACCAAACATTTCATCAGACTTGCATTTCTTTATGCAAAATGTGATGACATGTCAAGAATTTCTGTAACTAGCCACATACAAACAGCGTTAAACTAGACCCTCCTTATTTTATAAAGCATACGGTGTCACAGTCTAAATTATTATGCACTTAGATCGCATGTTACAAAAATCAAGGTAAGTCTTGGAAATTTCGTAAAAATATATTTGTTGACTAATTACTGTGTCATTTGTTTAAGTGGAGCATAATAAATCATAAAGGAGAGATTGTTTTTCATTTATTTTTCTTTTTATGGGTGATGTTATCAAAAGATAAACTGATAAGTGGGCTTCCATTTTCAGTTACAAGTTTATTATTTACTGAAAAAGCCTCTGCCTCATGACTAAAAAATTTGCGGTCCGCAATGAAAATCTGTCGCAATTCAGTCCAACAAAGGTATCCCCCCCCCCCCCCCAAAAAAAAAAAAAAAAAAAAAAAACAAGGATCACATATATTTCTACATTAAAAATTTCTTAAAAATTAAAGCGAGTTATTTTTTCCTAAAATTAGAATTTTGAGCAAGTTATTTTAAAAAAAGACAAAAACGGTTTTATCATTTCTTTTCATTTTCAAGTTTTTGATAGAAGTGTGAAGGATTAATATATTAAAAAGATATTTCGTTTACCATATATACAGATTATCTAAAAACCAAGTTTACAAATTTTAAGTACTCCACAGCAAAAATTTTTTTTATCATAAGTACACTGTAAAAAAAAAAAAAAAAAAAAAAAAAAACATATTTCTTAATCTATGAAACTATTAACAAAACCACGAACGGAAATATACAATACGCGCTTCCGAGTTCCCATGGATCCAAAAAGCTTTTTTTTAATCTTTAAAATCTTAAGAAACTAATATATTTTTGTGATTTAAAGAAACTGTTTAATCCTTAATTGCATAGTGTAACTCAGGAGATATACGATCTTTTTTTTTTTTTTTGCCATTCGGAACTTTCTATTCGTCTTTTGGTGAACAATACAAATTTTGTTTCGATTTGTTATCATGGGGATTTGTATCACATCCTTTGTTAATACTGCTTGCAATGGGCTCGACTGGCGTTTTTTCTCCATCTTTATAAGGTAGTCATTATTAATTCTTGAAACTATTAAAAGTATTATAAAAATTATTATAGCGTTGAGTTTTTGTTATTGTGCAACGTAAACACTTTAAAGTAAGCATATAATATAAAATTATTATTTTTTGAGCCATTTTTCTTGTGTAACTGAGGAGTTACATTACGACATTATGTCTAACAGAAACATAAATATTTTCACTATTTTTCTAGTGGATAATTAGCAAAAATGGACTCAAATATAATGTTTTCCAAACAAACAAACAAACAAAAAAAAAACCCATGCATTAAAGGGATTGAAATAGTTTCTTTTTCTGCCAATGATATTCGGAAACTTATCAGATTACTTTTTATAGTGTATTAATCACAAGTGTCAGATCAAAATGTAAGTTGTTCGGATGATATTAATTCACAAATAAGAATTTTTATGGTTAACAAACATGTTTTACAGCCAAATATGATAAGATAACAGCATTAACACATTAAAATTAATAATTTTTGTTAATCTTGTATGTATAAATTTGATTCGCAGATAAAAATGTTTAATTCAGAATTGATAGCATCATAAAACCCCAATATTCCGGTTTGAGAAAACTGATTAGTACACTGTAAAAACTACTCGGAAATGTTCCTGGAAATATGTGTCAGCAACAGGAACTTTGTGATTATAAACTTGTCTTTAAATCTCGAAAAATATTAGTTTCTGGCATTTCTAATGGTAAAGAATTCTTTTCATCGGGATCTTTAAATCGGGAGAGTTTATTGTACATTTCCGTTTGTGATTATATTATATTTTTGTAGATAATGAAATATTTGTCTTTTTTTTACAGTGTAGCTTTTGATGCATTTTGAGTTTTCTAATTTCTCATTTAAATGTGTTAATAAACTATTTACAAAAAATAATCTATTTACAATACATATGCAGCATGTCCCAGTTATAGGGCTACAATTTTTGAAAAATGGAGAATACTACAACAAACGGGTTTAGGTGCGTTCGTAATTATATAAAAACTTAGCACCTATAGTCGTCGTTCGGTCCGTCTGTCTGTCTATCCGTCCGTCCGCATGTATCAGAGAAAAAACTACCCAACCGAAGGGTCTAAAATTTTAAATATATAATTGTTGCAAAATTTTGTCGAGTCATTTCAAATTTTATGAAAATCAGACGTATAGTTTAATTACAGGGACAGTCAAAAATTTTTCGTTGCATTACGACCAATCAGAAAAAAATATTTCAAGTGCATTTTAATGATGTTACAGCCTTTTGAACAGAATGAAATTGATATGCACTTATGAAGTGCACTAAGATATACATTCATTACAATATGCGGTGCAAAATATGTTTATAAAACTTGTTATAGTACGAACGCACTTAGTTTGCCACGTTTAACGTGCAATTTCCAACTTGTTTTTTATATAAAAAACCATGGTCGTAACGCTTTATTCATTCAAAAGTAGAAGATTTACATAGTGAATGTTCTTCACAATTGAGAAAATAATGAAGATATTTTTCCGAACAATTTGACTACTCTTTAAGCCGGCTAAAAAGAAAGCATCGCTCATGTAATCCTCGTTTCATTGGAAGTAAATCGTTTTGTTCCTCATATAAATTGCTACAAATATCTATCTCAGACCGAAGACTTTTAAATCTTGAAGCACACAGGCTTTTTCATTAAATAAGAAACTTGTAAAAGAAAATCGAGGTCCATTTAGCGGTATACCTTTTGATAACACTAAATCGATGTCCATTTAGCGGTATACCTTTTGATAACACTACCACTAACATCTCAAATAAAGAAAAAACAGTTCCCCTTTTATGAGTGATTATGCTCCACATAAACAAATTACGAAATTTCCAAGAGACTTACCTTGTTTTTTTATGTAAGTGTGCAATATATGAGATCTAAGTGTGCAATAATTTAATCTGTGACACCATGTGTAATCTCAACTTTCTAAAATATGGTGCGTCTAGTTGAACTCTGTTTAGATGTGGCTACTTGCCCGCTTACAGAACTTCTTGTCATGTTGTCACATTTTGCATAAAACAATATAAGTCTGAGGAAATGTTCTGTAAAATATCTTCATAATTATTAATGTTACGAAACAAAAACAAGTGTTAGTATTAGTAGTTAGACAGCAACCTCTATTTTTGGCTGAATAAATAGGTTGTAACACTTGATTCCTCCTCTTAAAATTTGTAACTCTTGCTCATGTTATTTCTAAATGGATTAAAACACGCTTCCGAAATAAATTGAAAATCACAAAAGACGTTAAAAACCGCTTTTTTTTATAATTGAAATAAGTAGCTACAATCTCCGATTATATGAAACAAAATCTTGCTTTAATTTTTAAGATGCTTTAGAAATACATGTAATCCTCGTTTCATTGGAAGTAAATCGTTTCCTCGAATAAATTGCTAACAATTTCTATCTCAGACCGCAAACTTTTAAATCTTGAAGTACACAGTCTTTTTCAGTAAATAAGAAACTTGTAAGAGAAAATAGAGACCCATTTAGCAGTCTATCTTTTGATAACGCCGCCGCTAAAAACGCAAATTAAATAAGAAAAAAAATCTTCCCTCCATGAGCGATTACGCCCCACTTAAACAAATGACACCCTAATTAGTCGACTTAACGAACTCCATGTATTTTTTCTCTTTTCCAAATAACTTCCTACTTCCATTTTATCCTTAATTTCCATTAAGTTGATGCTTTCTAAGGCTCATCGCTATAAGATTAACTACGCTGAACGGAAAATTTGAAGAATAAACATTAATATTAAAGAAATCTAATATAAAAATTTTAGTTCTCCTGAATCTTCCTTAATGAATTTCAAGATTAAATATATAGAAAGCATTAGAAACACAATTTGTTATTTTCAAAATAGAAAATGCAATTTTCTATGTTATTTGCATAATCTTTTTTTAACTATTAAATTTATTCTTACATTAAAATATGAAAATATTAAAATCTTGTAATGTGGTGTAATAACACTACTTTGATAATGATGATAGTTTTTGAAATCTGAAATGAAATTATTTTATGAAAATGAATTTTATTTCGGTCATTGCATCGTATAGGTATAAATATCTGGCAACTTTTAGACTTTTTTATTATTACTCAAATTTAATGGACATTTTTGCCTTATTTAAACTTAGATATTGGTGATTAATTAAGACAGAATTTACTAAATTGTAGTTGTTGTAAAAAAGCTTAAAATCTGACAGCTAAGGGTCAAAATGTGTATAAAGTATGGCATTTGAAAAATTATTCTGTAATATCAAGATCGTTTAACTAAACAGAATATCTTGTATCAGAAAAATATGTTAAGCATATTCAGTAAATAATATGACAGCTTAAATACATTATTGCTGACAGCAAATTAATATTAAAAAAGAAACAATCACAGAATTATCCTATACAATATTAAGCTTCAATAGAAGTTTCAAAATAATCACATGATTTCGAATTAAAATATATATTAATACCCAGAGTCATACGGACTACTTTCAACTAAACGGAATTAAAGCCCAAAATTTTAACTTAGATTTTTTATATTTAACAAGTACTTATTTAGTTTAATACTATGGTCCCGAATTTTTAAAAAATTCTTTTCATATTTAATAAAAAAGAACAATTTTTATTTGTTGCGTTTGTAACATCCATGTCATATCCGCAATGAATAAAATCAAGCCATGAAGTATGAAAATGATGTTTTAGAAAATTGATGTTGCTGAATTAAGATTAATGTTCATTAGGCATAAAAATATTTTATTTTAAAATTTGGGCTTTCAAATTTTTAAGCACAAAAATTATTTAGGCTTTGAAGTGTCAAACGCACTCTACCACATTTATCAAGATAAACAACCGGCTGGTAACTCTTACAAGTGAAATCGAAATGAAACTACGGAAGTTGGGGATATAAAATTATGCAAGAGTTACTGGCATCGAAGTATATTAAAATAACAAATAACTCGCCCCAATATCTTTACGCATAATTGAAGAGTTTTGCGTAGTTGTGTTGTAAATCTGTTGTTCGTGCTTCGAAAACTCCTCGCATCCAGGTAACCCGGTTATTCACAAGCGGATACCGCACAATAAAATAACGAAATATAAAGATTATGGGGCGTTTTAGGGGTTAAAGGGTGTTTCAATCAAAAAATAGTGAAACAAATGTCCTTTTATTTTTTAATGGAGTATCAAAATTCGTTATCAAATTTCCTGAACACAAATGTATGACGCATCCCAAACCCGTATGTAACAGTTATTATGGCGTATGATATTATGTTAAATATATCTCTTCGTTATTTGCTGATTGTTTAGTTTAAGGAGTTTCATACTCAGATAGAATTTTAAAAAAATCATGTTAAAGCATAGTATCTGAGAACATTATGGTCTCGTCGGTAGTGTGGACATTTTTTCTTAAATTGCTGAACTGAGTATGGAAGGAAAGTTATGAACGTGTAATGTACTTACCAACTCCATCCATTAATTCAGAGTAAATGAGTACACAAATATGAAGATTTTAACAAAGAGAGATAGTTTTATTAAAATCATTTAATCCTTTATAGGGTTAGTACGCTTCAAGGACTTTCGAGCACACTTTACCAGAATTTTCGTAAAGAAATATTTGCTTTATTTAATTAAAAAAAAATTCTATCTTCAGATATAGCTACCAGTACTTTACGAAATTTCTGGTACTGAAATGCCTAAAATCCCTTAAAATCCTTGATGCGTACGAACCTTGCATTCGTGACGAACGTCCATTACAGAATTTTTAATCTTTTATGATCTGTTTTTCAAAATAGAAATTAATGTCTAATTCAATTGCAGAAATTCTCTCATGAAATAAGGCAAAATTTACAACTAAAAACTACGGATAGGATTAATCAAAATTTCTGAGTATCTTATGTATCCCCCATACGTCACGCTCATGACAAAGGGGTGTTCTTGATTTGGCAAAGAAAGAGTGTTGTTAGCTTGGCGAAGAAAGAGTGTTGTTGGCTTGGCGAAGAAAGAGTGTTGTTGGCTTGGCGAAAAGGTTCAAAGAAAATAAGTTGAAATCGGTGTGAATCAGTAAGAAATAAAAGATCTTCTTAAAACACCATAAAAAACTTTTAAATGCGCTAGGCCTTTCTAAAGATCCGAGTCTTTCTTCATCAGGTGCAAAGAAGACGTGCTCCTACTATCAAAGCAGCAGCAAGAAACAAAGCAGCAGTCTTGTGGCTGCTTTCACAGTAGAAGGACGTCTTCTTTGCACCTGACGAAGAAATAATTAGATCTTTCGAAGGGCCTAGCGCATTTAAAAGTTTTTGATGTTGTTTAAAGAAGATCTTTTAGTTCTTAAACGAAGGTTCCGTTTAAAAAACATACATAATAAATAAATCCCACAATTTCAAACACGGTGGTACAGTATGTACGTCATTTAATATACCACTCGTGAACTCCACACAAGTGCGAACCACAATTTCAAATACCGCCATTTTTTATAAATATGATTTCACTAATTTGAATTATTTATAACAAAAGTTTTTTGATAAAAATAAAACTTACAGTTCGATTACTTATTAAATTTCATATAGGAATCATGTGTTATATTTCATTATCACTATATTGAAAACGAAGTTATAAACTGTTGAAATTATGGAAACCCAAATCAAAATAGTGTAGAATGCAATTCTGAACCAAAGTGGAGAGTTCACGGGTAGAGTGCCAACAGTCACAAATGCGCCAAAATATAAAAAAAGACCATACTTTAGTATTTTTTGTGGGTTTCAATAACAACATAAACTTTTGGGTCATTCAACAATATACTCTACCACACTACAGAATCACAGTTCGACACCGGACTGCTAGTGCGGAAGGTTCACTCAACCTTTCAACCATTCGCCATAGATGAAATGAGTACCAAATTCGCTTGATAACTAAACATTGGTGGTTCCTAGCTGGCTGACCACCCGGCCGAAATATATGTTGTAGAGCATCTCAGGGCCCATGATGAAGAAAACAGGTTGAGCACTATAGGCCAAAATCCTTAATGGATTATAGTGCTGCAATTTTAGTTTAGTTTTTTTGGATTTAGCAATATATGAAGTTATGTTTGGAGAATGTTTCCTAATTATTTCGTAAAAAAGAAATTTATACTTTTTCATTGACATCTGTGTAAATGAAGTTGTTCTGAAAATGCGATGTCGGCTGGTTGCTTACACCGAACATTACTGAAATAGAAAAGAAAAGTAATGCTCTATAATTTTGCTATTAATCTTTAGCATATGATGGAAGTATACTGTCAATTTAATGTTGATTTCCTCCATCAATAATAATACATATATGGGGCATTCTGACAATCTTTTGACTTTTATGTCCCTGAATAATAATTTTTATTTTAGTATATATTCTTGTGTTTTTTTATCTCATATGATGAGGAACATCCCATTGCATGATTGCATAACAATATTAACGAGATAAATAAGTTTGTGACGATGTTGGGGATCCAAATACTAGAAAAGCTCCAATACCGTCCCGTGTCCCTGATGCTGATTTTTAAGTTTGGAGCAGTCTGTAAAAATTGTTTCAATAAACGTAATTCGATGTCATTTTTTACCGAAACTGGAACTATTGTTTTAGAACTATTGTTGTAGCAAAACTATTGAACTATTGAACTATTGTTGTAGCAAAAAATGAACCTGCACATATTTTTAGGGTTGTTGTTATTTTTTAAACTCTGTCTCTGGGTTTTAGACTCCTTACCGTCCCTCTTCTAAAATTATACAGAAAATTACCTCAGATGAAGCTACAGAATTTTTTTCAAGTTTTTTCTCATGCAGAAGTATGTTAGAGAAAGAATGTCTAAAATTCTTTGACAGGAAATTTACTGCAGAATTTAAATCAGCATTTGAATATCAATTTCAAGCATCGTGGCTTTATTGGTAGTCTCACCGTCCCAAGGTTTATTCCAGCCGTTTTCGAGGTAAATTAATTTTTTTAAATTTAATCCAATGTAAATAACTGTTTCTAAAAATAAATGAACATTGTGGCTACCACTTACTCTTAACATGATTTGCCTAAAATAGGTGGTAATTTTCCTTACCGTTCCATCCTTACCGTCCCTTTTTTTCCCATTTCGTCCCTTTTTTCCTATGCAGTCCCCTTTTTTTACCTTACCGTCCCTTCTTTAATACCCCTTTAAGACAATGCTATACCAAAATTTGTACTAAATATACTACATTGTTATTATTTCTTATTTGAATGTCCTGTGGGTACTATGCAAATTCATTATAAGTAAAAATTTAGAAGAAAATAGAAAGTTATAGTGGTAAAATGGTAAGGAAAATTAAACTCGCAAGTTTAACTTAAACCTCAGTTAAATAAAAAAATTTTCGCTGCTGACCATTTTTTCTTTATTTTGAATCATTAAGGCATTCGTCTATCTAATTAAAATATTCTTTTAGCAAGTTTAGTTTCACCAGATTTTTATTCCCGAAAGTCAAAAGATTGTGAGAATGTCCCACATATATTCTCACGCATACTCATGCAGTTGCTGCAAATACCGTACAAATTAAGCACACTGAACTCTATTTGATTATTAAAATAAATTCTCCTTTGCTTATGAGTCAGATTTGTTATAAAATATGCATCCGGCATTTAATGCTTGATTTCTGCACTCGAATTTTAACGTATTTAAACTTTCAAGGGCAAACAATTTCTGTTACTAAATTATTGAAATGACGTAATGTCACAAGAATTTACAAAAAAAAATTGATATGAAAATGTGTAACTGCTAGTCGTCACATACATCATAAAAACAAAATTTTATTAAAAAATTCCTGATGCCATTTTGGGGTTCGGCATTAAAATTGTGCGGTATAAATAGCATAACCACCGTCCTTTAAATGGTTAAGCCGGTGACGAGAAAGTTGGAACTTGTTACACAATTCTTAATTTATCCATTCAAACGCCGTTTTTGTGATTTTAGTTTGAACCCTGTATTTTTCCTTTTATTTGCAATTTCCCTTTTGTCTAGAATTATACGACTGTTTCAAATTGTGCCAACTAGTAAGAGTTCGTTTTTTCTTCTTTTTGTTTAAGCAAACTTTATTATTGAGACTAATTAACCAATTTCTTTAGCTTTTTAATTTGGGTTTGCTAATTATACTTTATTTTAGGTTTAAGAGATAACTTTAGATGCAATATGCTGATATATTATTTCATCTAATTCGAAAGAAATAGGGAAATAAGATCATGGATGATACAGTTTTTTTATTAATTTACTACAGTGGCAGAAAGTATTTCTCGAATACTAAATAGCTGCGGTAATGTAATTATCAAAAGATTTTTCTCAACCCGTGCAAATGCATCGATTTGCAATCGCAAGCGATGGAAAACTATATTCAATTAAGCACATCTGGTTATGGATATAGACAAAAAAATGTATAGTTAATTCTAAAAAAAGAACCTGACTTGACTAAAGATATATTAATTAAATTGTTTATCTTCAAGATGTTGTGATATATATATATATATATATATACAATCAAATTACCAACAACTATACTATAAAAACTATTTAATACTAATTAAAAAATTATACATATAATTATTTTAATGTATTATATAGTAATATATATTTGGATATTCATATAAAAAAATATGAGGTGTCACCTGTGATTGTTTTAAAATAAACAAATTTCTAGAACCTTGAAATTAATTCAAAATTACAGCTTTTTTTGTCCAATTAGTTTTTGAGTTATGCTTTAAAAACAACCTTGATTACGTTTTGCAATGATTAAAAAAATAACATTAGAGAATAAAACATTTAAACTCGCAGTATGGCTTGTAATGTTTAAAAATAAATTTCGCATTTGGAGATACAAATTCGAAACTTTCATATTTCGTAAATTACTTATCCGAAAGACTTCTTTATTGGCATCATAAGGTAAAATTTACCCAAAATCCAAATATAACATCTAAATTAAGTGTTGGTATTGAAAAGTTTAAAGTTCGTTACAATTTTTATACAGAATCTTATAGAAAAGCTTTAAGAATAGCGTTAATTTGTAGACGTTATTATTAATGGATTGCTCCCAGTGACTTTTTTGGGTGATTATATATGGCTGAATTATTATAGGTAAACTTTCATTTCCACAACTGTACATATATATACAGTGGCGGTCAAAAGTTTCCGGTCAGCACAAAATATTTGGTTAATTTGTAAGTATACCCATATGAACAGGAATCTCAAAGTGATACTTATACACTTTATTGACATAATAGTTAAGAACTTATTTATGGAATAAAAAATAAATATTAATAAATTTAATTGGCAAAATTAATTGCAAAAGAAAACGCATGTTCGCAAAAGTTTCCGGCCACCTTGCAAGTTTGGAAAAAAATGGTGTTATAACAGAAAAAAACAGTGATCAACAACATTTACAATTAGTATTTTGTATTTATACATTTAGCAATAGTTACTGTGGCGCAGCAACGTGGCATCGATCCAATGAACGGTTACAAATCGTCAATGTTAAGTTTTGCCAGTGGTTCTTGCATTTTTTGTGAAAATACTACTGAATTGGAATTTTTATAATTCCACACACGTTTTCAACTTAGTTTCAATGATTTTCTATTCGATTCAGATCGGGTGATTGGGCTGTCCGTTTTAAAAGCGAAATTTGTTTGTGCAAAATCCGCTGCTTGACGAGCTTGCGTGTATGCTTTTGGTCGTTATCATGATGAAACAAATAGTTGCGACCACAATTTTCCCTCCAATAAGGCAGCAAATGATCTTACAAGATATCCTTATGCATGGCATTATTCATCTTGCTGAGGATTTAAAATAACGGACAGGCACATTTTCCAGAAAATGCTCCCCTTAGTATAACGTATCCTCCGCCATCCTTCATTGTAGGAATAATGTATCTCGCATCTTATATTTTGTTTTTAGGTCGTCGGCTGTAGTGCCTGTTATCCCTCCTAAAAAGATTGAACGTCGAGTCATTGGAAAATAGTACTTTTTTCCAGTTTTCACGTGACCAATTTTTGTATACCTTGGCAAACGCCAGTCGGGCCCTCTGATTTTTTTTTTTTTTTTTTTTACTTATAAAAGATTTTTTAACACCGACTGTTCCATAAATTTCTATGTTACGTAAGCGTCTTGACACTGTAGACAGACATGTTTCAGCAATATTTTAGCACCGTAAATCACGGGAATTGCAGCGGCATTTTTACGTGGGTCAACAACTGCTTTTCTTCTGATAATTCTATTCACAAAAATAATCGTTTTCCGCGGTCCCCCAGACTGTGGCAAGTTCCGAAGACCATGACCACCTTTATATATTGTTTTTAAATATCGTTCACAGCAAATTTTCCGATCGACAACTTTGCCGCAATCTCACGAGAGGATTGTCCCTTTGGCGACAAACAAATCGCACGTTTAGGAATAATAAATTTTTCAACTTCCCATTATTGAATTTCAAATACGTTATTCACGTTGATTAATTAACAAACATGGTAAAAAAAAAAAAAAAAAAAAAAAAAAAAAAAAAAAAAAAAACACTTTACCGATAGCAAAAACTAGCGCATGACGAATGGCCGGAAACTTTTGCACACGCGAATTTCGAACCCCCCCCCCCCCCTTTGCATCAAATATCTCTAGTATCCAACCAAACTGACCACGTGGTCAGACGTAATTTTCTTATTCCTAACTTTTGGAGCAATTGCGAAATTGCGATTCTCTTCGCTGAAACGTTCTGTCAAACAAATCAAGAAAACTAATTGGCCGGAAACTTTTACCGCCACTGTATATATATATATATATATATATATAACCATTAATTAAACATAACCTACCACCGTCAATTATTATGAATTAAAGCTGTAAGTATATAAAAAAAAATATATTATAAGAATTATTATGGAAGAAAAAGAAAAAAGTGGACACCGACAAAATTTGAAAAGCTTATACATTGAATTACGTTATCAAGGGCACAGAATTCAATGATATAAGCAAAATGGTGGTTTTCTGTGGGAAAAATAAGCTAAAGCAAAAAATTATTTTCCCCTGTGCCCAAACAACCATTAAAACCAAGTTATTGATTAAAAATGAAAGCAGAATAGAAACAAATAATATGAAATGGAAGAATCAATAAAACGTATTTAAATATTTATAGGATATAAAATATAAATAATAAACACCATACCGATTAATATTTCAGTATTTTACGAAAATCCACGCGCACATGGCTACCAGAATATCATAAAGATTAAGGTGAATAAAACAGTTAAGAAATCACAGTAAATGGTACCAAAGGATGCAGTTAATACATTTTGAAATAAAATTTGAAATACCTTTTTAAACTCATTTAATCTAATATAAAATAAATAGATAGTAATTACATTATTTAAAATGCACTATTAAATTAATTAATAACTGTTTAACAATATCGTCAAAATTTAGCTAAAAATACCCCCTGGTGTATTAAATTATAACTGAAATGGAGCTAGAAAAAATAAAATTTAGAGCTATCTTAAAGAGACAAATTTGGTGCTGCCATCTAGTATTACTATTATTAAACAACTGTCGCAAGATAAATATTTGTAAGCATTTGAATGTAAATAACTGTTTAAACAGCAAAACCAAACATATCCTTATATATAGAGAATTATAAACCTGATATAAACCACACAATGTATTTAAAAACTATTGTTAATAAAATTTAAAAGCATACAATATATTCTATTAGCTAACTTATTTAAACTAAACTAAGAATTTAAATAATTCTAGAACGTTGATAATATATAGCATATAGCTATATGCTATAAAACAAAATAAATTCAGTAATAATTAATATAAACAATAAAAATAATATAATTTTTTTAAATCAATTATATATAAGATATTTATAAAATGAACAGGAAATAAAAACATGTGGAAGTATATAGAAGGTTAAATGATACTTATATTCCCATTACTTAAAAAGCATAAATATAGAGTGTGGATTATTTTCAGACATCCATAAAAATCCAAAAAGTATGAATGTGGAACATTCAAAAACATTAAACCGATAATAAATATTAAAAAGAATAGAGGAATAATAATAAAAATAATTACCCAATTTTAATGCATACAGTATAACTATATTTATATTAAACATACTTATATGTATATTATTCACTATAAGAATGGCATACTATTAGTAATTAATATGATATTGTCCTTAGTAAATTAAAATTTAATAACAAATAATTGTAAATTAGATTAATCAATAATTAAGCTAATTATAATATTAATGAAATTCTCCAATTACATATAAGATATCAAATCAACATCCATATAAAATACGTAACAAAAATATAGTAATAATACAAAAGCCCCCATTTTTTTTTATAATTAACCATTGCGTATTATCCAGACAATACCACTCTCCTCCGTACTCTAACATCTACCCACCCAACCAACCTATAATAATTTTTTTATATTATTTTACAATTTTTAATTTTTTATAGATATTTTTTTTTATTTTATAATTTTTTTGTAATTTTGTTTACGCATGTGTTAATTTGTTTTAATAGATCATGTAAGAAAAGTACTAATTGTATATTAATGAATATATGAATTTTTTTGGAAAAACATGATTTAATGCATCATAAATTAGTTTTTTAATATTATTGTTAATTAGAGGAGAAGAACATAAACATTTTATTCTATATAAATGATTAAGTATTATATTCCGAAATACAGAATGATGTAGACAAGATTTAAAATTTGTAAATGTATTAACTGTGAATTTAAATTCTTTACGTTTGTCATATAAATCTGTGATTGTTTTATTGTCTTTTATTGTAATTTTAAGATCTAAGAAGTTAATTGTATTGTTAGATAAAAGGTTTTCCGTTAATTCCAAATTAGTGGGATAATCAACTGGAAATCGATTAATTGCAGATTGATCAGTATCAATTAAAATGATGTCATCAATATAACGATATAAATGTAGATTATTATTAGTAAAATTACGTTCATAATGATATAAGTATAAGTCTGAGAGTAAACTGGAAGTACAACCGCCTTGTGGTATACCGACATGCTGTAAATATAAAGTATTATCTTGCAATATATAATTATTATAGATAATGAAGTTAGTTAAAGATTTAAAATATGCAATATCTATATATATACACACACTTCATCAGTACTAAAATCCCTGGCAGTCATGTACATATATATATGTATATATATATATAAATTAACATTATATACAAACTTTACATCAAAATTATAAAGAAATATTAGAAGAAAGCAACTGTAAACATTTGTTTTAACAGAGGAGAAGCAATCATCCAGCTATAAAAAATTGTTAGACAAACAGATGCCATGAGGCCTAAATTTTTTACTGCTGTTTTAGAAAATATTTTTAAAAGCCCTGATTTTTTTTAAAAAAGATCATAATAAATAACGAATACATAAGTTATTCCCGGTTCGTTGATCACTTTTTAATTTTCAGTAACAGCCTTGAAGAATTGAAATACGTTAAAAGATTTCGCAGTAGTCAGTTAAGTGTGAGATAAAAAATAAATTTGGAAAAGAATAACGTGATGTTGAATACATTTGCGCCAAAAAAACAGAAAAAAAAAGAAAAAAAAAAGATGATTGTCTACAACAATACTGAGATTAAAGAAAGTGGAGAATTGTGTATACTTTGGAGAAAAATTAACATCGGACAACAGCATCATATTTGAAAACAGCAGAAGAATAAGAAATGGATGGAATGCGCTTTGAGAAGATTAGAATTATTTTGAAGGGTATCATGCCGTTTTTGCTTGAAAAAAAAACTGGTATTTAAAAAACGTGTTTTACTTGCACTAACTTATGCCGCAGAAATTTGGACACTAACAAAGCGGATGGAGCAAATAATACAAAGAATGCAGGGAAGTATAAAAAGATGTATGTTAGACATAACTTAGAACAGATGGTAAACGAATAACTTTGATAAGAAATCAAACGTTTTTGGCAACATACATTGAAATTTTAATATGGGAATGACCTCTGCACATTAAAATACAAGCAATAGCGGAGTACAAACGCACTAACGTGGTATCCCAGAGATGTAAAATGACCGAGGAGATGATCTTCACAATCCACACCGTGTACGATATATATGTATTTGTAATGGAAATTTTACACTTAAATTCTTCTTAAGGATTTAATAAAATAACTAACAGTATATTAAATAGCAAAATGTGATTTTTACATATACATAATACATATTACATAATGTTATTTCAGCTATTCGCTAAAAGTAAAAAAAGAAATTCCTGATTTACTTATATTTAGAAAATAAAAGTATTCAACCAAATAATAATTCATTTCATACTTTTCGATATCAATTAGAGAAAGTAGCTTTCTCACAAGACTATCATTACATCCCCTCCTCGATGGTTATATTTCCCCCTACACGACTTTCATCTTCATCTACCAGAAAGACTAAGAATTTTTTCTGCTTAATATATAGCTTATCTTTATTTCTGATTATTACAGAAGCGCTCCATTAATGTTCATTTCGAAAAGATATAAACACAGTGATGAGATCACTTGACGCATGGCCAACATACATAAAAGAAAAACACCGACATAAAGAAATGATGATAAGGTACACAGATAATCGTAATAAAAAGGAGATTCCTATTTTTTATGGAATATGAAATATATACCTGTATTTTATTTCTTCAATTGCTTTTCACACTCGCTTTTTCATACAATATTTCTTTATAGGTTAGTCACGGTTTTTCTTTGTTATCCTTAAAATACATTTATGTCATAAAAATATATTTTTCGGTTACTTGTTACATAACATGATAAGAGAATTTGCGTAAAAAGTTACTATATTTTTATGAATATGCTGATAATTAAAAAAAAAAAATTCCTGATTATTTTTTTACATTGATGAATATACGGCTTAAATTTGGTTTTATAAAGAGTAAAATATTAATATAAAATACAGTTTCGTATTATTTTATCAGGTAGAGTACTATACAAAACAATGGAATTATTAAAAAAAAAAACATCTTTATACTTTACCAATACCCATAAAGCTAAAACACCCACATACAGAAATGATGATAAGGTATACAGATACTCTTAATAAAAAAAAAGGTGATTTCTATTTTTATTGAAATATAAAACATTAACATGTATTTTATTTCTTATATTGTTGTTTCACACTCTTTATTTTATAAAATATTTCTTTGTTATACATAATTTTCTTTTCTATATTTAAATAATTTGTATCTTTAAAGACATTTGAACTAATAAAAATATATTTCTTGATATTAAATTGTAGGATAATATAATCTGTGTGACTGCCCCTCTGTAAGAATTTGCTGATAATTTCTGAGGAAGATTTTTTTTTTTATTCTTCTTGAACTGTTTTCTTCACGTTGATGAATAGACGACTTAAATTTTGGTTTTAAACATCTAATATTTCAATATAAAATACAGTTATTTGTTATATAATCACTGGAGAAAACCATCAAATATATAATATATTAATGTAAAATACACTTGCTTGTTACTTAATTACTGGTGATAGCCATGGAACATGTAATATATTAGTACAAATTACAGTTACGTGTTATTTAATCACTGGAGAAAACCATGAAAAAAAAACACTTTAAAAGCTATAAGGTACATAGTATTTGAAGAGACTCGTGGCAGTGGTGTACACTCTCAGAAATACTTTCTTCAATTCACGGAAAATATTCTGGCAGCAGTGCTGACAGTATTTTTCCGTTAATTGACGAATATTCGTTTATTTTTTATTCTATGCAGGAGGTAAAATATACGCGAATTGAAGAGAGTGGGGAAAAAGTAAAAGTTTCTGACTTGGAATTGAATCAGCTATCTTAGTGTTACGAGACGAGTAAGCTAACCATTGAGCACAGTTACACATTGAAGTAAATATGTTTATTTCAGATGGGCATGGCTTGATCAATTTCTTTAAAAAGTTTTAATTTTGAAGGTAATTTCAGGAAGATTTCGCCTTTAATGAGATTGTGTCTGGGGTTTTAATATAGTATTAATATATGATAGAAGTATGAATTATAAATATTTTTAAGTAGATTTCTATATGTAAAAGATGAATATTATATTTTTATTCGATAATATATATATTTTTTCATTTTTGATTAGAATCTGAGTTTTTTATTAATTTAATATTTAAATTAAAATATTATAAAAATAAATTTTAAAAGTGTTGATTTAAAATATATTTTTAATGTGATTATTTTTTATAACAACTTTATAAATTCAATTTTATTTAACTTTATTCAACTTTAAAGAAAATAAATTGTGAGTATTTTTGAATGAATCGTTATTCATCTTTAAATTCGAAAACTTTTTTGCTTTTTTAATTAAATTTGAAATCTTATTTTATAGAAATTTTAATTTTTCATCTTTTAAATAAATTCGATTTTAGTATTAATAGAGCGCATGCGTCCTAGGGATGAACGGAATTTCTTCCTCTTTTTCAAACTTTTGGGAAGAATTCACGGGTAAAATATGTTTTCTAGGAGTACGGAAATTATTTGCTAAAAAATGAGGTATAATTTAGTGTAAATAATATCATAAGACGAAACGCAATATTCCACCTTGATTCAACCTAAAATATATTATATGAACTTTAAAAAGTTCACTGTTTTACTTAAAATGTGACTAAAATAATAAAAGAGATCAAGTTAAATATATACATTTTATTTAAAACTTCTTCGTACTTTCAAACTGTTCCAAGCTCTTCGTCAGAGAATATTTTAGTACCTAATTTCTGTTTATTTATACAAATGCGTCACTTCGCTTTGAAAATGAGAGAGCCAATAATTATTATAGTTGAAAGTAGAAGTGGGATTTTCTTGGATTGAACTTACTTAGAGAAAATATATATTATTATTAACTGCAGTTCCACTTATTTTATTACTCTGATCTCATACGTCACTGTCCTTTAAAAATGCGTAGCTAGACAGAACTTAATTACAGAAAATATCTAATATTACTACACTAAATTATAAAACATGTTATATGAAATTAAAAAAATTCCCTGTTTTTCTTAAAAGGTGACTACAATACTAAAAGAGACGTTATAAGTTAAAATTTACATTTTATAACTTCTTAGTACTTTCAAGCATTTCCAAGCTCTTCATCAGAGAATATTTTAATAACTAATTTCTGTTTATTTATACAAATATGTCACTTCGTTTTGAAAATGAAACAATAATTATTAGAGTTGAAAGTAGAAGTAGCAGTTTCTTGGATTAAACTTAATTAGAGAAAATATATGTTATTATTAACTGCAGCTCCATTTATTTTATCACTCTGATCTCATACGTCACTTTCCTTATCAAATGTTGTCCAGCTACGCATTATAAAAGGTTAGTGAAGTATTAGATCAGAGTGATAAAATAAATGTAACTGCAGTTAATAATAATATATATTTTCTGTAATTAAGTTCTGTTCAACTACGCATTTAAAAAGGAAAGGGACGTATGAGATAAGAGTGATAAAATAAATGGAACTGCAGTTAATAATAATATTTTTTTTCTCTAATTAAATTCAATTTAAGAAACTGCTACTTCTACTTTCAACTCTAATAATTATTCTTTCATTTCCAAAACGAAGTGACGTATTTGTATAAATAAACAGAAATTAGTTATTAAAATATTCTCTGATGAAGAGCTTGGAAATGCTTGAAAGTACTAAGAAGTTATAGAATGTAAATTTTAACTTATAACATCTCTTTTACTATTGTAGTCCCCTTTTAAGAAAAACAGTGAATTTTTTTAAGTTCATATAATATGTTTTATAATTTAGTGTAAATTGACGAGTTATTCTGACAGTGTAGCCATGGTGTGTCTCAAGAGGCTCTTGATACCACTATTTTAAAGAAATATTTTTCTCCTTGTCTAATCGCAGAATTTCTCAAATTAAACAAGGCAAAAATATTTTTATGAAATTAGTGGTATCGAAAGCAATGGACATCCACACTGGCTCACGACAACCGTAGAGCTCAAGTACATTCCATTCAAATGCAGACACAAAAAAATGCCGCAAGATATGTCCTAAAAAGTTGCATTCTGTTTTCAGCGATTGATAACACTAGCCTATTCTGCTTTTAGAACTAGTAAGACAATGACAGTTTTGTAAAGTATTTTTAATGCTGAAACAGAAACAGAAATAAAACATGCGCTATCACGTTACGTTTTCTAGTTATATAACTTTAAAGATATAAATTGTAAAATTAATATTCGAAACAAATATCTATTTCACGCCTGTAAATATTTTAACAAAAATCGATTGTTAGAGGCTTTAAATATGTAAATGCACGATTATGGTTAATAGCCCCATGTAGTTTTTGAGTTATGCTTAAAAACTACCCGCATTGCAGTTTCTTTTGCAGCTTTTAAAAAGGAATTTAACTTCTACTTTATTTAACTGAAGGGAACAGTGGACACTGAAAAACGTCAAATTTGATGAAAAAATCGATTTTTCAATTTTTACGAATATAGTCAATTATGTTTTATTTAAATATATATTTATACGTTTAGTAAATATTGTTTGATTAGTATATTATATTTTAACTTGCAAAATATATTTTTAAATATGTATGCGTAATTTAAAAGCTGTTTTCTCAGAATTGAAAATTTCGCACATTTATAAATTTAAAATGTTCCTTGCGCATTCCTAATTATCAGATTCTATTAAAATTTTTACTGTGCACCCCTCATATAATAATAAATAAAAGTTAGCATAAATAGTTCCATTTCAGGAACATTTTAATGTTAAAGTTTGCTACATAATACAAAAACTATCGTTATTTTACACGAAAAAGTATTCTTATAAATTCTTTTTTGTTTTACAAGTTCAGTGAACTTTTAAAATTTATGCTAACTTTCTTTCTAATAACCGAAAAGTACCTGATCCAAAAAAAGTCATGTTATATTCAAACGAAATGCGCATGGGGCATTTTAAAATATAATAATTATTCGGTATTTTAAAATTTTAATAATTTAAAAACTTTTTTATAATTTTAACACTAAATTTTGAGTTTAACGGTTTAATTTGCCATTGATAAGTCTACCAATTTTAAAGTGAATCTATTAAAAATTTAAACAAAAGGATTTTTAATGTCCCCTGTCCCCTTTAACTATAAGTTTGCATAATTTCCAAAACACTCCGCCATTTGACTTCTCATTTACCAAAGAATCCAAATTTATATCAAAATAAATTGGAAAAATTCTATTGAAAATTTCGAAATTTGTTATAATTTCAATATGGATATAGCCCATTAATTTCAAGGTTGCATTACAAAAATTTGCAACATAATGAAAAAAAAACTTACTTTATTTTTAGATTCAGCGTCAACAAAAGTTTAAAACAGAATTATTGAGGTTTCAGTTCTGAAAACTATTTTTCAATTTAGAGACTAGTGTAATTCATCTATGAAAGAACCACTCTGTACATATAGAAACACTGTAAACATTTACTATAATTTTAACGTGTAAATCTGCAAATCCCCTATGTGTGTTGCATTATTATTTTTCTTTCTTATTTTTCCTTCTTAATGTTTCAAAATCTCCTCGCAGTTTCATTTCTTTCTATCTATATACTAATTTTACTATATTTAACTCTTGTAAATTGTAACATTGATTAGTAAGTATAATTACAAGCAACATGTTTACATTCTGTGAAAGTTTTGTATTATATAAAGGGTTCTATACCCTTGAATCTGCCGTATACTCGAATTGTCCGATAATTGAAACTCTTCCGGTTTCAGTGTCCTAAATCTGCCACATTCTCGAATAGTCCGATAATTGAAACTCTGTTGGTTTCAGAATCCTAAATCTGCCGTATTCTCGAATAATCCGATAACCAAATCTCTTTAGGTTTCAGAATCTTAAATGTTCTATCTTATAAAATAAAATACTGATTTTGTGATTAATAACATAAACATTAAATTTGAACTAATAATTAATCTTATAGATATTTTAATAATTATTGATAATCTTCTGGGGGCTCGCTATCTTCCATTTGGGAAAAATCACGAAAATATCATGTTTCCAATTTTTTGTTTAAAATCATACTTGCCACTTTTCCCAATGTAACAGGAGACGCTTGTTCAAATAAACATATTTAAACGAAAAATTTGATAAATGAATGAAGCGAATTAAATTTCAAATGACTAAAATAGTCACAAGATATAATTAGAAAAATAAATTTTCTGTTTCAAACTAAGTTTTTTCCTTTAAGAAAATCCAGAAGTTTGGCAAGTATGCTTAAAATGCATTTTTTCATTCCTAGTATATGCTGGAAAACAATTATGCAAATATCTACTATATAGAAATGCGTAAAAAGGCTTTTTACCACATCTGTTTCCCCTTGAATTATTTTTAGTTGCAATATCTACACCTCTTTTTCTCACTTTATGTTTTTCAAATCACTTTGTTTATATCAGTAAGTAGAAATCAACAAAATTTCAACATACATTTCTTAATTTTCTTGTTATTTTTTATTCTCTTTATGTTTTATGAAATTAAGAATTAGGTTTTCGGTAATATAAAAAGTTTATTTTTTAAAAATAAAACTTTAAATAAAATAGTCATTTTCGCTATAATTTCACATACATGCCATGATTGTATGGCATGACATTTTATTTTTCCCTCGTAACACGTTCACGCCGGCGCCAATATTCATGTTATTCGCTGTGAGACGGCGCTCGAATGCATGTTTTGCTTCATCTGGCGGCGCGGTATTTTCGCTTATTCAGACACTGTATGTAATAACACGCCCCTCTCATATGTATCGAATTGAACTCGAATATGACAAGCAGAGTTGATTGTGAATGTCTGAAAGTTCGTAAGGAGTAAACAATTACTTAGACATGATTTTATTGACTACACATGTACGAATTTAACATAAAATGTTGTACAATCTAGAGAAATATGGACATCATGATATAAATGCATTTTCTGTAAGGTAGAAGCCACGCCCTTAGTGAATGATATTTTTTTTTGAATGAAAACGAGAATTCTCGTTTCCCGTCGTGAATGTATTAAGTTTATAATATTGAATAGTTTTTATTATTTAATTTTAGAATATTCAAGTGTGACCCACTTGTACTGCATGCCGTCTATGGCATAGTCGAGTGTGACCCACCTGTAGTGCATGCCTTCTATTTAACAGTGGAGTGTGACCCACCGGTGATGCACGCCGCCTGATGCGACAGTCAAGCGTGACCCACCGGTGATGCACGCCGCCAGATGGGGCAGTCCAGCGTGACCCACCGGTGGTGCACACCGGCGTGAACGTGTTAATTAGTTAAACTTACAGGAATCCTTTTTTAGGTTTTTACATAATACTTGTAAGAGGAGTATGAAAAGAAATTTACAAAAAGTTTAAAAAGATAAAGAGAAGTGTGGTTTAATTTTTTTTAAATAAATGTTTCCGATTTCACCATCAGGATTCCATTTATCTTGATAAAATAACATTTACAAATATTTCGAAAAGATATTTTAAAATACCCAAATAAAAATAATTCAAAGGTTTCCGAGTTTCCTTAATTGTTCAATTTATTTGAAAATGATTACTTGCACCCCTCCCATAATTTCTAAATTGCTACTTCGCTGAAAGAAATTTAGTAAAGAATAATACTGAGCTTCACTTTCAGTAGCACACAACATATAGCTGGAAAATTTGAAAAGAAAATTTGAAAAGAAACAAAATATACCCATTTCGTTTTAGAGAAAACAGGAGGGAAATGTAACACAACAAAAGAATTGCAGGAATAAAACGATCGCAATATTTTAAATGGAATAAAATTCTCATAAACTGGAGAATTGTAGATAGATCAATCGATTTAAAATTGTATTCAAAGGTGGGATTATACTTTTATCCCCTACGATCGCAATCATCTTGTTGGAACGTGCGTTGCTTAGGAAGTTGTTTTGCTAAACATGAGACATATTTTGAGGATATAAAGTGTATATTTTGTAATAATTCTGATTTTCAAGTCATTCATAAATGCAAAATAATAAGGATAAATATTTGATTTGTAATTTACTACTGATTCTTCTAGATTATGTAAATTTTTATGGGTACTCAAATTTGCGCTGTACACGCTGTAAGAGAGAAATGTTTTTTCATACACCAAGAAGGTTAGAAAATTATAATATAACCACTTCCGATTTACCCACGATTCTGGAAAGCATTCCTTCATCTTTAGAAACCTTAAAAACCTATAAATTTTGAGATTTTAAGAAAAAAATTTAAAACAAAAATTTCTTCCTGCCCGGAATTTTTACAGATTTGTTTTTATAGTTTATTAAGCAGTTTTTCCGAACCAGTACCAACACGAAATGACGGCTTTTGGACTGTTATAAATTCTAAAATAAACATTTTTATGTTCAGCTAACACATTATAGGAAAACATGCTAAATTGACAACGTTTGTTTTTCTAAAAAAAACATTATTTTGTTATAATTACATGCATAAATTACGTTACACAGCTGAAAAAGCTTACTTGAGAATTGATAGCATCCGAAAAACCAATATTTCTTGTTGATAACGAGTTGAGTAAACTGATTAATACATTATAAAAATATTCGGATATTTTTCCAAATGTTACGGGACTTTTTATTTTCAGAAATGCTTCTTTAAATCCCGGAAAACTACAGGTTTATGAAAATAAAGGAACATTTTTTGGAATCTTGAGTATTTCTGCATAGGTTATATCATAATTTTGTAAAATGTCTTGGTAGATAAAGAAACTTACAGTAAAAAAAGAAATGTTTCTTGATCTAGTAAAAAGATTCGTGAAAAATGAATATAACCTCTTTTGAGCTATCACAATTCCTAAAAGCGCTCCTTTATTTTCGGTAACGAATGGTTTTCAGGCATTTAAATAAACATTTCTGAAACATAATTTTTTCTCCTGCCCGTAATTATTGTAAACGTTTCAGAGTAGGTTTTACACTGTATTAGTCAATAACTGAGCTACATAACAGAATTTGTACATGCAAGTGAAATTAATTTTCATTTTAATGCTGTTAATTTAGCATGTTCGCTTGTATAATGTGGTTGTGGAACATGAAAATATGTACTTCGGAATTGATAGCATTAGATAAAAGTATTTATAGTTCATGTTCTTATCCTATTTTAATACTAAAGTATTAAATCTCCAGCCACAATCACATTAAAGACGAAATCTCCCGAAATTAACTTCAAAATTCAAAGCTTTTTAAGGAAATTATCAAGTCATACCCACCAAGGCAAACATATTTACTTTAAACTGTTTCATTACTGTACAACTGTAGCCGAGTGGTTAGAGAACTGGTCACTAAGGTAACACTAAGGTGGCTGTTTCGATCCTAATGTCGGCAACTTTTATTTTAACCTCATTTTCTTCAATTGACGGATATTTTACCTCCTGAAACAGAGAAAAAAAGAAACGGATATTCGTCTATTAACGGAAAAATCCTGGTAACATTGCTGCCAGGAAAAGATCCGTGAATTGAAGAAAGTGTTTCTGAGAGTTTATTTTCTAACACATAATGTACTAAGTATTCTGAAACCAATAGCTACCAAAGACAATAACTTAAATTTTAAATGTAATCTTCGCAAAAGTTATTCAACAGGTGCACATTTGTCTACGTTCAAATTTGGATGTTTCGGAGCACTTAAGCTCAGTATGTCGTTAACCCGGTCACTGATACTAATTTTTTTCACAGGTGTATTTTATTACATAAATTAATGTGTGATTCCATATATTCGGAAGATTAAATTATATTTTGTATTCGTCTGCTAAAATGACGAATTCAATTCTCAAGACGCCATCATGAACAATATATAGTTCAACACTTCCTAATCTTGAAACAAATGACAGAAAAACGCCATAAACTATGGACGTAATTGTCCTTTGTAAAACCGTAATTTATTACAATTAGAATATAATAATATTTACAATTTCTGTAACTATGTTAATTTTAAGTATGTATCAGTATTTAACGTATTTGTTTCAAGAATTACTTTTTGAGAATATTTACAATTTAAACACAAACCTCATATTTTTTGCCATTTATTATTAATGCCAGGGATCATAACGTAAAATTTCATTAGATAGTACAATATTTAGCAGCTAGACGTTATGTAGAAAATAAAGGCTAAATGTAATAGTGACGAGTTAAAAATAAGTAGCAAACTGATTTTCTGCTGTTTTCTGTATTTAACACAAGTGCAGAAAACAAGTTTCATATTATTTTTAAACTTTAATATCTCTGTTATAAAATAGCAATCTTTGTCTTATTTAATGGAAGATATCTGCCTTTAAACAAGAAAAATATTTTGAAATTAGTAGTACGAATCCTGAAAATGTATGCTGACAGAAAATCCCGCAAAGCGAAGGAAAAGTTAAAGCTAGATACAGCTATTTCTCATTTTAGAGTGAAAATTACTTTGAAAATAATCATGTTCTTGTTCTCATTTTCAAGCATATTTTTTACCGGTACAAATTTTGTCATACATGTGTTTTTGTTTTGTATTTCAAAATCTCTCATCTATTTTTTTACCACAAGAATTATATGCTTCTTAAATCGACATAAAAATCATTTTTATCTGCAAATTTTATTTTTACAAGGTATTGGTTTCCTATTTTTTACTGAGAAAAGAAATTATATTCTTTTCTATACTTTATAGAAATATTTAAAATGTCAACCAGTTATAATGAGTTCTTTTTAATAATAATAATAATAAAAATAATTGCATTCAAAAACATTTACCAGATTTCTTTATTTCTTAGGTTTTATTTTTTTATTATTAATTCTGAAATGGGATGCATAATGTTTTACTCGAAAAAGTTTATATCGTGTCACTAATTAACGTTTTTACTTTGTGGTCGATAATTATAATGTAAATATGGTATGCACCACATAGATCCTAGGCTTATTGAGATAATCTTTCCAGTGAATTTTAAAATGAATTTTAATTTCCTAGATTTAAGGAGACTCAGTGCTTTAAAATTTTTTATTTCAGACTAAAGTCGAATTTAAGGTTTTTATGATAAAATAAATTATATATGCTCAAGTATTTCTCATAAAAGTTTTGAATACTATTGCAAAGCGAGCTACAGTTTCCATTATAATCACCAGTATGAAATGTTTGCCATACAAAGCAAAATCTCTAAATGCAACTCATGTTTTTTTATAAAAACTTTATCGCTTTTAAATTACTTTCAAGTTTTTACGAAATATTTTTATACATTTTTCCAGCTGAAAAGTATACCACGCATAACAGATTTAAATATCGCATTTGAAATGTATTAAAAACGAAGTTTAATTTTTAATGAAATATATGATTTATAAAAATTGTTCTTGTTTTTTCGGAATTTATTTATTTTTCTTCCCGGAGTTAGATTTCTAAGCTAAATAAAATTGGATTATTAGATTTGTCGATTAAATGACTACTGACAAGATATACAATATTTAAAAAGAAACTCAAAAAATAACACAGGGGCTGTATTTTATAGTTTATAACAAAGATTTGGTCTTTTTATACTTTTTTGGAAAAATTGAAAAATTGCATATTTTTGTTAAATGTTTTATTATTACTTGATTATATTTCTCGTTCACATCATTAGTTGAATAATAAACTAAAATTTAAAAATATGCTTTTATGATACAGAGTTCCCTTAAAACTTAATAAAAAACGTAATTATTGCTGTTTGGTTGCAATGCTGCTTATTTTAAAAGTATCTTCTTAATGGCACAGCCAATGGATGAGATGTCACTTTAACATCACAAATGGTCACAAGTGTCAAAGACATGACGATGACCAAAATAGGATTGCTATAATTATCATGTCTCAGTCTGTTGCTGATGTCACGTTTTAATATCATCGAGATCGTGTCTTTACAGGCTTTAAATTACATTATTAGGTGCGTTCGTAATTATATAAATGCGTAGCACCTATAGTCGTAGTCTTGTCCGTTCGTCTGTCTGTCTGTCCGTCCGTCCGCATATAACAGCGCAAAAACAACCCAACCGAATGGTTTGAAATTCAATATATATAATCGCTGCAGAATTCTGTCGAGTCATTTCAAATTTTATGAAATCCGAATCAAAATTTAAAAAGATATTGATAAAATGTTTCTGTAGTCTATCAAATCCTATCATACATAATTAATTCAAAGATAACTCATGATAGGTAATGGTTCTAGGTTACCATGGTGATTACATCATATTTAAGATGGAGTCATATTTTTTCCGTATGACTTAATTTAATATATATAATCTTAACCCTTAATTGCATAGTGATGTAAATTTCAATCACCTTTTTATTTAATTTTTAATACATAAATTAAGTTCTTACAACCGCTATATTTATATAGAAATATTAATCCTCTAAAAATTACAGAAATATGCTACTAAATAAAGTTAAAAATCTATCTTAAGATTTCTGGTGTCTAATTCTTAATATAAAAATAAAAAAACACAATTCTAAAAGAATAATTCATGCAATTAAGGGTTAATACATTTTTTATTCATGCATTTTTGCATAAGAGTGCAACAGCTAATACACCAAAATCTGAATATTTCTAAAACTAGTTACAGTACTAAAGCACCTCATTTGGCAAGTTAGATGTAGTATTTCTGACTTGTTAGCATAGATTTCTAATCGTGTGCAGTTTTATTTTAAAATTCACGTGTGAAAGTTTTATATATTATATTATATTATATTATATTATATTATATTATATTACGCGTTAAATGAGGGATATTTACAAGAAAGAGAATTAAATGTATCGGCATTAAAGTTCTGCATCGAGTCGGCCTGTTTCACTTTTCGTTGCGAATTAGGTTCGATTTGGGTTGATGCTAGTTCATAAGATTACGGGCTGAATTTTAATTTTTGGGGATAGGGTTTCGTAACCCGTTTTTCTAAAGAAAACTGCACAACAATGTTTCATTTCGAATAACTATAGATATGACTGTAAATGATTATATGTATGTGTTCATTTTTCTACTTAAAAGAAATAATGGATGTTAGAGTATTTTCCCCGTAATTGCATTAAAATATGGATTAATTTTCTTTCATTCTAGGGCGATTTCGCGTTGAAGAGCATCAGGTTCGCTTAACGAAAATGTTTTTGTCGCGTTCAGATCGGGTACGGGTTAACTTCAAGTAAACTTTTCTGATACAGGTCGTGTATTACCCGACCTGTTCAGCATATAACAATAAAATATTACTACATAAATACGATCGTAAGAAACAATCCCCTGGAGTTGGTTTTATTTTTCTCTTAAAAAATATTTGATTGCGAATGATTTTTACTCATTATTTTATGCATTTACATCGTACATGTTCCTTTTTTAATAAAAATTCTTTTAAAATGTTATTTAAATTTTAAAAGTTAGCCTTTAAATTAAGACATTTTTTCTGAAAGAATAAATTTCCTTTGCGTACGTTTTTCATTTTTGAAAATGATATATAACAAATTTTACCCTGTCTCCGAAATTTACAAAATAAAAGTTTCATTTTACGAAAACTAAAAAAAACTTTTTGAAAACTTTTTACAATGTTAATCACATTTTCCAGATTTATTTAAACCAAAGAATCCCAAAGGCAATTTAAAATTATATATAAATGCAAAATATTGTATAGGCTTTTGTAATAATGCATAAAATTCAAAATATCGTTCAAATTATATTTTTTTCATAAAAAATTTAGATGTATCAATTTAAATAGAATAATCCTTGAATAAATACATTTAAATACATTTAATAGAAGATGGCGGGGTAACCACGGAGGGTTCAACACAGAAACGTCATATAATTTGATCTTGAATATTTTATAATGAAATTTGTAAAATTGATGCCTGCAATTGTATACAATATTCCATATCTTGAAAATCGCATTTACATGTGGTTTGCATCATCTTTTTCTAAATTACTATTTATGAATACCTCTATTCATATTCTTGTGTCATGGAATACCTTAAGGGAGCTCAGGGCTTGAAAACTTTTCAAAAAAATGATTTTTTTTTTCTTTAGTATCTATTTTGATTATTCAATTACTTCTGAACACAGTGCAAAAAACCGCATAAAAATATTTGCATTTTTAACGGAGTTATAAGCATTTATGTAACAATCACTTTCATAGTAATTGTAACTTTTAAGTCGCGTTTCCTCAAAACTTGATTTTTGACGACTATCCCTAAGATTAAAAAAAGAAAAAAAAACTATTTGATGGAATGGCTTAATTTTTTTTTACATGCATATAACATCATTATCTAGAATGAATTAATATATTTTAGATTGCTTAATATTTTGAGTATTAATAAGTGAAAAAAAACTTGTATTTTTTAGGGTTTTTTAAATTTTCAAATTTGAGAGTTTTTTTAATAAGGTTTCCTTTGAGTGATAGTTATGTTCTTAATTCATTCTATAGAGTAAAGTTTCCTGATCATTTTAAAGCAAAAATTAGGTTCTTATGTCAATTCAACGTTAAGATATCTTGCGAGAGTGATATGACACCTAAATTTTTTTTCGAAAATTGTGTTATATAGATTTTGCTGTATTTTTTCTTTTATTACATTGAAGTACTTCATTTTATAATTTTATAAAACTACAAACGTACCTTAAAAATATCAGCAAGTTTAAATTAGTTACATTGAATACTTGTTTTTATATGAATTCGGAGCGAGAGCTCTGTTTACATGTTTTTCGGTATCGATCAAGCCCTGAGCCCCCTTAAATGTGTACCAGAGTTTCATACATAATCTTAAGTATTTTCATATGTATACATTTTCCATGGATGATGTTGTAATGTAAGTAGAAATATAAATCGTATGACAATAAGCACACTCTCAAAAAAATCCGTTCATTAAACGTATTTTTCTGTTAAATATATTTCGTTAAAACACGAAATTTTCAGCTTCGTTTTGTCCATTTTCGCCAAAAAAAACCGGTCATGTGCGAGTACTACTCGCACACAGAGGGTACAAAAAATATATAAATTAGTAACTGGGCATTACACAAATATATCATTAAAAGTTGTAATCTAGGCTTTGGTGCCAGTGGTGCATAAAGTACACCGCCCGTGTCTTTACGTATGTCCAAACCGTCCGTGTTTTTAAGGGTTGATATCTCGGTCAATTATCGACAATTTTTTTTAAATCATTAACAACAATCATTTTATACTTCTGCGGCAATAGGTACCCCTATCGCTTGTCAACTCCTTTGCTGAACGCCCGCAATCGAAATTTGTGTGTAACGGAAAAAGGCGATTTTCTCAAAAACTATATGACCTAGCTATAGTTTTCCTGCAAGGTTCAAATTAACTTCTACAACTCCAAATTTTTTCATAATTTTAGTTTCAGTAGATTCGGAAATACAGATACAGAGGGGACATATTTTTCTATTACAATTTCGACGATATCTCTGAAAATATAATACCTAAAATTAAAAGAAATGTATTCCTGAGTTCGGCGTTAAGCTTTTACACGATGCCCCACACGATATAAAAAGAATTATTTGTTTCTCAAGTAAATTAATTAGCCTTTCTACATTTTTCCTAAATATATTTGTGAATGGTTAATAATTTATAAATATGTGGGTAATTAGCCATTATTACTTCAGTCAATTTAAACTTTCCACGTTCCATAGTTTACAAGTAAAATGGCGGTGACAGACGGGCAGATAGACACAGGAGTGATCTTAAAATGGTTCTGTTTTTACTTTTTAAGTACGGAACCCTAAAAATTAACTAACCTAACTTAAAAATTTCCTGAAAACCTCCAGTCTAAATCTTCATTTCTGTCTAATCATACGGGTAAAACTCGTCAAATCCGACCAGTTTGCTGCCTAGTGCTTTTTCGTATTAGAAACGGAATTTTTATGTAGTGCAGAAAAATCGCATAAAAAATCCATATAAAAAATGTATAGTAATAAAAAAGGTTTTTTTATATTATTCTTCCTTTTATTCTTGTGTTTTGGACATTTGAATAGTGACCTATAAAAAATTGTTTAAAACGCGTATTTTGTATATTTTAATTTTGAAATTTGCAGGCTTTACTTTTATTTTTAGATTACAAAATTACTGTTTGCAGAAAAAAGACACAAGTAATAATTAGTATGGAATGAATAAAGTGCCTGAACACTGATACAACAGTTGCATATGTTTATTTATGATTCAATACTTAAAAATAAGAAAATAACTATTTTTTTTCTCTCACAAAAAATACTCAATAAACCATTACTGCTTAACAGGGTAGCAGATTAACTTGCCATGGAATACTTAATGAAATATTTGCAAAATTTTGTCTGGTGATAATAATATTTCTTTTTCTGCAAGCTCGGATAAAACGATAGGCTTCATGATATTTCAAAACAATAAAGTACAGCAAATGTATCTATCTGTATATATCTATACTAAAAAAAGAAAAGAATTTCTCTCTCTCTATGTTTGTGCCACACATATAGGTCTGAAAATTTGGGTGAAGATAGGTCAAGAAAGGTTCTAACGCACATGAGATTGAGATCTTTAAATTTCTGATAATGAGCCGAGATGTTAATTAAAAACTACAAAGAACAGTAATAAAAAAGGCATTATATTTTCAAAAATGGCGCTAAGCGCCTGTTCCGAAAGATCGCTAGCAGTAAAGCTCCGAAGGTCCGAAACCCTCTTTATTTTAGAGCGCATTCCAAAGTCTCATCGATCAAACTGCTCAAAATACGGAAAAAATAAAAATACACGCTTAATCTCGTATTTTTGAAAGACGCAATCTGCGTAAATCATACGAGTTTTAACCCTTTCAATAAATAAATAAAATAAAATAAAATAAATTTTCATTTCGCGATTTTTTCTCTCTTTTGCCGAAACTCGTAACGTAATTTCAAAGATACCGATAAACGAAAAATACCCATTTGAAACGGGCGTGCAATTCATTTTCAAAAATACGAATATTATTTCTTCCAAAAAAATTCGCAAATGGCGGTCACTTTGCACCTCCCGAAAACACTTTTTTTCCTACACTGAAAGTAATTTAGCATTGGTATTTTAACGCATTTTTCTCTTTCTTAGTATACTCCATTTTCATAACCTATAAAAATCTCAAAACATTCGGGTGACTAGAAGTATTTAAAATAAGTATATAAAAACTGCAAAATTTTTGCCGAGAACGTGAATAAGCGGGCGGCTTTGACTTATGTTTTAACGGCTAAATATGTATATTTTTATACGGGCTTCAAAATAATTATAGTTGTAACCTATACATTTCTTAAACAGTTTGAGCAATAAAATCTATTTTCTTTTTAATATTAATTGACAGTAGTGAAAGAGTTTTCTTTCAAGCGCCTTTACCACTAAATATCAATATTTTTTCACGAATTTCTATTACAAGGTACAAAAATATTGCATTTAACTACAGAGATTTAAAAGAGTTTCGACAATGACAATATTTTTTTAACATTTAAGGTACCCGATGACCTTCACCCTTTTTTTTGTCGGCATGCATCATTAATATGCATGGGCGTGGGACATTCAAATACAAACAAAAGAAAAATGCAGAACTCCATGTACAGTCGTTGAAAAAAGAATTTAACCACCCCGTACAAACTCTGCAACAAATTATTGTAGAATAAAGTTACTGGTACCAAACGATTAAAAAAAAGTCTACTTTCAAATGATATATATAAAATTTTCTTAGGGGACCATCTACATATCATGACGAATCCAAGCTTTGTTTTTTTTTTTTCAATAACAATACCCAAGTTTGACTCCATAAATGAATTTGACAACCTTCAATTAGCCAAACTAAAAATTTTCATGAAATTCGTACGATTACTTTAAGAAAAAATAATTACATTAAAATGAGCATATTTTAGGGGCTGTGTCCAAATTGAAGTTTGGTACTCGATTGTTGAAAGACTGCAGCATGACTATGGTACTTCTATTAATGTATTATTTCTTGCAAATACGAGCATTTTACTCACTTAATATGTTTCACTATTGGCAGCCCAAATGTTTCAATAAAATAAGTAAAATAGTGTGACCCCGCCAGTAGTTGACCAAATAAAGTCAGTACTACGGGGTTTTCATTATTATTTCCCTCATTTTAAGTTTTAGAAGTAAGCTAACGCGATTGCTACAACCATTAATGAATGTCCTATAATGGAAAAAAATGAAATCCGCTGAAATTAAAAAGCAACAAAATTAAAAACAAATAAGGTTTTTTTATTGCCATTTTCCCAGTCGTTCATCAGACGAATGAAATCAATCGAAAATCTAATAATTAAACTTTAAAACATAAGCCTTGGGCTGTGATTAAAAATAATTCTTATAAAATATTTGTTGAAATAAGCAAAATAGAAGCACATTATTTTAACTTACCGTTATTATCTCTAACTAATCAAAAACTAAATGTTTACACTTTCTAATAAAAAAAATTCATAAAATGTCTTCCCTTACAGTAAAACACATGAGAACAATGTAATAACAGGCGCACTAACATTAAAACAAAAATATTATGTCTAGTGCCACGTATAAAACGCATTTCGGCCTCAAATGGCGCAATATTTCAATTTGATCAACTACTTTTTGGAAGGGTATCAAGTACTGGCGGCGTCACCCAATATTGTTTTTCAAATTATGCTTTCCTGTGCATCATAGACGGCCCCTTAAACCATCATTTTGAAGATTTTAAATCATAATTCGAAAACTACTTGGAAGAAAAATTTGACATTGAGGGTTCGCATAAAGCATAACATACTAAATATAAATCTATAAAAAAAAATGTGGGTTGCAATTAATCTTTTTTTCGAATATTAATTTCATAATTCATAATTTAAGTTATAAAATTTTTAAAATTACAAATTCAATGTATTTATGTTTGCGTTTTTTAGCATTATAACCACACAAAAAATTATCGCTTTAGGATTATAACTTCAGGAGATATTTATAAAAATATCAAAATGTAATTTAACATGAGAAGCTCTAAATTTTGAATGTTTATAATTCAAAAACTTATCATCCAACTAACTTGAAATTTTGTTTCTAGTTTGAACCGAAATTTAAAATATATTGTCAAAATTCGGTATTACCATTGAAAAAAAAAAAAGCAAAGTGTGGTCTGGTTTTGATTTGCAGATGGCCCCCTAAGAAAATTTTATATACATAATTTGAAATTATACGTTATTTTCAATCGTTTGGTACTAGTAACTTTCTTCAATTATAATTAGATGTAGAGTTAGTAGGAGGTGTTTACTTTTTTCCACGACTGTACGTTCATTTCTCTTTCCAATCTGTTCCCTGCAATCCGTTTAAAAAAAGACGAATTTTTCCTTTGAATAAAATTAATTTCCGTAAGTCACTTTTTGTGAATTTCGTTTTTAAGATATTAATGGGAAAAAAAAGAGAAGAAAGACACTGCTTTTTACAAGTAAATTTCAATTTTAGAGCACGAAAATTATACACAGGCTTCGGAAACATTATATATAGCTCAAAAAATTAAAAAACTTTAGACAAAGAAGTATTATGATGTATTATTTCTTTTAAGTTTCAGTGTATTGAACGGTAGTCGAAGGAAAAAAAGAATTCTTCTTGCAAGCCCTTTTTACTTAGATTTACGTTTAAAAATATAAATCGTACAACACATATTTTAGTTTTATTTAAGGGTATTATCACGGACAATGGGCAACGTCGGGCGGGTCAGCTAGTATATATATATGTGTGTGTGTGTGTGTGTGTTTGTGTGTATGTGTATGTACATATATAAATATATAATAAAATGAAATCACTGCGAAACTCAAAGAAAAGGGTAAGATAAAAATAAAAATGAAAATGAATATAAGAGAAACTATGAATATCTTATAGATTCGTTAGAGAATCTTTGTAAGAATTAGCCATAGAAAATATATGTTATTTCGTCAAATATTGTAAACCTTAAGTCTAAAAAAGGCACTATTAAGCTCCTTATAATATATCCAAGAAATACCAATAGCAGTGAAAGAGATCGGAAGAAGATAAGAGATCGGGAAATAAATAAATTATGATCCATATGTAACACATAAAAACTTAAATAATAAACACCACTCGCCAAGGCAGGAAACCTGTTAAGGATGAAGAGAGATATAAAAAAAGTGTACGTTCCGAGGCCAATGCTTCAAGTAATGTCGAAGTCTTGGCAGGCAGCGAAAAAGGATAATCAAAAAATAAAAGAGAGGGGCTTGTGCTGCATATATATATACCGGGTGAGCCAAAAGTTCGTTACAAATTTAAAAACTCATAAAAAAGAAGAAATTTTGATAAAGGAGTGCAGTTTGCAAGAAAGGGCTCACAAGGTAGTCGGATTTCTTTTAGCAGCAAAGAAAAAAAAAATAAATAAAAAAAGTTAACTCTTTACACTGGAGGTTTCCGCTGCGGTGACATAATCTTTCTTTGCAAAATTTGTTTTAAGCACCAGTAATAAAGGAAACTAAAATGTACCTTATTTAATCAGAGCATTTTTGAAATTGTGTACTTGAACGAAACTTCTTTTTAAAAAGTGGTGCCGATTGAATAAAATTTGTGTAAGAGACGTCGAGCGCAAAGGGTTAAAAAATCCCATATAGAGGGTGCTGATGACCCGAAACACAATGAACAGGGCAACAATACACACCATTCATTTGTTCTTCCAATAACAAACGTTCAACGTGACCTCCAGAACATTCTACGACGCAGCTATTTTTCTGTTCATTGTGTTTCGGGTCTTCAGCACCCTCTACATGCAAGGCTCGCAGCGTTCCTAAAATTTTCGCACTTTGCTACCAGTATTTTAAATAAAAATTCTTCGTGGTAGATTCCTTTAACATCTATAATAGAATTATACAATAAAGATTATCGTTTTAAAATAGTGGTAGCAAAGTGCGAAAATTTTAGGAACACAGCGAGCCCTGTATATGTGATTTTAACTAATTTTTTTTACTGCTAAAATCCGGCTATCTTGTGAGCCTTTTCTTGGAAACCGCACTCCTTTATCACAATTTCTTCCCTTTTTATGAGTTTTTAAAGCTGTAACGAACTTTCAGCTTACCCGATATATTAAATATAAGTATACATTCACCATTCTGTGTATTTGTTTTAATACAGAACTAATAAAAATATTTTATTGACATCGACCATAAATTATACTAAGCAGAAAAAAAATATACCCAAATATTAAATAGAAAGATATATTCTCTATGATAGAAGGAACTTGCTCTAGAATAAAAAATAGTGAATTACCGTGTTTTATTTTGATGCACTACAGAAAATATCAATAGTTTCGTCATAAGTAAAAAAAAAATAAATAAATAAATAAAAAAAAAAAATAAAAAAATAAAACCTGAGTGAAAAGCTCCAAAGAATCTGCTATTAGATTCTATTGATCGTATTAAGAACAAAAAGTAGAAAACATACTTACATTTACAAAAATAAAACTTTTAAAGACTTTTTTTCGATAACAATACGTTTTACTGTTTTTGTTTTTGAAAGACAGAAAAACTTGAGCGAAAGACTATTTTCAATAGAAATAAAATGACAAAAATATGTTCACGCTGCATGCTTCCCTAGTAGAAAGCTAATATTGAGTATACTTTGGCCCAATATCGAGAAAATATTATATTCATTAGAATGAAATAATACCTCAATAATCGGAATTCTACATTTGAGGACTAAGAATGGAAAACGCTAAAAGTACCAAAAAATCGAAAATATATTTTGTACGAAAAAAATGTTTTAAGTGCTTAGCTTAACAAAGAGGAGAACGCTTGAAATACTAACCCTAGTAGTAATAGTTCAAACTAGCCAGAAATTGTACATCAAACATGGCAAATAAGGTGATTTCGACTTATTTTTTCCGTTCTCTTGAAAAATTTCCTTTTTTCAGCGTTTTCCATTCTTAGTCCTCATTTTCCCAATATTGTCAATAATTATTTAACCAATGTCAAGCCAATAAAATCAGTATTGTCTCAATATTGTCATTACATTCGAAATATTTCTAATTTAAAGCCTGTATTTGTTCAATGTTTTCGTTTCAATCAAAATTTTTGAATGTAAAACCAATACGGTATTTTCCAGTGTGTAATGCACACATTTTTCAAAATTTCAGGCCTAAAAATCGGCAATATTTACGAAATATTTCCAACAACTACATATGAAACCTCGTATGCTTTTACTAAGTTACTGAAAAAAATAGGGTAACTCTAGGGTTAAATACTGAAAACAAAAAGTGTTAAACAAAGTTGAAATTTAAATGGCAGATGGCCATCTCTCCTTAAAGCCGAGGAGAGATGGCCATCTAATACAAGAAAGAAAAAGTTAATTTAAATAGCAAAAAAAAAAAAAAAAAAAAAAAAAAAAAAACACATTTCATATAGTTAATTATGAAAACCATATAGCAATTTGTAAAGATACAGTTATATGATGGAAAATGAGTGAGGAAAACTCGAATAAACAAAATTTGAAGTATAATTTAAATCTTTACTTTTCGTAAAATCTTACTACATGCTTGGCAAAGGTCTTGATAATTTGTACACGTTTCATGGAATCACCTCGGGTACCTTATGCATTGTATCCAGACATTCTTTTTGGATATGATATTATTTTGTTTCGCACAACCAACACAGTGATCCTAATCCAATTCTATTTACTCGGGCTCGGTGGAATCTGATAATTTAAATGTAATTCGTTTTCGTCGTTACTGGAATTGTCGTGTTTTTTTTTTTCTCGCGTTAATTGTAGGTTTATTACGTTAATTAAGTTTATTTATCAACTTTATCAATTCCTGTTATGAAAGTTTCCGACGTTTTTCAGTATTTTCTGAAACATATAAATAGTTAAATCTTATTATATTATTATTATTATTATTATTATTAAAATATTTATATTAGTTAAAATTTAAATAATTATATCAATATATTTATAAACGTAAACGTTATATATTTATTTTAAATTTAATTATATTTAGTTAAAATCACCACTAAATATAATTTTGAAATATTGATTAAATGTGGCCATCTCTCATCGATTTCGTGTGGACATCTCTCCTGAAATTGAAGGACTGATGGTCCCCCAATTTATATCATTAATAGCCATTTTACGTCTTTGTATTAGGCTGAGAAGTAAAGATTAGATTATATATGTGCCTTAAAAGTCCATATAGTAATATATATATATATATATACATATATATATATTCAGATAACTAAGTCAAAAAAATATTCAACCACAATTTACATTAAAATTACATTTACTTTTTATAATCGAAGAACACAACTGCACGTCCCAATAAATAAACTCGTTGAACTATTTCATAGGAACAATGTTTATATTGAAATCTATGTACAAGTTTTCGAGATATTTAGACTTGCCATCGCTCTTCTATGGCCATCTATCCTAGAGTTAAGCTAAGTGAAATAATTGAAATTATCTTTTTGGTAAATTATCACCAAACAAAGGCAAAGATTTTTGATTTCGATAAATATTTTTTTTAAGTTACCAATGAGATAGACAGTGTACAACTCAGAAACATTAATTTTATCGTATTGAGACGAATACATAATTTTGAAAGGAAAAAATGTGAATCAGAATTTCTACAGAGTCTTTTTTTCAAGCCCCAGATTTTCGACAGTTAAAATTGCATCGTGCGCATTATACATGAGTGCATATTATTTACGAGTAAATGCAGTATTTGGTCAATATTGACGCTTTATTCGGATTATTTTCAATGTAAAGCGAATATTTGTACAATATTGTAGTATGTGGTAAATATTTCCAATATAAAAACAATATATTTACAATATTGTAGTTTACTTGGAATATTTTCTATATAAAGATAATATTTGTACAATATTGTCGTTTATGGGAAATAGCTCGAATGCAAAGCCAATATTTGCACAATATTGCCGTTTCATTTGAATCATTTTCTACATAAAGTTACTATTTTACTATTATTTAGCCCGTATTGGTGCAACATTAAAAATATTAGCATCAATATAAGAAGTATCAATATTTCTCCCATAATTATTTTATTGGCTTTATATTACCTTAATATTTCTTGCCAATCTTGCGCTAACTTTGGCAAAACGTCAACATCTAATAGTGAAGCATTATTTTATGCCAATAAATTAAATACTGATCCACTACTGGGAAAAGATATCAGCTTCCCTCTATGACTATTAAATTTCTGGTGTAAATGTTATTTTTGGAATGGAAAATATGTTTCCTAAGTAATCATAAAATAATCTGGAAAAGTCAAATGAATGATATAGAAAGGAAAAGTCAAATATAACTCTGAATTATATTTTAGTGTCGAGTACGTTAATTCGTAGATTTCATTAAGGATAATATCAGTTTTATCTCATTTTGATTGATCGTTAAAGGAATTATCTGTTTAACATTACCAATAAAGTTTATATTCAATTTAAATAAGACAAAATTCATGTTATTAGCCAGACAAATCAGGTTCTGGGGATAATTAAGTGCTACTGGTCTTTTTATTACAACGCTACTCTCTTCTTTTACGACAAATGCAAATAGTTGAAGAAGTAGCTATATTCTTTATCATTCCGAGTTTTTCTGCAGCTTTTAATATGAAGATTAAAAAAGATCTTTCTTTAGTGAAACAGTAGTACCCAATTATTCATAACATCCAATTCACCCTGCTTACCATATGTTCTTTTTTTCAGATTTACGTTTTGGTAAACAAAGATTGTTTGTTTGATTCATTGATGAATTGTAAAGAAATAAATCAATATAAAACAGTAATTTAATAAGGATGTACAAAAAAAACCAAAAATAAATAAATTTTTTTATAAAAATATTTATTGTTAACAAAACAAACTTTTTTGTTAAAAACTATTTTAAATAAATAAATGGAATATCAACTGTCAGTGCATATAACATTCACATCACATCCATCACTTGCGAGTTATAAAAAAGGGAAAATTCACTTTTTCCTATGAGAATATGTAGCCATATTTCAATAAATCACAGTTGTGTATCTGTTACATCAGCGTTGAAAGTAAACAAGCTACCAGATAAATTTGTAATAGAATGTTACATGAGGCATTCGATTTTTTTTTCTGGATAGAATAAATTTCCTGTTTTTGAGTCTCGGATAAAAGTTGGTGTTTTAAATTCTTTTATAGTGTTATTGGACAGTACAATATGTTTATACGAATACACAGTTGGCAATTTACGCATTTAAAAATGTGCAAATTCATTTTAAATATTAAATATATTTAAAAATATACAACCGTAAAATTTTATTTATAAAATACTGATAATAAAATGTTTAGAATTTTCAAAGTGGCTTGATTTTTTGTACAGATATGATACAGTCTGTTTTAAAATAGACTGATTTCTTAAAAAATGGAAATATACCCAGAAGTTGACAGCTATTAAAAGTTTTCTGGAAGGAGATTATTGTACGAAGTCGGGAATTTCTTCAGTATGCTTCTTTGTTTCAGTATAAAATGCCCCCAACAGATGGCACTGTGATGCCTCAAACTTGTAAAATGCTGAAAACAATCTTATAAAGATGAATCAAGGATCACTCAATTTTACGATTAATTCTGTTTAAGTATTAAAACGAGAAAAAAAGTGGATTGTGTTTTGTAATTGTAAGGTTATATGGGTTGGGTTGGGTTGATTTTTGACGGCCAATTTTCTACTCCAGAGATATAGGCCCAGGGGGGGGGGGGGAGTGCCCTTCGTGGGGGTCTTTCTAAGGGAACCTAATCCGTATTTACGCATGGAAATCCATGGTTCGAAGAAAGCCACGAAAACACCGAATGATTAAGCCGACGGGCACGGTTGGGTTCGAACCCAGGACCTCCCGTCTACCAGCTTGTAAGGTTATATGAAGAATTTGTACAGTTTGATTTAGTGAAATGTCCTCTGTCAGTAACGTTTGGTACTCGATAAAAGTTAATACTAAAGAAGTCCCTGAGTTCATAAATCAATATCTTGCAAAGTTAATTTTTATTGTTACTTCTGTTTCTTGCTATTCCATTTAAAAAACCGTCAGCCCATGTATGACATCCCTGAACTTTTTTATGTACTGAAAAATAAACTCCACGAAATAAAATTTTATTCATTAATTTTGTTTTCGAAATTTTATTTTTATACTACACCAAAGTATGGTTCATCAGGTCTGTAAAAAAATCCACTGAAAAGCTTCGAAGTAACTGCTAATAAAACCCGTACGTTTGATTAAGCTCACGAAATCGGAGACACATTTGTATTTTGAAAAAACGACGTTCTTGATATTACTCCAATGCTAAAAAAATTATCTCTGTTCTTATTTTCTGGAAATAGAAAAATCTTCCGTGAAAGAAAATACGGAAAATAAATACTGTCATCAAAAGATATTATGCTTGGCTATGTTTCTTTTTGTAGCAAGTGAGAGTTATATGTAAATAAAAAAGCATGTTTTATTTTGTACAAAATATTTAAAATATCAAGAATTTATACAGAAGAAAATTCTAAATAACAGTTCGTTACACTTTACCCTCAAGCACTGGAGTTTGTTGAAGTTACTTGAATTTAATAAAGTCTTGTCGGAAACGGAATAAGAATATCATTTTTATCATATTAAAAGTTTTCATTGGTAAAACATTTATATGTTTTATAATGGAAGAGAGGGTTGATTCAATTAAGTTGAATGAAACAAAGTCTATACATGCCTAATTTAAAAAAAAAAACATGAATTGTTTGCTAGAATAAGCTGGTATACCAGTGGGGCAACTCAAGGTTTTGTCACTGGAATCTTTGAGAATATTTGATGATGCTTTTTTCATTGATTTCCAATTAACTGCAATTCTTAATCTTAAATCGAGTTTCTCAACGAAATGTACAGTGTCAAATGCCTGTACATCAACCTTTCTTATGATACCTCATTCATTGTTATGCGTTTCGTATATGCAAGTAAACATGGATGTTGACATAAGACTTAATAATATATGGTATTATTATTTTTAAATATTTAACTCATGTAAACAATAAAATTCAAATAATTACAGGAATTTAGCCACCGGATTGAAACGTCTCAAAAGTAACTGCTGATACAGTCCGTCTATTTTATTAAGTTCACATAAAAAGATAAAAAACAATTCATTTTAATAAGAAAATAAGTAAGGTATACTCAATACGTTTATATTCGCCAGCAATGTATTCTGCATGTATCCCAATCATGGTCTCATTGGGCATAGTTAAATTTATTTTTTTACTCAAATAAACTGTACCTCGCTTACATGTCTTAGTTTTAATGCTAATTAAACATCTGCCTTATAATTCCCCCCTTTCCTCATGCAGTTAGTTGTGTAATTAAGCTGGCAATTAGATATTAAAATGAAATTTTCAGATCTTCTAATAAAGTTATTTATATATTTATTTATTACATTTATTATATATATATATATATATATATATGGAATAATACGCAAAAGTTGACAGCTATTAAAGGTCTTCTGAAAGGAGATTAGTACACGAATACGGGAATTTCTTTAATATGCTTCTTTGTTTCAGTATAAAATGTCACCAACAGATGGCACTGCGATGCCTCAATCTGTAAAAATGCTGAAAAACCATAGAACGATGAATCAAAGTTCTCAATTTTATAACTTTGTCATTAAAATTTTCATCGTATCTCCTATAGTTTCAAAATACGAAAAAATTGTTAGTTTACTGCTAGGGAAAACTGCAAGGTAGCGCATAGTGTAGCGTTTTACTCTTCGTATACATCACGTTCATGGCTATAGCTAATTCAGCCGCCAGTTATTTGAGGAAAAACGAAATTAGAAGATCACATTGTATAGTCTGGCATTTCTGGTATGCACTCTGGGTGTCCCATAAGTCTCTTAATGTTTAAATAACTCATAAAAATAATTCTTAATAACTGCGCAATAATAAAAACAATGTTTAATAACTCATAAAAATGAAAGATATCACTATATTTAAATGTGGTTTTCGAAAAAAGTCTCTAACTATTGGAGAGGAGGGTGGTGGTTAACATGAAAGATTATTTTAGTTAAAATATTCGTCAGCAGATGGCGTCAGACAAATTTAAATTAATTATGTGATAAAAAAAGTTTATTTTCGTCCTGGTAAAATTGTACGAGCATTTTTTACCACTAACTGCTGAGCGTGTTCCAGGAATTCGGTGTTGTGCGTAATGAAGCGATTAAAAACTCTAATTGTTAGGAAATCTCTTGGATTCATACAGATGTGATGCATACTTAAATTAAAGATGTTCTCATTCACCCTTAAAGTATAATTCTTTGTGGTGTTACACATTAAGTATTTTGTGTTATAAAATGTTTGCTAAGTTTATCTAAATGGAAACAAACATTGTTTATCTCAGAATCATTTTATTTTAATTCGTGCAGCGTGCAGTGTACTATTGACAAATGTTCAAACTAAAATTTTATCGCCCCAAAAAATTATCCTTCATTAGAATGATTATCCCGAAAACCCATAACATATTAACTAGGGCTCGAAAAATCACATGCCCGACATCAGTGTTACTACTTTTTTTTTATTTGATTGGCACCACATTTTTAAAAGGTAAAATTCGCTTTATTTAGAGGTATATTAATTAAGGCGAGTTTTACCATTCCGAAAAAGTGGTGCCAATTTCGTTCCCTCATATTAACTCCTTTCAGTTCTTTGTATTTTTAAAATGTTAATAGACTTTTGGGACATCCGGTATATATGTATATACAGGGTGTATCTGAGAAAGTGGGCAAAACTTTACGAATGATAGAACGCTGGTATACGAGCAAATTTCGTTATAGAATGTATGTTCGGAACGCAAGCGGCGAGAAGATAAAAGGTAGTTTTCCACTGTCCCAGGGCAATGGATTTCTCGAGGTGGTCCCATGGCTTGGCCACCAAGTTCGCCGGATCTCTCATCTTTGGCCTTTTTCCTGTAGGCCATATGAAAGGCCTAATCTACGAGTACTCCATTGAAACCAATATGGATCTAGTCGATATGGATTGCCGTTGTAGCCGGCGATATTCGGGAAGTGCCTGGTGTCTTCGCAAATGTGCCTCAGTCCCTATCCAGCAGGTGTGAAGCGTGCATTACTGGCGGCGGAGGATCTTTTGAGCAATTTCTTTGAACATGTACCCTAATCACATTCCTGTTATTAAAATGTTTTCTGAAGTACCTCCTGTCATTCTTGTGTTAATTCTTTAATTGCGACAGTGGAAAACTATCTTTTAACTGCTCACCGCCAGCTTTAAGACCATACATTCTATGACGAAATTTGCTCGTATAGCTGCGTTCTATCACCTCGTAAAGTTTTACCTCCTTTTTCAGATACACCCTGTATATACACAAATCGACTGATTGTTTCTTAAATTTAATGACAAGTGAATGGTAATAGCTATTAACATTGTTTTTGCATTAGTGTGTGAAGTCAGGAAATTCTTTACCATGCTTCCTTGTTTTTTTCCAAATATCATTGACAGATGCCGCTGCTGGAATAATTCTGCAATCGTACTTTAATAATTAGCAAAATATCTTTACAATTTCAAACCCAATCGCGCCCGTCGGCCTAATCGTTTCGGAGTTTTCGTGGGTTTTTTCAAAACCTTGGGTTTCCAAGGGTAAATACGGGTTAGGTTCCCTTAGAAAGACCCCCACGAAGGGCACCCACCCTTAGGGCCTGTATCCCTCGTGTTGATAATCGGCCGTCACAAACACAACTAGCAACCAACCTTTACAATTTCAAAACGCAAATCATATTTTTTGGCGTTTCGACAGCTAAATACAATGAATGGTAATAACTAAGTGAACTTTCATCTATTTTTTACGCTGGATTGGCCGTTCTAACATTTTGACATGGATTTACAACATCTATCGGTGATATTTTAAACTAAAAAAAACAGTATTAAAGAAATTCCCAACTTTAAAAAATAATATTTTGTAAGAATAACTTAAATTGCTATCAAAATTTATTTATTGTTAATTTTTAAAAACAGTCTGTTACTTTTAGCACTACTTGTATGCACCAAATAATGCAATTTAATAACTGAGTATCGTTTTCTAAAAAATAATAAACAAATGAAACTTGAAATAATCCTTTTCTGAACAATAATCTAGAAACATTTTAAATCAAAGTAAGTAAACCTGGCGTATGATTGAATAACATAATAACCACATTATCATATTTATCTCTAACCACCGGAAAAAGTTATGAGATTTACCATAAGCTTTTATACCGCAACATAAAAATTTAAGCTCAAATAATATTATCACTTTTATTTGCTCAGTTCTAAGAAGCAGTTTACGGTTTTACTACGGTAGAAAGAAATTTTCTACGAAAATAAAGTAATTGAAATTGATGGTGTCATAGATAAAACTAGACGACACTTAAAAAGTCAATAAAGGGTACTCTCATATGTTCCAATCTTTAGTGTCGTTTGCTTTAAGATTCTAAGAGTGCAGCCCTTGTATTTACTTAGAATAAAAATAACTGACACGTGATTTCAGGAAATGCAGTTATGTTGAACATTAAACTGATGAAAAAACGGGATTTTTTACGAGACAATTATTTTTTAAAGGAAGTTTTTGAGAATATGGTTTTTGTTTATATTAAAGTAACGTATCTATTGTTTTTTTGTTGTTGTTGTTTTTTTTACTTCCAAGATCAGCTACATTTAATCTAATTTTTCTTGTAGAAATGTCTTGAGATAAGCTCGATTTGTTACATGAAAGTTTTATCTAATGAGGCAGATAGAATGTTTTTTTCTAGCAGCGTCTTAGAAATACTGCGATAAGATTTTTTTAATTACTTTTCATTATTTTTTATATGGTGAGAATATAATGTGCATAAATTTCAAATATTTAAAAATGCAGAGTATTGCATTTATTTTTTAATTTTATGCAACAGTAGATTTTAATTGTTTCGGAATAAAGATAATTTAGATTATATTGAGCATTAAAATCTATCAAGATTCATAGCCCCACCAGTGGTCAAGAGGTTCTGCTCTTGAAGCTTGTAGATGGGAGGTGCTGGGTTCGAACCCAAGCGCGCCCGTGTGCCTAATTTATCGGAGTTTTCCGTGGTTTTCTTCAAACCTTGCATTTCCATGCGTAAATACGGATTAGGTTCCCTTCGAAAGACCCCCACGGAGGGCATCCTTCCTCGGGCCTATATCCCTTGTGCAGCTAATAGGCCGTCATAAAATAACACAAAACACACACTATCAAGATTCATAAATTTGAATGCTTCAAATGAACTACTTTGATATTTCAAATTAAAACTAAAATGTTGTGGACATCAAAAAACTTTATTCTACATAAATCAAATAAATAGCTATCGATGAAAACATGAAAAACAGAGCCTAGCAGCGATACTTGTTGGGCGATATACAACCAAATCTAATAAGGATCTATTTGTAAAGATCTAAATGAATCTGAAGTTTGATTCGAATTAGTGCATTAGTTCATAAAAAATAGCTATGATAGAAATCGCGAAAAATGCAGTATAGTTGCAAAACCTGTTGGGCGATATACAAATAAGACTAATCAGCACAAATTTGTATCAAGCTCTAATAGAATCTGAAGTTTGCTTAATTTCAGTGTATTGGTTCTTCAGGTAGAGCGCGCCAACAAAATTTTTGTCACAGACAGACTCACGGACAGAGATTTTCTAGAAACGTCCAAATCGCAATCAGGACCTTCTATCGAAAACTGGATGTCGAAATTTTTCACGAATCCAATATTTTCTTCTTGTATAGATAGCAGAAAGTAAAAAAAAAAATGTAACTGGGCGGTGGTTAACTTTTTAATTCTCGCGCCCGTGGGGCAGTTTAGGCTACTTTTTTTTTATTCAGATAGTCTGATTCCCGCCAGTTTTATTAAATAGTGTAACTGGCTTTATTCTCGCACCATTTTATCTACCATTAAATGAGATAAATATTTCTACTTCAAAAATATGGTGGAAATCAGATAATCTGAATTTATTATAAAAAAATTGCCTACACTTATCGAGCGCGACGGTTTAGCGGTTAATGCATACTTACATGCGATCACCTTCAATAAAGGTTCGAGCAAAATACCAAGTTCTTTCAACATCAAAGGAAAATCTGAAAATCAAATAAATTTCTTTCTACGAAAACCGTACTGAATCGAATATATTATCGCCTTTTCAGAAGCATCCTTTACAATCAATTTTATCCTGAAGTTGCTTGAAGATGTTTACTGATATGTTTATAGAAGTGTGAAATATTTTTTTATAACCCCAAGAAAGTTGTAAATTAAAATAAATCGATTCAGGCAGAAAATATTAAAATTTAAGCTGTATGATTCAAATGGGTAAAAAGCAACATGCGGCCAGAAAGAAAACACGTGCAGCATAAAAACACTAGACTTTGTATGGCTACTTTGTGCCATGTATCTGAGAATTGTCATTATCTCGCACATTGAAAGACAAGATTTTCAATTAATATTGCCGTCTTTGGGTTTCTCGGTGATGATACGTTAGTGTTGAATGCAATATACTTTAAGTTCTCGCGAAAGAGATTTATAACAGAAAAGCACTATAAACTGAGATTGTACTAACTTTGATTTAACATGTTGCGGTTGATGCCACAATTCTTTGTACTTTTTATGCTTGCACGATGTCTATTACAGCTTTTGCTAGTACTTTGTGTACAAATTGGTAATTTCAAAAATAAGACTAAAACATAAATGAAATATAATTAATTACGCTGTCATAGCTCCCTAAATACGATCAAATGTAAATGCTTAAGTACATAAATATTCATAAATTAGTACAAAGTTATTTCCACCGTCTTGTCAAGGAAACAAGTTTGTGATTTCAGCGTGAAAAGAAGGCTTCCATTTTAAATATATGCGATGTTTTACTTACTTGAAAAAGGATCGGTTTAATATTATCTGTCAGAAATATCACTGCAATATAAAAAATTGTAGTGTTATTAACAAAGTGTTTTATATTTTGTTATCTGACGCTATTTTCTGAATCTTGTTATATTTCTTGATAAATTTGTATAATATAATTTATATTCATCAAAAACTGAAATTTACTGGAACATGTATCACTTTAGTGATTGTACACTGGTGGAAATTGATTTATGAAAGCACGGTTTATTAACAAAAACTTCTATAATATTCATTAAAAATGAATGAAATTTCATGGTATATACGTAGTATGTATAACAAATGAGTTACAAAAATAAAATTTCATACATAATATTAAACATAAACAAAAATTAAAAAATTAGATTTTCGTAATGCGCAACCATGGAAATTTATTTATGAAATATCACATTTCATTGGCTATTCCGAAGTAATGTGATAAAAATTTGCATAAAACAAGGTAACGTGACATGCACAGTAAACATAAAAAGTGTTATATATTGGAAGCAATACGTTTCAGTCATGCTTTTCATGATGGGTAAACGAAAGGTTTTGTCTGAGGAAGAAAGAGCTAAAATCGATGCATATCTAGAATGTGGAAAGTCTGTTCCGGAAATTAGTAAATTAAATAAACGATCAGTTGGTGTGATATATAAATATAGAAAAGATCTAGCAAATTATGGCAAAAATTTTAACAAAAAGGGTAATCCACGTTTAAGTAAGAGAGAGAAAAGAATATTCTTCAACTTGCACCGAAAGCCGGTCACAGTTCAAAGCAGATTTCTGAAGATCTATCTCTTCATGTTAGTTCTAGAAGAGTTAGGCAAATTTTACATTCTTCATGAAGCTTGAGATGGTCTAAAATGAAGTCTGGTCCAAAGTTGCTTCTGTGTCACAAGCAGATTCGTTTGCAATATTGCGAGAAGTACATGACAATGGGTGACAATTGGAAGAAAGTCATTTTCTCCGACGAAAAAAGATTAAATTTGGATGGCCCGGATTTTTTGAAGTATTATTGGAAGGATCTCCGAAAAAAACCAAAATCTACATTCAGCAGAAATTTTGGTGACGGAAGTTTGATCATTTGGGCAGCGATCGCTTATGATGGCAAAAGGGAAATTGTATTTTTAAACGGTGGCCAGAATAATTTTGATTACAGTTTAGTTTTAGAAAATTCACTTCTTCCATTTGTATGGCAATATTATGATTTAGATTGCATCATCATGCAAGACAATGCAAGTATTCACATTTCAAATGCAATGAAAGATTGGTTTGATGAACAGAATATTGTTCTTTTTGATCATCCACCTATTAGTCCTGTCTGAACCCCATCGAAAACGTTTGGGGGCAGCTTGTTCGAATAGTTTATGCAAATGGATGCAATACACATCACTTGTAGAACTGAAAGCTTCAATCTGTCAAAACTGGAAATTAATTGATCAGAAATACATTCAAAATCTTGTTTTATCAATGCCATGTAGAATAAAAGACACTCCGATGAATAAAGGCGGTTTTACTATTACTTTCGACTAAATGGGATATTTCATTAATCAATTTCCATAAAATCCTTAAAATTCACTAAAATCTAATTTTTGACCTTATGTTTTAGTTTATTAATATGTATGAAATTTTATTCTTCAAAATTATTTGTTGTACATAGCATGTATAATGTATGAAATTTTATTCATTTTTAATGAATATTATAGAAGTTTTTGTTAAAAAACTGTGTTTTCATAAATCAATTTCCACCAGTGTATTACATAAAAATCTATATCTATTATGATAAATTAGAGATTTTGTTTAACGTTTCATGACATCTATATTATAACTTGCTTTATGTAAGAGCATATTATTCATCTAATCAAATTTTTACGTTTGTTGGAAGAAAAATATAGTGAATATTGCTAAATATTTTCTAAATTAGAATATTTTAATTACAGAGGGGAAATGTGAACAGTTTAGAAGGTTTATTAAACTTCTCACTTGTCATAAAATTTTCCTAATCTCTAGACTTTGGTGTCACAAGTAGAACATGAAATGTAAAATATTTCTGCAGTTTCAGTGCAGTATTTAATTGTTTTTTAAAGATATTTAGACTCTATTCAAAATTTTATTTATTGTCTTTTTAACTCTGAACTTTTTGATTTCTGACAGTTTTGTTCTCTCAAAAATCTTCATCAGTTCAGTGATATCGCTAAAGTTAATTTGTGATAGATCATCCAATTTCCATGCCAGATTATTTAATAATACAGACAACCATGAATTATTTAGTTAAAAAAATTAACTTTTTTATAATTAAAGCTATTCAACGATCTTCTGCAACATACATAACTGGAAATATTTAAGTTCAGTAAATATTTTGTCACATTGGTGCTTGTTTGAAAAAATTGTAACTAGAATAAAGCTTATTGAAATTTTAATTAATATTTCCTTTTCTCAAGGACTATCATATGGCAGATTTTAGACAATATAAAAAAATATTATGAAAATGTCTCTTCTGGTTATTTGCAGGATACTTTGTAAATTCTTTGGACTTCAGCAGTCTTTAATATTTAATTTTTAGCATTTATGAGGATGTTATATTCAAATCTGCGTAAGATGTGTAACGAAAAATCCCGCACAAGATGCTCCTTGCTAAAGTTTTAGATATTCTAAAATTTAAAATTTCAATACATCCTTTATAATACTTCTCAGATGTCAGAGTTTATGTTCTTTTCATATCCCGTGAAACAATGCGCTCTTAATTACAGAAACCTTAATTAGAAGCCACCTTATTACAGTTCTGTTTTGCTGTGTCTTCGCTACAAACATTACAGTATTATTTTACAGTGTAATGTAGGGTTAACGTTGGGGCATCTTTAGTTTAAGTATAATGTTGTTTCCTTGCACGAAATTAATTACAGAATACTAAATGTTTCTTTTCTGATTTCAGTGTGTCGTATTTTTAAACATATAATAAATTGAAGGTTTTTCGATTATACTGAAAAATGTAAAAGCTATGACTACATTTTGACAAGCTACAAATTTCCGATGGATTTAATTACTTTCATTTGTTATTGTAGCAAAGCATATCGTATCTTCTATTAAAGATTTTATAATTATTAGAAACTCTGCGTGCGTTTTCATACATTTTACTGAAATAAATTTATAAGGAAAGAAATCTCAATGCTTTTACATAAATCATAGCATGCACAGAAATTTAATTAACATTTGCTGTTGCCAAAATAAACAGAATGCTGAAAAAGTTTTAAAATAAATGGAAAAAAAATTAACCCGAAATGTTGCAGAAAAAGTTAAACAAACGGAAAATATGTTATTTGTTTAAACAGTACTTTTTAGCTTGCTTTTCCAAAATACTTTTTCACTTTTTGATTCTGAATTGTTTAGGACGGAATTTATTGCAAACAATTTGATGACTATATTAGATGTTTTGGTGTGTTGAATAGCACTTTCAGAATTTTCACACATGGATATGAGCCAAAGACTTAGTATATAACACAAACAAACTTTTTACTGTCTAAATTTCATCATTGAAAAATAACTTCTGTTTTTATTTCTGTTATAATTTACATTATTAACAAAAATTCATCATACAAAAATTATTATTCTCTACTTTTAGCTTCCTTATTGTAAATCATTGTAAAGTTTTAAGGGTTATACTTTTTTCAGTTCTGAATTTCATGTAAAATATTTGATATTATTACAGTAGATTGTTCAGAGAAGAGCAGAGTTTAATGACACTTTCAGAATTTTCACGTGGAAATATGCCAAAATCGTAGATGAAATAGACAAACTTTTTATTATCTAAATTTAATCACTCGAAAACAGAAAGTCTTATTATTTCCTCACTAGACACGCATATTCAAGTTTTGATTTGTTTTCCTTAGTAAGTATCACATCACATTATAAAAGTTTAATCGTTCTACAATATTGAGCCAAAACTATCACAAGCTTAAATCCTCAAATGAGTATTTTTGTTTTGAGTTAACTTTGCCAAGTTTCTGTGAATAGTTTTGTGTTTCCAGATGTTTAAATTCCCAGTGATTGGGAATTCCGATTTGCCAAATTTCGAAACACATTAATACATCTCAGTTTCGCTTAGCAGTATAATATTTTACTATTACAGAACATTTTGTTTAATTGCAAAACTAACTTAAACTATTTTATTTTTAAATGCAAATTTTCTTTAATGTATTCTTATTACATTGTTGTTATTCTGTGATTCGAAACGAACTGAGAGCATTTTAAACAGATTTCAATTAACCCTTTATCTTCTGACGGTATTTATAACTACCATTAAAATAACAGATATATAAAATTCATTAAAATATTATATGTTATAAAATTCATTTAATACATCAATTAGTTTTAATACAGTTTATAATGAGTTACAGCTACAATCTTGGAACAGCTACAAATCTTGTTCCAAAACCATTAATGGTTATACAAAACAAAAATATTTTTAAAAGAATGATTTTGAAGAAATGGAGTTTTTAAATTATGAAATAATTCTAAATTTCTATTGTAAGAACATTATATTTTTGCATTTCCTATTTTTACAAAATACTAAGAAAAATATTTAAATTAAAAGATTTGAGTGGGGTTATAAAATTGCAAAAAATCCCTATAAATTCAAATTTAATTAGTCCTTTAAAATCCCTCAAGCATTCTAAAATTTATTAAATGATTATGTAAATTCTTCTAATGTAATTTAAATAATTCACGACAAATGCTTTAGAAAATAAAATTTTCATGAATTCATAATTCAGTACATAAAATTTTTAAACAAACCGACTTTTAATTTGTGCCGTTTAAACTTCAGGTTAACTTTATCGTTCTTAGCCATTTGTGACTCAACAATTCTGATTTGAAAATAAATATTTACTCAGTTGTTAGAATACATCATTTTAAACATCTAAAAAATTAAAAAAATTAGAACCTAAAAATAAAAAATATTGACTAAAAGGTACTTTTTTCACAGCTGCAATAAACAGAAAATTACATACATCTCATAAATAGTGTCAATTTTATAATACAAAATTGAAAAGTATCCGAAATTATCTTTGTAGAAAAATTATTTTTGGACGTCTCAAACCTTTTTAATTTCACAAAATTTAGGAAGCTTATTCTAGCCATAACGATGCAAAACTGCAGAAATGATAAATAAAACTTCCATATGAAAAATGAACTCAGTATCGCCGTCAGTTAAGACTTCTATGAACAATTTACATTAACTGCTGTTTTGGGAGATAGCAGCAATAAATAAGATCATCTTTTAAAGCCTTCTGTATAAGTAGCAATGATTTTTGGGTATGTTGCCGATATGCAACGAGGTGATAGAAAGGGTTAAATCCAGAACGGTAATCAAACGGGTACAACTTAAATTTATTTAAAAGTATAATAACCACCTAAATACTTTACAATCCTCATATGTTATTACTAAGAACCATTCATTGTGTTTAAATCTCATTTTCCGGTTTAATTTTTATAACAAAACATTTCAATTCAGTTATTTAAAGAAAAACAAACTAACAAAATATAAAAGTTTACTTTTAAAATAGACGTCTTCTTTATTGTATATTAACTTTATTGTTATTATTTCTGAGCTTAGAGCTTAAATGACTACAATTTTAGACATAATTCATTACATATACTGATTTTATTGTGCGAAATTTCCATTTAAACCTAAGTAAAGTTTTAGTTTTCTTAAAACTGAAACTAATTAAGAATTAATGCAATGAGATTATTTTAAACCAACGATAACGCAAGAAAATTTTCTGAAATTGCTTTCTTTATTGTACATTTATTTTACGGTATAACAACTGCGATATTTAAAACTTAAATAACTATACACTTTAGCCATAAACCGGCAGATACACGGATTTTATTCAGAAATCTCTCCATATGAACTTTAGTTAAATTTTAATTTTCATTAAAATGAATATAATTAAGAATTATCTCTATGAGATAATTTTAAATCAACAATAACTTTTTTAAAATGCTGAGATTACTAGATAATAACTATGAAATTTATTTAACCGATGCCTCAATTCTCAGAAGTTGAATTTCAAATTATGTATTAATAAGAATGCCTTTAAATTATTTGTATTCAATAGCAAAAGAGTGAAAAGAAGAGTTGGTTTAAGAAAGAGTTCAAAAGCATCGTATATTAATTCACTACGGAAGTTTTAAAAAAAGAGGATTAGATTGTTTGCTGGCTCCATGTAGAAATATTTGACTGAAACATGAAGTCGCGTGTGATCGGTAAACTTGACTGATTAACCAACTGATGAACCAATGTTCTAAGAAATAAATCACAGGAAAATCGCCTGGATCCGTCAAATGTATTGAATATTTTAAAGTACAGACGATTATGGTTTTTAAATCCAAATCCACCGTTATTGGAATGTCGGAAATATCATGGCGCTTAGAATCCAAATATGTTTTTTAATACCTATAGTTCCTAGTAGTAACCTTCGTATTTTTCTCCCGTAGGATTTTGAAGGCGAATGTTACCCTTCGGAAATAGGGGTAAAAAGGTGTCTACAAATTAGTCGGGCAATTTCGTAAGTTAAGAACTTCCGAAATATTAAATGAAAATAACCCTTAAATGCATATGGTATCGTTTTTGATACAATAATTGTTCCCTATTTATAGGATTTTTTATTCACATATTCCGTATTTCCACCAGAAAAATAAAAAAGAAAATTTCACTCCATTTAATAACAGCCATTTCGTTATTAAATAAACCGAAATTTACCATTTATATTTTCTGGTATGAATTCCGATTCTCTGAATTATGAAATTTCGGGAACCCATTCTACCCTATGCATTTAAGGGTTAATTAGTTAAAAGTCAGAGTAGTAGTAATATCGCCGAAGTTTATTCATAGAGGGCATTAGGTGTCATAACTGATGATATCGCTTAGCGAGCGGAGGTGTTATTCAATGGCCACCACGATCACAAGATCTTTCACCGCTTGGGCCCCATCAGTGGCCGAGAGGTTCTGCTGTCGAAGCTGGTAGACGGGAGGTGCTGGGTTCGAACCCAATTGTGCCCGTCGGTCTAATCGTTCGGTGTTTTCGTGGTTTTCTTCGAACCATGGATTTCCATGCTTAAATACGGGTTACCACGAAGGGCACCAACCCCTGGACCTATATCCCTCGAGTAGATAATTGGCCGTCAAAAATCAACTCTTTCATCGCTTGATTTCGGTGTATGAAGTTTTGTAAACGATCAAGTATACAAGCCGCCACTTCCTGCATCCATTCCTGAACTAAAATCAAGAATCTGCATTGCAATTAATTTGACTGATGGAAACATGCTGACAAATCTGTGGCAGGAAATGATTTACGATGGGACTAATAATAGGCTCGAAGTAGCAGGAGTCGTTCGGTAGCTTCATCGCCCCGAGCCCTCCCATCCCGGATTTCGGTGTCTTTAATATGTGCAATTTCCCTTTTAAATTTGTCCGGTTTCAATTTCTGATTGTTTTTTTCAGTCTGGCTTCCGCTAGAATGTCTTATACTCGGGACGTGGCTGGGGACCTATGAACCTTGCTTCCGCACAAGAGTGGGGATAGAGTGGAAGAATAAAAGGCTGCGGACGAAAAGAGGCCGCTCGACGCGGCGGTTGACGAACCCGCCGACCGATTTTTTTTCAGTCTGGCTTCCGCTAGAATGTCTTATACTCGGAACGTGGCTGGGGACCTATGAACCTTGCTTCCGCAAAAGAGTCGGGATAGAGTGGAAGAATAAAAGGCTGCGGACAAAGAGAGGCCGCTCGCCGCGGCGGTTGACCCACCCCCAACCGCCGACCGAGACTAATAATAGGTTCGAAGTAGCAGGAGTCGTTCGGTAGCTTCATCACCTCGAGCCCTCCCTTCCCGGATTTCGGTGTCTTTAATTTGTGCAATTTCCCTTTTAAATTTGTCCGGTTTCAATTTCTGATTTTTTTTCATTCTGTCTTCCGCTAGAATGTCTTATACTCGGGACCTATGAACCTTGCTTCCATAAAAGTGTCGGGATAGAGTGGAAGAATAAAAGGCTGCGGACGAAGAGAGGCCGCTCGCCGCGGCGGTCTGGAGTTACGAAAGGAAGTCACTTCGACCACTTGTGATAATGGTAAGCTTGACCTATTTTTCTATCTTACAACAATATGTATTTAATTTTTTTCCTGCCAATTCCATTCAATAAATCATTCCTTTTGTCCAACTGATTTGTAGACACCCTGAATTGAAAGCTATGTATAACCACTTTTCCGACAACTAAAAAAATGGTCTAATGGTTTTTCGTATTTTATTTTAAAAAAGAAAACGGAAAAGGCCTTAAATTTCAGTTCTTCAAAGTGATATTATGTCCTAAGGTAAAGAAACAATTTTGAATTTCACCTCAATTCGTGGACGCAGTTCACATAATTCACACAATTCATGTGGTTCACGCATTTTTATTAATAAAAAAATGTTTTAAATTCAAAAATATTGATAAATTTGTGACTTTGGAAAAAGATAAAACTTAAAATGTTATAAATTTTAAAGATATGAAAGCTTTAAATTTACAGCTTTAAAAATTTGTTTACCTTATACAGTGTGTTCCAAAAAGATTGAAACACGCTTAAATGTGTTACCTGTTGGTAATACGCAGGTAAATTACAAAAGTGTTGAAAATAAGATAGGAATTAAGATTATGAAAAAATCCTGCCATAAGATTTAAAAAAAGTTACACTTTTTAAATTATACAGCCACTGGCTTCTATAATTTTATTTTAGAAAAATAAAATCGCCATGATCTCACAAGTTAAATAATAAAAATTCTATTCTTCTTTGACCAAAACTCACCGACTTATACGCTGAATTTTATGAAATTTCAGAGTTTTCCAGAAGTAAAAACGGTTAGAAGATTTTTCAACGCCAGAAATCTCCGAAATTTCATAAAATTTAACGTATCATAACGCAGTGAGTTTTGGTCTTAGAAGAATGGAACTTTTATTATTTTACTTGTCAGAGTATGGTGAAAATATTTCTAAACATAACTCATAAACTCAGGGACGGTGTAAATATTCAAAAAGTGTCGACCAAAACCATCGAGTTATACGTTGAAATTTATGAAATTTCGGAGTTATCCAGCATTAAAAATTGATAGACGATTTTTTAGTGTCAGAAAGCTCCAAAATTTCATAAAATTTAACGTATCATAACGCAGTGAGTTTTGATCGTAGAAGAATGGAACTTTTATTATTTTACTTGTCAGAGTATGGTGAAAATATTTCTAAACATAACTCATAAACTCAGGGACGGTGTAAATATTCAAAAAGTGTCGACCAAAACCAGCGAGTTATACGTTGAAATTTATGAAATTTCGGAGTTATCCAGCATTAAAAATTGATAGACGATTTTAGTGTCAGAAAGCTCCAAAATTTCATAAAGTTTAACGTATCATAACGCAGTGAGTTTTGATCGTAGAAGAATGGAACTTTTATTGTTTTACTTGTCAGAACATGGTGAAAATATTTCTAAATATAACTTATAAACCCAGGGACGGTGTAAATATTCAAAAAGTGTCGACCAAAACCATCGCGTTATACGTTGAAATTTGTGAAATTTCGGAGTTTTCCAGCATTAAAAATTGATAGACGATTTTTTAGTGCCAGAAAGCTCCAAAATTTCATAAAATTTAGCGTATCATAACGCAGTGAGTTTTGATCGTAGAAGAATGGAAATTTTATTGTTTTACTTGTCAGAGCATGGTGAAAATATTTCTAAATATAAACCCAGGGACGGTGTAAATATTCAAAAAGTGTCGACCAAAATGATCGAGTTATACGTTGAAACTCATGAAATTTCGGAGTTTTCCAGCACTATAAACGGATAGACAATTTTTTAGTCCCAGAAAGTTCCGAAATTTCATACAATTCAAAGTATCATAACGCTGTGCATTTTGGTCGTAGAAGAATGGAATTTTCATTGTTTTTGTCTTCAAAGCATGTAAAAAATATTTATAAATATAAATTATATTCGCAGGGGCAGTATAAATATTTTAAAGGTGTCCACCATAACTCACCAAGTTATACGTTAAATTTTATGAAATTTCGGAGTTTTCCAGCACTAAAGACTGATAGACAATTTTTTAGTATCAGAAAGTTTCTAAATTTAATAAAATTCAAAGTAAGATAACGCAGTGAATTTTGGTTGTAGAGGGATGAAACTTTTATTGTTTTACTTGTCATAGCATGGAGAAAATATTTTTTAATATAACTTATAGTCCCAGGGACGGTATGAATATTTAAAAAAGTGTTCCTTTTTGATAAATAATGGGAGGATTTTTTCATCTGCATAATTCAATTTAACACTTTACAATTAACATTGGCTACAATCTCCAACATGCAAAGAATTGAAGCGTATTTTACAAATTTTTGAGACACCCTATATATCCTTGCAAACAGTGTTACCAAATTAGCTGATTTTTAAATTCCACTTCTTCAGATTAGTAATAATTTCCCTTTTTAATAACAAACACTCCGTTATTAAATAAAGCGAAGATTACTTTTTGGAAACTATATTAAAATAAATCTGCTCAATTGGCAACGTTGCTTCCAAGGCAAAATTCATAAATGAATATTAATGAACATTTTTAATGAACCATTTGTTTTGTTTTAAAAACACTTTACAGAATAAAAAGATAATATTGCTTCATATTTCCTTCCCTTAAATTGAAATTATATAATTTAGATACATTATTGAGATATGATTTTAAATTCAAATTTTTAGATATTCTTTTGTAACCTTTAAGTGGTTCACGCTTTTTTGTTCTTCACCGATCGAAAATCTATCCCGGAACCAGATGTTGCTTTACTTTCTAATGCATTTTGCTTATGCCTAGATACAGCTAGGAGCAAGCTGTCTTGAATTTAAAACAAGTGAAAAATAAAAAAGATAAAAATAACTCTTTATTTTTATCTTTTTATTTTCTTGACAAAACATAAAATACATGTGTTCGAGATAAGATCCTCACATGTTTTACTCACCAAACTCTTAGATGCAACTTAAATGGCAAAAATATGTTAAATTCTGAATTTTTCAAAAGTCTCGTAACATTTTTTTTCTGTTGCTAGATATATTTTGTAACATTTCTATGCGACTTAAACCTATTTTGGTAGATTAATATAAGTTTAGTATAATACAAAATAGCTTCCAACAGATGACTTTATTTCAAACATTTTTGTAGTTTAAATGGGTTTTTATAATGAGATAGGTAACTTTTTTAAAAAATATATTTCAAGATAACGATGAAGTAAAGAGTTTTTCTTTTTTCTTTTAAAAGCTTTATATAAGTTTTATTCTTCAAATAATTTTAAAATAAATGAGAGACGGAAATAAAATTCTTTTATTTTTTTCATAGCATAAGACTACTTGCATGTGGATGTATATTTAGCTACCAACTTGTACGGTTTATTGTTGACACAAAAACTTAATAGAAATTTTCATATTAATTAATCGTTAAAAATTATTTTGGGCAATTTAATTGGACAGAATTTACTTTTAAATTTTGGTAGCAAGAAAAAACGTAACAGTTGGCAGCTATGATATTAATGACAGTTTACTGTGAAAGTATGTGTTTTAGAATAAAAATCTTGTACGGTACTTTTTCATATGCACTTTGCATGGGATATGTATTCGAATTGTAAATACCATTCTATATATTACTTATAAAAATAAGTTTGGAAGCATCTCAAGCACGGATGATTAAAGCTTGTATGTAAACGTTTGAAAAAAGTTTGCTGCACAATTTATTTGAAAGTAAAATGTTGTTATAATTAATTCGAAGTAAACTCAGTTCGGGTAGCGTAGTCCAATTATCTTGTTTTATCATTTATATATGGGCATTCTCACAATCTATTGACTTTCATGTCCCTGAATAACAACTTTTTGTGTTTTTGTTTTTTTTATTTATTTCATATACTGGGGAACATCCCATTGCATGATTGCATAACAATATTAACGAGATAAATAAGTTTTGGACGATGTTGGGGGTCCAAATAACAGGAAAACTCCTATACGTCCCGTGTCCCTGATGTTGATTTTAGGTAGCTTTCTTTACAAAAAAGCTACCTATTGCAGCCGTTCGGAGGAAAGCGATTTCAAAAAATTTTGGTATATTTTCATCGATCATGACCCCCAGACCCCGAAACCACCTTCCGTTCAAAATTGATATATATATATATATATATATATATCTGACCTATGTCACACTGTAACTCCCGTAATTATGAACCGATTTCGATGTAATTCGGTGTGTACATAATACATACCAATGTCTCGACCGAGTTCGTTGGCCAGCTTTATCCGCCGTTTTGTTTCAAAATGGCGGCCATTTAAAATTTTTAAAAAAATTTAAAACTTGAAATGTGGTACCAAAAAATTAAAAATGGAAAAATATTTTTTTCTTATGTATTTGACCTTTATACAAAGATTCCGGAGCAGTTTTTGTTTCGTCTATATCTTAAAAAATGGCTGAGTTATAGCATTTTGAATTTCTAGCGTGGCTGACATTTTGAAACGTCCTGAATTTTGTCACGCGATAAAAGGCGTATTTATGAACCGATTTGGATGTAATTCGGTGTGTACATAGTACATACCAATCTCTCGACCGAGTTCGTTGGCCAGCTTCATCCGCCATTTTGTTTCAAAATGGCGGCCATTTAAAATTTTTTTAAAAATGTAAAAATTGAAATGTGGTACCAAAAAATTGTAAATGGAAAAATATTTTTTTCTTGTGTATTTGACCTTTATACAAAGATTTCGGAGCAGTTTTTGTTTCGTCTATATCTTAAAAAATGGCTGAGTTATAGCATTTTGAATTTCTAGCGTGGCTGACATTTTGAAACGTCCTGAATTTTGTCACGCGATAAAAGGCGTATTTATGAACCGATTTGGATGCAACTTCGTTTATACATAGTACATACCAATGTCACGACCGGGTTCGTTGGCCAGCTTCACCCGCCATCTTGTTTAAAAATGGCGGCCATTTAATTTTTTAAGAAAAATTTAAATTTGAAATGTGGTACCAAAAATTGAAAATTGAAAAAATATTTTCTGCTTATGTGTTTGACCTTGATAAAAAGATTCGGGAGCAGTTTTTGTTTCGTCTATATCTTAAGAAATGGCTGAGTTATAGCATTTTGAATTTCTAGCGTGGCTGACATTTTGAAACGTCCTGATTTTTCTCACGTAATAACAGGCGTATTTATGAACCGACTTGGATGTACCTTGGTGTGTACGTAGTACATACAAATATCTCGACCGAGTTCGTTGGCCAGCTTCATCCGCCATCTTGTTTCAAAATGGCGGCCATTAAAATTTTTTTTTTAATTAAATTTAAAATGAGATACCAAAAAATTGGAAAATGAAAAAGAGTTTTTTCGTATGTGTTTGACCTTAATACAAAGATTCCGGAACAGGTTTTGTTTCGTCTATATCTAAAAAAATGGCTGAGTTATAACATTTTGAATTTCTATTGTGGCTGACATTTTAAAACGACCTGATTTTTGTCACGCGATAACAGGCGTATTTATGAAGCGATTTGAATGTAACTTGGTCTGTTCATAGTACATACCAATGTCTCGACCGAGTTCGTTGGCCAGCGTCATTCGCCATCTTGTTTCAAAAGGATTGCCATTTTTTTAAAAAAATGTAATTTAAAATTTAAAATGAGGTATTAAAAAATTGGAAAATGAAAAAGATTTTTTTTATGTGTTTGGCCTTGATACAAAGATTCCGGAGCAGTTTTTGTTTCTGAAAATTTGTTCTTTTGTTGATATCTTAAAAAATGGTTGATTTATAGCTCTTTGAATTTCTAGCATGGCTAACATTTTGAAACGATCTTGTATTTGTCAGGCGATAACACGCGTATTCGACTATTTCGATGTAAGAAGGCATGTGGATAGTATACATCAACACCTCGACCAAGTTCGCCGGCCAGATTTATCAGCCATCTTGTTTCAAAATGGCGGCCATTAAATTAAAAAATATATACAGGGTGATTCAGCTCGTCGGTGACAAACTTTAAGGATCGATAGAGCACACCTAGACGAACATTTTTGAATAGGGAATGTAGGGTCCCTGACGCGATGGTATGGCGCTAGGCGCTTTCGAAAATTTGGGTGCCGAAATTCGAAACGTCATAAAAACTAGGGAAATGGTTAGATTTTCTTGCTTGTTGCGTCGAAATGATTCTGTTTGTTTAGACTTTCTTCAGTATCAATTTGATAAGCGTATCTCTTAAAACATGGATAGGGGGCGCTGCAGACTTTGGAGAGCTAGACAACAACTTTAAGCCCGTTATTTTGATAATTTAACACATGCTCGCCAAAGTTTATACTCTAACTTAAAGTTTGAACCCAAAAGTAGAGCCCTGCAAAAAGCGTAAGTGCCGGAATAAAATGTCAAAGTACAGGGTGGTCGAAACTCGAAGGCTCCTAGGAGATAAACAAACAGATTTCTTGACTTATGGCATGCATTTTCATGATTCTGTTTGCTGGGGCTCTCTGAAACTCAGTTGAACGGTACAAAAAGAAACATCGATAGGGGGCGCTTTGGGCAAAAAACATAATTCGTTGACATTTCGGACGCTAACTGGAAACGGGGCGCTACGATCAGTTAGAAACAAAACAAGAGAGTAATTTACTTATCATAAGAAGCTATTAAAACTGCAGTTTGTTTGTTTTTTTTAACAAACATAGCTGGTTTCAATCATGCACAATGCGCGCAATAAAATTTACATAAGGTGCTTTTTGCTGATTTATGCAAAAGATATCGTACCATATCGATATGCAAAAGATACGTAATGCGTAGACGACAACGCGAGATGACGTAGTTGTATGCGCAGACACGTCTTTTGAACGTGCGGTACCTACTTAAGCTTCGGGTTACTTGTCTGCAGATCGGTAGTAGGATGGAACGGTACACAAACTCTAAATTGGCTGACATGCATTTGGCGTATGGCGCTGCTGGTTGTAATGGACGAGCCGCTCAGCGGTTGTACGCCGAGCGTTACCCCAACAGGCAAATCCCCTGCCATGCCTTCTTCGCTCGAGTACACCAGAGGTTGTCCACAACGGGATCTTTCGACGGAGGCAGGCCTGAACGGGAGCGATCAGTGAGCACCCCCGACAACGAAGAGGCTGTGCTTAACCTGGTTGAGGACAACCCAGGTCTTAGCACGAGAGATATCGCCAGACATGTTGGCATTTCGCAAGCAACTGCGTGGCGCATCTTACGTTCCCGGAATCTGCACCCCTACCACATCCAGCGGGTGCAGTTGCTCAGAGAGCAGGATTTTGGCCCTCGAGTGGAATTCTCAAGATGGTACTTGGCGATGAGATCCAGGGATCCCCGTTTTGTAAACAGCATTTTGTTTACGGACGAGTCCACCTTCAGCCGGGAGGGAATGTGGAACGCCCACAACAGTCATGTGTGGTGTGATGAAAATCCACATGAAACCAGAAGCCGAGCAGCCCAGGAGCGTTTCTCAGTAAATCTGTGGGCCGGCATTCTGGGGGATTGCCTCATTGGCCCTTATTTGTTACCTGAACGGCTGACAGGTGGAAATTACCTGATTTTCCTGGATCAAGTGCTGCCGCAGCTTCTGGATGAGGCGCACGTACCCGAAGGTTCGCGTCGCCAGATGTGGTTCCAGCACGATGGAGCTCCGGCCCATTACACGAACGACGTGCGTCTCCATCTAAACGCAAGGTATGGCCAGCGGTGGATCGGGCGTGGGGGTCCAGTTCACTGGCCTGCCCGATCACCAGACCTCACCTGCTTGGATTTCTTCCTTTGGGGTTACCTGAAGGCCGAGGTATACCATACACCTGTCAGCAGTGCTGAAGAACTTGTGGCGCGCATTGTGGCAGCTGCAGGGCAGATCAGAGATACTCCTGGCATTGTTGGAAACACACACTCCTCAATGCGACGGAGGTGCGAAGCCTGCATCATGGCCCAAGGTCGAAATTTCGAGCATCTTCTGTAGTGTTATTTTTTGTAAATAAATTTCCAGTATCATTGATGTTTTTGGTCTAAATTTATTCAGAAGTGTTGAGCTGAGGTAGAAAATGTGTTTTCATTATTACTAACTGATCGTAGCGCCCCGTTTCCAGTTAGCGTCCGAAATGTCAACGAATTATGTTTTTTGCCCAAAGCGCCCCCTATCGATGTTTCTTTTTGTACCGTTCAACTGAGTTTCAGAGAGCCCCAGCAAACAGAATCATGAAAATGCATGCCATAAGTCAAGAAATCTGTTTGTTTATCTCTTAGGAGCCTTCGAGTTTCGACCACCCTGTACTTTGACATTTTATTCCGGCTCTTACGCTTTTTGCAGGGCTCTACTTTTGGGTTCAAACTTTAAGTTAGAGTATAAACTTTGGCGAGCATGTGTTAAATTATCAAAATAACGGGCTTAAAGTTGTTGTCTAGCTCTCCAAAGTCTGCAGCGCCCCCTATCCATGTTTTAAGAGATACGCTTATCAAATTGGTACTGAAGAAAGTCTAAACAAACAGAATCATTTCGACGCAACAAGCAAGAAAATCTAACCATTTCCCTAGTTTTTATGACGTTTCGAATTTCGGCACCCAAATTTTCGAAAGCGCCTAGCGCCTTACCATCGCGTCAGGGACCCTACATTCCCTATTCAAAAATGTTCGTCTAGGTGTGCTCTATCGATCCTTAAAGTTTGTCACCGACGAGCTGAATCACCCTGTATATATTTAAAGTGAGGTGCAAAAAAATTAGAAATTGAAACAGGTTTCTTTCTTAAGTATTTGATCTTGATATAAGGATTCAGGAGCATTTTTTGTTTGTCTTTACCTTAAAAAATGGCTCAGATATAGCAGTTTCAATTTCTATTGTGGGTGACATTTTGAAAAATCTGATTTTTTGCATGCGACAGCACTCCTATATATTAACCGATTCCGATGTGAGTGAGCATGTGCACAGCAATTACTAAGGTCTCGACCAAGTTCACTGCTTAGCCTCATCCACCATGTTGTCTTAAAATGACAGGCACTTTAAGAAATTGCCGAATTTGGCAGCCAAATATAAGTTACTTTAAAGAAAAGCAGCTTGGATAAAGCTGACTAATTTCGCGAAATTCTCATTCATTATATTGATAAAAATTAGTATTGAATCTCCTATATTCGGTTTCCACTAAATTGAGCTTCGTGTGTTTGCATGATATAAGTTGGCTTTTTTTAAATAAGGATTATGAAAGCTACCTCTTCCTCCCGGCACTGGCCGGAAGGACTTTTTAAGTTTGGAGCTGTCTGTATAAAATTGTTTCAATAAAAGTAATTCGATGTAATTTGTTTCCAAAACTGGGACAATTGTTTTATATAAATATGTAGCAAAAAATTCACTTGCACACATTTTTACGGTTAATATTATTTTTTTAACTCTGTCCCTGGGTTTTTCACTCTTACCGTGCCACTTGCTAAACTTATACAGAAAATCACTTCAGATGCAGCCACAGATTTTTTTTCAAGTTTTTTTTCATGCAGAAGTGCGCTAGAGAAAGAATGTCTAAAATTCTTTGACAGGAAATTTACTGCAGAATTTAAATCAGCATTTAAATATCAGTTTCAAGATCGTGGCTTTATTGGTAAGCTCAACGTCCCCAAGGTTTATTCCTGCACTTTTCAAGGTAAATTAAAAAAAATAATAATTTAATCCAATGTTAACAACTGTTTCTAAAAATCAATGAAAATTGTGACTATCACTTAGTCTTTACATGATTTGCCTAAAATAAGTGGTAATTTTCCTTACCATTCCATCCTTAACGTCCCTTTTTTTTCCCATTTCGTTCCTTTTTTCCTATACCGACCCCTCTTTAATACCCCTTTAAGACAATGTTATACCAAAATTTGTACTAAAAATACTACATTGTTATTATTTGAATGATTATTTCTAATTTGAATGTCCTGTGGGTACTATGGAAATTCATTATAAGTAAAAATTTTGAAGAAAATAAAAAGTTTTAGTGGTAAAATGTTAAGGAAAATTAAACTCGCAGAGTTTAATTTTCCATAATTGGCACAGAAAATGAAAAAACTGGATAATTTTAATTTGCAGTACTTTTAGTTTAATATGTAACAACATGAGTGTAAAGGAGGTTTTCTAGTTTTATGAAACAAACAAGTTAACTATCAGAAAAATGTCTATAATATTGGGATCGGGAAGAGTTAACAATGAAAATTTTAATGTGCAATACGTGATAATTTTACCGCAAGTTTTATTTAATGTTGAGTTATGCTGACAATTAATATAGTAACCTGAAAAGAAACATAGCATAATATCTATAGATAAGATTGGATAATGCTGTAAAATCGGGGCATATGGTGAGGAATTATTTTTTCAAAGATATCATACGATTTTTCTCATCCACTACAGAAAATCTACTCGCCGCTGACTCCGGGATATGTATTTTATATGTGAAAATTAGCTTGTATATATTCATTACTTTATCTTCCTATTATTTATTCATTACTTTATCTTCCCATTATTATTTCTAATTTTCTTCCTATTAAGACTAGAAGGGTAGATGTTCTATTTGCGACATTAACCATAACATTGATTACAAAATTATATTTCTATGCAAACATCTTAAAAGAATATAATTGGATTAACCTGATTTTCATTCTATCGATAATACAGAATTGTTTTCTCTCTCTTACCATTTAATTTCTACTAATTTCTGTTTACGCATTCTTACATAAACTTTTCATACAAAATTATTAAGGGATAGCGGTCTTAAGGCGAGATTGCGGCCTGTGATATACTGAACATCCTTTCTTTTCAGAACAAAAATATGCATTTATTTTATTAAATTCTGTCAACGTAGTATTTAATTATGTAATGGAAATTTTTACGTTAATGACAAAAGTTTGTTTTATACGTTAAGTTTGGCCGTTTTGTGTTGCTTGCGAATTTAGGACAGCTATACATTTTAACTTCCATTTATTTTCAGAATTTTTGAAAGAAATGCAACACCGAGATTTTCGCAAATTGTAGAAATTCTGATATTGAAATTAATTATAACATTGTTATAAAATTACCGTTAAATACCGGTATAGCGGCTTTTATTTTTCAAAAAAGAATTTTTTCCTAGCAGAATACTTAAAGGTTAATAGTTAATTTACTTTACAATAGTCTTTATTTTATCTTCTGCTATGTATCTCATGAAGATTGTTCATGTGGCATGTTTTTTAGCTTTTGAAAATTGATTCTGATGTATTTTTTAGCACTGAATCCGAAAATGACCTTAATTTTAAACCATCACGTCAGGAAGTTTTTGAAATCGCAAATTTCAAAATTAAAAAGCTAAAACTTAAATTGATCCCCCTCCTATCCTAACTTCATCGGACCCCCGAGCTGTTTAGCTGTAAGAAACCCAGTATAAGCCAAAAAATCTAATAAATTATTGAATTAAATAAATTAAACTGAATAAAAGAGTCTTACATCTATTTTATAGTATCAGATTTTTCGCTATTTTTTTTACCTTGAAATTTATGATTTGCGAAAAATCTTGACATGATGGTTAAAAGTGAAGGTAATTTTTTGATTCAGCGTTAAATATACATAAAATGTAATTATAAAAGTTAAAAAACACAACCATCGCAGGTTTATGTTATCTAATCTAAAACTCTTTCTTAAACTTCTTGACGGTAATCTATCCGAATTTTTTTGTGTAATCCACTAATATAAGTATGTATAAGATGGTAAGAGTCGAAAATCATAATAATATTGCATTGTCATTTGATTTAAGTCAGTATGCAAAATTTAACTTCGATCTGACATTTGAAAGTAAGTTAAAGATCGAGTACAAATTTTAAACTGGAAAGACGATCATTGCAAGTTAAATAAAACCTTATGAAACTAAGTTTTAGTTAAAAGAAATCATAGCCTCAAATCCTTACAAAATAAAACATATGTTAAAATACAATTATTTTAACTAATCTGCCACTTAACTAATAAAATTTAATCGTAATATTTGTACGATTTCTCTAAAAGCGCAGATACCTTGAAATAAGTTTAAGTACTTTATACACGACTCTTGAAAGCATGGTCGAAATCATCTGTTGTGATATGCAAAAAGTGGTATAAGTCATGCATTTCAAAGTTTCATAACTCGGTCAATTTTAATGTTAGATGAATGGGGCTTTTTTTTGTCTTACTTGTTAGTGTCACAGTAAATATTTAGTAAATATCACTTATAGGACCGGGGGACCGTATAAAAATTTAAATTTCGTAATTTTTAAATAACTGCTTTTTTTGACCCAAATCGCTTTAAAAATAATTCTTTACCTTATTTAAACCATTTTTGTAATTGTAAGTATGCATCTAGGACCAATGATTGCGAAAATAAAGGTCGATCAGGTTATACGTGGACACACTGTATACATGTATTTTTAATTTAGATATAAGTGGTAGTTAAAATAGCTTTTTGAAGTACATTTTGCCAAAAATTGGGAACACCCACCCCGCACCCATTCACTTTAATTTTAAAATTGCAGGGTGTCCTAAAAGTCGCTGACACATTTTTAAATTCAATATAACATCAAGTAATCGTCATACAGGAGTGCGGTTAGGACTAAAATGCTTCTCCTGAGGAAAAGTTTTCCTCAAGCGAATAAAAAAATTAGTTACAAACTTCGATCATAGATGCCTCCACTTTCCCGTATATTTGGTTTCAAACATGCCTTTTTCTGATTTTCAGATTAGTTTCGATTTGGTTTCGAAGTACCAATCTACGCAATTATCTTTTTCGCTAGGAGTCGTCATTTCTGGGTCACACCGTCAAAACTAATGTGAAAAAAAAAAAAAAAAAAAACAGATGTTTGAAATCAAACATGTAAATAAGTGGAACCATCTATGATCGAAGTGTAGAACTAATTTTTTTATTCGCTTGGAAAAGACTTTTCTAGTGAGAAGTATTTTAATACAAATCTTGCAAGACAATTACTTGATTTTATATTGAATTTTAAAGTGCGTCTGGGATCTTTGCGACAACCTGTATATCAGAAAAATATAAATAGGAATTCGACTGCAAATTTATGTCTTTTTTTCAATTTATGTTTAAAAAGCTTAGACGGTCGTTTTCGTAACGAAATTGTATCAATTTCTGAAATTGTCAGTACAATTTTCACATTATATTTGACTTTTTGGCAAATTCTACCTAAGGATATCAAACGAGAAGTCATTTGGTGGAATATATGAAAAATTATGAAGGTTTAGAATTTGGAACTCTTAAAATTACATTCATTTGTAATCGTTGCAAAACTGTTTGCAATACGGCTACATTATAACCATAACTCAAAAACTATTAATTTGTATTCCCATATTTGAATCGCCTGGAAACAGATTTTTATTTTAAAATGTATAGAAAATTTTGAAAATTAATTAAAAGAAAATAGTATTTTTTTTAATAAATTTTCGAAAAAAAGTTAAATGTCAAACCATAATCTTGTTTTTTTTTAAGATATCGCTTTCTAGAAGCTTTAACGTTTAACCAGAAACGTGAAAATCCCGTGCACAATCAGAACATTTAATAATTTACCAAATAGTGAACTTAAACATTTCATCTTTAAAAGTAATGCATTGACAGGACCAATTTTTTAATATAACATCATAAAAATAAGCATGGAATTTCGGAGAGAGAAAATATTAAGGGCAGATGATGTAGACGCAAACATCTCACAGACGTACGTTTCCGATTAAGGGTAAAATATGCGATTAAAAAATTACATCTCATTCCACCTATACATGAGTAATGCTACGTGTATTTCAAATTGTTTTACAAAGATTACAAAGGAATTTAACATTAGTTGTTCCAAACTGTAAACTTTCATAATTCCTTAAACCACTTGAAAAAAACTACTTCCTATTTGGTATCGTAAGGTGAACTTTATACAGAAAATGCCAAATTTTACATAAAACTAACATGTTCGTATTTAAAATTCCAGAAGTTTCGTACAACAGACGTATGAAGACGTATGACCACATAAGCTGAATTTTTTTAACATAAGCTGAATGATGTCATAAATTACTGTCGAATGGCTATTTCGTTTTTTGGGGAGGGTGGGGGGGGGGCATAATTTGGTGATTAAAATGTATGGAGTGTTCACTTTTTATTCGGCCAATTGTTACAATGTGATACATTTGGCCATATGTTACAAAACGTGACAAAACGTGAAAACAAATATAAATTATATCTTGTCTTTTTAAAAATATACTATTCAACGATAAAGTTTTTTTTCAAACAAAGGAAAACTGTCGAGCTGCCTTTTTTCAAGAGCTTTGTTTAATATTTATTTACTTTATTTTACAACTACTCATTGTGGTTTTTCTATTCTGTTTAATTGTACTCTGCGAAAAACATTCTGATTTCACTTTCTCAAATAATTGCTTTGCCAGCGGCACTTAGTGGAAGAAAAAAAATCATTTAAAAGCTCTCTTCTCGAGTTAATAGAGTTAAACGTATTTGCAACAATCAGTTTCGTATGATTGGGCTCTTTTTACATTGAAACGAAATTCTATTTGCAAAGGTTACTTCTTCCCTAACTCTTACATTCATTTCGTGGGCGAATTTTTAAGAGGTTAACAGAACTAATTATATTTGTAACAATCCGCTTCAAGGTTCTTTTTAATTTCAAAAATAAACTTAGAGGCAGTGCTCATATTTCTGCACAGGTAATTGCAAGTTTTACTGGAAAACAGAATTAAAGAAATAATTATTGATTTTATCACATGGATTGTTCAAAATTAATCCAATTAACGAAGATTTAAAAAACAATTTTTGTAGTCATACACAGGGTGTGTATATTTCTGCCATAATTTTTTATTAAAGTATTTCGCGTTATTTAATCTTAGAAAAATACAGGGTGTAAATAAAAGAATATCCCAGTTATAAATTTTATATCAACTGTAAGCTTTGCAGAGTGTTGGTTCAAGGTCTGAAATAAAGTGTATGTATATCAGTTTTAGATAAGCGCATGCGCGAGTACTGCTTTGTTATTTACTCGCTTGCAGTGACACATACGCAAAATGGTGACTCCTGAACATAAAGCGTATTGTCTTCTGCAATTTGCTAAGAATAAATCTGCAATTTTAGTTCAACGTACGTTTCGTGTAAAGTTTAATTGTTATCCCCCATGTGGCAAAACATCCGCCGATGGTATAGGCAATTCGAAACGACAGGATGTGTTTCTAAAGGTAAAAGCACGGGGTTATCAAAAGTGTCTATATAGGATGTTGACCGTGTCAGAGCATCTTACATGCGTAGTCCTAAGAAATCTCTTCGGAAAACAAGATTTGAACTCCAGTTGCCAAAGACGACAGGGTGGAAGGTTTTAACAACACGTTTATACATCGTCCATACCGATTACATTTGGTACATGCTCGTGGGAAGAATTGGACTTTAGGTTAGATGTGTGCACTATAACAAAAGGTGCACCTACTGAACATTTGTAATAAAAACTACACTGGTTATCAAAAATTAAGGAAAAGTCACAAAATGCTAATTTTGAAATACGTGAACACTCAAAAGGAAATAATATAATTCGAGTAATTACTGTCTCTACAACACAGCTAGCCCATATAACATCTCATTCATGTCACACATGGTCACAAGTGTCACAGTCACTACAGTGAAGCAAAGAAATAGGAAATTCCATACATCTCATTATGAGTCTCAAATGATCACTATATGTGACTCCACTGAGAAGTCAATGTGACTGCTTCTTTGTGACGAGTCACCAGGTGACTTTACAATGTAGTTAAATTGTGACTCTCGTGTGACTGTCATTTTGAGACTCAATTTCATAGTCATCATGAACGTTGAATTATGATAAGTCACCAAATAATATCATATTATAGTCACATGGAGACTTTTCCCAAAAGAGCACAATGGTGACTTGACAGTAGTCTCTCTGTCACCTGAAAGTCATCATGTGACTTTAATGTGACATTATTTGGTAACTTATCACAATGCAGCGTTCACGATGACTTTGAAATTGAGTCTACAAATGACAGTCACATGAGAGTCACAAAGTAACTACATTGTAAAGTCACATAGTGACTCGTCCCAAAGCAGCAGTCACAGTGACGTCTCAGTGGAGTCACATATAGTGATCATTTGAGACTCATAATGAGATGTATGGAATTTCCTATTTTTTTGCTTCACAGTAGTGACTGTGACACTTGTGACCATGTGTGACATGAATGAGATGTTATATGGGAGTTGTAGAGATAGTAATTACTCGAATTATATTATTTCCTTTTGAGTGTTCGCGCATTTGAAAATTGGAATTTTGTGACTTTTCCTTAATTTTTGATAACCAGTGTAAATTGGTTGACCGTCAATTTGCTGTATCATTTGTTGTAAAGAGTCTAAATTAAACTGATATAATATATCATTGAAACTGGGACATTATTTTATATTCACCCTGTATTATAAATCCAGCAATCCAACGCGGTGATTACGAATTCTGTTATTTAAATATTAAATAAAAATTTTCTAATGTAAAATAATAGCGTCAGAGTGCTTTGAAACTCCTAAAAATGTATGCACATTGACTATATAATATATGATAAACTGATATTTTATTTTATGCACCAGTTTATTACTTATTCTATATTATTATAAATTAGCCTCTTTTCTATGATGATTTCTTAATAAAATTTAAAGTAGTAAATAAAATAAATAAAGTAAGACAGATTTGAATACATTTTAAAATAAAATTAATAAAAATATTAAAAAAATAATAAAAACATTAAAAATACATTTAGTATACGTTTCGCCAATCGACCGCAAGGCCTTATCAATAAAATTTAACCATTGTAAATGAAACAACAAGATACATCAAGTGCAGTTGAATGTCACGGTAGAATGTTCCTAGAAGGCTGGTTTACTCAGATACGATCGCCGACACTGAATAAAGCCTGTTCCATTCCTGGTGAATATAGTCTGTTTCTAAAAAAAAAAAAAACAAAAAAAACATGGATTTTAACTGTATTTTATTTGTCTTGTTTGTTTTACAATAGTTAAATTGTACTGATGAGGCCTTGCGGTCGCTTGGTGAAACGTATAATAAATGTTTTTTTAATGTTTTATCTTTTTGTTTAACCTTTTTATTAATTTTATTTTAAAATGTATTCAAGTCTGTCTTAATTTACTTATTTTATTTAGTCTTTTAAAAATTTCAAATTCAGATGTTAAATTTCATAATGAAAATTTAAAGTAATCTCAATTACTGGGTGTTCCAAAAAATGTAGGTAACGGTAAATACTAATGACGCTCACGTTCTCCTTTTCCATTCAGATTTAATTCTGAAACCAGAAACAGATTCGAGCGAAGGAAATCTACTCTAAAATATTACTGGAACTTGTAAAACGTAGTCGAATTGTAGAGACAGTTCATGGAAGTGTTAAAAACAGATCCTCATACGTGTCTTACAATTGTTAGAATTAGATATCCTTTTGAAACAGATGTAAATGTTTAAAATATTCACAAACAAAGTTCGAAAAGATAGCTGTCATATACAAACACTGGAAATAAATAGAGGTCTGGTAGATCTGTTTGGCAAGCTGCTGGCAAAGTAGCACTTTTAAAGTCAAATGTTCATCGGATTATAAAGAGCTTACTTGGGAAAAATTACAGTCCTAGATTTGTCCCCGCTCTAGATGAAGATGATCTGTATGTCACAATCTATATCGTTATAATAATGTAAATTAAGCAGTCGTATGTTTTAAAAAAATGAGATTGGAGCTATCATTCGTCGTGAGAAGGAAAGTGCAATGTAAAAATATTTAGGCTAGTGGTAACTATGAAAACTTTATAGGTTAGTAAAACGTAAGATACAACTTATTTTTAAGTGTTTTCTTGATAAAGAGTTTTACTCTGCTACTTCGTCTGTGTTATTTTGCTGTTTATCCATCCTCATTTTAGCAAAAACTTCTGTGATAGAGGAAAAAGCTCGTCATTTTTTAACTCGGTGCACAGAAAAATATTTGAAACATTTCAAATAGTGCATGAAAATAATTCGCCAGGCCTGGGTAATTGTTGGTTTCTTATGAAAATGCTGTTTATCTACCATGTGCTTTTAAATTTAACTGGAAAAGAAAATTGTTTTCTTAATTCCTTTCAAGAATAGATGCATGTTTGTCGTTAAAAATACTATAAAAAAGTGCAATGGGATTTTGTAATGTTTCCTTATTTTAGAAGTTATTGAAACATTTTAACTATATTAACGCAATGGTACTTAAAAGTACAGATTCAGTTTTCAGCTCTAATTAACGATTTTATTAAATTTAATATTGTTATTGTATAAATCTTGTAACAGGTTTTTATAACATCAGAGAAAAAAGTTATGTGAAGATTTGAAGGGTTCAGGGGGAAAATCCTTAGGTTTTTCATGAAATTGAATTTTCTGCATCATGTTATTACTCATGACAAAAACTTTACCGGTATACTATAATTTATTATTAAAAATTATAATTTTTTCTAGACTCTTTACTTTTTATTTATTTGAAACTCTCTGCAATGTTATATTTATACAACAATATTGATATTTGAAATTATTTTCCAGATACATTTATTGGCATACATAATTTTTTATTTAATTTTTTTTTTATTTATTTTTTACTATTTTCACGAATATTAAAATACACTGAGTCATTTCTAGTAAAATTGAATTAAAATTTTCGTATTCACTTCCATGTAATATTTTTGAGATATTTTAGAGACAGTTAATTAGGATGCATTAGGAATAAGAACAAAAATCTTATTACCAAGAACGAACTTCGTAACAAGAGAACATTTCATTGATGAAAGCTTCTGTCAACTACTTACTTTTAGCTAAACAACCCAAAGCAATTTTAAATAATATCATTGATATCAGAAGATCGTCTGTAGTTCATAAAAATGGCTCAAACTTATGTGAAGAGTCCGGGAGAAAAATCACTTCACTTTTTCATGAAGCTGAATTTTTTGTATCATATTACTGCTTATGAAAGAGACCATGACGGTATATGTCATTTTCTGTTCAAAACGACGTCAATTTAGGTAAAATGAGCCATGTGATATCCATTGCCATTGAAGAACCACAGCAGTCTTAACTTTGATTTACTAGTAAATATGGTCTGCCATTAAGAGATGTGTGTTTCCTCATTGATTCTTTAAATTTGTTTATCTGAAACTAACAGTAATTTCATAGTTATACAAAAAAAATCTAATGTGACAGTATATTAGAGGGACATTTATTGCCTTGTATAAATTCCTTATTTAATATTTTTGTAAATTATTTTCATGAAAATTAAAATATTTTCAGTCATTTCTAATAATTTGAATAAAAGTTTTGTTTTCCTTTCCATTAAACATTTTTCGAGATATTTAAGACATATCTAATTAAGAAGTGTAACAAAAAAGAAAGAAAATCTCTTATAACAAATTTCCTGACAAGAAAACATTTCATTGATGAAAACTCTTGACGTCTATTTACTTTAACCTAAATAAACCAAGGCAATTTAACCCATTTGTGCCTGAATTTTTATTTTTTCAAATTTGTTGGTAATATCACTATAAAATGTTGCAAAATGAACTGAATAATACAAAAAAAAAATTACGCTATTTTTTTTTTTTTTTTTGTATTTATTTGATAATGTAAACGTACTAAACATGGGATTATGCATAATATTTGAAATAATATAATATGCATAATTATATGTTTTGTCTATATTTATATAAAATAAACTTTTAAATTGTATATTATATACTATAATTTGTATTTTTATGAATTATTAAAAAATATAGACATTTCTTTACAGAGACTAATAACATTATATGTATTAGTAATAATAAACTAAGAATAACAGTTTTTGAGGCTTAAAATCATTTTGTTTCATAATTATCTCGAAAAGGACTTTAGATAAATAACTGTCCCTTAAATGGGTAATAAAAGTTTGTACCCATTCGTGCCTAGCGCCTTATATTTTTTACGTTACAAAAATGCATAAAAATAAGCTTGAACACATAATTTCACAATTTAAAAAAATTGCGTATTACAAAGAAGTCTACAAGCTACGATTATGACTTTTTTATTTAGATTACTAGGGGGTTCTGCTCCCTATGAGCTACGCTCGCCAACCCCCGTTCAGGCACACCAAAATCCAAAAAGCACGCTAATTTGATCAGCTTTAAAAATATTGAATTAAAAGCAAAACAACAACAACAGAAAAAAAAAAACAGTAGCGGTCTCTCTGTAAACGGGTTTCCATTCGTTTTCCTTGGATTGGGGTTTTTTAAGACCAAATCTGCTGCTGTTAAGAGATACAATGGCTGTTTTCGTATTTAATTAAAAAAAATAGTTAAACATTTGAAAATAAACTAATGTAAAATGAATTAAGTAAACAGTGTAATTGCCTCCCGGTATTTTTTAACAGCGCTATAAGATAGTTCTTTTAAGTAATTCATTTTAAATGTACCGTTATAAATCTGACGTAATTTACACCAAAGTTTTGTTTCTCTTATTAATATTCACGTGAAAATACTTTTGTTGTTAGAAGGAAATATTATTTGCGCTGTCTTCGAATTCACGATAACAGTTGAAAAGATCATCTCAAAATATCAAATAAATGTCTCGAGCAAATAATTTAAATTGTTTTGCCGTATTTTTTGGCCATTTTAAATATGACGTAATTTCCTCCATTTACAAGTTTTAACGCATAATAATGATTTTTTTATTTTAATATTTTGTTTCTCTTTTAAAATTCAAGTGTAAATATGGTTCTTATGACGTAATTTTCCTGCTTGTAGCATGTAATCATTTAATTCTAATTTTAAAGGGGTTTTTTTCTGTTTATAATAGCCACATGTAAATAAATTTTTAATTTGAAGTAAATATTATTCTCTGCACTGTTTTAAAAACTGTCAACAATTTAAAATATAATATCCTTTTCTAAAATATGTAAAAAATATCTCTGGAAATGCTAAAAATTTGAATTTAAAATGGAAATAAATCCTCAAAAAAGGAATGAAATAAAAAAGATAAATGCAGTCTGCACAACGAGAACTTCTCGTGTATAAAATGATCTAAGAATGATTAAATTCCTATGTATAGTTTTTGCTCCTATAAAACTTTTTTAATGGAAAGACTTTGACCAACTTTAACATTAAATATATCTTAAAATAATTATTCGATTTGAAAACTGTCTGCATCAGTGTGTTTATCAAACATTTCTCTATAAAACCACTGATTTTCATATTTTTGTATGCAACAGTTTTTTTAATATTAACGAAGAAAGACCATGCTTAAGCATTCAAATTGGAAGTCGATCTACCGGGAATATCTACGCAGATTTTCATTGGTCCATTTCCAAATCAAAACTCTTTTTTATATATAGAAGGATTGGTAGAAAAAAAACAAAAATAAACTTGAAAATGAAAAATCTATAAACTCCGAAAAAAGCCTTCATTTTAAGCAAATAAATACCCGTCTTATGCTACCATCTTTCGGTAACAGATAAAGGCATTTATAATCATTTCATACAATTTTCATGTAATAAAAAAGAAGAAAAAATTATACAAATTTATTAAAATTCGAAGCGTCTCAAAAATGGGACGCTAGGCATAAAGGGGTTAAGACATAGCTGCCAACGTCAAACTAATCTTCCGTAATACTTGTGTTAATTTGACCTTGGTTTAATACGTTTCAAACCAGAATTTTTTTTAAGAAATGAAAATAAGTATATTCCATGTAGAAACCTGGAATTAAATAAATAAGCATTCATTAAATAAATTTTCTGGTTCGAAATGTGGTTAACCTGGGTTAAATTAATCCAGACATTACGGAAGATTAGTGGAAGGTTGGCAGCTATGGTTAAGATAATATCATTGATATAACAAGTTCGTCTGTATTTTGTGGAAATGGTTTAAATTTATTTCAAGAGTCAAGAGGAAAAATCCTATACTTTTCATGAAATTAAATTTTTTAATCATGCTATTGTTCATGAGATAAACTTTGACGGTATCTTATCATTTTCTACTCAAAACCACACCACGTCAATTTAATTAAAATTAGACTGTTGTGGTGCGTTCCCTTTGAGGAACCAGTCTCTACTTGGATTGGCTTGTAAAAATTGATTGCCATTGACTAATGAATAATTCGTATTTATTGTTTATTTTCTATTTATCTGAAACTATCAGTGATTTCATATTTATACAAAAATATTTCTAATTTCAAAAAAATGTAGAGTTACATTGATTGCCTTTTATAAATTCATTATTTAATTGTTTTTTAAATTATTTTTAGGAAAATTAATATATTATTTGCTATTGATAATGAAATTGCATTAAAAGTTTTGTTTTCCTTTCCATTAAGTATTTTTCGGGATATTTCAGAGATAGCTAATTAGAAAGTGCAACAAAAAACAGAAAAAAAAATATTATTACGAAGAACAAATTTCGTGACAAGAAAATTTTTCATTGCTGAAATCTCTTGACATCTATTTACTTTTAGCTAAGTGACCCAAGGCAATTAAAGATAATATCATTAATATCACAAGTTCGTCTGGATTTCGTGGAAATGGTTAGAACGTATTTGAAGAGTGAAGAGAAAAAATCATTTACCCTTTTAATGAAATTAAATTCTTTGAATCATGTTATTGTTCATGAGAGAAACTTTTACGATATTCTATGATTTTCAATTGAAAACAGTGTCAATTTAGTTCAAAGTAGCCTGTTGAAATGCGTTCAATTTGAAGAACCAGTCTCAACTTTGATCTGCTTGTAAAAATGTGTTGTCATTGACAGATGAGTTTTCCCATTTATTATTTATTTTCTATTTTCTATCTGAAACTCTCAGTTATTTGATATTTACACAGCAATATTTATAATTTGAAAGTATTTTACAGATGCCTTTATTTCCCTATATAAATTCTCTTTTTTATGTACTTTTTAATTAGTTTCATTAACATTTATATTCTCTGATCCATTGCTAATAAAATTGAATTAAAAATTTTGTTTTCATGTCACTTAAGCATTTTTAGAGATATTTTAGAGATACCTAATCAGGGAGTATATCAAAAAAGAAAAAAATATCTTATTACAAAGAACAAATTTCGCGACAAGAAAATATTTCATAGATAAAAACTCTTGATGTCTATTTACATTTAAACTAAATAACACAAAACAATTTAGGGTAATATTAATATCACAAGGTCGTCTGGATTTCGTGAAAATGGTTTGAACTATTTGAGGAGTACAAAGGAAAAATCAATTATTTTTTTATGATTTTTTTTTTGTATAATGTTACTGTTCATGAGAGAAACGTTGACGATATCTTATCGTTTCTATTCAAAATTAATACAATTTAATTAAAATTAGCCAGATTAAATTCGTTGCCGTTGAAGAAACACGCCAGTTTCAGATTCGATGTGCTTGTAAAAATTGATTGTCATTAACTGATGTGTTTTTCAAATTGATTCTTTAATTTCTATTTATATGAAGCTGTCAGTAATTTGATATTTATACAACGATATTTATAATTCGAACGTAGTTTACGGATACATTTATTGTCTTGTATCAATGCCCTATTTAATACGTTAAATATGCACGCCAGAAAACACAATAGAAATACACTAGTCTCGCTGTGGTTTCATGTAAAAATTGATTGCCATCGACTAATGTGCTTGTCCCATTGATTCTTCATTATCTGTTTATATGAAACTGGCAGTGATTTGATATTTATACAAGAATATTTATAATTCGAATGTATTTTAAGGGATACATTTTTTGTCTTGTATAAATTCCCTATTTGATATATTTTTTCATGAACATTAAAATTATTTGAGATATAGATAATAATACTGAATTAAAACTTTTGTTTTCATTTCCACTAAACATTTTTTGAGATACGTTAGAGATAGGTAATTAAGAAGTATTACATATAAGAAAAACATCTTGTTGCTAAGAACAAACTTCGTGACAATAAAATATTTCATTGATGACTGCTACTTACTCTTGATGACTGCTTACTTTTAGCTAAATAACCCTAAGCAATTTCAGATAACATCATTAATATAAGAAACTTCTCTAGATTTCGTGGAGATGATTAGAACTTATTTAAAGAGTTCAGAGAAAAAATCACTTCTCCTTTCATTAATTTAAATTTTTTTAATTATATTATTTCTCTTGTGAGAAACTTTGCGATATCCTATTATTTTGTGTTCAAAACAACGTCAATTTAGTTAAAATTAGCCAGTTGAAATACGTTATTGTTGATGAACCACGTCCGTCTCAAATTTTATTTGTTTGTAAAATTGATTGCCATTGACTGATGTGTTTTCTCCCACTTATTCTTCATTTTATATTCAATTGAAATGGTCAATAATTTGATATTTATACAACGATGTTTATAATTTGAATGTATATTACAAATACATTTATTTTCTTGTAAAAATTCCCTATTTAATATTGTTTGTAATTATTTTCACGAACATTAAAATACTCTGAATCTTTGCTACTAATACTGAATGAAAAGTTTTGCCTTCATTTCCATTAAACATTTTTCGAGATACATTAGAAATAGCTAATCAGGAAATATTACAAATAAGGAACAATCTCAATTCTAATAACAAATTTCGTGACAAGAAAATATTTCAGTGAGGAAAACTCTTGAAGACTATTTACTTTTAGCTAAATAACCCAAGGCAATTTAAGATAACATCATTAATATCAGATGATTGTCTAGATTTCGTGAAAATGGTTTAAACTTATTTGAAGAGTCTAGCAAAAAGATAACTTCACTTTTTACGAAATTGTTTTTTGTATCATGTTATTCCTCATAAGAGACACTTGAAGCTATACTATCATTTATCAGCAAAAAGATAACTTCTCTTTTTTACGAAATTGTTTTTTGTATCATGTCATTCCTCATAAGAGACACTTGAAGCTATACTATCATTTATCAGCAAAAAGATAACTTCTCTTTTTTACGAAATTGTTTTTTGTATCATGTCATTCCTCATAAGAGACACTTGAAGCTATACTATCATTTTCTTTTCAAATGAAAGTTAATTTGGGTAAAGTTAGTCAGAAGAAAACCGTTGCAATTGAAAAAGAACATCAATCTCAACTTGATTAGTGTGTAAATATTGTTGGCATTGACTTTTCTTTTTCATTAATTCTTTAATTTCTGTACCTGAATCTGTTAGTAATTTGATATTTATACAACAATATTTATAATTTGAAACTATTTTACAGAATCATATATTGCCTTGTATAAATTCCCCATTTAATATATGTATATATATATATATATATATTTTAGTTTCATAAATATTAAAATACTCTCACCCACTGCTAATAAAATAAAATTAAAATTTTTGTTTTCATTCTCATTATACATTTTTAGAGAAAGCTTAAAGATAGCTAATTAGGAAGAATAACAAAAAAGAAAAAAAAATCTTATTACCAAGAATAAATTTCGTGACAAGAATTGGTGAAAGCACTTGGCAACTATTTACTTTTAGCTGAATAACCCAAGGCAATTTAAGATAACATCATTAATATCAGAAGGTTATCTAGATTTCGTTGAAATGACTTCAAGTTATTTGAAGAAGTGTAGGGTGTAAAATCAGTTCGCCCTTTTTATGAAATTGAATTTTTTGTATCATGTTATTCCTCATGAGAGGAACTTGAAGGCAGAATATCCATTTCTGTTCAAATCAATGTTAATTTAGTTAAACGTAGCCAGAGAAATTGTTACCATTGAAGAACAACGTCAGTCTCAACTTTGATTAGCAGCCATTGATAGTAAAAATTAAATTAAAAGTTTCGTTTTCATTAAACATTTTTCGAGATATTTTGGAGATAGTTAATTGGGAAGTATTACAAATAAGGAAAAAACCGCATTTTTAAGAACAAATTTTGTGACATGAAAACATTTAATTGGTGAAACTGCACACGACTTTTTACATTTAGCTAAATAACCCAAGGACATGTAAGATGATATCATTAATATCAGAAAGTCTTCTAGATTATGTAGAAATGGTTTGAATTTATTTGAGGAATCCACGGGTAAAATAATTCTACTTTTTCATGTAATTGAATTTTTTGATGATATTATTTAAAATTTTACAAAAACAACATATCAAAATTAACATATAATGCCTCTGAAGTTCTCGAGTTACACTTTGACAGTATGCTGCCATTTTCTATTCAAAACAATGTCTTATTTAGATAAAATTAGCCGGAAGGAAATCTTTATAATATAAGAACCTCGTCACTTTCAACTTCGATTTGCTCGCAGAAATTTATTGTCATTGAGTAGCGTGGTCCTTAAATTCTTTATTTTTTACATTTTCAAACGTAAATCTAACTTTTGGAATCTTATGATAAAAACAAATTTTACGTTTCTTTTATCGTTCCAAAAGTAAAACAAAATGTACAAAATAGACACTTCTGGGAAGTCAGATCTTGAGTTACATAGAAGAATCCTAGATATCAAATGGCATCAAATCTCTTTCAAAAAATATATAGGATATTTTTCCGAACTGTTGAACACAGATGTATAAAAAATAGAGATATTTTCGAGATAGGTTGTCTATCGATCCATCATAAAATGGGATGAACTCTCCAGACAGTTTACAATGTATCAAACCAAAAGTTAAAAAAATAAGATAACTGTCTTAAAAAATGTATTTTATGTAAATGACTTACTGTGTCTAGTTTCAGTTTGAATTGTTTTGTATTGAAGTTTTAAACCGTAATTTCTGGTATAATATGCGGAATACACAAACACGTTTAGAATCAGAAATTTTATTTAATGCATTTTTAGTTACTTGGTCGCAATAATTCACTTCAGCTATTAAATAAAATATCTGTATCTGAATATGTGTGCTTTATGCATGGCTCATATGTCTGAAATCATGGTACCTTGATTCAGAAAATCCCTTTTTTTCAATAATTACACTGTAAAAAAAATCCTGTAAAGTTACTAAAGATTTTCTAGGAAATTGGGATTCCTAGAACTTTTTATGTAACGGCAACAACAACAATTCATGTAACAGACGCACTTTTGCACCGAAAATAAAAAAATGTGTAAGATTACTAAGAATTATTTAGGAAACCGGGATGCCTAGAACTTTTCATGTAACTGCAACCAGGGTTACAGGTAAAATTTTTATAAGATAACTGTCATTTTAGTAGATTCATTTGCAAAGTTACAGATTTCTGTAGCTTTACAAAAACTAGTATTGTAGAATTGCAACTTTTTTTGTGCAGTTACAGATGAAAGTTTAGTAAGCATTTAACTTTCCATCTGTAGAACTACAGATTTTTTTTACTGTGTAGGATGAGCGAAGCAAATCCTCTACTAGGCAACACAAATTACATTTCGTCGTACACTTTACAAAAAAACTATTCAGTATTTTAACTTGAAATTAAACATAAAAATAAATTATGATCGGCAGATTTGCACAATATTATTTTTTTTATGAATAACCTTAAGAAATTTATTATTTTATTTTATTTATTTTACATGCTTTTCCATTACGAACGCATTTTTGCAAATAAAAAATGAAACACGTATATTTTCAGAAGGAAAAATAAATCATGGAGTTAGTCGTTATAGATACACGATATGGCCAAAGGTGATCGGTCACTTTTGGACGTTTTCTTAAATATCTAGAAAAATGCATGAGGAATTATCTTGAAACTCCAGGTGTGTAAAGAGAATAGTACAGGTCATATATTTCCGTGAAGATTTTTTCCCGAAACCCCATAGGGGACCGAGAACAAATTGAAAAAGAACGAATATATTTTGGATAACCCTGTAAAAACTAACGTAGCAAAAGCGTTCAACACAGTAGATTTAAGTGCCTTATTGCAACAAACTGTGTTCATTTTTATGAGAGTAGCATGTATATTCGTAGAGAAATTAAAGTTTTTATAAAAATAGTCCCAAATTTTGCCAAGTTTTTTGCTAATAATTTGTAGAGTTCTTATAGTCCAGGCAATAGAGAACGTATAGGGGATCTACCTAACAAAATTCATGGTAGTTCTGGAAAAATGCTTACTATATGCTTACTATTGGGTCGCTGAATCCGAATTTTTAACTTCCCACCAAAATTTCCCACAGCAACCCCCCAAATTTTGGTAAAATGCCCCCCCCCCCCCCAAAAAAAGAGTTTTTATTAAAAAAATCAATTTATTTATTGTTTTAGGGGAAAAGTATCTAGAAATTAAAAAAGTAGGCAACATTTGCAACAAATAAGATGCATGACATTATGACCTAGGATGAAGGGGGAAGGGTGACCTGTGTCGGAACATGCGCCGCGGTGCTGCGTAGACTAAGTTGCGCAACTCTACTTAACCACTCACATCGTTTACATTCGCCCTCCCATCTCCCCTCCGAACTTTCCCTATAAGGTTTATTTCAAGTTTTTTGGGTCGCTGAATCCGAATTTTTAACTTACCCCCAAAATTCCCCCCCGCAACCCCCCCCCCCCAAATAGTTGTTTTTTAACTAAATTTTTTATTGTTTGAGGGGAAAAGTATGTAGAAATTCAAAAAGTAGACAAAATTTGCAACAAATAGGATATATGACATTATGACGTAGGATAAACGGGGAGAGGGGGGGCGGCCTCGGAACATTCCCCGCGCGCTGTTCTCAAAAACCAATTTTTTTTTCAAAATATCAATTTTTTGAAGGTTTGCGGGGGAATTTTGGTGGGAACTTACAAATTCGGATTCAGCGACCCAAAAAAACATAAAGTGAGTCAATATCCAGAACTAGCATTAATTTTGCCAGGTAAAATCCCCTATAGCCTGGACTTGATTAACTTAGTGCACATAGCGCCGCAGTGTACTTTCCAAGGCAGCCCTCTCCCTCCCCGTTCATCCTACGTCGTAATGTCATACATCCTATTTGTTGCAAATTTTGTTTACTTTCTGAATTTTTAACTTACCACCAACATTTCCCCCAGCATCCCTTCAAATTTTGGTAAAATGCCCCCCAAAGAAGGTTTTTATTAAAAAAATCAATTTTTTTATTGTTTTAGGGAAAAAGTATCTAGAAATTCAGAAAGTAGGCAAAATTTGCAACAAATAAGATACATGACATTATGACGTAGTATGAAGGGGGAGGGGGGCTGCCTCTGAACATGCACTGCGGCGCTACGTGCACAAAGTTATGAAGTCCAGGGAATAGGGGAATTTACCTGGAAAAATTAATACTAGTTCTGGATTTCGACTCATTTTATGTTTTTTGGGTCGCTGAATCCGAATTTCTAACTTCCCCGCAAACTTTCACACAGCAACCCCCCAAAAAATTGATTTTTTGAAAAAAATTGGTTTTTGAGAAAAGCGCGCGGAGAATGTTCCGAGGCAGCCCCCCCCCCCTCTCCCCGTTTATCCTACGTCATAATGTCATATATCATATTTGTTGCAAATTTTGTCTAGTTTCTGAATTTCGTAATGCTTTTCCCCTAAAACAATAAGAAATTTAAGTTAGTAACAACTATTTTGGGGGTTTTCGGGGGGGGGAATTTTGGGGGTAAGTTAAAAATTCGGATCCAGCGACCCAAAAAACTTAAAGTAAACCTTATAAGGAAAGTTCGGAGGGGAGATGGGAGGGCGAATGTGAACGTGTGAGTGGTTAAGTAGAATTGCGAAACTTAGTTCTCGCAGCACCGCGCGCATGTTTCGAGGTAGATCCCCCTTCCCCTTCATCCTATGTCATATATCTAATTTGTTGCAAATTTTGTCTACTTTCTAAATTTCTAGATACTTTTCCCCTAAAACAATAAAAAAATTGATTTTTTTAATAAAAACCTTTTTTGTGGGGGGGGGGGGGCTTTTTACCAAAATTTGGGGGTTGCCGGGGAAAATTTTGGTAGGAAGTTACAAATTCGGATTCAGCGACCCAAAAAACATAAAGTAAGTCGATTTCCAGATCTACCATTAATTTTGCTAGGTAAAATTCCTTATTGCCTGGAATATTGATATAAAAAAAATTCTTTTCAGAATATATGACAAACAACATGTTGTTTGTCATACATTCTGAAAAGCACTTTTTTTTTATATTGAGAACTCTATAAATTATAAGCAAAAAAACTTGGCAAAATGTGGGACTATTTTTATAGAAACTTTAATTTCTCTACGAATATACATGCTAATCTCATAAAATTGAACACAGTTTATTGCAATAAGACACTTAATCATAATCTACTGTGTTGAACGCTTTTGCTACGTTAGTTTTTACAGGGTTATCCAAAACATATTCGTTCTTTTTCAATTTGTTGACGGTCCCATATGGGGTTTCGGGAAAAAATATTCACAGATATATATGACCTGTACTATTCTGTTTACACACCTGTAGTTTCAGGTTAATTCCTCATATATTTTTCTAGATATTTAAGAAAACGTCTAAAATCGCAAGTGACCGGTCACCTTTGGTCATATAGTGTAGAATCATGATTAATTAAATAGTTTCACGATTTCTTTTATGAAATTTTTAAAATACATTTTCTTATGAAAATTATAGCATATTTTTAATGAATTAAAATTTGTGAAAATTCAATTATTTGCATTCAATTATAAAAGTATTTTTCAGTGTTAAGACTTCCAATACACAATTTATTGTTATTATGTGAAATCATTTTCGCAAACGATACTTACGCATTTTAAAAGAATTATATTATGATTTTTTTTTGTAAAGTGGCAACAAAAGAATTGTAAACACATAAAATTAATTGTTAAATTCGTTATATCATAAATAAAAAATTCCGAGGAAATTCTTAGTTATTTGGCTGTATTTACATTTCTAAAATTAAAATGCGCCAAAACATAAAAAAAAAATTTTGCTCAATAAAGATGTAAAAATAAAAAAAAAAAATATTGTTAATTTCAAATATTTTTCTTATTAAATAGTGTTTCGCGATTCCAAACAAAACATGTATTTTGCTAGTTTAACATTTTTTTTGTATTAAAACATACGTTTAAAAGCATATATTCCATTGCGACTCCAAGTCAGTCCTTCTGAACCTTTACATTTTTAGTAAGGTACCTGTACCAAATAAAGCCATGTTAAGGATTCAGATCCCAATAATATGTGTTATACCCGCATTAACATTTTAAATATTTTAGGATGTTATATTTATACATATGTTTACATCATTAAATGATGCATACTTTTGTCATGGTCGAATTAACCACGAGCATTCAAAACAAAAGACACTGTAAAGTGGCTCTATTTGGAGTATGTGTTCTAAATAAGACAATAATTTGCTAAGTACATAGTTAAATTTAATTAACAGATATTTTACGGGTATTACACTAAAATAGAGCAATTTAAAGAAAGTGTTTTTAAACTGCAAATTTTAACCGCTGAAAAGGATATATGTAGTTATAAAAAATCAAATAAAGTTATTATTTTTTTATAAATTCCAAATGAAGTTATTATGCAGTTATTCACAATTGGGACACAAAAAGGTACCTTTGTCCATTCGAATCAACCCTATACATTCTTAATGGACATACTTCTTGCAATTTGAAACTTAGACGCATATATAAGACACATTTATACCCATTAGGCCACTTCAATTTTTAACATATTTTATTTTCAAACAGAAACAGTATTAAAAATATAGAATATTTCGATATATATGCTAAAAGACCGGTAAATTATATTGTACATCATGCAAAGATACAATTAAAGAAAAAAAAATATACTGATTTCATTTGAAAGCTTGCTTATTGTTTTTAACGATGTGTCGACGGATTCTGTGGTCCAAAAATGAGGACAAAGCCGATAACGTTTGAGGTTGAAACTATACCCATGTGTCACGTTCATATAAACTAACACGCATGTGCTTCCATATGTCAACCTAAGACCATTATTTAATAAGATATCAGTTGATGATCTCATTAAGAGCAGAACTTTATTCAGTACAAGTACAGTCGTGGAAAAAAAAAGTAAACACCCCCAACTAATTCCTCAAAAAAATATCGTAGAAGAAAGTTACTAGTACCGAACGATTGGACATAAAGTCTACTTTTAAATTATGTATATAAAATTTGCTTAGGGGGCCATCTACATATTAAAACGAATCCAAACTTCATTTTTTTTCAATGACAATACTCAATTTTAACAAGATATTTCAAATCTTCGGTTCAAACTATGCCCAGACACCAAATTTCAAGTCATTTGAATGATACGTTTTTGAATTATAAACATTCAAAATTTAGTGCTTCTAATGTTAAATTACATTTTTATATTTTTATTAATATCTCCTGAAATTATATTCCTAATGTGCTAATTTTTTGTATAGCAATAATACTAAAATACCGCAACATAAATACGTTGAAGTTGCAATTTTTATAATTTTATGGTATGAATTATGAATTATAAAATTAATATTTGAAAAAATTATGAATTGCAACCTACAATTTTTTTTGATGGGTTTACATTTATTAAGTCCTGCTTTATGGAAATCCAAAATTTCACATTTTCCTTCCAAGTAGTTTTTAAATTATTCTTAAAAAACGACAAAATGATGTTTTAAAGAGCCGTCTATGATATAAGTGACTAGATATTTTGAAATTTATTATACTATCCTGTAATCTAACAGTCTGCAATGACTTTTTGAGTGGCGCTTAAGAGCTCACTGCAGTCACAGACGAAAAGAAATCAAGATGGCCGCTGGCATTTTAGCTGAATTGAAAGGATGGTCTAAATTCAAATGATTGACAAGCGAGCTCTTCCAATCAGCAAATGGCCAATTATCTGGCACGATTCCAACCCCCACCCCACTTCGGCTGAGCGCTACATGTGATAATTTCCAGTAGGTTTCAGGTGTAAAGGATTTTTTTTTCAATTGTCTTCGCTTTACAAGCGTAGATCAAAGCCCACTGTTTTGTGGAGACTCGATAACGGAAAAGCCGTAAAAAGAATTTTAATCTGTTTATGATAAAAGTGCAAAAATTAAAACAATTTGACTTTCAATTTTTTTTTTTTTTTTTTTTTTACAGCTTTTACAAACATAAAATTGAAATTAGTGTAGTATAAAAACTATTTTATTTCACATAAGGCAATTACATTTAAAATCAAGGGGGAGATATTGAATGAGGGGGGAAATATATCAGGTACAAATATTCTAAAATAACTATCTTTTGTGCGAATTCTTTTTAGAACATAAAATTTATGAGATTTATTAAAGCTAAATAACATTGAAGGTTAAAAATAAGATGTTCATAAAATTAGGAGAGGAAAAGTTAAACAAATAAACTGTATATTCTGTACTGTATGTCTGTAGAGGGGGTATAAATCTAAATCCCAGCGTAGTCATTTATAGATATAGTACACAATTTATTGTTGTTAGCACTAAAATATGCGACAGAAAAAATAAAGTTTTCCAAATATTAAAAACTTTGTGTGATGTTAGCAGAAAGAAGGATGGCAAAAATTTTAGTGAAATTTTCAGGCAGAAGAAAATTTAGATTATGGAGTATTTTTACAAGAATGTTATAAAACATAAAGGAGTTTTAACAATTTGAAATTTTAAGTGCACAGGAGTAAATTCAGGTGTGTGTGTGGGGGGGGGGGGGGATTTCTGAGCACTAAATATTTTTTAAATGATGCGGTCAAATAAGAATGTTTTTTGTAGCGGTACGTAATCTAAATAACACTAAAATACTTTTATTTTCATTACATTTTTCCATTTTTAACACTTCCCAAGAAAGTTGAAAAGTGTTTATGGATTGAGTTGGTCCGTCCGTCTGTCTGTCCGTGGTCTAACTAGCGTAAATGTAGTCGGATTGCCATGTAATTGATATACGATATTCAAAATCATCATGGTATGTTCGGTATTCAAAATGAAGTATGTATCATACATGGTTCATTTACAAATGCACTCAAAAGTATTTCATTAAATTATGGTCTATGGGGGGGGGGGGTGGAATCCTTTAGGGTGTATTTTAATAGTGTTACACATTCTTAAACATAGTTAAATTTATGTACATTGAGATACGCTTTAAAACGGTTACTATAGACTATGTTATGTGTAACGCTTAAAGTATGAGTATAGGGGACTCAAAAGTAATCCGTTATGTTATACCCCATGAAGAAATATCGTTTGCGGCGTATTTGATTGATATTACTCTGTCACAAAGACAATGAAATTGATATGAATTTCTGAGGTGTCCTAAGCCTACTTTCTGTACAACATGAGCATTTAACAATTATTTACGGGGTCAGACAAAAGAGCTTGCTTGTATATGGTCTACGAGGAAAAACTGTAGCGTATTTCGATTACGTTACATTATTTCAAACATGACGAAATAGATACACATTATTTCGATTTACTACAAGATGCTTGCATTCAAATATGGTCTGCATTTCATTTAGCGTTCATTTACAGGTACACATAAAATATTTTGATACAATACTGTATCCGACGTGTTAGCTATTAAAATTTAATGCTGAAAGTGCATTTTTCAATTATAGAATGCGCTTTTAAGATTAACTAAATTTTGCGTACTACATGGTGTGCATAAATTTTACAGACCCTATACAGGACTACACAAAAGAATTCCTAACCATTACTGAGAATAAGTATGAATTGCTTAAAGGTGTTTGGTTTTTTAGTTACAAATGCACAAGCTCAACTACATTTAGTATGCTAAGAGATGTTTGTATCATACAAATAAAATCCTATACAGGGATATTCAAAAAACTGGATACATGGACGCCTATGGAAAATAATTCCTGGAAGTGTGATTTCAGTAATTTTAGGCATGTTTTTGCTTGAATTAGATTTCAGCTTAGTACTTGACGTGTATAAAAATCTGTATGCTATATAGAGGGCAGCCCAAAAGAAATCAAGCATGTTTCCGCCTATTGGTAGAAATTGCCGAAGGTGAATTTTCAACTTTTTATGTATTTTCTTACAAAACTAAATTTCAACAAAGTATGTAGAATCTGTACAAATATATGCAGAACAAAAATATATACAGAGCTGCACAAAAGAATTGGAGTACCTTCCAGGTTATGGACGCAATTGTTGAAATCTGGTTTTGAAATGTATCATACGTTTTATAACTGTTTAGTTCGATATCTTCTTTACTTTATTAAACGGCGAAGTTTTGTTACAATGTTCTGGAAGTGTTGGAAAGTGTTGACGCATGATTTTTCTTTTTTGTTTATGGATATACTCGGTTCAGTCGATAACTCAGGCACCTTTGGTATCTAAGTTTGGTGGTTCTTTCTGAGCTAGTCGGAATGAAATGATTTCGGAAGGTTTTGAGAATTTACTTGCAGGTTGACGAGAAACCATAATATTTTCCTTAGAAATATCTCTCCAAAGACATTTTGCTTTGAAAAATACAGTTAAAATGTTTTTTATGCACAATTAAATGTCTACCCATCGCTTTATTGTTAACACTTTCGTACATAGTTGAAAAGATTTAGTTACTACTATAGATAGCAAAGATTTATAATTAGGACCAAAAAAGTATAAATTAAAAAGTTTTAAAGACTTTAAATTAGATTTTTTTAACTTCATGAGTTGAGGGTAAGACAAGGGAAGAAACAGATTTTTTTTTTTTTTTTTTGGGGGGGGGGGGGGGGGGAGTTTAATAGATGACTGATTATGTAACTTATTAAAGATTTACAAACAGGACAAAAACATTGAAATTAAGAGTTTTAGAGACTTTAAATTTTGTGTGCATGGAAATAATGGTGGAGGAAAGAAAATGTCGATTTTATATGGGGGTGGAAGAAATTATATAATCGATTATTTATTGTTCAATATGAAACAGATAAAGCTGAAAATGTATTAAAATAAGATTTTCAAAGATTTTAAACTTAGATAAGCGAAAGAAGGAAACAAGGGAGGGGGCATTTTATTAGATGACTTATTTATTTACCTTACTAAAGAATAACAAATCGGACAAAAAAAGACTAAATTTTGTGTGCTTGGTAAGGAGAGCGACAGAGCAAACGTCAATTTTGATTGGGGAGGAGTATAGTTATATGACTGATTATTTATGATATCAATAAATTAACAGATAGAGTACAAAATGTTTTAGAAAAATCAATGATTTTTAAGGTTTAAATTTTGTGACCTGTAAGAAAAAAGAGGAATAAGCAGAATTATTCTTTTTTGGTGGGTGGCGGAAGTTTATTGGATGACTTATTATTTATTTACCTTAGAAAATATTTACAAATAGGTTAAAAAAAATAATAAACGAAAAAGTTTTAAGAACTTTAAATTTCAGATGCTTAGTAAGAGGGAGAGGCGAGGGGAAATACCAATTTCAGTTGGGGGGGGGGGGGGGCGAGAGAAATTTTTATTATCGTTTGCTTATTATTAAAATAAAGTGGCATATTGAGCAGAAAAGATTTTTAAAAAATGAAAGAGTTTTAAAGGGTTTCTATTTTAAAATATGGGTACTGTGGGGGAAGAAACAAAAGGGAGAAATGACATTTTCAGAAGGAGCAATTTACAAGAACTTTTAATGAAATGAATGCGGTGAAATAAATTGATAATGAAATTTATGACTGATTATTTATTGTTACTTTGAAGTAACAAATAAAACAGAAAATTAAAGAAAAAATTAAGGAGTTTTAAAGATTTTAAACCTTGATACTTTAAGGGGGGCAAAAGGGGAAGCAAAATTTCGGAAGAAGGGGAGGCAAAGGGTGATTTACATTATTATTTTTTTAAATCAGAATTTCAAAGAAATTGGGAAGAGTTTTACCCTTGATTACAAAACAATACAAGAGCAAAATTAAGAACTTTTAAGGCACTTTTTGCAGATTTTGCATAAAAAAATGTACTTTTATGAATCAAAAATTACTTTTGAAAAATTTAAACATCTTTAAGGACTAACAGGAACCCATTGCAGGGTCACTCAAAAGTATTTTGTTACATATGGTCTGTGTGGAAAAACCATTTGGTGGTGTGTTTTAATAGCGTTAAACAAATTTATACATAATGAAATTCATTTACATAATTAAGGTGCACTGGAAGAAGGTTACTACACAAAAGAGTCATACAAAAGAGTTCGATTTTTTAAAGTTCTTCGCAGAAAAGCTGTTCGCAACGTATTTGAATTATGCTACACTACTTCAAACATAATGAAATTTCTGATGGTTTTACTGCAAGATGTTTGGATAAGAATATGGTGTACATCGCATTTATCGTTTATTTACAGGGAAACATTAGGGATGATTGCTGAAAGTGAGTTTTAAATTATGATATGTTTTATTTATGATAAGTTATGGTATAAGTTAAACTAATTTTCTTGCACTGGCACATAGGTGGTGTATATGAATTGCATAGACGCTACAAAAAAGATTTCGTGAGTATTACAGAGAATAATCATGAATTACTTAAAAGTGTTTTTTTAATTTGAGTTATGCATTTTCAAGCTCAACTACATTTAGTATACTAAGAGATGTTTACCCGGTTGCCGGCTGAATGTCTGCGGCCGGCTGTCTAGCCGGCCGCAGACATTCAGCCGGCAACCAAATAGCCGTGAAGACATTTAGCAGATAGCAGTTAGCTGACACGTGCATTAAGCTGATACGTACATATAGCCGACAACACAATTAGCTGAAATTTACATACAGCATACAGGACAATTGACCGAAACGGACATATAGTAATAATTTTAGCAATACAGACAATTGGCCGACGGGGCAACTGGCCGAACGTGGCAATTAGCCGGGAGGACATTTAGCCAAAAAGACGATTAGCCGACAGGACATTTAAAAGACAAGACGATTAGCCGACGGGACATTTAGCCGATAGGATATTTAGCCGCACTTTTCTAACATTTTTCGACACCCCTCATGAGATATATCGCATTGGAGCCCTTTGATCACCCTTTCATATTATGTACCTCCCGTTCCCTCTCCCTCAAATTGTATCACTGGATGTATTTTTCGGACGTTTCCGACATCCCTCAAGTGATATATCATTAGACTGGGCTGCCCTTTGATCACTTTTTCATATTATGCACCTCCCGTTATGTTACAGTTAATTTGCAGTTTGGTTACAGTTAGGATACAGTTGCGATTAGTTACTCTTGGATTATGGTTAGGTACCTGATAGGGTATAATTAGGTTACGTTTTGGTGATAATTAGATTACGCTTAGCTTACAGCTTGGTCATGGTAAAGTTATGTTACAGTTACATTACAGTTAGCATACAATTAGCTTATAATTAGGTAAACGTTAGTTACAGTTAAATTACGGCTACGTCCCAGTTAGGTTACATTTAGGCTACAATTAGGTTACTTTTAGGTTTCAGTTACGTTACGGTTACTTTATAATTAGGCTACACTTAGGTTACGGTTACGTTACACTTAAGTTACATTTAGATTACAGATAGGTTACGTTAAGTTACAGTTACGTTACTGTTAGGTTATGCTTAGGTTACGATTATGTTCCGGATAGGTTACAGTTACGCTGCAGTTAGGTTACTCTTAGGTTATAATTAGGTTAAGGTTAGGTTAGAGTTAAGTTAGAGTTAAGTCACGGTTAAGTTAAGGATAGGCTACAGTTACGTTATGATTATGTTACAGTTAGGTAACGGTTAGGGGATATTTAGATTACGGTTAGGTTACAGATAGGTCATGGTAACGTTACGGCTATGCTACAGTTAAGTTACAGTTAGGTTTGGTTATAATTTGGTTAACGTTAGTTTACAGTAAGTTTAGAGTTAGGTCAAGGTTACGTGACATTTAGATTTCGGTTATGTCGCAATTAGGAAACGTTTAGGTTACAATTAGGCCGGTAGCACCATGAGGCGACCCATGGAACATTTTGGTTGACTTCGGAGAAAAACAGCTTTAAAACATGTTTGAAACAGCTTTCTTCTTTGTTTCAATATTTTTTTTCTCCTAAATCGTATTTCATGTTGCTCGTGTTGCGTCAGTGCGCGGCCTACCTTAGGTTACGGTTATGTTGCAGTTAGGTTACTGTTACGTTACAATTAGGCTACAAATAGGTTACAGTTAGGTTACGGTTAGGTGATAATTTGATTACAGTTATGTTACGGTTAGGTTACTGTTAGGTTATTAAGTAACAGTTAGGTTACGGCTTGGATACGTTTAGGTTACGTTTATGGAACAGTTAGGTTACGGTTACGTTATAATTACTATCACTGTTACTTACTTTGCAGCGCGCGCGCCCGCTATACATATGAGGAGTAACGGCAAAATTTTGAAAATTGTCCCGCCCGGGAGCCAAAGAGGTGGGAGAGACGCGGAAACTGCATAATATGAAATAGTGGTCACAGGGCTTTCTAAACGATATGGCCCATGACGGGTGTCGGCATAATCTAGAAAACTGCCTCCCACTGTGAGGGCAAAGGGGGGGGGGGGCTGCGGGAGGTGCATAACATGAATAAGTGATCACAGGCCTTTCCAATGATATGTCATACGAGGGCTGTCGGAAAAATTTAGAAAAATATCCACCGGGGGCAAAGTGGAGGAGGGGCACGAGATATGCATAATATAAATGGTCACAGGGCTTTGCAACGATAAGTCTCATGAGGCGTGTTGGCTAAATTTAGAAAAGTGCTTCCCATTGGGTGGGAAATTGTGTCTGGGGTGCGGGAGGCGCATAACATGAATAAGTGGTCACAGGTCTTCCAAACTATGATGTCTGGATAGCATTTCTTTAGCCAGTGCTGGCGCCCCTTTGGTTATGTGACTCACGTGACGTGCGAGCGTAGGAGTGAAGGGAAGGAGATTTCCATTTTAGAGAGTGAAGGGTGGAGGTTTTTAAGTCGTGCATGTGTACCGGCGGAGTTTTTGAAAAACCAAAAGTTAGATATAAAATTACACAGGTGCTACGGGCACTGGTATGTAAAAAGTTTGTATTGTAGGTGAAGCCAAATGGTGTAATAGCACAAAGTGTATAATTGTGGAATATTGTAGTGTGTTCCACTGGATATATTTCATATACTTCGTGTGAGTATTATCGTCTTGTCCTCGCCGAATATCTGTACTGTCCTTCTGCATTTTTATAAATAAACTTAGTTTTGTGTTAAAAAGAACTAGTGATCTATGATCTAGGAGTATACATCTCATATCAGAGAGGAGAACCAGTATTAGACAAATGATATATCATAAGAGGGATGTCAACAAAATTTAGAAAGTGCCGCCCGGGGAAAAGTGCAGAAGACGCACGGAAGATGCATAATATGTATAAGAGGTCACAGGGCTTTCCAAAGATATATCACGTAAGGGGTGTCGGTAAGAGTTAGAAAAGTGGCTCAGGGGAGCAAACTGGGAGGGAGCGGCGCGGAAGGTATATATTATGAAATTTGGGTGTCACACTGCCTTTCCAACTATATATCACATGAGGGGTGGCGGCAAAAGATATAAAAGTGCCCCACCTCTTTGAAATTTGCATATAGTATTATAAAAGTAGTTTTGTAGGTCTTCGTAAAAAAATCGGATCTAAAATTATGAAAATTCTACGATCTCGAAAAAAATGAAAAATGCCCTCTTGGAGGGGTGGCGAATAGGGGGAGGTGAGAAGAAAGGGTCACAATATGAAAGAGTGGTCCGAGGACTTCCCGATGATATATCACGTGACAGATACGAAACAAGTTTAAAAATTGCCACACCGTGGGTCCTGTCTTTTGTTCCCGTTATTCACGCACCCTTTTCTTTTAAATTCTTATGTTTATTAAACAATATTTATGGAAGGGACCCGTCAAAAAACCGCATTTTAAACGATATTTATTGTAGAAAACGTCATTAAAAAATTATTGGCTCCTCCCCGAGTTATCGAATTTTTTGTGTATGTTATAAATATAACTGTATTTGTAAAATATAATGGCAGTTTAAGAGAATGACAAGTTATTGAGGTATAATGAATAATTAAAATGAATTATTTCCGTTTTATTTTATAAATTCCTTAATTAATGAGTATAATGAGCTATCGAGAGTCTATGACTTAAACATAAGTAAACAATATTTATCGGAGGGATCCATCTAAAAACCGCATTTCAAACAATATTTTTTGTAGAAAAAGTTATTTTTGTATATAATTTTGTTCGAATGAACAAAAGAATATTACGAATGTTAGTTATTGGTGTTTAATTGAAAAGCTTTATAGAATAACAGTGATTGAAGAAAAAAATTACTTTATGAGGGTGACGAAATTTCGATGTTTAAGTGTATATCATAAACAAAAACGCTGAAACAATATAAAAGCTGATTTATGATGATGACGAGTTACTGAGGTTTACATTGTTGATGTAAGACCGAGTCTTCTAAATTCTTTTGGCAAAATGTACGTGTCAGCTAAATTTCATGTCGGATAATTCCCTTATCTGGTATTTGCTCGTTGGCTAAATGTCCTGTCGGATGAATGTCCATGTCGAATAATTGTCCTTTGTTGGCTAACTGTCTAGTCGGCTAACTGTCGCTGTCGACTAACTGTCATGTCGGCTAAATATCCTGTCGCCTAATTGCTGTCTGCTAAATGTCTTGTCTGCTAAATGACATTGTAGGACAGGGCTTAATTTGCGCCGGAGCCCACCGGAGCTCGGCTCCGGTACTTCTCTGTTTTCAGTAAATATTTAAATATTGGTCGGAATTCACCGGAGCCCATACATACAGGTACCTATGACGGTCGCCTACTGAATGCACCTACTATGAAAAATAAGTTCCAAACCGTTTAAAAATTATATAGAAAAAACTCCTAAAAAAGCACAATTTATCTGCATACGTCACAGAAATTTGGTGTGCGTCACTTTCACCGGTTGATGTTTTCGTAGACAACTGGTTTGAACACATGGAGCAAAAAAAAAAAAAATACGCACGCAGTAATATTGAATAGATCAGTTTCAACCACGTGATCACAAACCTTGCAACAACCCGTGGCAACCAGTCTTGGTGGGCAAACAAATAATAATACAGTATTCCGTACCACGGTGACCGTTTTTAGCCTGTTGTATAAAATCTGGCATGTTGTATGACATACAATTGTGGATGATTAAAACAAAAGACATGAGTGTTTATTGATCCGGGAGGTTATTTTTCTCTGGATGTCTGTCTGTCTATCATACAGCATGCAATTTTCTTGTAAAGGATGATATTATTATGCAGTAAAACCTTCATAACGGACACACCCGATTAGTGGACACCTCTATTTAGCGGGCATTTTTTCGATTACCAACCCTTAAATTACTGTACATTTTTTACTCTCAGTAGCGGACACCTCCAAATAGAGGACAAATTCTGCCCTCCCGAGGTGTTCGCTATTCAGAAGTTTTACTGGTAAAACCTCCATAGCGGACTCACCCGATTAGCGGATACCTCTATTTAGCGGACATTTTTTCGATTACCAACTCTTAAATAACTGTACATGTTTTACTCTCAGTAGCGGTCACCTCTAAATAGAGGACAAATTCTGCATTTTCGGGGTGTCCGCTATTCAGAGGTTTTACTGTATATAATATTGATAATTATTTTACAGGGCCGCACAAAAGAATAAGAATATATGAAACGAATATAAACTAAATTCGGGATTGGTAGATCGCTGATGGTAATGTAATTTTAGGATGTTGTTACAATCATCCGCAGCATGTTTTTAGAGTTTCGTTCATCTAACGAAACCCTACCTGTCTCACTCCTTTGTCTGTCTGTTTGTCCGTCTGTCACAGAGCCCGTTCTCAGAAACTATATATGTCGGAGACTTGAAAATTTGCATACTTATAGCTGAACACCACACATCGAACGGCAAATAATGAAATTTTGAAAAAGTCTAATATTTAACCCTCTGGGCTCTAACTTGTGTATTTATAGCAATTTTTCTAACTCAGCCCCTAATTAAGTTGAAGACATGAAAGTTTGCATACTTATAGCTGAACATCTCACATCAAACGACAAATAATAAAATTTTGAAAAAGGCTTAATATTTAACCCTTTGGGCTCTAACTTGTGTATTTATAGCAATTTTTCTAACTCAGCCCCTAATTAAGTTGAAGACATGAAAGTTTGCATACTTATAGCTGAACACTTGCGATAACACGATAAATCATAAAATTTTGAAAAAGTCATATTTAACCCTCCGGTCTCTAACGTGTGTATTTTAAGCAATTTTTCTAACTCAGCCCCTAATTAAGTTGGAGACATGACATTTTGCATACTTATAGCTGAACACCTCACATCAAACGACGAATAATAAAATTTTGAAAAAGTCTATTATTTAACCCTCTTTGCTCTAACTTGTGTATTTAAAGCAATTTTTCTAACTCAGCTCCTAATTAAGTTGGAGACATGAAATTTTGCATACTTATAGCTGAACCCCTCACATCAAACAGCAAATAATAAAATTTTGAAAAAGTCTAATATTTAACCCTCTGAGCTCTAGCTTGTGTATTTTAAGCAATTTTTCTAACTCAGCCCCTAATTATGTTGGAAACACAAAAATTTGCATACTTATAGTTGAACACCTCACATCAAACGACAAATAATAAAATTTTGAAAAAATCTAATATTTAACCTCTAATATTTTGTCTCACGCAATTTTTAAATTTAAACTGCTTTGCAATACTATTTTTGTTCATTTTGCGTAATGTGACGTAATTTGTTCTATTTCAGATTTCTAACGCATGTTAATGAATTTATTTTACAATATCCTTTCTCTTTTAAAATTCACATGTAAATATAGTTTTTATGGCGTAATTTTCAATAAGTGCCTGCTTTTTATACCTAATTATTTAATTCTAATTTGAAGGTTTTTTTTCTGTTTATAATAGTAACGTGTAAATATTTTTTTTTATTTGAAGCAAACATTATTGTTTGCGCTGTTTATACAGTTGGCAACAGTTTAAATTAATACCATTTTCTAAAATATGTAAAAAATATCTGTCAAAATGCTGAATATTTCAATTTAAAATAGAAATAAAACCTCACAAAATGAGTCAAATTAAAAAAATTAATGAAATATGCAAACCGGGATCTTCTATTGAATAAAATTATCTAAAAATGATTAAATTCCCATGCATAGCTTTTGCTCTTATAATTTTTTTTTTAATGGCACGATTTTGTCCAACTTTAGCATTAAATATCTCTTAAAATAATTCTTCGATTTGAAAACTGTATGCATTAGTGTGTTGATCAAACATTTCGCTATAATACCACCGATTTTCATATATTTGTATGCAATAGTTTTCTTAATATTAACGAAGAAAGACCTCCGGTCACAAAAAATTCAAAACCGGCGGCGGCGGTGACAGCGTTAGTTACTTTTTATAGAATAGAGAGATACATAAAAATGAAAACTTGTCTATCTGTCTGTTTGTAATTCTATAAAAAATCCACAATTTGGAAGCCAAAATTGTGAAGAGATACGTACATGTGTATTAAAACATGGCCGAGACAACTAAAGTAATCCGGAATCGAAATAACTTATAGTTAATTTTTAATTAATAAAAAACCACCAATTTACCAGCGATTTCTTATCAAATTTAAACATTTTTCGTTATAGCAGTTGCCAACAATTAAAAAACGCAATAAAATTATTACTACAACAATTAATTTTCTACTGCAAGATTTCCACGTGAAAAATGAAAATGAAATAAATAGTTTGCCGAATTTAAAAAAAAAGGTTAATATTACATCATAACTTTTCTATTGCAAGATGTGCACGTGAAATATGAAAATTGTATAAATGGTTTGACGAATTTAAATGAAAGTGAATAACTTTTCTATTTCAAGGTTTCCACGTGAAAGAGGAAAATATTACGTCATATTGGAAATATAAAGGGCATGGTGGATATAGTATAAGTCATATGAGTGTGAAAAATGTATTGAAGCATGATAAAAACACGATTAGGGAAATATTGACGTATTTTAACATTATTGCTCCAATCATAAATTGAAATAAGTTCATTTATAGCTGTATTCTTTTGCGTCTGTTATATGCATTCATACATTTTTATATAGCGTTTTCATATGATTCATTCAACAACATTTCGACTGCTTTTTTTAATGTTTGTTTTGTGTTTTATGTTAAATTTTGAAATTGATTGAATTCGTCGGCACTTTAGTTTGTAACAGATAAATGGCCTTTGTATCTGTACATCTAATGCTAATATTATAAAGCGTTATAATATTATAAAGTATATAATATTATTAATGCTTGTACGTTTGTGAGGTGTTATCTCTGAAACTACATAGCCAACTTAAAAAAATGTTGGTGGCCATCTCTGCTCCGAAAAAAAGACTATTTTATGTCAGTGCAAGAACCTACATCGCTGCAGGAGCAAAAAAGTTCTAAAACTGTGATTTCTGCGATATTGATTGGGTTAGAAACTTTAAATTTGGTGCGGTAGTTACTTTTAAGATGCAAATACTCGTAATGAACGCTCTCTAAAAGGTTTAATTTGACGGATAAACGTAAAAATTTTTAGAAAGGTTCTAAACTATGATTTATTTGGAATACTGAAATTTTGGGGATACTGTTGGGGTTAGAAACTAGAACTTTGGCATGGTAGTAATTAATAAGATGTAAATGCTCGTTGTAGAACGAATTCTAAAAAATAGAAAGACTAAACAAAGCGGAAAAAGATCAAAAGATGATCTAAGTAACGAAGAACATGGAACTGTTAGCAATATAAGCATGAAAATTGGCATGGCTGTGTTTATCATAACGTAAATTCTCCCAATAGAACAATTTCTAAAAATGTCGCTATATAAAACAGTGCAGAAACAAAAAACTTTCAAAAATTTTCTATTTCTCTGTTACTGCTGAGCCCAAAATCTTGAAATTTTGCTTCGGGTTAGTTTTAAAATATGCAATTGTCTCTATGAATGGTTTCTAAAAAATTTAAAATTTAAAAAGATGAAATTAACGGAAAGCGATCTCAATTACCATTAATTTGGAATTATTAGGTACAGCAACTTTAAATATTTCATAATGCTGCATTTCCTCCGCAAAACATGCGATTTAAATGCAACAAAACTGATAGATACCCACCTAGCATTAAATAAATTGTGTAAATATTGAATAAAGACCTGTATGAAACAGTGAGTAGGTTGCCCGAAAGTACTTGTTAAAGTGTTCCTTCTCTAGGATTTTCTCTCTCTCGCCAAGGCCACTAACAGAGGGAAGTGCCGTTTTAAATGTGATATGAATTTTTTATCTGATTCATTTTTCTAGACATTTTATCATAAGGTCATATTCTCAATTATCATTAGTAGATTTTTTATATATTAACTTATTCTGGTGAAATTTTGTAATCGGGTTCATATTGGCGTATGTTAGCTTGCATGATTTGCTGAATAAATATGGATGGATTTGTAAATTACTTCAAAAAACACTTTGACAGCTCAAAAGTTATGCAGACGATATATTCAGATCTTGTGTCATACTTTATGTTGTAATCATTGCCGATTTCTTTTATTTAATACATGCTAAATACAGCTCAACTTGTGCAGAATATGTTTGAAAACAAAACAATACAGTGTATGTGGTGGCCAGCATACACTCATCATTTAAATCCGATCGAGCATATCTAAAACACACTCTAACGAAGCACTGCATGCCACTTTTGATGTATTCGGTACTTTGATACTATATTAGATTTTGAGAAGAGAATTCCTTTAATGTTATCGACAACCTCATTGCATCCGTAGAAAACAGATATTGTACAATATTAACTTTTCCGGGGGAGCACACACCATATAAAGTATAGTCCATTCTTTTTAAACATCATATATTTGTCATTTAAAGTTACTCAAATTGGTGCGGAGCGTCTGATTATGCTCTTGACATCATTTTATACAGTTAAAATTCTGATATAAGTAAATTAGTGTTTCATTTTCTATTTTACTTTTAATATATTGCGTACTTTCAATTTTATATCCATGCATGGCTGTCTTGAATGGTTTGATTTCCCATTTTTTTAAACAGTGTATACGAATTTATATATAAGATTTTGTAATACTACAATTCGTTTATTTTCATCATTTCAATTTTTCGCAGTATATGGACAATTAAAGATAACATCTCATTTTCTTTGCTTCCACATGTTATTATTAAATCTATGTTCTCAGTAATATCGCTCAGACTAATCCCTCTGAGGGAAGTCCTAGTTCATCTTATGTTTTTTTTTTATTTCTCAGTTGCAATAATCATGATTTTTAGGGTTCCGTACTTAAAAAGTAAAAACGGAATTGAGTAAAATCGGAATTAAAAACGGAAACATAAGATCACTCCTGTGTCCGTCTGTCACAGCCATTTTACTCGTAAACTATGGAACGTGGAAAGTTCAAATTGGGGATGTAATAAAGACTGTTAACCCACATATTTACAGATTATTAAACATTCACAAATATATGTGGGAAAAAACGTAGAGGGGCTAATTAGGTTATTTGAAAAAAAAAAAATTCCTTTGTATATCGTGCGGGATATCCGTTAAAAGATTACGTAACGCCGAACTCAAAAGTATTTCTTTCAATTTTAGGTATTATATTTTCAGAGATATCGTCGGAAATGTAGCGCAAAAATATGTCCCCCCCCCCCTTTTATTTCCAAATCTACTGAAACTAAAATTATGAAAAAAAAAATTGGAGGTAGTAGTGGTTAATTTAAGCCTTGCAGGAAAATTATAGCGATTATCCTAGGTCGCATAGTTTTTCATAAAAGCGCATTTTTCTGTTACACACAAATTTCTATATGCGGACATTCAGCAAAGGTATCGAGGAGCACTAAAGGTACCTAACGTATCAAAAGTATAAAAGCATTGTTTATAATCATTTTCGAAAAAAAAATCGTCGGTAATTCGCCGAGATATTAAGACTCCTGTCCCTGCCGGCGAAGACACTCACGAGCTAATGCTAATCCTATGGAAAGGGATTTTTCTAATATCTCATTTGCATTTCGACTTTTTTTTTTTTTTTTTTTTTTTTTTTTTTTTTTTTTTTTTGCATTGGACAGCCGAAGTCTGTCTCTAAATCACACCTTTTTTAATTTTTCGATTTTGGTCGCAGATATTTTTTATAAAGTTACTTTCACTTTGAAAACCGGTTCTTAAAATAAAAGTGTCATTTAAAAAAATATCTGCAACCAAAATCGAAAAAATAAAGAAAGGTGAGATGTATAGACGGATCTCGGCTATCCAATGCCTAAAAAAATATTTAAAAATGTCGAAATGCAAAAGAGATATTAGAAAAATCCTTCCCCATACTATTAACATGAGTGCCTTCGCCGGCAGGGGCAGCAGCCTTAACACATAAAGACACGGGTAGTTTGGACATACATAATGGCATAGGTGGCGTACTCTATATGCCATCGGTTTTTAAATACTAGATAACAACTTTTAATGATATATTTGTGTAATGCAATACCCAGTAGCAGTATAAAAGCAGTAAAGGTCAAATTGTTAAAAACAGACCAATTTAATTAGAATTAATCACATAAATACTATGGGATTCGCGACTAATTTGCGTTGAGTGGATCTCTCAATACACCTCCCGTGTCTTTAAAAGTTAATTAAAAACCTATCTGGAAAAACGCGGCACGGACAAAGTCGAGTTGCATCTTTGCGACCTCCTTTCGAAGCGCGCTTAGTACAACGCCAAGTTTAAACTTTGAACAAGGGTTTTGTTTCAGCTACACTGTAAAAAGAAAAATATTACTATGTTGAATTTAGTTTTATGAAATGCCAAATGAAATTTAAATATGCAGTACTTTTATTGTCAGTACCGAATTAAGTTCATCATATGTAGATTAAGATAAGATTAAAAAAAAGAGTTATACAAAATAGCAATATTTAATTTTATTTGGGCTTCATATCTCTTTGAACTTTTGTGGTATACTCATTCTTACTTTTTTAATATATTCAGCTATACCCAACTCTACGTTGTATAAGTTTTTACAAAGTTTAATTACTCTTTTAAATAATACAGTTAATAATTCATATATTTATTGTAATGAACCCCCTGAGCGCGAGTAATACTCATACTTGACTGTTTATTTTATATAAAAGTTATATGCATTGGTCTGCTAAGTCGTATCTTGATAGAAACCATCTGCAGAACCTCAATTTAGTGGTTGATCTGCAGGTTTATCATTGTGTTTTCATGCACCCACCTTCAATGTTTTCTTACATTTGGGTGCAGGAAAATACAATGATAAACCAATCGATCAAATAGTAAACTCCGGTATGCAGGTGTTTTCTATCAAGATATGACTTGGCAGACCATTTGCATTTTAATATGCTTATTAAGTTCTATATAATCCTAAAATTTCAGCCTTGAACTTGATGAGCTGATAGTCTGTGCAATTGCCACCCGTCGAACAAATCCCTTCCTGTGAAATCTTGTATCATTTTTTAGGAATCTGTGGACAGGCACAAAAACATTCTGTGTTTTTATACCTAGATAGTGTATAAAAACATTTTTTAATTCATTAGTCTCAATTTGGAGTTTTTTGTAACAAATACAGCTGTAATTTTTTTTTTATATAATTGTTTGAGAAAGACTGTTTTTATTTTCTCTGAAAACTGCATGGATTTTTCATTACATTGATATGTAATTCTGATAATGAATTTCTTAGAATTCCATTTCAAAGCAAAATTTCGAACTTCTTCCAGTTTTACCAAAGCATTCTTTTTCTTTATCAGAAGTCAGAGGAAATAAATTTATTTTTCTCTCCATCTTTACCTTTAGATTAAGTTATAATTTTATTTTCCCCACATTGCTGATAGAATTTTTTTTTACCTTGTCAGTTGCAAGCTCACTGTCAGATATCTCCAGAAATTCTCCATCTTCTTTCTCTATTTCCAAGTTAATAATCAGGAAGAGTTGCCGTAATATCCTTTACCAATCTATTTTTTATTTATATTGTAAAGGATGTATTATTATATTATTACTTATTATGTATTTATATTACCACTAATTTACCAATCCTATATCGGAATTTGGTAAATTAGCAGTGCTTTTAGTTTATAGTCTCTACTTGAACTTGCCGATCAAGATTGTGTTACTGTTTTTATTAGTTTATAAATTAATTTGGTAAATTAGCAGTGGTTTTAATTTGCAGCCTCTACTTGAACTTGCCGATCAAGACAATGTTAAGCTATCATTCATTTGTTCCCATAAAATGTTTTTATCAGTTTGTTAAAAATGTCCTACTGACATTTTCTAGGTAAATAACGCAGTCTTTCAAAGTGACATACTGGTTGATGACGGTATTATCCTTCTCGTATAATTCTTGAAAAGCTAATGACAAATTTACTAACTGTTGCTTTGTGAGCCTTAATTTCCTCTCTACTCATTTGATAAAACTCTGTCATTGAATAATGAATTTTAGTAAACGAAAGTGTGTGCCATTACAAATACATCATGAAATAAAAATGTTAACTAAGGCAATCTTTAACCAGGATACCAATGTAAATTGAAAGTAAAGATGGAGTGTTATTAAAATTCATAGATAAAGACCAGAAAAGAATCCGTAACCAAATTCAGATTTTTGGGACTGATGTAAAAGTTTGTTGCATATTGTTGATGGAAATTAAAGAAAATGTATTTCGTGAAAATTTCAATTCCTAGCAGTTACATAATTAGAGCTCATCTGGCTAAAGAATCGATGTATTTTCTCAAATCTTCCAAAAAATAAAATACCTTATCCTCAAAATATTTTTAAGTGATTTAAATAAACGGTCATTCGACGAAGTAAGTTTTGGAGAATGGTACTTGGATTGAAACATTTCATCTCAATTATAATATTTTGTGTCTACAGTGGGCAAAGATACGTGTGGTCTTGTTGGAAAACAATGCCTAATTGTTGATTATTTGAAGCTGCTTCTAGCGGATTGCTTGATTTAATTCACTTAATTATAAACAGTGTTTCTGCAAACTAATGCTATAGTTTCCAAGTAACATCTATTAATAAACAATTTTCTTGTCTCACTGAATGCGAAGAAAAATCTTTTGTGGGTAAGAAACTGACTTTTGCTTTGATTAAAAGGCCTCTTCGAAGTAGTCATCAATGTAGTCTAAATAAATATTAATATTGTTATTATTCCTTATATTCCATGAATTACGAATATAATCTGAAAATAAAAACTATGCGTAAATCTGGTTTTTGAACAATGTAGAATAATGTTGTTTTAAAAATATCGACATATTCTGTAGAAATTGAGTCGGGCCAAAATTTTAGCTTCATAATACGTAATTTGTTTGTACTGCTAATTGTACTGTCCGGTTCCGGGAACAAGAAATTTCCGTCCGAGGAGACCTGTACATTCAAATTTTTAGACAGCAAAGGCTTAGAAACTGATACAATCAATTATGACTCGTATTCAATCATAGAGCCTCGTTTATAGAAAAAATTTCAGGCCGAAACGTGCTGGATCGAACCGTAGGTTCCGACTTCACGAGGATGAAGTAGGCATACTTCTATTAAAAATTGTTACATTTTTTTATCCTATTTAATAACTTCAGTTAATTAAGACAATAATAACATTTTAAAATAAATGGTAGAAATTTGCTTGATTTGCCTCCGTTAGAATATTGCTTATAGATCGAATTTGGCAAGCTCAAAAGTGGAGGTTCTATTATGATTTTATGAGATATATAATTTGCAATGAAATGCTGATTTGGGTGGACTTTCTGCAGAAAATTCCTTCGTGAAAACATTTCATTTATTAACATAATCAAATTAAACCTCGTGAGTTTGGTCTCCTTATTCACCACCCCTCCTTTCTTTAGCATTTTTTGAGTTTCTCCATCTTCACTGGTTTTTTTTTTTAATGAAGGTAGTGCAGATGGCCTTTAGTAATGTGGACTATGGTGATTTCGAGTTAAGTTAGAAAACTTAAACAATCGGCTGATTTTCGTCAATGTTTTATAACGGTGGATGAAACATGAATTCGCCATTATTCTTCAGTGATGAAAGAGCAATCTAAACAATGTGAAAGAGCAGCTGAAATTGCACCAAAGAAAGTGAAAACGGTTCCACCTGCTGGAAAAAGTTTCAGGAATTCAAAAGATGTGGTGATCATAGACCACCGACAAAAAGGCAGAATAGTCACCGGACAGTGTTATTCTTCTCTACAGGACCAATTGAAGAGTGCTTATTCCGACAAAATTTCCATACCTGAGCAAAAAGAAGGTGTTCGTTCACCACAGCATTGTTCTTGCACACATGCCTGTAGTTTTCGCTACGAAAGTCAATCACCTACGCTCTGTAGTACTTCCACATGCACCGGATTTTGCTCCCAGCGATTATTTCCTCTTCCCAAGCCTGGAGAAATGGCTCGGTAGTCGGAAATTCACTTCAAAATATGGGGTTAAAGCAGACACCACCACTTCATTTCCAAAGATAGATAAGGCTTATTATACTAAAGATAATAAAAAGTCGGAAACTCGTTGGTTTAAATTTTATAAGTTGTAAGGAACTACGTTAAAAAAATGAAATATTGTCAAAATATTTCTATTTTCTTTGTCGGGCTGATAACCTTTCGAAACACACTCGTATCGACATCAAATTTTATTTTCCCTCCAAAAAAGAAAAGGCGGAGTTCATGAAAAATGGTCCTAGTTGTAATTAAAATTCGACCCCCTCATGCTAAAAACATGACACTATAAAACCTGGTAAGACGGAAACATAAACAATAGATACGAAATACCGTTTTAGATTGGTTATTTGCGTCTTTGCAGATACACTTGCCAGGTATTTTTAGGGAAATAATGAACAAAGTCCGTTTAAACCAGGATTCCGTTACAGCTGCATATCAGAAAATAAATTTGTTAGCTAGTAGACTTTCCTCTCTCTTTTTCTCTCATTCTGTGCTTGATTCTCGGCAGTATTGCTGGGAGTTATCGACACTCTCTATCACAGTAGTGTTTCACTACACTTAGACTAACATTTCCTGTTTTTGCTATGATGTGCTATATACCAACTCATCGACAGGGCGTGGATTTGATCTTCAAATAGGTAGCCCCTGGAACTGCGCTGCTGTTCACTGTTCAGACATTGATAAAATGTAATATTTAACCTTACAGTCTCATTATTTTCAGATTTACATTATTATAGTTAATGATAAATTTTCGCGTTTCCTTACCGTTACAAAAAATGTCTTTCCGTTACCTTTGAGAATATACACTAGTAACGGGGAAAAAATGTAAGCGCTAATGTTAAGTCTGTGGGAGCGTTATTTTCAAATATCTCGCTTTCTTTATAATATTTTTAAATGAATTCTTTTGCATAGGATTGCTGAGGACGATCTACAACCGGGCTGTTTTTTACTTTTTAGATTTTTGGTTTCAGATATTTAAAAAAAAATTACTTTTACTTTCGGAACCGGTGGAATCGTTTCTGAAATTGAAGCTATCCAAAAAAAAAACTATAACTAAAATCGAAAAAGTAAAACCTAGCCTGGTTGTCGATTGTCCTCAGCTATCCTATGCAAAAACAAATCATTCAAAAATATTAAAATCAAAGCAAGAAATTTGGAAATAACGCCCCATAGACTAAAAATTAGCATTTTCATTTCTTCCCGTGTCTGAAGTGTGCTCTTAAATTAAGATGTGTTACACAGGACAAATTTCGCATTTTCTGCGACTTTTAAAGGTGTACTGTCCCCTTAAAAATTACAAATATTAAAAATAATAAATATTAAATTATTTTTTTAAAGTTTCGAACAAATTCATCAACCCTTTTAAAGTTAACAATCTTTAAAACTTACGAATTTTAAGTTCTTGTTAAATCTTAGTAAATTTAAATTGTTCAAATTATGAAAAATTAAAATGATAAAGTCATCAATGAAAGTTCTTAGGCATGTTTTAACGGCATGAAAAATATGCTAAAAATTAATATAATAAGAAAACAAATAATGCAGATGAAAATCAACTTTCAGGAATTTCTACCAATTAACGGAAATATATTTGCATTTTTTGTACAGCCCTTACATTAGCAACAAGTTTTTATACACGCCACATGTTAAGATAAAATTTATTCTAATATAAACATGCTTAAAACTACTTAAATCGCACTTCCAGAAATTGTCATCCATGGCGTGCATGCATTCAATTCTCTGGATAGCCTTGTATATTATTATATTTATATTTTCCAAACATATCGTTCTAAATATAGTTGAACTTGAAAATGTAGGATCTAATAAAAAAAAAAAAATAAGCAATTCACTCTCATTCTCAGCAATTCTTCCTAGTTCTTTTGCGTAGCCCTATACATGATGTATAGAATTTAAATATATAACCTTGTATGCAGAAATTTAGTTAAAAACGTAAATCATAGCTGAAAACTCAATTTCAACAGTCATCTATAATAGACAATAATTCATGTACAGTATTTTATCCAACATCTTTTATGTGCCCCTGTAAATGAAATAAAATGTGATCAAAATCATCTTCTAATGTAAGCATCTTGCAATAAACCTCAGTAACATATATGAATTCCATCTTGTTTAAAGTAGTAAAACATAACTAAAACACGCTACAAGCAGTTTTTTCTGTAATGAAACTGAACTCTTTTCTGTGACCCTGTAAATGAATGAAAAATGCTTTGCAACACCTTCAGGAAGTATGTTTTATTTCACCTCATAAATTCATATCAATTGCATTATGTTCGTAACAGAGAAACATTAAAATACGCCGCAAAGGTTTTTTCTTCATAGTTCATAATATAACGAAATGTACTTTTGAATTCCCCTGTACACGTACCTGTGCACTTCAATAAGGAACATAAATTTTATGTTTAAACTGTTTTACATCATTAAAATACACCGCAAATGATTTTTCCCACATAGGTCATAATATAAAAGAATACTTTTGAAAGTCCATGTAAGTGAAGTATAAATGATTACGCGCTTTATTATCAGTGCCATGTATCCCATGATAAACTTCAACAACGTATTTCAATTACATCACAATTCAAGTATATGTACGCTAGTTAGACCACGGGCAGACGGGCAGTGAAGCCAATTCATAAACATTTTCCAACTATGTTGTAATGTGTTATAAATATGAGTACCCGTCCAAACGTTTTGTGTTGGATATACATATAGAAAATATAGAGGTTGTAGAGAAAAACGCGGGACCTGGTAGTATTTGACACTATATAACCTGGTAAGGCGGAAACACAAGCAATAGGTGCGAATTACCGTTTCAGATGGGCAGTTTCCGTCTTTGCAGATACAATTACAGTAGAGCGCCGATTATCCGAACTCCAATTAACCGAACTTCCAATTATACGAACAACCTATTTCTCTCAAAAAAATTTTTATCCGAACAACCTATTTCTCGCAAAAAAATTTTTTTTTAATGATGATGAGATTGTGGATGAAATTTAAGATGTAAAATAAATTGAAGAAATGAAACGAATGCCCTGAAAATGACCCAAGTCCATCGCATAACGAAGCCTTTGAGTGTTTGGAAACAGCTATGAAATGGCTTGAATGGCAGAAGAACTCTGATCCTATTCAAATAACGTATTTAAGAAGAATTCGAGATATGGCAACATTGGAAAGAACGTCTTATTTGAAGCAAGCAACAATCGAAAGCTATTTTGTTTAAATTATAATCTCTGGAGTTTAGAAAATGATAAAAAGAGAAAGAAAATTTTAAATGATAAAAAAGTAAACAAAAAGACAGTTTTTAAACACGCTAGCACTAACTGGCGCTACCAGTCCTAAGCCTGGATAAAGTGTGAAGGTTTTAGTATAGTGAGAAACACCCCTTAAATTGTCTGTCCATTTATCCGAACTTTCGCTTATCCGAACTAGGTTCGGTCCCGACTTGTTAGGATAATCGGCCCTCTACTGTATAAGATATATTAAGGGGAATCAGGGAAATATTCCGTTTAAACCAGGATTCCGTTACAGGTGCGTATTAGAAAATAAATTTGCTAGCTAGCAGATTTTATAAAATGTTATATTTTACCTTACAGTCTTATCATTAACTATAATAATGTAAAAGTAAAAAAAAATGTTCGCGTTTTCTTACCGTTACAAAAACTACCTTTACGTTACATTTGAGAACCGACATTAGAAACGGCAAAAAAATGTAAGCACTAATGTTAAGTCTACGGGAGCGTTATTTTCAAATATCTCGCTTACTCTTTAATATTTTAAAATGAATTTTTTTTTTCATAGATAGTTGAGGACGATCTATAACCGGGCTAACATATACTTTTTCGATTTTGGTTTCAGATATTTAAAAAAAAATTACTTTTTCTTTCGGAGCCGGTTGGAATCCGTTCTGAAATTGATACTATCCTAATATTTAAAAAAAAATTAAAAACAAAATCGAAAATGCAAAAACTATTCTGGTTTTCGATCGTCCTCAGCTATCCAATGCAGAAAAAAAAAAAAAAAATCTATTAAAATAAAGCGAGAAATTTGAAATTAACGCCCCCATAGACTTAAAATTAGCGTTTTTATTTATTCCCGTGTCTGAAGTGGGCTCTTAAAGAAAGATGTGTAACACAGGACAAATTTCAAATTTTCTGTGGCTGTTAAAGGTGTACTTTTTCGTTAAAAATAACAAATATTAAAAGAAATAAATATTAACAATATTCCTTTAAATTTTCAAAAAAATTGATCAAAACTTTCAAAGTAAACATTCTTTAATACTTACTAACTTTTTGTTTATCCTTTGTTTATGTTAGTTTGTTTATGTTTGTTGTTGTTGTTTGTTACTTTATGTGTTATATTTGTTTGTATGTTGTTGTGTTTTTGTTTGTTATATTAACTAAGTTTTTGTTAAATCTTAGTAAATTTAAATTGTTCAAATTACTGAAAAATTAAAATGATAAAGTCATCAATGGATGTTCTTAGGCTTGTTTTAACGGCATGAAAAATATGATAAAATTTAATATAATAAGAAAACGAATAATGCAGATGAAAGTAAACTTTCAGCAATTTCTACCAATTAACGGCAGTATATTTGCATTATTTTGTACAGCCCTTGCATCCGAACAAGTTTATATACACGCCACATGGTAATTGTAAGATAAAAATTATTGCAGTATAAACATGCTGTAAACAACTGAAATCGTACTTCCAGAAATTATTATTCATAGGCGTGCGCATGCATCCAGTTCTTTGAATAGCCTTGTATATTATTATATTTATATTTTACAAACACATCTTTCTAAATATAGTTGAACGTGAAAATGTAGAATTTAATTTAAAAAAAAAAGCAATTCACTCTCATTATCAGCAATTCTTCCTAGTTCTTTTGCGTAGCCCTATACATGCTCTATAGAAATCATATATATAATCTAGGATGCAGAAATTTAGTTAAAAAAGGATATCATAGCTGAAATCTCACTTTTAGCAATCGTCCCTAATAGACAATACTTCGTATACAGTATTGTATCCAGAAACTTTTATGTGCCCCTGTAAATGAAATAAAATGTGATTCACATCATATTCTAATGTAAGCATCTTGTAGTAAACCTCAGTAACGTATACGAATTTCATCTTGTTTAAAATATTGAAACAGAATTAAAACACGCTGCGAGCAGTTTTTTCTGTAATAAAACTGAATTCTTTTCTGTGATCCTGTAAATGAATGATAAATGCTTTGTAAGCCCCTTAAAAAGCATGTTTCAGTGCACCGAATAAATTTATATCCATTTCGTTATGTTTGCAACAGAGAAACATTATTAAAATACGCCGCAAACGTTTTTTCTTCATAGTCCATAATATAATGAAATGTACTTTTGAATTCCCCTGTACACGTATCTGTGCACTTCAATAAGGTGCATAAATTTTATGTTTAAATTGTTTTACATCATTAAAATACACCGCAAATGATTTTTCCCACATAGGCCATAATATAAAAGGATGCTTTTCAATGTCTATGTAAGTGAAGTATAAATTATTACACGCTTCATTATCAATGTCATTTATGCCATGATAAACATCAACAACGTATTTCTATTACATCACAATCCGAGTATATGTACGCTAGTTAGAGTACTGACAGACGAGCAGTCAAGCCCCACTCATAAACATTTTTCAACTATGTTGGAGAGTGCTAAACATCTGAGTACCCGTCCAAACGTTTTGTGTTGGATATACAAATAGAAAATATAGAGGGCTTAGAGAAAAACGCGGGCCTGGTAATAATTAAAATTCGACCCCCTCAACTAAAAACATGACACTATAAAACCTGCTAAGACGGAAACATAAACAATGTGTACGAAATACCGTTTTAGGTGGGTTGTTTCCGTCTTTACAGATACAATTGTAAGATATTTTTAGGGGAATCATGAAGATATTCCGTTTAAACCAGGATTCTGTTACAGTTACGCATTGCAAAATAAATTTGCCAGCTGACAGACTTTTATAAATTGCTATATTTTACCTTACAGTCTCATTATTTTTAGATTTACATTCTTATAGTTAATGATAAATTTTCGCGTTTCCTAAACGTTACAAACTGTTCCTTTACGTTACATTTGAGAACCCACACTAGTAACTAGAAAAAAATGAAAGCGCTAATGTTAAGTCTATGGGAGAGTTACTTTCAAATATCTCGCTTCCTTCTTAATATTTTAAAATGAATTTTTTGCATAAGATAGCTGAGAACGCTCGATAACCGGGATAGTTTTTATTTTTTCAATTTTGGTTTCAGATATATATATATTTTTAAATTACTTTTACTTTCATAACCGGTTGGAATCCGTTCTGAAATTTAAACTATCCTAACATAAAAAAAACTATAACCAAAATCGAAAAAGTAAAAACTAGGCTGGTTGTCGATCATCCTCAGCAATCCTATGCAAAAAAAAAAATCATTCAAATATATTAAAATCAAAGCGAGAAATTTGAAAATGACGCCCCCAAGGGCTTAAAATTAGCGTTTTCATTTCTTCCCGTGTCTGAAATAGCCGTGCATGCATCCAATTCTTTGAACAGACTTGTATATTATTATATTTGAATTTTCCAAACATATCTTTCTAAATATAGTTGAACTTGAAAATAAAATTAATCAATTCACTCTCATTCTCAACAATTCTTCCTAGTTCTTTTGTGTAGCCCTATATATTGTCTATAGATTAATCAAGTATGCAGAAATTTAGTTAAAAATGTATATCATAGCTGAAAACTCACTTTCAGCAATCATCACTAATAGACAATACTCATATACATCATTGTATCCAACATCTTTTATGTGCCCCTATAAATGAAATAAAATGTGATGCACATCATATTTTAATGTAAGCATCTTGTAGTAAACCTCAGTAACGTATATTAGTTCCATCTTGTTTAAAATCGTGAAACATAGCTACAACACATGCTGCAAGCAGTTTTTTCTGTAATAAAGATGAACTCTTTTCTGTGACCCTGTAAATGAGTGATAGATGCTTTGCAACCCCTTCAGAAAGAATTTTTTTTTCACCTTATAAATTCATATCAATTTCATTATGTTGCAACAGAGAAACGTTATTAAAATACGCCGCAAACGTTTTTTTCTTCATAGTCCATAATATAACGAAATCCACTTTTGAATTCCCCTGTACACGTACCTGTGCACTTCAATAAGGTGCATAAATTTTATGTTTAAAATTGTTTTACATCATTAAAATACGTCGCAAATGATTTTTCCCACATAGGACATAATATAAAAGAAAACTTTTAAATGTCCATATAAGTGAAGTATAAATTATTATAAAATAATAAGTATTACAAAATAAATTTTCTAGCTAGCAGACTTTTATAAAATGCTATATTTGACCTTACATCTCATTATTTTTAGTTTTACATTATTAAAGTTAATGATAAATTTTAGCGTTTCCTTGAAGTTACAAAGAATATCTTTATGTTACCTTTGAGAATTCGCACTTGTTACGAGAACAAAATGTAAGCTCTAACGTTAAGTATATGGGAGAGTTATTTTCAAATATTTAACTTCCTTTTTAATATTTTTAAATGATTTTTTTGCATAGGATGGCTGAGGATGATCTACAACCGGGCTAGTTTTTACCCTTTCGATTTTGGTTTCAGATATTAAAAAAAAATTACCTTTACTTTCGGAACCGAGGTGAATCTGTTCTGAAATTGAAACTAACCTAATATATATATATTAAAAATACTATAACCAAAATCTAAAAAGTAAAACAGGGTTCGTACGGTCCTTGAAAGTCCTTAAAAGTGCTTACATTTTTCAAAGGAAATTTTTGGTGCTTAAAAGTACTTATTTTCATGCAAAATCGGAAAAAAGTGCTTAATTTTACTCTCATATTAATTCTTAATCAAAGGTGAAACTCTTCTGCATTTCTTTTAATTTCTGATTTTTAAAAAAAATCTTAATCCCGCCTTGCCTCCCCTTCTGAAATTTTACTTTCCCCTTTGTAATATCAAATTTAAAAACTTCATTTTTTTAACCTTTTTCTACTCTCAGGGATGTAAGACCTGCGCCAGACGAAGCCAAAATTTGCGCAAAGCTGCTACAAAAGAGCTATTTTTTCCATTTTGCGCCAAACCTACACCAAAACGTACTTAGTGCCAAGATGAAATTTAGCAGGATTTCGTCGATCCGAGAAACAAACAAAAAAAAAAATCAATTTTTTCTATGCCGCCAATTGCGTCAAAAAAAAGCAAAAAACCGCGGTCAAAAGATCTCGAAAAACACGCGATGTTTGTCAAATGATCACAAAAAAAAACGTGAATTTTGTCAAAGGATCGCTAATTTCGTCAAAAACGAACAAAACGCGGTCAAAAGATCGTAAAAACGATAATTTTGTTAAAAGATGGCGAAAAAAACGCGCAAATTTCATCAAAAGGTCGCAAAAACCCATAAATTTCGTCAAATGATCGCGAAAAACACGCAAATTTCGTCAAAAAATCGCGAAAAACACAAGAATTTCGTCAAAATATCGCGAATAACACGCGAATTTCGTTAAATGATCGCGAAAAAAACGTGCATTTTGTCAAGGGATAGCTGACTTCGTAAAAAAACGAACAAAACGGGGTCAAAAGATTGTGAAAAAACGCGAATTTCGTTAAAAGATCGCGAAAAATACGTGAATTTTGTCAAAAGATCGCGAAAAATACGCACATTTCGTCAAAAGATTGCCAAAAATACGCAAATTTCGTCAAAAAATTGCCAAAATACGCAAATTTCGTCAAAAGATCGCGAGAAACACGCGAATTTTGTCAAACGATCGCGAAAACCATGCGAATTTTGTCATAGCAAAAAAATACGTTAATTTTGTCAAAAGATTACCAATTACTTCTAAAAATGAACAAAACGGGGTCAAAAGATTGTGAAAAAAAGCAAATTTCGTTAAAAGATCTTGAAAAAACCCACAAATTTCATCAAAAGGTCACAAAAAACCGCTAATTTCGTCAAAAGATCGCGAAAAATACACGAATTTCGCTATAAGATCGCGAAAAATACGCGAATTTCGCCAAAAGATCGCGAAAAATACGCAAATTCGTCAAAAGATCGCGAGAAACACGCGAATTTCGTCAAACGATCGCGAAAAACATGCGAATTTTGTTATAGCGAAAAAAACCCCGTTAATTTTGTCAAAGGATTACCAGTTACTTCTAAAAACGAATTAAACGGGGTCAAAAGATTGTGAAAAAACGCAAATTTCGTTAAAAAATTCGAAAAACTTCACAAATTTCATCAAAAGGTCACATAAAATCTTAAATTTTATCAAAAGATTAAAAACAACCACGCTAATTTCGTCAAAAAATAGCGAACAGCACGCTGATTTCAACAAAGGATCGCAAAAAATACGCGAATTTTGTCAAAACATCGCGAAATATACGCGAATTTTGTCAAACGATCGCGAAAAATACGCTAATTTCGCCAAAAGATCGCGAGAAATACGCTAATTTCGATAAAAGATCGCAAGAAATATGCAAATTTCATCAAAAGATCGCGAAAATACGCAATTTTCTTTTTATTAGCATTAGAATTTCAATTTGCGCCAAAAACAGTTTTTATTGCTACAAAATTAATTTTTGCTGCTACAAAAAAAGGATTTTACTACTACAAAATGAGATTTTTGCTGCTACAAAAATAGATTTTACTGCTCCAAAATTCGATTTTTGCTGCTACAACGGCTTTAGTGTACTTTCATCTCTGTGTTTGTCAAATGATCACGGAAAAACGTGAATTTTGTCAAAGGATCGCTAATTTCGTCAAAAACGAACAAAACTCGGTCAAAAGATCGTAAAAACGATAATTTTGTTAAAAAATGGCGAAAAAACCCCGTAAATTTCATCAAAAGGTCGCAAAAAACACACGAATTTCGTTAAAATATCGCGAAAAACACAAGAATTTCGTCAAAATAGCGCGAATAACACGTCAATTTCGTCAAAGGATCACGAAAAAAATGTGCATTTTGTCAAAGGATAGCTGACTTCGTCAATAAACGAACAAAACGGGGTCAAAAGATTTGTGAAAAAACGCTAATTTCGTTAAAAGATCGCGAAAAATACGCGAATTTTGTCAAAAGATCGCGAAAAATACGCATATTTCGTGAAAAGATTGCCAAAAATACGCAAGTTTCGTCAAAAGATCTCCAAAAATACGCAAATTTCGTCAAAAGATCGCGAGAAACACGCGAATTTTGTCATAGCGAAAAAAAAACTTTTCTTGTAAATTTTTCGTAAGGTAAATAAATAAGTCATCTAATAAACTCCCTCCCTAAAAAATTAAAAAAAAATGTGCTTGTCCCTTTGCCCCTTCAACTTATAAAGTTTAAAATCTTAAAAATCATTGCTTTTTTTAAAACTTTTTCGGCTCCATTAGTTAATTTATTGTAACAATAAATAATCGATCATACAGTTTTATTCCCCCCCCCCCTCCAAGTCTTTAAGTTAATTATAAGTCTGTTAAACTAACCCGCCCCCCCCCCCCCAATAATTAAAGAAAATTATGTTTCTCCTCTTTGTTTATCTTTACAATAAGAAAGTATTTGATTCGGGAAAATTTTCGACCGATTTACACGTTTTAGGGGTTAGATATCCTGAAAAACATGTTTTTACAAAATGAGTCTGTGACTCTGTTTGTCTGTATGTGACACAAATTTTGTGGGTGGTGTATCTCAAGAACTAATGCACAAAACTTAATAAAAATTTATATTCAGTTAACCCTCGATATAAATTATTGTTGATTAGTTTTTGATGTAAATCGCCCAACAGGTGGTGCTGCTATGCTGCATTTTTCATGATTTACGCCATAGCTATATCTCAAGAACTAAAGCACGAATTTTCATCAAACTTCAGATTCAGGTATACCTTGCTAATTATAGGTGCTGATTATGGTTTGGTGTTAATCCCCTAACAGATGGCGCTGCTATGCTGCATTTTTCACGATTTCTGTAATAGCTATATCGCAAGAACTAATGCACGGATTTTCATCAAACTTCAGATTCAGTTAGATGTTTACAAAGTTGTTGCTGATTAGGTTTTGGTGTAAATCACCCTACAGGTGTCGCTGCTATGCTATATTTTGCAGGATTTGCACGGTTTTAACAATAGTTGTATCTCAAGAACTAATGCACGTAATTTCATATCTTTAGAATGTTTATGAGGGGCATAGACCATTTAATTTTGGCACTCTGATAATGAATTTGTAGTATTAACATGTATTAGATAGAAGAAAGTTTTGGGATTGGCACATCTGACTAGTTTTTTCTTCTGCTGTATGTTATTTTAAAATTTTCCAAATTTCTACTGCCACATGGTGAAATTCCCCCCCCCCCTTCCCATCCATTTGAATATTTAAAACTTTTACAAAAATGAAAGAAACCCTTTATTAAAAAATGCATGTTATAATTTATTAGTTTATTTAATTTGAAGGTCCTTAATTTTTTTTGGTTTTGGTCCTTGTAAGTCCTTAAAAATACTTGATTTTTATTTAAAGAAATGTGTACGAACCCTGCAAAAGCTTGCCTGGTTGTAGAGCGTCATCAGCTATCCTATGCAAAAAACTTCATTCAATAATTTTAAAATCAAAGCGAGAAATTTTAAAATAACGCCCCCATAGACTTAACATTAACGTTTTACTTTCTTCCCGTTTCTGAAGTGGGCTCTTAAAAAAAGATGTGTTACACAGGACAAATTTCGTTCTGCGATTGTTAAAGGTGTACTGTTCCCTTAAAAATAATAAATATTAAAGTAATGAATATTAAAAATATTTTTTCAAAGTTTTGAACAAGTTGATCTATAATTTTAAAGTTAACAATCTTTAAAACTTTCTAACTTTAAATCCTACTGATTTTTAATAAAAAAAAAAACTTTTTCGAACTTAAAATGTTAAAATGACGAATATTTTATACATATACAAGAATGGGAGACTTGAAACCGTGTCTCCTGGCCAGGCCACAAACATGTTCTAGCAAATTATGACTTCGTAATTTTATTATTTGTTAACTATTTTAACTTAAAAAATACTTTAAAAAGAACGCGTCTATTTTTTTTTACCGTTTTACTTAATAAACTATCTGTATCCCCTGGTAACTTGGTAAAAATTGTACCTCCCACTGTACCGTTCAGAAATTGTATATATACAAACGAAATGCATATTTTCCTTCGTTATTCATAGAAATATAGAATTTCAAATATTTCATTCTTTCAAGAGTATTTTGTTGAAATTAAACAATAATCGTAGAAAAAAATAAATGCAAGGTTTGAAATAGGAGTGATCTATTTTAACACGATACAATAATCCAATCACAATTAAATCGTTTCCATTTGCTAAAATGTTTGGATACTAGCCAATCATATTTTTAATAGGCGTGGTTTTCATCGTCTTGGTAGAGGCGGAGAGCATAACATTACGAGGCCGTTTTTGACACATTATTCATCAAAATCTTTGCAAATTTTGCTCAGCCTAATTGTAGTAGAACTATTGAAAGCATGTTATTGGAAAGCTTAAACTCTATATTTTCGTTGTTATTAAAAAAATTTTCCTGAATTTTGCTGTTATGAATGTTATAAGACTAAAAAGGACACAACACCTCGAATTTCACTGGATCCTAAATTGACAGGATCCTGAGAATTAAACTACAACAAAAATCGGAAAAGTAGAAAATAGCCCGTAAACAGATAGTCCTCAGCTATCCTGTGCAAAAAAAATCATTTAAAAATATTAAAAATCAAGCAAGATATTTGAAAACATTGCTCCCATAGACTTATCATTAGCGTTCGAACTTCAAGCCGTGACTAGTGTGGCCTCTTAAGATGCCTTGATCAAGAATTGGGCTCTCTCGGTCAACAATCGAGAACCGAACTTCAATTTGGATACAACTCCTAAAATACGCTCGTTTTAAAATGATTAATTTCTCGGAAACTTATAGTACGATTTGCATAAATATTTGCTTTTAGGCTAATTGAAGGGTGTAGAGTTCATTTATGCTGTGAGAATTGTGTATTGCTATTGAAAAAAAACAAAGTTATTGTTCGTTTTAATATGTAGATGGCTCCCTAAGCAAATTTTTTATACATCATTTAAAAGTAGACTTTATTACCAATCGTGTGGTACCAATAACTTTGTTCTAAGATAATTTTTTGCAGAGTTAGTTAGGGGTGTTGCCTTTTTTCCCCCACGACTGTACCTTATTAAAGAATTTAAAACTTTGAAAATCATTAAACATAGTTTATTAGCGAATTGACTGCTGGATGGGAATACCGTTTAAATTATTTTCCAGTGGTTATATGTGAGTAATATTAATAAGAAAAAAAATTGAGAAAGACTTTATCAGTTTTATCAGTTTCACTCAGAAGAGGTATGGTCACTTTATGGTTATTAATTCGTCGCTAGGAAGGAAATATATAAATTGGTTAAAATATTTCTACTACTCTATTTTACAATTTTGTTGCGACGGGTATTCTGATAATTTCTTGTTCTATGTTGGTACAACTTTACAGGCAGTTATCAATCTCAACCAGAATCTACAAAAAATTGTCGTCTAAAAGTGCTTGATGCATTTAAAGAGTGACAAGATGATAAATTTGTATTTTGATACCCTAATATGTGTATAAAGTAATTTGTGTGATTTACATTAAAGAAAGTAAGTTATACTACGGAAAATTTAAACATTTAAAACTGAATTCACCATTCAATACTTACCCTAAACGCAAAGGCTCCACCTTCTTCTGTTCCAACAAAAGCTCCACAATTTGTTTGGACGACGGGGTTCAATTTGCTTGTATTTTCATCCGCATTGTGAAAGTGGTGTTTCGACAATATTTCTGGTAAAAATAATATCAAAATAATTGCAGTTATCACCAGGGCAGCAAAAAGTAGTAAAATGACGACAACTGCAGCTAAATGATCATTACAAAATTTACAGCATTTTTTCCCGATACTACGATTTGCTGTTCTTCTTACTCCATCACTTCTTACTTCAAATAGTTCATCTTCATCGTCTTTGTTGTTGCACTGTTTATAGCTTTTACGAATCAGCGACATTTTAGGATATTTCGATTATAGTTCAACAAAATACTGTTCTTGTTTCTTTGTTATATAATTTTCGATGAAATTCAGATGAAATTATTTTAATGTTTTACATCTCTTCAAGCAACTTATTCTTTACTTCCAATCATTTAAAGAGCATTTTATGTTGTTTAAAAAAATCTTTATAATATCAAAATTGGTATGAAAATTTAGTTAATCCGTATAATTCTCTTCTATCTACTTATGAAGTTTTATATTTTTACTATACATGTATTTTAAAGTGCATTTTTTTTTACAATTTAAATATTCTCTCTTATGAGGTTTATTTGCTCGATGCGACAGAAGCTTGTATCCATTACTGTTTACATTTTCAATTTTAATGTTAAATTAAATAGCTATTTATCATTTCTATTTAAGAACTTAGCATTATTGGAATATGAAATGCTGCTGTAAAATCTCAAATACAACCAGGCAGATTATTTAATAATGCTTTTATAAATTGTAACAGTTTTATGCGTTTCTCTTTTACATTTCCCTTTTATTTTGTATCTTGTGCTTTCTTTTAGCATATAATTTTTTAAGTTGACGTGAAATTATTTCTTAAAACACCTGACAATTCTTGTTAGTTTTATTTTATACTAATTAGCCTCCAAAGCTAATGCGAGATCATAAAAAAATATTCAAATTTCTTTGAAATACATCACGAAAAGTACAAAAGAACCGCTAGAGTAGTTTTTCGGTTTTATTTTAAAACGTAATAGCTAGGAATTTTTACGTCTGCTCTTCTGCAATAATTACACCTTTGACTTGAAAAGAACAGGAAGTACGTTTAAGCGCTTTCTTAATTTTTTCTCTTTGTTTCAGTTCATTTTTCATACTTCTTAATATTTCATTTCCTTTCAGAATTATTTCCCGAAATTAGTTTTCTTCTCTCCTGCAAGAGGCTTTACTAGATAAACATAACACAATTTTAAATTAAAGAAATGAAGCTCCTTCCCCTTTCGTTATAGTTTTTATGTCCATCAAAGTTTCAGAAGCATATTTTAGTTCTGTAAATTCATATTTCTAATGTTTGAAAAGTAAAAAGTGCATTAAAATTATTTTTTACTATACACAAGGTGTTTTTGATATTCAATTTTTATATTGTATTTGCAAATTCTCATCTTTTATCTTCAATAAAAGTTCATCAGCTTTTTTTTTGGAAAGTCGAGGCTTTTAATTTTCACTTTTACATGCTTCACGTAGATAATCTGAAAAGAGAAGATTACAAAAATCAATCAAGAGATAAATTAAAAAAAAATGCATAACATTAAAACAGTTTTGAAATTTTGGAATACAAAAGAAACTAATTACATGCTCGTGAATCGACAACGATTTTATCTTTTTCAAAATAGATAATAATTTACTTTCTGTAAAAACTCAAATTAAAATCTCATTTAAAAAATAAAATTATGTTGTTGTATTAAAAGAAAATCGATAAAAATTACGTAATTTATTTTAGCCGAAGGTAAAACAATAGGCATCGTCTGTGATATCTACTGCTACGTATAGAGGACATTAAACGTATAAGTAATGCAGCCACTAACTTGTATATTAATGTAGCTCTAGATACAAAAGTTGTGTTTATAAAAAGTTAAGGGAGTATGCGCTACACAATGCGATCCCTCTCAAAGTCCAGGTGCTGCGAAATACGCAGTTTAGCTATTTCGGTAATTACGGGATTTATGGAAAAAAAGTCAATTAGAAATATGTTCAGCGCCGTCAAATCAGTAAGACATGGCTGCGTACAAATTGCCTAAACTAAAAACGAAAATTGCGAATATCCGTAGCACGATTTGCACCATTTTTCTGGCTAGAAAGAACGATTTTCGGCCGACGCACGGTGACTAATTCCAGTGCGGAAAGTGACGTTTTATTTCTTCTGTCTTAGTCAAGTTGTCTAATTGTAATTTTCTGACCTTCTTATCACATTAATTGTACACGCAACCAGATCAACAATGTAATCCCGACGGAATTCGGAGAGATTTTAATTCAGAATTTACGCTTTCAGTTTAGGCTATTCGTACAAATGCAGTGTTTATCCTACTAAATTAACGATACTGAAAAATTTATGAATTATTAACTCCTATGTTTTTATATGGGATCACTAAATCCTAAGCTTCCCCACATCGGCGCTGCAGCTGGTCTCTTTGTATAGCGTATACACAATTTCCTATAGGTAGACACCACTTTTATAACTGCATCTACATCCTTTCATAAATTAAAACTTAACTAATGTTAACGGTCTCACAGACGGCTGTTTTTTTAATTATCACAGTTTAGCTTGTAATATTCAATTTAACTAGAGAACTTTTGTTTCGTTTTGAGCCGTAATATCAAAGCGATATAAGTAAGCGTCCTATCTTAAATGGGAGAGGCAACCGCAAGATTAAAGGCACAACCCCAAGATTAAAGGGGCACATCAATCAAAGTCGCACGCCACGTAGCGGACGGGGTGCACTACAGAAAGATGCCTAACTGTTTTCTTCTTTATGGATAATCTATTAATTGCACATATATAACATAACTGCGCAAGCGTAAACGTCGTGTTTTCATTTGTTTGTAGCATTTATATTCTGACAGTAATAGAACATTCTATTAATTTTTATTCCTGTTTTTTGACTTATTTATTATAGATAATTATTTAAATAAAAACAGTTCTTTTTAGAAATAATATTATTCGTTAAAATGGCAAAATGTTGTCTATCGAATAACTGTAGTTTTCGGAATTGTAAGAAAATTCTTTTTATTATAGAATTCATGTCTGCCCTTTTCCAAAGAGTACAAGTTAGTTACATATTTTAACTTTAATTTTTTAAAAAAGATAAAATGTTATTTAATATATATTACACTGGGGAACAATTTTTAACTCAATTTCTGTTGACTTCGATTTTTCAACTGTTTTTAAGTCTAAAAAGCGTGCTGATTTCAAAACTGCAATTAGTTTTCTTCTATCACGTAAAGTTGTTTCTCTACAGCTTACATTAATGTGACCACTCTACGCTGAATCGGGCGTGAGTCATAGGAAGAAAAAAGCTTCAGAACTCTTAGCATCAAGACTGCACAAGAAATTTTTGCTTGAAAAGGGAGCTAATGTATTGTACTTTCGATCAAGAGAAAGTGAATTTCTTCAATATTTTCGATATAATGTTTTTTGCCATAGCGTACATGGTTTAATGGAGGAGTTGGGAATTTCATTCTGTACCGCAACTTGAATTGCGACTGTTCATCGATAGCTCAAAGAGAAGCTTGAAATGTTTACTCCTTTACAATGGAAATTTATTTGGAGCAGTCCCAATAAGCCATTCAATTTATTTGCGCGAAGAATATGAGGACATAAAGAGAGCCATTGATTTATTGCACTACCACATTCACGAGTGGATCAACAGTATTGACCTCAAAATGGTGTGCTTCCTTCTTAACCAGAAACGTGGATATATTCAGTATCCATGTTTTTTGATGTGAGACACCAGAGCTCGTGAGAAGCATTGGTTTTAGTCGAAGTAGCCTCCAAGATTTCACCTCAGACCTGGGGATCCAAATATTTTGCATCAGCCACTTGCCGACAGAAAGATCATATTTCCACCTCTGCAGTAAAACTGGATCTAATAAAGCAGTTCGTAATAGCTTTGTCAATTGAAGGAGACTGTTTCACGTATCTCATTTCAAAATTTCCAAACCTGTCTTTTGAAAAAAATAAAGGCAAGTGTATTTGACGGCCCACAGATTTTTCAGCTCATTAGAGATGAACATTTCATCGGAACAATATCAGACTTCATTTTCTGCATAGCCATCTTGATGACTTCCCGGAAAATCTTGGTGCAGTCAGTGATGAGCAAGGTGAGTGATTCCACCAAGATTTGAAGCTCATGGAAGAACGGTATCAAGGCAGATGGGATGAACATATGATGGCTGACTATTGTCGGAGCATTAAGCGAGATTGTCCACAAATTGAACACTCCAGGAAAAGCTACAAGCGAAAATTTTTACCTTAATATGTACTTTTTTCGTTTTGTAAAAGGATTTTACTACTTATATGAACACAATGTAGTGTATAGCAAATAAATGCAGCCGATGTATGAATAATATATTTGGTAATTTTTTCTTTATTTTCTTTTGTATCCATATTAAGTATGATTTGGGGGGTATCCGGTAGTTTAAAAAGTTGACGTGATTGAAAAAAACTGGGGTCATTTTTGGATTTAGATGCCAATAATTAGCCAAAAAGAGGTGCCAGATCTAAGTCAACAAAATGTGTGTTCCCCAGTGTTATCAAATGTTGTTGACTTAAATACGCTCGATTTTAATTATTTTCTTTTAATGAAATTAAAAATGACACATAAAAATTAGTAAGTAGTTAATGTGTCAAGATTGAATTTTGTAGTCTTATTTTTTACTCAATTCTTGATGTGCTAAAGTTATAAAAAATGATAGAGACGGGTGTATTCCCGATAAGACTACAATGTTTAAGAATGTTTATAATATGTATAGAATTTAACTATAAATAAAATATTCAATTTTAAGTCCTTTAGTTCGCTTATCGTGCGCAAACGATAAATTTCCAATATTCTCTTAATCGCATTGCTCTCATCTTATTTAACTTACAAATATTTCATTCATTTAATTTAAAATTCATTTCATTTTATATTCGAAATTACTTTAATTTAAAATGCATGCATTAAATGGTGTACTATTAAAGGAGAAAGTGTTGTTCATTTATTTGTTTAAATATTTTGCGAGTCTAGGCAATAACTTCAATAATTTTCGTAAATTCGCCAGATTAGAATTTTTTTTTGAAACAGACAAAGCCATTTAGAGAATCCCTGTTAAAATTCAATTACGAATTTCAGATTGTTACTTATTCACAGACAATGAATCTTGTTTGCCAGATTTATTTCAAAATATTTTTGTTACAGCTTGTTTTAATAAAAAATATGTGTATTTAAAAAAAATCGCAATGTCATTTTAGTTTAAGGGCAAAAGGCAGTAATGCTTTCGTAGCATTAGTGCTTTTCTCCCAAAATTAAAAGGATACTACGACCATTTTTTATGTACATAATTTTATCAAAACAATCTGTAATAAAAATATTTTGCAATAAATATGGTAAACAAGATTCATCTTCCATAAGTGAGTAAACATTCAGAAAATATGGGCAAGAGATGCGCAGATAGTAGATATTCTGTCATATATGACGTCATACTGAAAACCCGCGTATTTGTATTATTCACCCCGTCCACCAGATGGCGCAGCATTGTCAATATACTGCAGATTCCAGTATTGACATTGTATGCTTACTTATATCGCTTTGCGTAATATTGTCGCTAGCGAGCTCTGAGAATATGAATCATAATTACAATAGCCTGGTGCATAAGGTTTAGTACAAAAAAAATATATCCTATGAGTTATTAGGGCCTTTCATTCATCTTTCGATCAGGCGGTCTCAGAGACCGCTCACAGTATTTCAGCAACAATTTCTTTCACAGCCGTTAATTGTTAAATAGCTGTCTAAACTTACACTTTGTATATAAGCCCCGTATAACCTAGATTATACACAGATTATTGGTAAAAAAAAAAAAAAACACGCTTTATTAGATAACTCGCGTCGTGATTAGTTATCTAATTTTTCCTACGCTTAATTAAGATGTCTGTTGGATTTGATATGCTACTAATGCCCTGGCCGAAAATTCAGTTATTTGTGTATATGATGAGTGTTTATTAAAGCTCTGCAAATATGCCTTTTTACTACGAAGTAAGGAAACGTATCATGACCGTTTCTCTCAATTCCGGCTTATCATCTAGATAGAAAGTTCTATTTTCCCTATATATTTTCTGAAAGCAATATTTCCTATTTAAATTCTGAATGAAAATTTTCAATGATTGTATGGAAAAAAAAAGAAAAATTCTTTCGTTATTTTATAGAGAAAAGATTTTTTTTATTGGATTACATTTAGTAAGAGCGGTATGCTGAAAGTTGAAAAAAATATCTTCTATTTTTTTTTTTTTTTTAGCCAAAAAAAAAAAAAAAAAAAAAAAAAAAAAATAGAAAATATATTTTTTTCTTACCTTTATATTCAAATATATCAAATTCGATGCACAGTTTTATTTATATATATAAACCAAACTTATATAACAAGTATTGGGGATTTTCATTGATATGCAGTTCGCATGGGGCATTTTGAAAAGTTCTAAAATGTTACGGAAAAATCCTTTTTGCTCTCAAAAAATTTCTTTTCAATTTTTTTTGTGGTAAATGTATAGCATAATGCCCTTGATGTACCCTTGAATAATACTTAAAGTGAAATTTACAAAAAAAAAAAAAAATGATTTTAAAGGTCGCCTTAAAAGGTCGTCCCCTTAAAAAAGATGTAATAAACCTGAACAATTCCCAACACCAAATGAGGAATAAAAATTTGATGTGACCTAATTCGTTGATTATATGATAAATCCGACGAACTAATATTTTAGCCATAAATGACGAAATTAAGTCACACAATCCATAAAAGTGCGATTTCCAGTTAATTGGAAGTCACAGCACCATGAAAGTCAGGTTTAAAGAAATTTGCTCTATAAAAAGAGTTTCCTTAATTCCCATTCACCTCAAGTAACTGCTGAAGTGATTTAATTACAGCCATGAACGTGGTGTCTCACTAGAGTAACTCGGTACGCGCGATACAATGTTTACATGGCAGCATCTCCTAGATGTAAACACCGGGAATAACATTCTTATCTCTAAAACGGTATGACATACGGGAAAAAAGTCAGTAACATATTTATGGAGTGTCTATATTTATTCTGAAAGGACGTCTTACATTTATAGAAAAAAATACAAATTAAATGTACCAACACTGCTTAAAGGTGCGACAAACATTTAAAATACACTAAAAGCCCTTTAGAACCAAAATGTTTTCAACCGAACTTACTCGGCCGTCATCAGTTTACCATTGATGACGGCCAAGTAAGTTCGGTTGAAAAAGTTTTGGGTTTAAAGGACTTTTAATGTATTTTAAATGTTTTTTTTTTATTATGCTGTAAACGCCTATAAGCAGTAATGGCACATTTATGTGTACTTTTTCCATAAATTTAATTATTAATCAAGGTAAATTTAGCACTGACATTTTAAGTTTTTATTGAGGCTGTCTTACATGTAAAAATAACTTTATTAGGAGTGTAGAAATGTAACTTTTCAAAATTCTAATCACCGGCCTAAATACGTCACTAACTGCGTGCAAAAGAGTTACATTATAAGACAAACGCGCATTTTTAAATAAAATAACACATTTTTAAAATTAATTTTTCAACTATTTTTCAGCAGTGAAATTACACTTGAAATAACTGAATATTAAAGACGTGAATTATCACATTGCTAGCTAAGCGTAAACCAACTGAGTGAAAAATGTCCAAGCCGGGAATCGAACCCTGGAATAGATTTCCAGTGCTCTACCATTAAGCCACATGGACGATGCCCAGCTTAGCATCTCTCACTCACATAAGTTGGTAAGACTGCTACCGCAGTTATTAGATGGAATAGTCTTCATGAGCACACAATCTAGTGGCGTAACATGAGACGCAAAGGAACCCAGCATCGGTGAATATACAATTTTTTAAATTATTTTTTGAACTACTTTTCAGCAGTGAAATTACGCTTGAAATAATTGAATATTAAAGACGTGAATTATCACATTGCTACCTAAGCGTATGAATATTAAATACGTGAATTATCACATTGCTATCTAAGCGTACTCAGTTGGTTTACGCTTAGATAGCAATCTGATAATTCACATATTTAAACCGGTGTTTGAATATAAAAATGTTACATTGCAGGGCTTTTATTAAAATTATTTTTACTTATACGTCATCATTTCATAATAGACCGAGGACATTCTACAACTTCCCCATATATCTCAATATTTTAAAGATAGGAACGAGAATTGCGCAGTTCGTCGCTATAAGGCTTTGCCAAGCTCCTTATAGTGTAGTGCACTCTTGTTTTACTATACATGACTGTAGCTAACTTGGTTCTCCAGTTACTCGAGGTGAAAAGGAATTAAGGAAACATTCTTTACATTACACTTATAATCCTGTATGCGACAAATATGTCATCGTAAAAGATTTTTAAGACGTTGCCTACAGTAGCATGGGCCGAATTGGGAAAAAAGTTTGTTTTTCAAAGTTTAAAAAAATCTACGATTATGTATGTTTAAATATGTAGATTAAATCTTTATATACAAGGTGTACATAAATGACTATCCCAAATTTACAGGGCTATTAAAAGGGGACAAAAAAAGTACAACCTTGTTATTCATCGGAAATCAAAAATAACACTTGAATGTTTTAATACACACACTTATAAGTATTCAATGTAAGCCCCTCCAGAAACACGAACGATATCGAGGCAAAGAAAAAAGAAAAAAAAAGTCTTGCTGCTACTTTCATAGTAGAAGCACGTCTTCTTTGCGCCTGACGAAGAAAGACTCAGATCTTTCGAAAGGCCTAGCACATTTAATAATTTTTTATGGTGTTTTAAGAAGATCTTTTGTTCTGATATCGAGACAGTACGATAACTTATCCCACACTTTTTTTCAGCACGTCCGGTGTGAGTCTTTGAATGGCTGCAGATATGCGTGTTCTAAGTTTGTCAACGTGAGTGGCAGAGGTAGAACAAGCACCTGATCTATCTTTGATGAGGACCCACAAAAAAAAATCACGCTGAGAAAAGTTTGGGATGAGCTATCGCACCGCCTCGATATCGTTCGTGTTTCTAGAGAGGCTCCCATTGAACACTTATATATGTGTTGAATTTAAACTTTCAACTGTTATTTTTGATTTTCGATGAACAACAAAGTTATACTTTTTTTGTCCCCTTTTAATAACCCTGTAATGTTCGGATACTCATTTATGTAAAACCCTGTATTATTACAAACAATATTCATGTGGGCTTTTTGTGTACACATATAATTATCAATTTCTATATGTTCGAATTACAAATACCATCGCATTTATAAAATATTTTGTTACAAATCACTCACAAATCACAATAATGTATTAAAAATTTGCGAATAGTAACCTAAATTCTAAATTTCTACATTACATTGTAATATAACCAATAAATAGTTAAATTTTTTGCAAGGTTGCTTTTTTTATTTTATTTTATTTCTATTTTATTTGTTGTCGTTAAACATAGCATTATGATAAGTATCAAAAAATAATTTTTTATTATGAAAATGTACAATTTTTAACCTTTTTTGTTCATTGTAAATTATAGCTCCAATAAAAGAAAATATTATATTATTGGGTCAAAATTTAAAAAGTTTGATATGAAACGCTTAATTTCCATAAGCTGTCATAGATTATAATCGGCATCTGAAAAACAGAATATTATTTGTTTGTCTGCAGAACCGATGAAATTCTTTTCTCTGGAAGGAATCCTCATTATGAATGGTTTTATTGATGAAAATTTCAGCAATTCTTTCTTATGCTTAGAATATATGGATTATTTTGATACTAGTCAAAAATTTCTGAAATTATTTAGGTTTAAAAATATGTTTTATTTTTTATTTGAACTATTAAAAAAATCTGTAGATTTTATGGGGAAAATATGCAAACTACTTATTCTGTGGCAAAATGTGTTATAATTACAGAAAGTAATTAATAAATATAGATTTGGTTGCGTAAAAATCTGTAAACATTTATTTTATGGTAAAAATCTTTTAAATTAACGGGAGGTTTATAAAAAACACAGATTTTTTGTCTGTAAAATAAAGAATTTTTTTTCTGGCTTCTAGGCCGAGAATTTTCCTATCTGAAAAGTCAAAAAAATATTTGCGACTATTTTATTTACAGTAAACTCTGTCTAAGGCGGAATCGATCGGGACTCAGAAAATTTTCCGTGGTAGACAATATTCCGGCTTATGGAAAAAAGCTCCCCCCCCCCCAAAAAAAAAAATGTCCTTGAATTTGATGATTTTTTATTCTGACTCGAAAATCGGTTGAAAACTTAAATTCGAAAAGATCTTTTGTCTTTATAGATAAATGAGAAACGCTATTCAATTTCTTAGTACTGTTGTAATACATGCGAATTGGAAGTTTACACACACACACACACACACAAAAAAAAAAAAAAAATGAGACAGAACGCTATAACTTTGAATTTGAGTACATCCTTAAAGTATAATATATTGAACTTTCGAAAATATATATTTTGATATATGCTCATTCTACTAGAAATATTAAGTTTTAAATATAATTTTGCATATAAAAAAATGGCACAAGCATAAATTCCTTAAAATTTAAACAGTTCCTGTCGTTTTGAATTAACTTTTTTAAAGTGTTAGAAAATTTAACTAACATGCTCGACATTGAATATTTGACTTATCCGTTTTGACTTAGACCGTCTCCGCCTTTTAAATTATCCTTTCTTCCGCCTTATGCAAAATTTTGGTTTCGGTAGGACCTTAAAATCCTTTCCGTTTCCGCGTTAGGCAGATTCCGCCTTATGCAGCAAGAATTAATGTTATTTTCTATGGATTCGCCGGGACTTGAAACATTTTCCGCGATAGACAGATTTCCGGCTTGCACAGAGTCCGCCTTAGACAGAATTTACTGTACTTCATTTCGTTCTGTAGAAGAAAATGCAATTAATGTCTTAAAAAATAAATCTAGCAGTCAGAATATCATGCATCTTTCAGTATATTTAATATAGAATTAAATTTTAAGTATTTTTACTTTACAGTTTTTATACAAAGTCAACATATTTCTTTTTGCTAGGCATATAGAACACTACCAAAGAAAACATTATTAAATGACCAAAGTATTATCAGAAATCAGTATTTTTTTTCTGTTAATCTTGTCATATGCGGCCCCTAGTCGACGATTAATGAGAATTGATTAATTGATGGGGGCCAGAAATTACGTCGACTTGTGCTGTAATTTCAAAATACAAGAAAAAAAATTCTCAGAACTTAAAGAAAGAATATTTTCCTTATATTATTTTCTTTTTAAACCTCGCGTACACTCTTCGCTATTATCTAAGTTCTCTTTATATATTTTTAAATTATGCATTTCTATTTTAGTACCATCCATTTAGTACTAAATCCAAAATTTATTTTCTTGACTTAGATTTTAGTTATGAATGAGAAGACAAAATATTTGACAGTGTTAGAAAAAAAAAATAGTTTTCCTCATATTGCATACTTTCCAAAACCGCAAGTGCTTTTTTACTATTAGTTATTTTTTCTTTATATAAGTAAAAATTTTTCTTTCTTATTTTAACCTAATCATACGAGTGAAAAAGTGACCAGGCCTAGATTTGAACTACGGATCTTTAGTTTAAGCTTCCAACGCTCTGTCAACTGAGCAATCCTGGACAAATATGGCAAACCCAATTCACTCAGATAATCTTTTCGATAATGAAATCTGGATTGTTATATGAAATAGCTCAATAACTGGGATTTAATATGTTAAGCTTTATCAGATAGCAGACCATATGTCATTATATAAAAGGTTGTCTTAGTGAATATCATATATGTCCAGGATAGCTCAGTTTGCATAGCTTTTACAGTTTATGCCAAAAGTCATTGGTTCAAATCTTGACCTGGACACTTTTCACTTAGTTGGAAAAATAAAACTCGTACAAATAATGTCGTACCTGTAAAAATAACTATTTTAGTAGCCCTAAAATATTTTTTTCGATAGCCAATCTTCGGCTTAGATAAGCACTTATCTCTTGCAAATGTGTAGCATTAAATGCAGATGCACATTTACAAATAAAAATAACACATATAAGCAAGATTCAATTTATTTTAACAAGAAAACCTGCACTTATAGTATTGTTGCCAATGATGAACAAGTGGGCATATTTAATTTGATTTTCTTATTAGAGTAAACTGTGTCTTTTTTACATGAGTGAAACTATTAGGAAATTGAATGGTTTTTCAGATTTCTACTCTCAATTTAAAATTTTAAACCGTTGTTTGTTTGTTTATTTCAGAACCAACCTCAGGCCGTGTTCACCAGTCAGAAGGATCTTGTGGTGTACGCTTTATGTCATTATGTTGTTCAGAGTTTCCTAAGTTCCTGATTTATTTTTACTTTTTTGAGTATTTTATTTAAAATATATCAAATCTCTTAGTAATATTCGTTTGAAAATATTTTGTTTTTCAAAAATTCACGAAAATAATCTTAATTTATGAATCAGTACATCAGTATGCCATCTTTTAAGATGCTTATTTATTTTTAAATAATTATATAGGGTGGTTCAAAAGGTCATGTCCAAACGGCACGTGTGGATGTGTCAGGTGATGAGGAACAAGAATTACATAGGAACTGGAGATCCAAAACGCGATCGTGACATGCAATTGCACCGTTACCGTGACCTCCAAAAAGATAACAAACGGTGTAAAAATACCTTTATTTAAAAAAAAAAACGTAATCGAAGTACAAAATACAAATAAATAATGTTACAACTCATAAATTAGTGCTCAAAATATGCCCCTTTATCCGTGATGCTTGCTTCACATCGGCGCCGCATGGAATCGCGAACACGTTTCAATTGGCCAGGAGTTTCCCGGGCACGCGCATCACAGTCCGTGATGCATGCTGACATCATTGCCGCATAGAATCGCGAACACTTTTCATCGGATATAAACCTCATGGCATGGATTTCTGAAGCAGGGGCACGTGCCCGGGAAACTCCTGGCCAATTGAAACGTGTTCGCGATTCCATGCGGCCGTGATGCATGCTGACATCATTGCCGCATAGAATCGCGAACACTTTTCATCGGATATAGACCTCATGGCACGGATTTCTGAAGCGGGGGCACGTGCCCGGGAAACTCCTGGCCAATTGAAACGTGTTCGCGATTCCATGCGGCGCCGATGTGAAGCAAGCATCACGGATAATGGGGCACATTTTGAGCACTTGTTATGAGTTGCAACATTTTTCATTTGTATGTTGTGCTTCGATTTTTTTTTGTAAAATAAAGGGTTTTTTACCCCGTTTGTTATATTTTCTTTGCCTGATGTTTACGATGCATCTACACCGTCGCGATCACGTTTCCGACTCTTGCTCCTCATGACCTGACACACTCACACGTGCCGTTTGGACATGACCTTTTGAACCACCCTGTATATGATGTAAGATATGTAGGAAAATTATTCTACCACATATTTTAAGGCTAAAACATAATCTGCATAAAAGTTTACAAAAACATATTTCTACTTTCGAAAGTGTTCATTTTGTAAATACAAAATTATACAACAAGCAGATTTTTTTAAAAACAAATTAACAATGTCTTCCAGAATATCAAACTACCTAAACGAAGAAATAGTTTAATGCATTTTTTTTTCATTTTTTATTTCCGAAAACCGAGGTAAAAAAGAAACAGTATTTTTCCAATTTTCATCTAAATTCTTTTCTCCTCCTGCGCATTTACTACTGCTGAGAATTGTATTGATGTTTGACAAAATATCGCTGACCAAATTTGACATTTCTGGAGAAATAACAGCCATCATGGGTAAAAAAAAAGATCAATAGAATATATTTTGAGTCCAAAAAAGTGGAAAATGTGATCGAATTTAAAGCTATCGTAAAATAAGTTCAGAATTTTTTTTTTATTTCCCGATGTTCACATTTAAATATTCCAGTTTTCACGAAATAAAATTGCTATAAATTAAAAATTAAGCCCCCTTTTTAATGTAAGATTGTTTACAAGGGCCAATGTGCTACATAAATATATATTTCTAAAAGTTCTAGAATATTCCATGGCTTGTTGCTGAAATTTTGCGGAATTTTTTTTTAAATAAATGATTTTATAATAATTAATGCACAAAAACTATGCAATATATTAAGAGGCTACTTCAGTCAAATGAAAAGACCCGTTCGCTAATGCTAATCCTATGGAAGAAATTTATAAAGATATCTCGATTGCATTTCAATATTTTTAAATGATTTCTTTCGTATTAGACAGCTGAGATCGATCTGTACAAAGGTTGTTTTTTACTTTCTCGATTTTGTTTACAGATATTTTTTTATGGGGACACTTTCATTTTCGGAACCGGTTTTTAAAGTAAAAACATCCTCATAAAAAAAAAATCTGCAACGAAAATTGAAAAAATAAAAAACGGCCTGCATACAGATCGATTTCAGCTATCCAATCCAAAAGAAATCCTTTAAAAATATTGAAATGACACCGAGATATCTTTATAAATTTCTTCCATAGGATTAGCATTAGCGAACGGGACTTTTAGCCTGACTGAAGTAGCCTCTTAATTGTAGACTTTCGAGGAAACTTTACATTTTTTAACGATTTGTAATATGGTGTAGATTCTATACTTTTTTATGTTAATTGTAATTTAAAAATAATTTTTCACTTAACGCTTTTGGGAATAACATTTAAAATACCGGTCAATTTAAATTTATTATTATCATTTATCTTAACAATTATTTTTCTTTTTATCTACATGTAGTAATGATAGTATATGTCTGTACAATTACTATAATCACTTCATTTATTCGTCAGCATTTAATAATAAAACAAAAATAAACTGCTTAATTAAATCGTCTTTGTACCATTGGTGACGATTTTATTTTAAGCATATGATGATTTTTAAATTTTAAAGTAGATGCTACAATATACCGAGCCAATAATTATGATAAAACTAATTGGATGGGTCAATCCCAAAACATTCATCTATCTCATACATCAATATTTCAAAAAGTAGTTACATATGTTAATTCTTCAATATTATTAGTTCAATACTATACAAACTTTGATTTACATCGTAAATTTCTGTTTCAACTAATTAATCGGAGTAAAAACAAATTAATCTTGATCATGATATTTAATAAAATCAATATTTTCGGTTATTATGTTGTATGTCAGCTGTTTACGAGTAGCCGGCTTAGTAGGATTCGAAGTTCCTGTCGCTGCACGAGCCGTCTATGTACAACAGAACTACGAAAAATCGAGTAAATATTCATATCACACACATATCGCTATTACAGTGCCCACTCCTGGCGAAATATTTCAAAATTCAAGGAGGACCTGCTTGCCATACCCGAATACATGTATCTCAAATTTGGTTCAATTCTAGGCCTAACTTTATACACTTTCGATGGTACAATAATCAAAATGGCACAAAAATCGTTATTACATTGCTGCTCTTCGTCGGAATATTTTCACATTCAAGGAGGGCCTATTTTCCGTAGCCAAAAACATATATCTGAAATTTGGTTCAATTCTACGCCTAACTTCATACAGTTTTGGTACAATGGCGACACACGGGCGGTCAGACAGACATTTTGTATAAAAATGTTTTGGGCGATATCTGACTCAAAAAATGTGTAAATCCGTCAAAAACCGGAAGTCGAAAAAAAATTCAATCACTTTCTTCTGTTATAGATAGAAGAAAATAAAAAATATAAACACTGGAATGTTCTTAAGTATATTTAATCCTTTTGTAATACCACATTTTCCAAGTCTTCAAAAATTCTTCTTTAGCTTAATCTCATATTTACCATCGTGGCATTGGGTTTTTTCCCCCTCTCCTTTTTATTGTTTGTCTTGAAGTTTCTCCTATTACAAACCAGAAAAATAATAATTTAAATATAATAAATAAAATTAAATAGGCACATCGTAGGAAGAAGTTGCATTTAATAGATTAAAATTCTCGGTTCAAATCAAGAAAAACTAAAAACTCTCGTCAGAAATTAAAACCTGATATTAAGAGCGTTAATAGAAAATAACTATATCCGTTAAACTTTCGTTTATGACATAATAATTAAATTTCAACAACCTTCAAACTTTTGTGATTTGGATACCTATTTATAATAAAAAAAAATAATAATAATAATTTCCCCCCAAATTAAAAGAAATTCGTCCTCAAAATTTAAAATATAGCAAAGAACACAAATGGTCGGAGAATCAAATTTAAAAACTCGTCATAATTTAACTGTTTGAAAAATTATCTCAAATTTTGTTTTTATTTTAATCCTTAAATTTCCCCAAAAAACTACCTAACATATATTACTCAAAAAATTAAAAGTTTGAATTTCGGTATGAATTTTTTTTCTTTTTTTTACATTTTATTTACTGTTTTTTTTTTTTTAATTCTATATTCAACTGTATTACATACCACATAACATGTACTAACAAGCTACTTCCAATTTAAAATATTTTCATAGATTATTAGTGCATAAAAATGCTATTTAAATAGATAATTGCAGATATTTAAAAACAACAACAACAACTTTATATCACTATACGGTATGTCAGTTCGTTATATTTGTAAAGGTGGATTTTAATCTTGAAAAATTTCCAGAGATAAACAGATGCGATTACAATAATTGTAAACTATCTTCTTTAGCTTAATCTCATATTAACCATCGTGACATTGGATTTTTTTATCCCTCCCCTTTTTATTGTTTGTTTGAAGTTTTTCCTGTTTCGAACTAGAAAATAATAATTTATAATTTTAATATGAACTCTTTTTCTTTCTTCCATTTTGTTTTCTGTTTTTTTATTCTATATTAAACCCTCCGACAGTCTTGAGGGCTTTCCTGCATTTTCATAAAAATTCTTTTAAAAAATAATCTTAATGTAAATTTTCTTTACCTGTTTGTTTCTAAAATACACTTCACACCCCTTTATTTGATATTATATTTAAAAATACAATTCTGTTTAAAATATTTTTACTACAACAGATTTAAGTCGTTTTTAAGAAACGGAAAAATACCTCCAAACAGCTCAGAGGGTTAAATATATTTTATATACCACATAACATTACTAACAACCTACTTTCAATTAAAATTATTTTCATAGATTATTAGTGCATAGAAATGCTATTTAATTAAATAATTGCAGATATTTAAAAACAACAACAACAACTTTATATCACTGTACGGTATGTCAATTCGATATATTCATAAAGGTTGATTTTAATCTTGAAAAATTTCCGGAGATAAACAAATGCGATTACAATAATTGTAAACTATCTTTTTTAGCTTAATCTCATATTAACCATCGTGACATTGAGTTTTTTTTTACTCCACCCCTTTTTATTGTTTGTTTTGAAGTTTTTCCTGTTACCAGATATTTAAAAACAACAACAACAATTGTATATCACTGTACTGTATGTCAGTTGGATATATTTGTAAAGGGTGATTTTAATCTTGAAAAACTTCCAGAGATAAACAGATGCGATTACAATAATTGTAAACTATCTTCTTTAGCTTAATCCCATATTAACCATCGTGACATTGGATTTTTTTTACCCCTCCATTTTTATTGTTTGTTTGAAGCTTTTCCTGTTTCAAACCAGAAAATAATAATTTATAATTTAAATAGGAACTCTTTTTCTTTCTTCCATTTTGTTTTTTGTTTTTTTATTGTATATTTAAATATATTACATAAAGCACATAACATCACTAACAACACACTTTCAATTAAAAATATTTTCATAGATTATTAGTGCATAGAAATGCTATTTAATTAAAAAATTGCAGATATTTAAAAACAACAACAACAACTTTATATCACTGTACGGTATGTCAATTCGATATATTTGTAAAGGTTGATTTTAATCTTGAAAAATTTCCGGAGATAAACAGATGCGATTACAATAATTGTAAACTATGTTTTTAGCTTAATCTCATATTAACCATCGTGACATTGTTTTTTTTCTCCTCCCCTTTTTATTGTTTGTTTTGAAGTTTTTCCTGTTACCAGATATTTAAAAACAACAACAACAATTTTGTATCACTGTACGGTATGTCAGCTCGATATATTTGTAAAGGTTCATTTTAATCTTGAAAATTTTCCAGAGATAAACAGGTGCGATTACAATGACTGTAAACTATCTTTTTTAGCTTAATCTCATATTAACCATCGTGACATTGGGGTTTTTTACACCTCCCCTTTTATTGTTTGTTTTGAAGTTTTACCTGCTGCCAGATATTTAAAAACAACAACAATTTTATATCACCGTTCGGTATTTCAGATCGATATCTTTGTAAATGTTGATTTTAATCTTGAAAAATTTTCAAAGATAAACAGATTCGATTACAATAATTGTAAACTAATTCTAAAAGTCATCAAAACGGAACTCCTCGGATGATTACTATGATTCTTTTTTCTTAATTTTGGAATTTATAACCTTTTAAAAATTGCACCAGTAGATCTACGCGAGACAATTTTTGAGATTATTTTCTCATACTTTAATTTTTTCATTAATTTTAATTAGCTGAATTTTTTAAATCGAAAAGCGTGTCGTAACGAAATGTGAATGTACTGTTTGAAAGCCTATTCAAAATCCTTTCGTAAAGATACCTCATTCCTCGTTATGAGATTTGTATGCACATAGAAAAATGAATGTTTACGTGAGAAATAATACGTCTGATAAGATATATAATAAACAGGATGGAAAGTGAATGACTTACGCAGCCATTTAATTTGTGAATGGGTGTATGTACAGTTAACTCCCAAAAATACATTTTAATAACCAAACTGTCCCCAAATAAATGGAAACAGCCATTTGCTGCAAATTATGTCTCATTTAAATGTATGTAGAAAAGTAGACTTAAGGGGTTGTCTTCATGCTAAAATTGCATCAAACGTTACAATTTTCAATACGAACATCTAATTTTGACATCATATTTGGCTTTTTCGGTAAATTGTATCTTAAGATACTAAACGGGAAGTCATCCGATCAAGTAGTTTAGGAATTATGAATGTTTAAATGTTGAACTTCTAATGTTAAATTCATTTGTAATCGTTGCACAGCAGATTGTAATGTGGGTGGTATAACTTAAATACTACTTAATTGAATGAGCTGAAATTTTGAATTCGCATATGTGAAGTTTTAGAAATTGATTTTTAATTAAAAAGTTATAGCTTACAATTAATATAAAAGTATATTTACTTATTTAGATATACACAGATTTCGATATTGTATTTCGAGAAAAATATGAATAGCAACCTTTGATGATTTAACAAAAAAAATCAATTTCTAGAAGTTTAAAGTATGCGAATCCAAAAGTACAGTTCATTCTTCCAGTAGCTCCTCTTGAGTTATACTTAAAGAATTACCCTCAATATAATCTCTTTTGAAACGATTACAAATGAATTTAATATTAAGAATTACAACTTTAAACCTTCATAATCCTTAAACTATTCGGCCGAATAACTCTCCATTTAGTATACAAAGGAAAATTTACCGAAAAAGCCAAATATTATGTAAAAATTAACTGTTCGTATAGAAAATTTCAGAGTTTGGAACGATTTGAGTATGAAGACGGCTCTAAGACTATTTCTGTAACATAAAGTTAATTTCCAGTCGAGAACACAATTTAACAAAATTTCCAGTCAAATGGCTATTTTCGTTTCTTTCTAGGACAATTTGGTGATTAAAACGTATGGCGTGTTCTCTTTTTTTTTTGGTCGACTGTACATGCATAAAATATGTGTCGTTACATAGGAAAGCGAGTATGCGTTACACAACCAGACTACTCACAGTGCTTTTAGCGGCAAAGTACGGAACATAGAAAACCTGTTTGGAAAATTAGTGGAAATATGAGAAACAAAAATGAACACCTGAACAACATTCTCAATTAGAAAGTTGTTGATCATCATCGCTTTAGTGGGAAAAGATGTTGCAAGTTCATGAATTGTTATAACCGAAATTTAATTTAAATTTGCCGAATTTCTTTTGTCGGCATTAATATTACAGCTTTTATGTTTTTACAGATCTGATAATAGGAATCAAACAAAAGGATTAAGACGAAAGAAATGTAACTTAGTTGTCTATACTTGAATGGACAACCGTCAGTCACAAATCGTTCGCTTTTGCGGCAGAGATGACGCAAATCGTATCAACTAACATTTACACTTTTCGCTTTTTATTTTGGCTAGTCATGAAGTGTCTTTTCTTACTAAATAGTCAACTTTGAACAGCTATCTAATTTACTCTTTTCCAGTAGTTTTAAATATACGAAAATAGTTCGAAATAAGTCCCGAATTTCGCTGCAAGGGGAGCAACGAGCGGTTTGATTGTGTAGGGCAAACCACTTTGCCATCTCAAGTAGTTTTTTAAATTTGACAGTTGTTTCGAATAAACTCCAAATTTCATTGCTAGGCAAGCCTTAAGTGAACTGATTGTGTTGAGTATGCCCTTTTGCCATCTCCCTTAATTTTTAAAGTATAAAAATATTTCCGAATAAGTTCCTAATTTCGTTTCTGGTGGAGCTGCTGGTGGTCTGATTCTGTAGCGCAGACTCACTCGCCTATGTGTAGACACCATTTTTATTACTATAGCTTCACTAGTTCAAAAATTACATGACTCAATAACTTCTACCCTTTTCATCCTGTGTATTGCCACAAAATTAAAAGTTAAAGTTTCAATATCAGTCTATTTTCTTTCTTATTTTCCTTTTCTATTTCTTATCTCTAAATACAGATACAAACATCACAACTGTTATTAACAAGATACTTGTAATTTAAAATAAGTTTAAAGAATTTCTCAGTGCATTGAAATGTTGCTTGCCGGTTTAATAAGATCGCAAAAAAGGAAATTACGGCACAGGTTTTGAGAAGTACAATTTAAATGCAAATTGTTGCACAGATGAATCAGAATAACAAATTCTCCATATTTTTACATCGACTTCTTTTCTATATAATGATTAGAATGATTTTATTATTTGGTAGCCAAGTATTATTTTGTATTTTTTGCATATACGATTTATTTTTGTTTTATCATTTGAAGTATACATAAGATTCTATAACTACGACACAATTTTCATATAAAAGGGAGTATTAATTTATAAAATTCAAAATAAATCACATAGTGGATGTGAAAACACGTATATTTTTAATTATCCCATTTTCCTTTATTAAAATTATCAGTTTTTTATTCATTGATTCATTTATTTTTAATTTTATTTAAAGACTTTGCTTTTTCATAGTTTTGCTCTGTGTGTAAACGTGTGTCTGTCTGTTTATTCGCGATGGCTAGGGAAATCTAGCACACATCTAAGTCTGAAAAAGTGTATGAGAATAGCCGCTGTCATCAAAATACTCAAAACCAGAGGATACGAGTGTGACGTCATCACTAATCGACCGACTTCTCACTAGTGTTGGAATTCACACCGGAAATTTTTGAATAGCAATTTTCTTTTATTTTATTTGTTGAATATCCATCATCTTATAAAACAATAATATTTAAACTTACTGGTGGGAATTCGGAATCCCTAAATAAAAATCCAGCCAGATGCTGGATGCCACAGTGTTGCCACATCTGGCAGATATTTTATTGGGGCATTCCGAATTCTCACCCGTAAGTTTAAATAGTTATTACTGTTTTATAAGTTGACGTATATTTCACAAATAAAATAAAAGAAAATTGCTATTCAAAATTTTCCTGTGTGAATCTTTCCGGACTGTAGTGAGAAGTCGGTCGTTTAATGATGACGTCACATTCGTTTCCTCTGGCCTTGAGTATGTCGATGGCAGCGGAATAGCCCGAGGGAGGCCCTGATGCACCTTGGACTCACATTTTTCATTTGGTTATAATTAGCCGAGATACTAATTATAATCTAATCGAAAACACATTATTTTTATGAAAAACTGTAAGCGCGCTCGCGCATATTCAGTCCCTGTTTTCAGGATCGTGTAGAAGGGGAGAACCGAATGCTGTCTTTTTAACCGTTTGTCTTAACGCCCATCGGCCGAGCTGTTGGAGATTCGCTTAGAGGCATTCGTTTATCACAGTAGCAGTACCTCCTTTGACTCCATTTCACACATATTGTTGAGTTCCTTCTGTAAGCCTTTCTGCTTTTTGTGCCTTTATTCATTTCTGTGCAATCTGTCCCGAGGAGTTTTTTTAAAAAGACTTGTGTATGAATTTCGAAAAGATAAAGAAGATATGCAAAAGAAGATAAAAATTGTAACAATATTCGTATGTGTATAAATACTACGTGATATAAAAACATAATTCGAGGAATCGGACCTGGTAGCTAAAGATCTCGGAAAATATATCTCCAAATTCAAAAACTCTAGAACGTGTTCTTGACTAAATCTCATATCTCAAAGAACAAAATTCATTTTAACTTCTTATGTATTTATCTATCTATCCATCATATCTATCTATCAATCTACCGTACCTATCTTCCTTTGTTTAAAAATTTCCAGTTACACAAGTTCTCAGATGCATTGAACATTTGTTTATATGAAATAAAGTAAGTATATAAAATCTTGGATCAAACTTAGAAACGATATGAAAAACTTAGAATAAAAGTACTTGTCACGAAATGGGAAGAATTAGAAAAAAATTCAAAATATAAGATATATCGATTATAGTGTATTATGTTCTAAAAAATATTTGACATATGATACAATAATAATTTAAATAGGGAACATCATATTTAGTTATTTTTTGTTGCACATTCACTATATTTATATGTATATATAATTTTGGTGTTTGGAATCAAAAGATGACAAATCGTCTGTCAGAAAAATATAGCACGTATGAAAAGCAGAAATATGAAAAGAGAGCTTCTTTATGATTATATAGCGAAGCGAAAAAGTCGAGTTTTTCTCTTTTCCTTCTAAATTTATTTTGTGTGTTTTTTAAGATAAGCAAAGAATAGTTTTTCCGTGGCAATATTTTATATTTTAGAGTTATTTCTAGAAACAGTGGCATAAAATTAACTATAAGAAACAAAAGAACAAGTCCTGTGGTTTGTGCTCTGGAAGTCTTAGAATAAAAAAAAATACGCTACCACCTTTGAATAATTTATTTTTTTATCGTTAACAGTATTGATTCTTATGTGAATAGTCAATAGAATACAGTAATAGTTTTATTTAAAAAGTAATAAAATGTAATTTATTATGCACATTTCAAAGTGCGTCAACATAAGTATGAATTACGTTTCGACACGGCGATTATTTAAAAAATGGATATTCGTTATCTTGAATCAATAAATTTTTCCGTGTGTTTTACATTCGAACGCATCATATTAAAAGAATGAAAAAATATTGAAGCATATTGCGCAAAAGTTTTTATGCGACTACTATCATGCTGTATATGTTCCAAGATACAGTAGCATCATACAGTATAAACACAGCGCATGCACTTTTTTCGATTGTAAAACGTGTTAAATGAATATAATTGCGTGTGTTCTACATTCAAACACTTCATAATAAAAGAATGAAAAAATATTCAAGCTTATTGCATGAAAGTTTTTCTGTGACTTCTAATATGATGTTTATGTTTAAAGATACAGAAACTGCTATACAGTGAAACCACAGTTTATGCACATTTTTCGATTGTAAAACGTGTTAACTGAATATAATAACACTTTTATTTAAAAAAATAAAAATTTTTATGCACATTTCAAAGAGTGTGATCATAAGAATTAATTACGGGTTAATTTAATGTAATAACACTTTTATTTAAAAAATAATAAAATGTATTTTATTATGCACATTTCAAAGAGTTTGATCATAAGTATGATTATGTTTTGGCATGGCGATTATTTAAAAAAAGGATCAAGTAACCTTATTTGGATATTGCTCAAACATATTGAAAAATGAAAAAGGTCTGTCTCTAACATTTGGTAATTTAAAAGAGAGATAGGGTAAGTGGGTACGTGAGTGAATAAGTAAAAGAGAAAGGTGGGAAAAATAATAAAAAATAGGTGAATATAGTAGGAAAAGTGCTTAAAATAATATTTTCTAAATAAAAAAAAATAAAAATACATACAAGCATCGATGAAATTGAATAAACCTATGTAATACTAAGAAATTTATCTAGAAAATTTCTCATATCTTGCATTCAAAAATATTTCAAATTTTAATTGCTTAAAATTCGTACAGCCAACAGAGTGTAAAAAGTGATCAAGCCGGGACTCGAACCCGGGTCATCGGTATAGCGCATCGACGTTATACCAACTGAATCACTTGGAACGATACACAGCCTCGCGCTTCTCACTATCATATGTCACTAACAACACTGCGCTATACCGACCGGGTTGGTTACTTTTTCACTCTGTTGGCTGTACTCATTTTTAAGGAATTAAAATTTGAAATATTATTACATACAAGCAATTCAAAAAATTCTTATATTTCCTAATATATGTGATATTTCTATAGCTCTTTATTAGCATTACTATGCATCATCTTTCTTCTTTTACAAGTAAAAAATAGAGTTTTAGCATTTTAAAATAAATCCAAAAATAGACCCAGATTTAAGTGAATAACAATCTAAAAGAGAAAAACATGCATATAAGTAAGTAAAAACATAGTTTTATTCCCTAATATATGCGGCAATTCCATAGCTCTTTATTACCATTATTAGGTGTCATCTTTTTCCTTTTACATGTAAAAAAGAGAGATTATACATCTTAAAACAAATCCAAAAATAGACCTGGTTTGAAGTGAACAATAATCTAAAATGACCTTTTTAACTTTTAGCAAGTTTAAAAAATGCTTTTGAACAGGAGTTAATACTTTAATATACAGTATTCTCAAGGGGGTCAAATAAGATTATAGGATCATAAAACCTCATATATTTAAGAAATTTTACGAACTTTCGAGTAACACTAAGAGTTTTCACACTTATTTCCTTTTTTCACTCTACTTATGCTCTAGGAGAAATAGCTTAATTTTTCTTAAAATATTCTTTAAAAAGTGCTCAAAAATATCTTTATTCGAAACATTACTGTGATTTAATTAAAGTATTTAAATGGCAAATGTTTCACACTGGAAAAACTATTTAAATCTATTAACACACTAAAATAGCAGTATTTTAACATATCTTTAGATACTTTTAATACAAATAACATAAAAAAAGGAAAAATTAAAAGGTTTCTTCTGTCATTTAATACCTAAAGAATGCCGTTTCAATTACTTTTTATCTGATTTACAAAAGATTAAATTACTTTCATTTTCGGATTTCAACAACTATTCGAATTTCAAAGAACTAATGCAGTTTCATTTTATAATTTTTAACAAAATTTCTTTGAACTAAAAGTGACTGAATAATGTAAAACATATTTGAGATTTAATGAATTATAAATGTTTTAGCATCTGAGACAGTCTTCAGATAACTAGCTTCAAATACCAAGTAACAATCTTTAAAAAAAAAAAAAAAAAAAAAAAAAAAAAAAAAGCCTAAAAAGAGGAAAAATGATATTTAAAATCTTTATACTTTGATAATTATAGAAATATATTTTATACTCGCCATTTTGACTTTTAAAATAGATGCATTATTTTATTTTACGATTATATTACAAAACTTTATAATGCAGTATTATAAAAACTGCTTATTAAGACGTCGCGTTTCAAATGAAAGAATTCAGTGAATACCGAATAATTATAATGATGTATGCTTGTAGAATAATAATTCAAATTAAGATTAGAGTTTGTTTAAAAGACAACACTTGTAAAGAAAAATTCTAAGTGTTTTAAAATTATGTGTTTTTTTAATTTAACGTTTATCTGAAATTATTAATTCTGGAAACAACTAAATTCTCGTTAAAATAATACTCGGGTCAATCCATTTCAAGTGGTCCAGCACTGGTTGCTCGACCATTTTTAAAAAATCTGAAATTTTTTGTACAACAACTCCAACATAATGGAAGTTAAAAATGACTATTATTTTAATTTTATTAATTTTTTTTTGTGCATGGCGGCCATCTTTGTTTCATCGTCTGCAGCAATTTTCTCACAAGAAGGGTTTACAGAATTATAAATAATTCATCGTATATTTATCCAATTCAACTGCGGATTAAATTAATTTGTACAGAATACATTGGGCTAAAAATTTAGTAATGGAGTAATTTCCGAAACTAACTGCTTAACGGTAAAATTTAAGCATAAATTTTCAGTTTTTTTCAAAAATTTGTCCTTTTACAAGAGGAAATTTTTCTAGCAAGGAATACTGTCAACATGACATAATTATTTTACAAATAGGCCGAAAGTACTTGTACTCACACGCCGAGTTCCAGATCTTGGACTTGCTTTCTCTTCGCTAAAAAAAATCCCAAATTTTTTAAAAATGACAAAAAATCTCACTTTTCAGGCTTTCATATTTCTGGTAGGGCACGAGATAAAAATCTGATTTTTTTTTATTAGAGTATTGTATGGTAGAGTTATGCACAAGAAACTTCAGGATGGAGTTTTGACTAAAAGCTGACATATGGCAAGGGCAACATGTCAAAACAATACTGTCAAACTATTGTTTTGTTCTAGTCACAGCTAAGTATTTATCTCAGAGTATTATTTAAATTTATTTTTTAGATTATCTTTAAATAATAGTAACAGAAAATAAAGCCTTCTGCAATTAATTAAAAAAATAATTATGCCTAAGGCCTACATTTTGTATGGTTTCAGTTATTTTTGTTGTAATTTTAGTAACTAAAAGAAACCTCAGCACTTTTACAGAAATATATATATATATTGAATTACGTGCCCTTGACAACGTAATTCAATATATAAGCATTTCCATTATTTGTCGGTGTCCACTTTCTTATTTTTCTTCCATAATAATTCTTATAATAAATTAATAAATTTTATTTTTATACTTACAGATTTAATTCATAATATTACGGTTTTTGATGGTGGTAGGTTATGTTTAATTAATGGTTATATATATATATATATACAAGACCTGAGACAAAAACAGAATAGGGAAACAGAAAAGCTGTTAATGTCCGCATACTTGTTGAGACATGATCAAACATGTCAAAACACATTCCAGCTTGTTGGTTTAAAAACCACAATTTTAATGCTGCTTGCCAGTCCCTGAAACTTGCTCCTACCATAAATATGTTCCTGTAAATGAAACATCATGTTACCATGCATCAGCCTCAAGTAATTTTCAGAAAGTAAAGATACCCAAAGCCTTTTCAAAATTTATACTGCAAAAAAATCACATTTTTTTCATAAGAAGCAAGCTAAGAATTATTAATGAATTGAGACTTGCACATAGTGATTTCAAAGTATATTTCTATGAGCCAGCAGGGCGAAGATCTTCAATCAAGTTATCAAGAGATGACAAGACTTGGTTCCTACAAATATAATTTTGAGAAGGATCAAAATTTTAGTTTTTGAACCAACAAACAAGAATGTGTTTTGACACGTTTGATCATGTCTCAACAAGTATGACAACATTAACAGTTTTTTTTTCCCCTATGTTGTTTTTGTCTCAGGCCTTGTATCAAAATATTTTTTTTCTTTATGTAAAAACATAAATTTAAATGACACTCTGAGATAAATACTTAGCTGTGACTACAACAAAACAATAGTTTGGCAGTATTGCTTTTACATGTTGCCCTTTCCATATCTCTGCTTGTAGTCAAATCTCCATCCTGAAATTTCTTGTGCATAACACTACCATACAATACTCTTCTAAAAAAAATTTTCAGATTTTTATCTCGTGCCCCACCAGAGATACCAAAGCCTGAAAAGTGCGATTTTTGACATTTTTGAAAAAAATGGGATTCTTTTTAGCGAAGAGAAACCAAGTCCCAGATCTGGAGCTCGGCGTGTTAGTACAAGTACTTTTGGCCTATTTGTAAAAAAAATTATGTCATGTTGACAGTATTCCTTGCCAGAAAAAATTCCTCCTGTAAACGGACAAATTTTTGAAAAAAACTGAAACTTTATGCTTAAATTTTACCGATAAGCAGTTAGTTTCGGAAATTACTCCATTACCAAATTTTTAGCGCAATGTATTCTGTACAAATCGATTTAATCTGCAGTTGAATTGGATAAATATACGATGAATTATTTACAATTCCGGAAACCCTTCTTGTGAGAAAATTGCTGCAGACGATGAAACAAAGATGGCCGCCATGCACAAACAAAAATTAATAAAATTAAAGTAATAGTCATTTTGAACTTCCATCATGTTAGGGTTGTTGTACAAAAAATTTCAGATTTTTTAAAAATGGTCAAGCAACGAATTGATTATTTTCTGGACCACTTGAAATGGATTGAGCCACTCAATATTACCTAAAAAACAAGAATAACATGAGGGTATAAAGTGCTTGGTTATCATTAACATTTTCCAAGAAATAAAACCAAATAAATCATGTTTATGAAAGAAAAAATGCACTGTCAATGCTTAGTTGTTACAATAAATATATTACTCTAAAGTCTCAGATTACAAAATTGATTTATTGAATGTTTCAGTAAAATATCTTCACAAGCCCTTATTAAATTATCGAAACAATATATATTAAATAGAAAAAACCTTGAAAGGTTCTGTTACCGTTATTAAAATTGCAGTCTCAAGATTTCAACGTTTTGAAACAAGTCACTCACATAACATACCAGTCAATATTATAAATTCTCTTATAATCATTAACTTTCTTCATTAAATTAACTCTTTTTCTCTCAAAATATTGGATGAGTGCAAAAGTAATTACCGTTTTGAACACATACAAATGTCAAGCGCAGTACGGACTTCACAGCTGACGTTTCGAGGACAAGAAATTGGCCAATAACGCGTGGAGTAGTAGCGTATATGAAGGCACAACGCTTGTCAGAAGAACTCATGCGGAACGGGAAAACGACACGGCAAGCGAGAAAGACCACATCAGACATTGTTTACTGTACAAGTGTGATAACGGCGTTACAGCAGCCGCAGCTTACCGCAGCATTTGTCATGTGTATGGGAAGAATGCCGTGGATGATAGCACCTGTCGCCGTTGTTGGTTTAGGAAATTCCGGGACGGAGACAGGAGCTGTAAAGATCGCGCCCGTTTTGGACGCCCATCAGTAGTTTCTGATGAGGATCTGGACACAGCCATGCAAATTCCCCATTTCCAACCATCGAAGAATTCGCGGAAACATTCTCGGCACACAAAACAACAGTCGACGGAGTGAAAAAGTGTGTTCATCACAAAGTCGATCAAAGTACAACACCAGCTAAGTCAACGAGAAGAGAGGACCAGCACCTGTGTTTTTTTGCTTTCCCGTAACAATAGGGAACCATTTTTGAACAGAATTGTAACGGGTTATGAGAAGTGGGTACTGTATCGTATTGTGAAGGACCGTGTACCGAGTTGCAGAGGGTACTCCATTGACCTCAGCAGGACAACTCCATCTCGAAAAGATTTTTCTCAGTGTATGGTGGGATGCCAAGGGAATCATCTACTGGCAGTTTCTCGCACCGAACCAAACGGTCAATAAAGAACTCTATTGCCAACAATTGGACAGACTATGAGCATAACTCAAATCTAGGCAGCCAGCAATCATCAATCGCAGAGGGGTTTTTTTTCATTACGATAACGCCAGGACTCGTGTTGATTAAAGGACTTGGCAAAAATTACTGGACCTTGGTTAGGAAGTTTTAATTCACCGAACGTATAGCTCCGACCGTGTACCTTCCGAATATCACCTTTTCCTGTCATTATACAACGCCTTCGCTCGCCGAACCTTCAATGATGTGAAGGCTGTTAAAACGGGGTTACAACAGTTTTTTTATTCTAAAACAGAGGAGATTTATTGGCGTGGGATTTATTTACTGCCAGACAAATGGCTAGATGTCATACATAATGATGGTACATACGTGAATTCATAGGTGTTTAACTTTTAGAGTTTTCCATCTTTAATTTTTTGCCAATAAACGGGCAGAACTTTTGCACTCACCCAAAAATACTATTCTTAAACTGGATAATTTTATTGGTTCTTCAAGATCAATAGAAACATCAATGGAATAAAAACACATCTCTATAGAACATTGAATTACTTTGAATATGAACTGCGATTTCCGTCCAAAAAAGTCATAACAGGGCTAAAACTTTTCCAGTCCCCCTTTTCTGAGCTCGTGTTTAATAACTGAATATATCAAGTGCACTATTATTTATGCGTAATTTTATCTGCTATGGGTCTGGGCCATAGTTGTTATTATATTCTTATACCTACTAATAAAGCATTGGGGCCTAGTATGAACTCTTTCTAAATTTTATCAAAAGATTCGATTAATTAATATCGCCCATCATTTGAGTGGGTTAGTTGTTCTTAAAAAGAAACTCATAAAGGGGAAAGCCACACCCTCTTTGCCTATATCCTTGGCGCAGATAATCGGCCGTAACAAATGCCTCCATACACCCATCATATGAGTCGTACGAGATTTCTACAAAACATGTTTATTTTACAAACCTTTCGCCGAATGATTAGCTAGAAATTTTACAAATTCCTTAGGGGGACCAGAAATCTTTGAAATGGCAATTATTATTATTATTATTATTATTATTTATTTTCATATAATGTTCAAACCTTTCAGAATGTCTTAAAAATTGTCCGATGAAAAAATTCGTAAAATTACGGTCGTACGAAACGTAGACATTAGACCGGCGGTAATTGTGAAGGCAAAATTTTCTATTTAATTTTCTCTCGAAGCACTATTTTTCAGCGTTTTTGTCGCAATAAATTACCAAATTAACAGATTTACATTTTCTTTTGAAGAAATTTAATTTTCTGGAAACTATAGCAAGAAAACAATAAAAAAAAATCAAGTTATAAAAATAACTAATAAAGAACAGATCAAATTTTATGCATTTTGAAATGCTTATTATAGTATTTTATTATGTATTTTTAAATTATTTTTTTGTTTCAGGTATAATCCTGATACAAGGTAAAAAGCAGCACAAAGAAAACAATAACGACTCAAAAATGTGGAACCTGGACATTTAAATCATTGGGAAACTTGTTTCTCAAGATTAGTTGTGTCGTACAATATTAAAAGTTTTGTTATTGATTTTTATTTTACATATTATCAAATATTTTTTTTTTTCTTTAAAATTAAATAACTGAAAAAAGACTTAATAGTTTAATTTAATTACAGGATTCATAATTCATGATCAAGATTAGTCTAGTTTGTTATTTCAAACCATTCTTGTCCTCATAAAAAGAAAATGAGGATTGCTTCCAATTTTCCTGTAAAAGTTTCTTTAAAGTTATTTTTCCATTGCAAAATACTATCCATGTTATAGTGCATTCCTTTTATCTATATTATTAATTCAAAATGAGTTTTTTTTTTCTCTTTTGAAATTATTCTTTGAATCAAATATTAAGCAAAATTTTGTTTTAGCAAATTGAATAGTAAAAAACACTGAGTAAAGTTCTCAACTCTTAACATGTACATAAAACATTTTTCGTTATTTATCTGTTAATCTAATCTAAAAAATCTTTTTTAAATAATAAAAAACGTAATTTATCTCTGTTTCGAAACCGAGATAAATTCAATCGATATATTTTTACTCTTAATTTGTTCGCGTGCTTGCTTTAATTTATGACAAGTTAATATATTGAATTTATAAATAAATTGCTGTACGTGAAATTGAAATATTTTTTTTTATAATTAAATGTTTATGAAAGTTCTGAACGATAATGTTGAGAAAAAGCTAATTTCAATTAACCATACTAATTTAACTATAAATTAGAAAGAACCGCTTAAATTATAAACTTTTCCAGCCATCAACATTATAAATCTAGTTCTGTTTTTTAAAACTTTTTAGCAGAAATGTTAATAATTACGGATTAACGAATTTACCAAACGTGTCTTTTTTGAAAATTCACGTTTTTGAAATGTTTATATTGTATTGAACGAATCTACTTTCTTTTAAAGGACTTCAAATAAAAAAATTTCTGTGTTATTGCCGGTTATGTGTGTATGTACGTCCACATTCTCAACAACTATTAACCCTTTACCTACTGCATTATGATCTACTGCAATTTTTTTCATGTAATTTTATTTTTCAGTTACTACAATGAAAATTAAATGATAAACATAAAAAAAATACTCACCCGTGAGAAATTTAATTCCTTAGAGGTAAGTAAGTAAAGTGGTACTTTAAAGTACCGTCAGTATGCTTTGACTAAAATATCGTAACAAAAAAAACCCACAAGGTATTTCAGATGGCACCAGAATTGTGGTAAAATATTTTCGATTTAATAATGTAAAATATAGCCTTTTTCTTAATTTACAAATAAATGTTTTAGCAAATTCCGGTGCCAATCATTTATTTCAACACTTTAGCATTGAAAATGCTTTTCCACTAAAGGGGTTAAAAAAAACTATTTTTTTATAGGTTTTGATCTTGTTATCAGTCGTTTAGTTATGCGACGTCTATATTCCAGGGACAACATGTTCTTTCGCATCTCCACATATGCAGTATGTGAATTTACATATGCCATTTCTAGCATAGCAAAAAAGAGCCGGTGACACAAATTTTTCGATTTCCTATAAAAAATAATAATGAAACAGAAAAGAAATACTAGGAAAATTATTACTACACTACATTTTAGTAATTACATTTTAAAACAGGTAAAAACGATGGATAAATACACAGACGAAAAGCAAACAAGACTTTTTCTCCAACACCCAGTATACTGACGGTACTTATAAGTACCACCGAGTAATTCAACTGTTAAATCAAATACATACACCGTTCACCTAAAATAGCTAGTCAAATTATATTCTAAGATCATAATGAACTAATAAAAAAATTCAACACTTATATTTTATCCTTTACTGTGTTTTCAGCAATAAAAAGACGAGCGTGACAATCTGTACAAAATGTCCGCACAAAACATATCGACTGTTTCAAAGATAGCCTCCTTCCTCGCTAATATAACAAACCTAGAACTACTGCTTCCACGTATCCGGATAAAGTGGAGTTAAAAGTGTGTTTTTCCAAAGTACCATTAGAATATTAGTAATATTCACTATGGGATGAAAGTTTAAAGTGAGTGGTACTTATAAGTACCGTCAGTAGATAAAGGGTTAAACGGATTTGAATGAAACACGTACCCTATAATTGTAATTTTTCAGGAAACTTTTTAAAATAAAAATATTCATCACTTAGAGAATTATTTGTTTACACCGATTCGTCAAAATTTATCAGATATGATTCTCTAAAACGTGTCACACATGAGCGATGATGGCAAATATAGTTCCTATCTAAAGATATTCCTACTTCCAATATAAAAACGATCTGCCCCATTCAAGAATTAAAAGATATTTCGACATTAATTTGGACAAAAACTTGGACTGTTGCCAAGCTAATGTTTGTTGGATTGTCTGACTCGTCTAATCGAACTTGTTCAGGTACAAATCTTCACGTTATGGAAAGTGAGTTGCCGCAGTTTGAACGAAATTTTTCAATGCGCTCTGTGCATATGCTGCAAATATTTTGTTTATAAAGGCCCTCAACTAGTCACAACGTTGGTTAAATCATATGTGTACTGTAAAACAATTATGTAACATTACTCCATAAAATTGGTGACAACCTGCTGTCTCCCATTTTATGGAGTAATTTAACTAACATAATAGTGTAATGTAAACTGATATAACTGGTGTAATATTACACATTAGTGCAACATAACACCAGTTATATCGGTTATATTGCTCATTAAAATGGAGGCAGCAAGGCTGCCACCAATTTTATAGACTAACGATGCATAAATTTTTTACAGTGTTGATGAAAATAAAGGCTTCTCACAAAAACATTATTTCATTAAAATACACCAACTGGCACTCAACAAGTAAATTAAAAAAAAGTGGCAATCTTAATAATATTAGCAATTTTGCAGAATGCCAAATATGTTAGATTATGACATAATCACTCGAAATCATTTTTTGATTAAAAATGACTCTTTTTCGCATTTTTTAAACTAAAAACATATTTCTGAATTAATAAATTAATGTGAACAGTTTTTATACCTTTATTATAATCCTTAAATTCGATAAAGATTATAAAAAAGTTTTCGAAACGAAAAGCATTTGAGGAAAACATTTTTTTTTATTCATAACAGTCAAAGTACATTATAATTAAATAATAAACTAAGATTGAAGTCCTTAATAGTACTAAATATAGAAACCTTTAACGCTACAGAAAAAAAACTAATAAAGAAAGTTCTAAAGCTTCTTATAACATAAATCAAGTTGTGATTTATTAAGTAATCAAAAAAGCTCCCGCAGGAAAATTACACGTTACATTACTAAAAGCTTTTATTAACTTATGTGCTGAGTGATGAAACACTTTGCTTTACTGCGCTGCAATGTCATAAAAATTAAGGAAAATATTTACTGAATGCAGAAGATTGTGCAAATTTCTTTCGTGTAAAAGGCTCCGTTTAGTATAAATGTACTTCGTTTTTTCATATATTTGATAAAAAAAATTTCTGAAGCATGATGAATACATGTGTACATGTATCGACATTTCTACAATTAACTGAAAAATAATGAAATAAATATAACAAGTAAAAATTAAATTTAAAAAATCAAAAAACCCGACTGCGTAAAAAGCAAACTAATTATTTCTCATCAATGTTAAACTATTTTTTTATATTACTTACCTATTTTTATTTATTTATTTGTATTGATGACTTTTAAGTTTTGTTTAATTGTTAGTTCCTATCTATAAACACTGTTTTGATGAGGCCTATAGATGTCTATGATGGTTAAAGTTGCAGTAAAGCTAGAGATCCTACCTACACAACTTCCAGGTTGTGTAATACTTAAACGGAGATTCTGACTGTAAAATAGTCAATGAAACATCGTCTTCGTTTTGAAAGACCTTTCCAGTGATATGCCACTCAATAGGATGCGTAAAATTTTTTCCGTCTCTACCGCCATTTTGTATCTTACGGCCGTCATTTTGAATTTATAAAAACAAATCCTAACCTATAACCCTCGGACAGTTAAGACTAATCGATAGAGACATCCTTCATTAAAATCCATCCAGCCGTTGGGACGTTTCGAGGGTATAAAGATATCCACATACCGAGATACGCGTGAAACACATAACTCTTCTTGGCAGTCGGATAAAAAAGTATGTAGGTTATAAATTCCAAACCGGTGTAAGATAATCATTTTTATAATGCACAAAAAATGCACAAAATCCGAATGCACATAATGCCCGAATGAATGCCCGAATAATGCACAAAAATCCGAAATAGGAAGGGATTATAAAAAGAGTGAAAACTTTAAAAACTCATTGTACAAAAAATAATTTTAATCTATGCTTTACTGCTTGGTAACGTCATAAAAATTAAAAGAAATACTTGCTAAATGCAGACGATTGCGAAATTTTCCTTCTTATTAAAGGTTCCGTTTTGTATAAATATACTTCGTTTTATCATGTATTCGATAAGAACATTTTATGAATCACGATGAATACGTGTGAACATTTATTGATATTTCCATATTTTACTGACTAATAATGAAATGAATATAAAAAATCCCTGCCGGCCCGGCCTACAGGCAGAGGTAGATTTCGAAGTTAAGTATACTAATTTCGCCAACAAAAACTAAATCATTATTAGATATAAATCCACTTTAACAGTTTTATCTGTCTGCTTTTGACGAGTTTATATTTCCTTTTTTTATAAAATAGCTGGTTTTATCAGAATCATGTTAAGGCGATATTAAAAAAATATTTTTCCATACTCAACAACTCGAAATTTTCTGGCACATTTTCAGATTAATTTTTAATAAAAAAAATATGAAACATGCTGACGTGATTTTTGAAAAGATTTATAAGCGACCTGTGTTTTTATTTTTCTTTCAATTAATTAAAACTTGATTAATAAACCGTTATTTTCTCAGTAGGGCAATATTTTTCGTTTCTAACACAATCGCTTCGGGAAATTCTGTTCAAAATTCCCACTTTGACATCATTTTTTGAAATACATTCTGCCTCTATCAAAAAATCGATCATTACTGTACATTATACAGTTTCTGAATAAGAGAATCTAGCAATTGGATGCGTTTGAGAGCAAAAATGAATTTAAAAATGAATAAGATAATAGACAGTTTGGATTTGAATGCACCCTTAATAAGATGATTTTTTTCTTCAATCGCTATGTATTTTTAATTTGTTTTTGCTTTAAGAATTGGCCCTATCAAAAACTTGTCTATATAAATGTTGACGACAATATTAAGAAGATATATGATAAATTCATGGAGATTTTATATCTTGTGAATTGAAGGAGTTATGAAAAATTTTCTTCTTCAACCTTCTTTTTTTTCGGTACGAATTGGTCCTATCAAAAACTTGTGAATATAAAAGTTGTAGATAATATTAAGTAGATGTATAATAAAATTATTGGATTTAATATCTTGATAATTGACGTAGTAAGGAATTTTTTTCTCCCAAAAACCCTATTTTTTGCGCCCCTTGAGCCTATTTTAAATTTTATCAAAAATCTGTGATGCATGAATTTTTGGCGCTATTTTTAGAAGTAATAAAAACTTTAAACTGATTTGATATGTACAAAAATTAAGAAGTTATGGGTTTTTTTTCGGTTTTCACAAAACCCCTCCCTATTTCCATCCCCTTTGTCCGCTTTTGCCCATTAACGAACTTGACCGAGATTTTATGTCCCTTGATTTTATGTATCAGTTTGGAAGAGATTTGTGCAGAATTGCGGAAGTTATCGTGTCCAGAAGAAAGTGATAACACAATTGCTTCGGGAAATTCCGTTCAAAATGCCCACTTTGGCATGATTTTTTGCGATATATTCTGCCTCTATCAAAAAATCGATCATTGCGGTACATTATATAGTTTCTGAATAAGCGAATCTACCAATTAAATGCATTTGAGAGCAAAAATGAATTAAAAAATGAGTCAGAAAATAAGCAGTTTGGATTTGAGTGCATCCTTAATGCAATGATTTTTCCAACACAATCCGCTTCGGGAAATTCGGTTCAAAATGCCCACTTTAACAGCATTTTTAAAAATATATTCTGCCTCTATCAAAAAATCGACCATTACGGTACATTATATAGTTTCTGAGTAAGAAAACGTACCAATTGGAAGCCTTTGAGAGCAAAAATGAATTGTAAAATGAGTAAGAAAATACGCAGTTTGGATTTGAATACACCCTTACTTAGATGATTTTATTCTTCAACCGCTATGTATTTTTAAATTGTTTTTGCTGTAAGAATTGGTCCTATCCAAAACTTGTCTATATAGATGTTGTAGACAATATTGAGAAGATATATGATAAATTCATGGGGATTTTATATCTTTTGAATTGACGGAGTTATGGATTTTTACTTCTTCAACCCCCCTTTTTGTTTTCGTTTTTAATTTTTTTTTTTTGCGGTACGAATTGGTCCTATCAAAAACTTGTGAATATAAAAGTTGTAGATAATATTGAGGAGATTTATAATAAAATTAATTGGAATTGATATCCTAGAATTGACGAAGTTATGAATTTTTTTCTCCCAAAACCCCTATTTTTTGCGCCCAAGGAGCCCATTTTTAACTTTATCAAAAATCTGTGATACATAAAATTTTGGCCCTATTTTTAGAAGTAATAAAAACTTTAAACTGATTTGATATGTACAAAAATTAAGAAGTTATGGGCGGTTTTCTATTTTCACAAAACCCCTCCCTATTTCCATCCCCTTGGTCCGATTTTGCCCATTAACGAACTTGACCGAGATTTTATGCCCTTTGATTTTATGTATCAGTTTGGAAGAGATTGGTGCAGAATTACGAAAGTTATCGTGTCCAGAAGAAAGTGATATATATATAGAGAGATAGATAGATAGATAGATAGATAGATAGATAAAGTTTTTTACTGAGGATGGTTTTGGGTTCTAGGAGTCATGATCGGTGTAGATCTGCAAAAATTTTTCAGAAATTCCAACATAGGAACGATCCCAATAGGTAGTATTTCATACGAAATCTACCTAAAAGCATGTAAGTTATTAATTCTAAACCAGTGTAAGACAGTCAATTTTATAATCTACAATACAGGATGTAAACAGTTTAAAAAACGAATGAAAACTTTAAAAACTCATAGAACGAAAAAAAAATGTTTTTAATTTATACTAGCTATTTAACCCGTTCTACGCACGGGAATTCATGAATTTAATTCTAAAACCAAAATTAAAAATGAAAATCAGTACAACCAAAGTTTATATTTTTCTACTGATGTGCACTTTTTAAAATGAAATTTAATTTATCACGTTGCTGTGGTAGTAAACGATAAAACGACATCTTTGGAATAAAGGAATAAATAGAATAAAAAGTTTTGTTGATGTTTGTGATAAAATGTTTGTCTTAATAAAAAAAATTAATAATTAAGCGCAATTAAATAATCTAATTATTTGCGTGCGAGGTAAAAGAATTATCGTAATACCCGCTACAGCTTTTTAAATATTGCAGCGTGGCGTACATAATATGTATATATCACATTGCAGTAATCATTTAGAACTGGTTAGAACTCGGGCGATTACGGGTTAACCCTAAATAAAAGGCAAATATATATATATATAATTTTTGATTTTTCCCCCCAATTGTTCATGGGTTCCCTACCAGCAAGTCATGTGCCAAATTTCATAATCCTGGGCCTTGTGGTTTCCGAGCTTTTGAGGTTACATATATACGCGCATGGATTTTAATAGTGTAGCCAATTGGCTGTCTAGCGAGAGTATTTTTACCCCTTTCGACTCGGGCATCTCTTTAACAAGTTTTATTCGGTTGACATCACTTTTTTAAAAGAAGTTTCCTTCAAGTACACAATTTTAAAAATTCTCTAATTAAGTAACGCAAATTTTATTTTCCTTTAGCAAAAACAAATTTTGAAAAGAAAGATTCTGTCCAGTCAGACTGGACACACAAGTGCAAAGGATTAAAGGGCGATTTTTGATCGTGGAATGTAATTTCTTTTTTTCTTCAGATCAGTGTTAAAAAATTCTGAAAATTGTTACACTATAAAATCAATTCCGTTGTTTGCCATTACAATTTCCGTGTTTTTAAGTTTTTTTTTTTTTTTTTTTTTTTTTTTTTTTTTTTTTTTTTTCAGATAAATGTGGTTTTGTGATTGTGTTAAAAAGGGCGGTTTTTAGAACATTAATTTTTAACAGTAATTTTTAATGCTAAATTTTAATTTCCTCTAAAGCTGTGGGATATGTTTTCATCATTACACTGAAAAAAAGAAATAGCTGTAAAAATCCAGAAAATATATTGGTAAAATATTCCTGGCAAATAAAAGGCATCCCCGGGACGAAAATAAGAACTGCAATGGGGACGAAATTGGGACCACGCTTCTTCCCAATATGACGAAGCTTCAGTTACCGTAAGGTGAACTGAGCGTCCTAAAACTCACTTTATGCTACTGTCAGCATCTTACCAACGTAAAATACATGCAACGAATAAGAAATAAATACATACAGTACAGTAAATAACGTTCTACAAACGACGTAATAAGAACTCAGGTCTTATAAAAATAGGACATTCGCCGTCTTTAATTTATGTATGCGTCTTGGTGAACGAAACTTTCAATACTGACCCCTTTTATCTTCCGTCCCTTGTGCCTTGCGTCATAAGAATCGCCACTTTCGCAGAAGTGGAGAAGTTAAGGGGGGACGAAATATGGGCACTTTACCCTATCGTACTAGCAATCAAGAGGCAATCAGAATTTACTTTTACAGAGTACGCAGAATGAGTTTGGATACGTTGACGTATATGGTGAAATCTCCAGTAACTGATACCTTAAGTATTCTTGCTTGTCAAAATCACTATTACAAAAGCCATCCAATCCGTACTTCTCTTTCTCTTTGAAAGGATAGTAGAGATACATTAAAAAATATTGTGGACAAAATTTTGAAAAATTATAATTTGCATTATTAAAAATTAATTTTTTTTTTATAAATATGGTCAGTAACAATATATAATAATAATATGTCAGTAATATGTCATAAGAATGTCAGTAGTATGTCATAAATATGTCAGTAACTCACACCAACCCTATTTTTAAAAAACAATAACTGACACAAAGTGAACCAGTGTGCGACACTTCATTGGCAAATATTTAAAGAAAAGTTATTTTATATTTCAAAGAATTCATTCTTTAAAAATATGTTAACCTTTAATATAAAAAAAATACTTAAACCTTATTTATGTATATAATATTACCGACGCAAGTGTCCCTTTTTTCATTTTTTAAATTATTAGTAATGCAGATATCCAATAACTGACATTCATGAGCGATACCAAACGGAATCTCGAAGCGATTACGCGGGGGTTGGTGAGCGTAGCGAGAAGGTGCAGAGCCCCCCCCCCCCCCTTAATACATTAAAAAAAAAACTTTATTTTAGAAAGACAACAGTTGCCTTAAATTGGCACATTTTGTGTTTTCAAAAGTACCTTCCTCTTTGAATATGCTCTTGGCCTTCTAGTGGTGAATATATTGACTCCAAAAAAAAAACTGTCTAAGTTATCACTAGATAACATTACTTTGCAGAATTTTACAAGAAAATACTTATTTGAGTTCAAGTTTTGCTGAAGTGTCAGTTATTGGTTAAGTGTCAAAAACTGGGGGTTTCACCTTGTATGTCTTATGTTCCATTTCAGCTATCTACAGTGAATTTTTTTTAGTAAATTCATTAAAATTTTGTCTCTTTTTTAAATTACAGTTTTCACTAGCTGTATACACGGTCATATGAGATATTATATAATGATATAAATTATATTATACTAATATACATAGTGAGTACAAATGATGGACCCGATTTTGAACATTTATATTTTCGAAATTACTGCACACATTACAATAAGTGATACATGATTTTAAAGAGAAATAAACCAAGCTTTTTTCAGTTACAAATGTTTGATGTATGACCCGCTTGTTGCACGGCATACGTCCAATCTGTTATCCAGTTCGTTCCAAACATTTTGTAGCATCACTCTGTTAATGGTTCTGAATGCTGCACGAATGCGTTCTTTATGTTCTGGCAGTTTTTGCGGCATTGGTGGTACATAAACAATGTCTTTGACGAAGCACCACAAAAAGAAATCACAGGTGTTAAGTCTGGGGATCTTGGTGGCCATGCGATTAAGGGTAAATCACCATCACCCGCTTGAGGACAATGCAGATTTTGTGTTTCAGCAAGATGGAGCCCCACTTCATTGGTCTTTGTAGGTACGTAGTTATTTGAACGAGAAGCTTCCACACCGGTGGATGGGGCGTGCGGGTTTGGAATGAACTGGATTACAGATTGGACGTATGCCGTGTAACAAGAAGGTCACACATCCAGTATTTGTAAATGAAAAACCTTGCTATATATCTCTTTAAATTCATGTATCACTTATTGTAATATGTGCAGTAGTTTCGAAAATATGATTTTTTTAAAATGGGGACCATCATTTGTATTCATCCTGTATTACAAAATGGACGAATTTCGAATTTTTTACAGCCGCCATAATTTTAATGAAATGTGAATGAATTTTAATTCCATTTCCGTAGTGAACAAGTTCCATGCAAAATGGGTAGTTAAGTATTGAAAATCATATTCGTTTTTTAATGCCATCTAAGACAGGATTTTATTATACACAAGTTATATTTCACGAGATTTTACTGTATAATACAATAGTATAATGCATTATATTAAATCATGTTATTCAGTACTATTTTGTTACACCATCCGACAACTAAGAAAGGTCCGTTAAAACCGAAAAGATTTTGTCCAATTTTGTCATGTTTGCGGTTATTTTAATATAGGACTCATATTTGTACGTGTAATACTTCTGAATATACAACCTTTTGAAAATGAAAGAGTCTTTCATAGTAACCCTGTATTTTGATAATTCTGTATATTTACAAATGTGTCAAATAAACCTAATAGGTAATTCTTGTATCATCTTCTTTCTTTCGGTAGTCGGAAGGATGAATAGTTTATTATTTGTAACTGGATAGAGAAATAATAACTGGATAAATTCCTGAGTCTCTTTTACAATTTATTTGATAAATGTTTATTTCATTTTATAAACTTTTACAAATACGTTTCTACATCTAACTAATAGTAGAAAAAGGGGGGAAAGAGATAAATCAAAGCAAATGCTGTTTACGTATTTATATCACGAATAGAACGCTTTTCAAATTTTTAACAGCCGTCATAATTTTTCTCAGTTACAAATCGAAAGAAAAGGAATTTCGAAGAGAATCTATTATAAAAACAGTAGAAAAATTGAAATAAAAGATGATGCTTGCCCTGAAAGAAAATTTTCTTCGGAAGAGTTTGGATTAAATAAGTATTTTTTCTCATAGCCTTCATCACGCAAGAAAACCTGAGGCAATATACTCACAAAGGCAAAATTATTTTAATGTTCTTTCTATGATATAAGCCACACAGCCAATCTAAGAGTTAGATAATAACTGTGAGAATCCGTTACGTTTAGCAGAAGGCGACAGTAAATAAAAGATAAATAATAATATAATAATAAAATAAAAAATAACTGAAACTTAGCAGTGAGATTAGAATCATGATTTTTGTGCCGTCTTTATAATTAAAACAGAAAAAGATACATTTGTGGGGATACAAAGGAAAAAATGTATAAAGCACTGATTCATTTCTTTTTAAGACTTTACAACATAGTTGAAAAGTGAATACTGTTTGTCTATCCGTCTGTCTATCTGTCTGTACGTGCTTTTACTTGCGTAAATATAGTCCGATTGCCATGAAATGGTTATGGGGCATTCTCACAATCTTTTGACTTTTGCGAAAAAAAATCTGGCGAAATTAAACTTGCTAAAATAACATTTTAATCTGATAGACGAATGCCTTAATGATTCAAAATAAAGAAAAAATGGTCAGCAGCGAAATTTTTTTTATTTAACTGAGGTTTATGTTAAACTTGCGAATTTAATTTTTCTTACCATTTTACCAATATAACTTTTTATTTTCTTCTAAATTTTTACTCATAATGAATTTGCATATTAGCCACAGGACATTGAAATAAGAAATAATAAAAATGTAGTACTTTTAATACAGAATTTTTGTATAACATTGTCTTAAAGGGATGTTAAAGAAGGGACGGTAAGGTAAAAACGGGGACGGTAAAGGAAAAAAGGGACGGTAAGGTTGGAACGGTAAGGAAAATTACCACCTATTTTTAGGCAAATCATGTTAAGACTAAGTGATAGCCACAGTGTTCATTATTTTTTAGAAACAGTTATTTACATTGGATTAAATTAAAAAAAAATAATTTACCTCGAAAAGTGCAGGAATAAACCTTGGGAACGGTAAGACTAGCAATAAAGCCACGATGCTTGAAATTGATATTTAAATGCTGATTTAAATTCTGCAGAAAATTTCCTGTCAAAGAATTTTAGACATTCTTTCTCTAGGATACTTCTGCATGTGATAAAACTTGAAAAAAAAATCTGTGGCTGCATCTGAAGTGATTTTGTGTATAAGTTTAGCAAGAGGGTTGGTAAGGAATCTGAAACCCAGGGACAGAGTTCAAAAAATAATATCAACCATAAAAATATGTGCAGGTTAATTTTTTGCTGCATATTTATATAAAACAATTGTCAAAGTTTCGGAAAAAAATTACATCGAATTACTTTTTTTGAAACAATTTTATACAGACAGCTTCAAACGTAAAAATCAGCATCAGGTACACGGGTCGATATAGGAGTTTTCCTGGTATTTGGACCCCCAACATCGTCCAAAACTTGTTTATCTCGTTAATATTGTTATGCAATCATGCAATGTGATGTTACCCAGTATAAGAAATGAAAAAAAACACAAAAAAATGTATTAAAATAAAAATTATTATTCAGGGACATAAAAGTCAAAAGATTGTGAGACTGCTCCATATATATTATTGGGTATCACTATGGCATGTTTGGTATTGAAATTGAAGTGTGTAGCATTTACGGTTCATTTAGAGGGACACTCAAAAGAATTACGGTACATTACGGTCTACGGGAAAAAATTGTTTGCGGTGTATTTTAAATATATTACACTATTTTATACATATTGAAACGGATCTATATCACTGAAGTATACTACAAGGTCCTTACTATACAATGTGGTGAACATAGAATTTGTCGTTCATTTACAGGGACACACAAAATAATTTGGCTGCAGAACAAAATGTACAATAATTGAACTACTGAAACCTACAAACAATGATTGATAGAAGTACGTTTTCAGTTGTGGTTTGCAGTTTTAAATTTAATTATTTTCTAAATAGTACTTGTTGTGTATAAATTCTATAGATCATATACAGGGCTGCACAAAAGTTTTCAACAACATCGTTTGTTGGCTGAAATTGCTGAAAGGAAATTTTAAACAGTGCTATCCGTTTAACTGAACTAACTTTTAGCATATTATGTAGTGTACGTACAGCCGTGGAAAAAAAAATAAACACCCCCTACTAACTCCGCAACAAATTATCGTAGAAGAAAGTTACTGGTACCGAACGATTTTAAATAAAGTCTACTTTTAAATGATGTATATAAAATTTACTTAGGGGGCCATTTACATATTAAAACGAACCATAACTTCATTTTTTGCAATGGCAATACCCAATTCTGACAGCATAAATGAACTCTACACCCTTCAATTAGGCTAAAAACAAATTTTTATGCAATTCGTAATATAAGTTTCCGAGAAATTAATTATTTTAAAACGATCGTATTTTAAGGGCTGTATCCAAATTGAAGTTGGGTTCTCGATTGCGAACCGAGAGAGCCGCCTTCTTGATCAAGGCACCTTAAGCAGTCAATGCAGTCTGTTAGATAACAAGACAGCAGAAGAAATTTCAAAATATCTACTCAGTTCAATCATAGACGGCCCCTTAAACCATCATTTTGCCGTTTTTTAAGCATAATTTGAAAACTACTTGGAAGAAAAATGTGAAATTTGGGATTTTCATAAAGCAGGACTTAATAAATCTAAATTCATAAAAAAAATTGTAGGTTGCAATTCATAATTTTTTCGAATATTAATTTCATAATTCATAATTCATATCATAAAATTATAAAAATTGCAAATTCAGCGTATTTATGTTTGGGTACATTAGTTTTATTTCTAAACAAAAAATTAGCACATTAGGAGTATAATTTCAGAAGATATAAATAAAAATATGAAAATGTAATTTAACATTAGAAGCACTAAATTTTGAATGTTTATAATTCAAAAACTTATCATTCAAATGACTTGAAATTTGGTGTCTAGGCATATTTTGAACCGAAGATTTGAAATATCTCGTTAAAATTGGATATTGCTATTGAAAAAATGAGGTTTGGGTTCGTTTTAATATGTAGGTGACCCCCTAAGCAAATTTTATATACGTCATTTAAAAGTAGACTTTATTTCAAATCGTTCGGTACCAGTAACTTCCGTCTACGATAATTTGTTGAAGAGTTAGTAGGGGTGTTTACTTTTTTTTTCCACGACTGTACGTACCTATAGGTCATATAAAGTGCACAAAAAATCGTATATTTTCCCGACTAATTATGGTAATAGCAGATACTGTATTTCCAAATGCATTACGCGTTTTCCCAAATTGTTCATTTAGGCATCATCTTTCACCTTAATAAACTGTGAAGTTTTGTTGAAGTAATCTGAATGTGTTGGAAAGTGTTTCATAATCTATGACGTACGCATGATTTTTCATTCTCGTTTTCTTTTCTTTCTTTCTTTTTTTTTTTTTTTTTTAAAGAAAAAGAAGCGATGCGTTAAATGATGTAATTTAATGAATGGAAATCTATTTAATCAAATCTTAGCATTTTGAAAATTTATTAACCCCGCGATAGTCGCATTTGTATCACTATGATACAAGTTACCATTTCCTCTTATAGGTTTTGAATGCATTACCCTGCTCAAGAGTACATGCTGCGGTTGAAAAATTGATACCTGTAGGAGTATGGTAGAGGGAAACACAAGTTCCGAATCTACTTGGTTCAAAATTTACAACACGACAATGACGATTTGTAGATGCACATGAACTGAGGACAAAACATGGAAAACGCTAAAAAAAAAAAAAAAAAAAAAAAAAAAAAAAAAAAAAAAACGATTTTTTTTTTTTTTTTTTTTTTTTTTTTTTTTTTTTTTTTTTTTAACGAAAAAATGTCTTCAATGATAAGCTTAACAAATAGGAGAACCTTTGAAGTGCCAATCCTAGTAGAAATAGTTCAAAAAAGCGTGGAAAAATGTAGCTGGTTGAATGTGGAGAACGCTGAATGTGACGATCGAAGTAAAGTGGAAAACGCTGAAAGCGCCAGTGATAAGATGCGCGGTGACTAGTAGTCAATGCACAGCATGATCATGTTGTCATTATTTATATCAATAGGATAGTTTAAGTAAGGTGAAAAATATTAAATATACTAATAAAAAATGTTTACAAATGACAATATTAGGTATTTAAATACTGGATGAAACGAAGCTAGGTAATTATATTTTAAAGTGTTGAACAAAAAGCCCAAAAGAAGTTAAGTGGCAATCACTCTAAGTACCAGAAGTAGGCGTTTTTCTTTTTTTCGCTCTCTTGAAAAATTTCCTCGTTTGGACTTTCAGTGTTTTCAGTTTTTACTCTTCAACTAACGCAGGGTAAAAAAAAATCCTTCTGTATCGACAACAGCATTTATTGTAAAACATTTGGTGAGTTATAAATATTTTAAATTTTTAAATTTTTTTTCTATTTTTTAAAGTACCGCGTATGTTGGCTGTATATGCGCACGTGTGAGATGCTATATAACACAGTCATATATTATATTATATTATGTTTTTTAATGTTTTATCATTCATAACTCAATAGCGGAACAGTAATTGGTTAAATTCCTGCGTCTGTTTTACTATTAATTTCATAAATATTTATTATATTTTACAAACTTTAAAAATACTTTTCCAAATCTACCCTAATATAGAAACAGTGTGAAAAATTGATAAACCCAAGTAAATGATGTTTACGGATTTGTATCACGACTAGGATGATTGTCGAATTTTGAACAGTCTTCATAATTTTCCACAGCAAGGAAATTGAAAGAAAGGAGGTTCCAAGCTGCATCCATTATAAACCAGTCGGGTGTGCCAGTCCCAAAACTTTCTTCTGTCTCATGCGTATTAATACTTCAAAATTCGCTAGCACAGTGCCAAAATTAAATGGCAGGCTATGCCCATCATGGATATTCCAAAGATATGAAATTTTGTATATTAGTTCTTGAGATATGACTATCGTTAAAATCGTATAAATCATGACTAATGCACCATAGCAGTACCACCTGTTGGATGATTTACACAAAAACTTAATCAGAAACAACTCATGTCAGCGTCTGAATCTGAAATTTGATGGTAAATCCATGCATTAGTTTTTGAGATAGAGCTATTGCAAAAATCGTGAAAAATCCAGCATAGCAGTGCCACCTATTGGGCGATTGACAGCAAAAAATAATCAGCACCAATATTTATCATGGTATATTTGAATTTGAAGTTTGATGAAAATTCATGCATTCGTTATTGAGATAGAGCTACTGCGGAAATCCTGAAAAATGTAGCATAGCAGCGACGCCTGTTGGGCGATTGACACCAAAATATAATCAGCACGTATATGTATGAAGGTGTATCTGAATGTGAAGTTTGATGAAAATTAGTGCATGAGTTCTTCAGATAGAGCTTTTGCGGTAATTGTGAAAAATGCAGCATAGCTTCGCCACCTGTTGGGCGATTTCCACTAAAATGTAATCAGCAGTAATTCATATCAAAGACTAACTGAATCTGAAATTTGATAAGAATCCGTGCATTAATTCTTGAGATAGAGCTATTGCGGAAATCATGAAAAATGTAGCATAGCAGCGCCACCTTTTGGGAGGTATACACCAAAATAAATCAGCACCAGTTTATATCAAGGTCTAACTAAATCTAAAGTTTTGTGAAATTCCGTGCGTTAGTTCTTGAGATAGAGCGCCCACAAAATGTTTGTCACATACAGACAGGTACGCCCACAGACTCACAGACAGATATTTTCTAAAAGCCATCAAATCGTATTCAGGACCTTCTAAAACGTATAAATATATCGAAAACAGGAAGTCGAAATTTTTTACGAATCAAATGCTCTCTCCTTGTAAAAGTAGAAGAAAGTAAAAATGTAGAAAAATTCCGTGCATTAGTTCTTGAGACAGAGCGCCCACAAAATTTTTGTCACATACAGATAGACTCACAGACCCACTGAGTGATCAGGATCTTCTAAAATGTATAAATCCTTCAAAAACCGGAAGTCGAAAATTTTCACGAATCCAGTACTTTCTTCTTGTAAAGCTAGAAGAAAGTAAAAATGGAGGAAAACTAAAATAAAAGATGATGCTTGCCCTCAAACGAAATTTTCTTCGAAAAGATTGGATTGAATAAGTCTTTTCCTTATAGCCTTCATCACGCAAGAAAACTTGAGGCAATACTTGCAAAGGCAAAATTATTTTTACTTTTCTTTCTATAATGTAAGTCACATAGCCAATCTAAGAGTTGATAACTGAGGGAATTCGTTAAGGTTAGCAGAGGGAGATAGAAAAAAAAAATATACTGAAACTTAGTACTGTGGTTAGAATCGCTATTATTGTACCGTTTTCATGGTTAAAATTTAAAAAAAATTCATTTTTAGAGATACGAAGAAATCGCTATAAAGACTCATGATTTTCGTTTCCTAACACTAAATATACTGCGAGCCCGTAATTTGATCGGTACCAAATGAAAGAATTTCGATTCAAACCAATAATTTCTTCATAAAAATAATAAAATATAAGCTACATAGAAATAAGTTAAGTAGTAAAATAAAAGTATAAGAGAAAAATTCTGGTTTGAAATACTTTTATAAAACCTGAGAGTAAAATTCACCGTATGTTTGTTAAAAAGAAGTGAAATTTTAAACGATGTACATTAACGAAGTGAAAATTCAATTAATCAAATCTAAAAATTTAGCAAATTTATTATTATAAACGGTTTCTGTTCAGACCACGGAATTTACCGTAAAATATTTTTTTTTTGGTAAGTTATAATGGTTTTTAAAATTGTGTGTATAATTTAAACCCCCAAGTCTGTTGGCTGTATACAGGGTATTCCAAAATTCGACCGACAGATTAACAGGGGTGATCGAAAGCATCAAGTGGATGAAAAACTACCATAGAACATTGGGTCGCAAACCATTTAATCAAAAATACAGGGTATATTTAAAGGTAGCTCAAGCTTGCTGAAGTTTGGCGATTGCACATAAAAACATGGTGATATTGACAAAAGAAGAATTAGTCAAAATGATAATTTTTATTATGAAAGTAAGTTAATTTCATATTTTATGTAACACAAAAGCACTATATTAAACATATAAAAATTTTAATGTATAAAAGTATAAGTAACTAATATAATTTGTTAATTATAATTTTTTTTCCAAAATAACAGACATTACATTTCACTACATTAAAAAGATAAAAACACTAAAAACAATTTAAAACGACGTTTCGGATTCATTCTGAATCTCTCATCAGCTAATTCCTAACGTAAAAGTCATACTAAGGTGTTAAAGTTCAACAAGCAGAAAAATATTACATCAAGTTGCCAAAAAGAAAATTATAGTTAAAACAAAAATGAATATGCTATTGGTAGAGATGCAGCCTCGTTAATTGCTAAATCAGCAGTTCTAATTTTGTTAAGTCGAATTTTCTGCAGTATGGATAAGCTTTCCAGCGCTCCTCCACAACTTTCATCTATAGCTGAAACCGAGGTTCATTTTGTGTAAGGATTCCAGTGTATTCTTTGATCAAAGCAATACCTGTCTCAAAATGATCATAACTTTCAGAAAACTGAAGTATATTATACTAAAACTTTTAATAGACATTCTCAGCTTGTAAATGTTGTAAAAGTGATAATATCGAAAAAATGGGTAGAAGTTTCCATTATGCGCGCCAGCAGTATGCACTTGACGTTCCATATTTTGGAGTTCATAAGGTATCATCGGTAAGATTGCCAGTTAGGTAAGGTTGCCAGTTCATAAGGTATCATCGATTGCTTGAGAACCTCGTTTTTTCGTAATGTTATAACATTTCACACAAAATAAGGTACTTATCGTAGCATTTTCATCGTAGTGTTTTGATTTTTTTTTTTTAATTATTCCGTCGACGCAAGTTCAGTTAAGACGGAACACCCTGTATTTGTGACCAAATATGTGGTTTGCGATCCCATGTTCTAAAGTAATTTTTCATCCTCTTCATACCTTCTATCACCCCTCTTAATTTGTCGGTCGAATTTTGCAACACTCTGTATACGCACACACGAGATATTATGTAATAGTATAATATAATATAGTATACTGTACAATATTATTTAACTTACAATAGCATATCATTTATAACTAAATAAGTTAACAACAATGGATAAATTAGACAACTGGATGAGATTGCATTAAATAAATGTTTTTTTCTCATAGCCCTCATGACGCAAGAAAATTGAGGTAATAACAGCAAAGGTAAAATTATCTTTATTGTTATTTTTTCTATGATATAAGCCACATAGTATATATAAGAGTTAGATAATAATTGTGAGAATTCGTTGAGGTTAGCAGAAGCAGACAGAAATGACACTTACTGAAACTTGGCGTGGTTAGAATGAAGATTATTGTGTCGTCTTTTATAATTCTTAAAAAATCTATATTAGCAACTCAAAGGGATGATATTTGTGTGAGGCATTTATTTTATTTTATTAAACTGATATTTCAGTGATATAGTTTAATGCAATGTAAATTTACTTAAAGAACTTTTTAAACCTAGAAAGCGTCATGAGAAACCATGACAGAGTATATATATATATTTTTTAAACATTACATATTTAATTAATAACAGATTAAATCAGACAGTTTTAGAAAGTTCAACCAGGTTAAATAAAACATTAAAGATTTAATTCATAATTTAATTAATCGTTAAACATTAGTAGTTTTATTTATAGGATGGTGAAATTCTACTGTCGTCTGTTGATTAGTAAAATTAAAATTTAATTCCTTTAAAAAATTATACATTATATAAATAAATATATAATATTTATAGTAAAGTTTTACAAGATTAGTATAACAGAATATTAAGAAGCTCCTTTAAGGTATATACACACCTTCGGAGGTGATTTTTTGAAATTTTTGAAATTTTCTCTTTATACCAATTTTTTATGATGACATTTAAGTCAAAACGTTGAAAAATATGTAAATAGTTTTGCAATTACACAGAAATAGTTTTTTAGAAGTGAAAAATAGAGAAATTGATATTTAAACATAACTCAAAAACAAACCAATATATTGACATTTTGTAAATTGCATAAAAAAAAACCTTTAAACACAATTCAAAAGCTGTAATAGCTGTAATTTAAACGACTGTAACTCAGATTCTAATTAACCGTTTGAGTGCGGAGCAGCGCGATAGCGCTTCTCTCGTTTCGTTTTATGCTAAAATTGCGGAGAGGGTGATAGTGTTCCTATTTGTTGTCTCAGTGTGGCGTGCCTTTAAGCTAGTTGCAATAGCGAAGCGTAAGGTTTCTATATATATCGTTGCCTTACAAGTACTTTTTTATTATATATAAAACCAAATACATTCGCATTTTTACATATATCCGCAAGATTTGTTCCACACTCAAACGCTTAAGATACAGACACAATTTAAACCTAATTCGACAGTTAAAAGATTCGATTTTAATATTGTTGTAAAAATAAAAAAATCAATATTTTGAACGAAAATGACGTTTCAAAGGTGTGTGGATACCTTAAAAAAAACACAGTACCTACTGCATTAACATAGTGCGGATGTTTGATGAGAATTTGGTGTTTTATGTTCGTCTGAATTTGTATACCCGACCACTTGGTAAAGCTATCAATAAAACTAATGGTCCGCAAGGTATCAATTTACAAAATACGAATATTTTTTTCAAGCAGGAAAGAAAAACTAACTGTCTATTAAGCACTATGGAGGAAAAGAGAATTGCAGTGTATACGAATAAGATTTTAATTGTAAGATATAAGAAAAATTTATTCAAGTTCTTTTTTAAACAGTAAATTAATACATAATCTATACTTTTCTATTTTTCCAAAAAAATGTTTACATTATCCAACAAAATATTTTCTTATGTAAATTTAATTTTAGACATTTTACGCGTTCTTCAAACAAGAATGAGTACAGATTATGGAATATTCAATTTTTTATGTGTTCTTCATAAAATAATAGAATGATAAACTATCTGTTACAGCGATATTTTTGCAAATGGGAAATTTCTGTATGCCACTTCAAAAGCATATTAAATTTTTATCCTGATGTAAATCTTTTTAGGTAACTTTGAACGGGAATCAGCAGATAGACAGTCAGGCGAATATTTTTAGATTCTAATAATTTTTACATGAACAGTAAGAAAAATGTATCTTTACAAATTACAAATCAAATTCACTATTTCAAATAAAAAATACTAATAAGGAATTTCGGTTTAAATTGAAAGCTTTTGTAGTAAAAGCTAATTGTGCGGGTTCAGGCACATACTAAACCAAATTGTAGCCAATGAAAATAATCTTTAAAAAAATACGAAGGTGATTCAATAATTATTGTACCGAGTGTGTATAAAATATTTGTACAGCGATGGTTGATGTGTAATATTGAAGCCCAATGTCTTATATGGCTATATGCTCAATTTCAGAAATGTAGCTGCTATCTATATATATATTACACTAACACACGTGGCACAGAAATCGCGGTTATTTGTTATTGTTTAATGGCAACGCCCGAGAAACGCATCTCATTGGTTACTGAGTAAAGTAATTTGGCAGGATTTAGGCGGAGGTATTAGGCGGTTTATTTACGTTTTGCGTTTAGTTATTTACACTCTCTCTTTCGCTGCAGTTATGGAACTTCACAATATCATTAGAAAAGCCCGTAAAAGATCTCGGCGAATGCTTGAAAGTGAACAAGAAGCCGCATTAAGATGAGAAAGTCGAAATACTAGATTGGATCGAGAATGGCGTCAAACACACAGCATAAGCGATCTGCAAAGTAGGCTTAATAACCGTCGCACGGGCGAACGCGTTGCTTCTGAAATCCAAATTACTGATTTAAACGTTCCGGAGAATAACTGTGGATCTATAGTTATATTGGCGTGGTGTGTATTTGACATCTGTGCCAAATAAATATTATTCAGTGTTTGTTTAGGAAGTCCACCCCAGTGATATATTTTTCAATGACAGTCCCGGCACAGTTTCTGCCCGGGCAGCGCCGGGCGGGTCAGCTAGTATTAACATTTTCGTTTTTGGTGTGAGAGGTCGTATCTAGCTTGAAAGAGGGGGTTGGGGGTGACAATGAAAGAGGCGTGGCTACTGTCGTTTGGACTCGGGTTCATAGTGATTTAGCCACGTCTCATCCACCGTCACAAGTCTATCACAGAACTGCTTCAGGTCTGGCCCCATAAGCTCCAAACCAACCTTTCCCCCCAACCTCCCCCCTTCCAAGCTAGGTGCTACCTCTCTCACCTAAAACGAAAGTAAAATAATATAGCAGCTACGGTTGTGAAATTCAGCATATAGGCATCTAAAACATTAGGTTTCAATATTCCACATGAACCATCGCATTAGAAATATTTTATATACACTCCGGACAATAATTATTGAACACCCCCCCCCCCCCCGTAAGCGTCAATCATTTGAGAAATTTAAATTACTGTGAATAGTAGATTATATTGATTACAAAATATATAAAAATCAAAGAAGAAAAGTGCACCTCTTTCAATTTGTTCTAAAAAAATGATTCATATTCATGATGAATCTTTCTTGTCTGATAATATATTAATCACCATAAATTTAAAAAGGTGTAAACATACATTGATGGCAACCTTCTGTTTTTTTTTTTTTTTTTTTTTAAGTCAAATAAACACACTTTCAATCAATTTATTTCTTAAGAAATGTAATCAGATTAGTAAAATATCGGAAAAAGTCTCTTTATTAAATAATTTTCTTGAATAAATTTTATGACGTCATGTATGTTTTTTGACTAAAACAAACCGAAAAGTTTTCAGAAAGGAAAATGTATTAAAAAACAATTATTTAAATTAACAACTTAAATTTTAATAACACATACTGGACAATTGCACCATAAAATATAATAAATAAAGACACAATCTTGCTTAATGGTACACAAAACACGAACTTTAATAAGCTAAAAGTTAAATTCTACGTTTCGAGCTGTTTCTACAGCCGTCTTCAGGAAAATTATGATGGTTAAATGGCTAAAAAGCTCAGAAATGAAGGTTTCCTGTGCGAGAGATAATTTGTTGAACACTGACTAAAGATATGAAAACAAAAACGTAGTGGTGCCACCCACTGAAAATAAATACTTATTAATGAAATGAGTCCAAATAAATCAAAAGTTCGAATGAAGGAACCCCGTGTGTCGTCATCTACGCGTGAGGGCCTGAAGCTCATTCAACAAAGTTTTCATTCAAGATTTGGGCAACATGATTCAAGTTTAAATTGAAATATTGCAATTAGATACAGAATTATGACTTTATGATATTATGCCAGATTTTGGGAATATTATGGGATAAATTATCATTACAAGGTTTATTCTCATGTGCAATGATTTCAACTGATTCTCTGATTTTACTTTCAAAGGGGTTATTGCACGGAACTATAATTTTTGCCTTATCAAAGTTAATATGGCAGACTTCATTAGCTAAGTAGAACCTAGAAAGAGCTGTATTCTGTTTACGTCGTTTAATGTTTCTGCGATGCTCCATAATCCTTACTGATAACTTACGTTTTGTCATGCCGATGTAGACTTTTTCAACATTATTAGATAAAGTGATAGGGATTTCATATATACCAGATTTTTGATCCATTGGGATCTTACCGATCTTATCACTGACGATATGAATCAGGTAAGGAGGGGGAATAGCGACCAACTTTATATTATATTTCTGTATGATCTTTTTTAGCTTTTCGAATATAGTGGGAATGTCGTGAAATTAATTTTCTGTAGACCACAAGTTGATTATTATCCTGTCGTTGGACTGAAGGAGGGGGAGCGTTGTATTTCTCAATTGTCTTATCTATACATTTTGCTGGAAAACCATGATCAAATGCTATTTTCTGTATAAACTCGATTTCTTCATTTAATTGGTCATCTGAGAAAATCATAAATGCTCTTTTAATGAATGACTGAAATACAGAGACTTTATAATATTGAAAAGCTACATTTGCTGAAAAAGGGATAACAGTGTTTTCTTTTATAGGTTTTTTATAAACTGAAAAGTTTAATCCAGAACTGCATCTTTAATCTGAACATCTAAAAATGGAAGTTAAGCATTTTCTTCTAGTTCAAGGGTGAATTTTATACAATTACTTAATTTATTAATATCTTGAAGAAAATCAGTTAAATCAGATAAACTGTAGTTCCATAAGACGAAAACATCGTCAACATATCTTAACCAACATTCGTGTGTCAAATTAAACGTATCAAAGATCTTATGTTCTAGAGGCCTTAAATCAAACTCTGCAAGTAAACCGGAAACTGGTGATCACATTGGTGCACCATGTAGCTGTCTTTAAATATTCTTATTAAAAATGAAAATGTTACTGTAAACTATGAGGTTATGTCCAGATTTTAGTGTTTGTGTTTATGACGGCCGATTATCAACACGTGGGATATAGGCCCTGGGGGGAGTGCCCTTCGTGGGGGTTTTTCTAAGGGAACCTAACCCGTATTTACGCATGGGAAACCACGGTTTCGGAGAAAACCACGAAAACTCCAAAACGGTTAGGCCGACGGGCGCGATTGGGTTCGAACCCAGCACCTCCCGTCTACCAGCTTCGAGAGCAGAACCTCTCAGCCACTGGTGGGTCTCCAGATTTTAGTGAGGTTTTGATATCTTGAGATATATTTGAATTGTTATCTATGATTATATTAATGTATTGTATGACTTCATGCATATTGATAGAAGGATATAATGATACTACGTCTAAAATTGCCATAATGGTATTTGTATTAATTGGAAATTGTTTAACTTTATCAATAAAATCTTTTGTAGACTCAATAACAAAAACTGAATCAGGAAGTAGCGACTTCAAGAAGATCACGTAAGCCTTTTCTAAAAATGCCTTTTCTAAGTATGTAGGTGCGACACAGCGGGAAACGATAGGTCTCAACGGTAAATTTGATTTACGATCTTTCAATCTCCCGGTTAACATCGGAGTAACTCCAGTGTGGTTAATTTTAATAAGCCATTTTGTACTTTCCGGCCATTTTCCAGCGCGGACTAACTCTTCAACTTTACGGAAAATCTTGGGATTTAAATCTTTTTGTAGAATTTCACAATCCATGATAACGATATACTTTCTATACATAATAATATATTTTTTAATGTCCAAACACGATAAAAATATAATAATGTTCACTTAAAAATAAAACAAAACTTCCCCAGCACTAAATATCATATTTGAGGGATAAACATATATTATGACAATAGAGAAATAGAAAGAAATCATTTGTATGCATGTTCTAGTTTTGTATTTTAATGATTTTGGGTTCGGGCAGAAGAGAAAGTAAAAAAAAAAAGATATTTTCAGCCATTTTGCTTATGATGATTAAATTGCTTTTACCCCTTGGATTAAAAATACTAAAATACTATTAAAAATTTTTCACAAATAATAATACGGGATGTTAATGCATTTAATGTGTTCAAATGGAATGTGACTTAAGTCATTCTCAATAGTTGTGCATGTTAGTTTAGTTTTACTTGTGAATGTATTTTTTTCTTCTTTTCGTCATGTTTCTGTTTAAAAATTTCTTAAAAACCCAGAGTGTTCCACTAGAAGGTAGGCTTGAAAAATGTTGGTTAATTATAACAAACAGAAGGAAATGAAACAAAATAAATATATATCATATTTTGTTTTTTAATGCACAATTAGAACTGAAAGCCACGAGGTACTTTAAGCATTTCATTAAACTTTTGTTGAAGCAAAAGGGGGAAAATGCAAATAAATGTTTGGTTATGTGCTTTACGCAAAAATTCACATAACCCTATGACAAAAAAATGAAGGAATATTATTGATAATATAATAACATTGAAGAAGCGGGAGAAAAATAAACTAATATAGCAGACATCCTGAATTCCACTGCATCTGCTAATGCGTGATTGGTCAAGTTACGGACAGCACTGAGGCATTTTTCGTTCATAATGGAAAAGTTGTCGGTAATGCTTCAAGCACGGAATCCATATTACGGGGCATTTTTCGAGCAAAAGTGTCACAGCGAGTTTCGTGTTGAACTAAAAGATTCACTCAGATGGCAAAGGGGATTGCGCTTTAATATCTGGGATAATGCCAGGAGGTGCTGGGTGCTGCATACGTCCTCTATGAGCTACCGAAAACAGTTGAAATACACATTCCTGTACTTTTTTCTAAAAACAGGGTTTTCGGCTACTTGATTGTGAAATACCCTGTGTAAAGTATGTAATTTTACGAGAGCTTAACACTATACTGAAAAAAGAATGTTAAGAAGCCCATACCTGAACAACACAAAATCTTAATAACAAGTGAACATAAAGAAAATAAAGATTTCCGTGAAAAAAAAATTGCTTTCACTTTATTAGAAAATCTGAGACAAAAACATTTTTACACGACTGAAAAGAGGGGTTATGTGTTTCACGCGTACCTGTGTATGCAGATTTCTTTACACCCCTGAAACATCCCAACGGCTGGATGGATTTTAATGAATGAGGTCTCTATCGATTCGTCTTACCGGCCCGATGGTTATAGGCTAGATTTTGTTTTTATAAATTTAAAATGGCGGTAGAGACGAAAAAAATTTACGCACCCTATTGAGTGGCATATCATTGGATAGGTCTTTCAAAATGAAGAGGATATTTCATTGACTATTTTACAGTTAGAAGCTCCGTTAAAATATTATACAACCTGGAAGTTGTGTATGTAAGATCTCTAGCTTTACTCCAACTCTAACTATCATAAACATCTATAGACCTCATCAAAACAGTGTTTATAGATAGAAACTAACAATTATACACTACTTAAAAGTCATCAATACAAGTAAATAAAAAAAAATAGGTAAGTAATATAAACAAGTAATATGAAGAAAAATATTTTAAGTCAATTCCTACTTTGGTCAATAAGAGATTTTTTTTTCTCCCATTCTTCTTTCGTCTTGAGTGGCGCTAAAATGCCTTGATCAAGAAGACGGCTCTCTCGGTCTTAAAATACCTTGATCAAGAAGACGGCTCTCTCGATTATTGAAAATTAATTAATTAATGTTAATTAATGAATTAATATTTGAAAAAAACTGGATTAACATCAAGTGTCATCCACTACAAGTTAAAAAAAATTATTTGAGCTTGATTGAATGAATAATAAGTATTTATTAACGATTGAAAATTTGAACAATATATATATATAGCGAGAGTATGAACTAATAGTAGGAATTGAAAAAAAAATAGTTTCACATTGATGAGAAATAATTAATTAGTTCGCTGGTTTTTTTGATTTTTTAAATTTAATTGTTTATTGAAAAGTCTGTTTCTAACAAGCGGTGAATAAAACTGATATACGATTGGTGTCTTATATTTAACCATTTCGGTACTCAGTAGTACTGGTCAATTTATATGTCTTAATTATTTTTATTATTATCTGCATTTAATAATAATAACATGTGTCCACTATACATTAATTAAAAGATATTCATTTATGTCTCAGTATTTAATAATGAAACAAAAATAAAAAGTTTGCTTAAATCTGTTGCACAGTTGTTGATCATTTACTTTAAACATATGTTTCATGTTTAACAATTAAAATAAGTGTTATTTTTCAAGACAATAAGTTATGTAATATAAATAAAAAACAGTGGAGAAGTGTTAGTTCTATTTAATACTGTTTTAATACGACATTTTTCGAATGTCTTAAAAATTTCTTCCTTGTTTACTGTCATATTAATGGTAAGCAAATTAACTGCAGTCATTAAGTACACTGCATACACTAAACAAGAACTTTTGTGATTTGGAAAGGAATTTTTTTAACCCAAAAGTAATACCTCCGCCTCCCCCCTCCAAAAAAAAAAAGCAAAATAAGGTCTTGAAAGAGTTAAATATACACGTAACAGTTATATTTCAGTAGCAGGGGACAGTTGGAAGTTTATTTAGTAATTCAGACTTACTCAGAAATCTTACCATTAAATACTACTTTGCGACCATTTAAAAGTGCCTACTTTACATACCTAAAATACGGTTCGTACTGTCCTTTAATTCTGGTACTACTATTTCTGAATAATAATCATCGCCTTATTTAACAGTAGAAAATTATTCCTAAATATTACATTTCAGAAACTGTGGTATTGGTATTCAATGACGAACCATGAAAAAGGACTTAAATTTTGATAAATCTTTTCTTGGTTAATCAAAGATCATCAATCATTAACGATTGTTCAACCTCATTGCATAGAACTTTACCTGAAAAGAAATATTGAAAATCAATGCGTAATAAAAACTGCATTCGTCTCAACCTGTTATAGTTTTTTTTATATTTTTTATTTCTATTGTACAGAATTTTTTGCTTCGTATTCTAAAAAAATGTTTATTTCGTTTTACAAATTTCATTTAACGGAAGAAATTTTCCCAGCGGGAATGAGTCTAAAATAAGAAGAAAAGATATACTTCACATGATAAAAACTAATTAAACTGCTACAACTCTAAAAAATACTTCAAATGCATTTTATTGGAGAATTTTTCCTTATCTATTTTTAATTCAACGTTGGGTTACTCACAAGGCTACATTTGAAAAATGTTTTTTATTATTTTTTTTATCATCTAGCATTCATTCTTTTGCCCTAAAAAAGTACGAAGCGATATAGATATTATGAAATTTGCATAAACGTGATTTAAATTAAAAAATTTAATATTATTGTAATAAGATTCCCTGATTGTATTTATTTTTATAGAAATGCCATTCATGGTTAGTTCATTTTGCAGCAATATTATATATCTCTGTCCGCTGGCTTTATTGCATAGATATCACGTGGAAATTTGGATATAAATATTCCATTTATATAATAGCAGAGGTCATGTGGTTAGTTAAAGCGAATATTTCTAGACGAAAATTAGTAGTATGCAGAAATTATGTGGTTTGGTGATTTTGTTATATTATAAAAGGCAAACTGATATAGACATTTTAAATATATGAATAATAGCGACATAGGTGAAAGAATATCTTTAGTTTGAATTTTCATGGGTGTCTTTAATTAATTTTGTGACTTTGTTTAAACAGTCAAATAAAAGCGATGTTCAGATTAAAGAAGAAGTATATCCTTCAATTATTTGCATATAAAAAATGTATAATCGTAATGTTATTTCCTGAATGTATTTGATTTTCATGATTTTCTTCATTTGGCATTCATTGTTTGTTTCTACAGTTTTTATCAATTGTACTACGACAGGAGCTGAAATATAGACATAGCATAAATGAATGGCCGGATTTAAAAAAATTATATTTTTAAAAGTATTGCACATATAAAAAGTGACATATGAAAATAAAGAATAACGTTCCAAGTTGCTATTTTCCGTGGCTCAACGCTAATTCAACGTGCAAATGACGATTATCTACCATTAGCCAAGAAGATATCAGGATCTTACCCGCGTGATTTCTTTTCTTTTTTCTTTTTTTTTTTGGGGGGGGGGGGCTACATTAAAGATATTTTTTGTGAACCACCATTGACGAAAACACTTAAAGGACTTAATAAACACATCAGTGTTGCATTAAGAACAATTGTCAGTGTAAAACTGCAAGATATGTGGAAGGAACTTGATAACAGATTAGATATTTATCGTGTTACGAAAGGCTCACACATCGAACATTTGCAACTGAAAAAAAAAACTTAGAATATTTTTCTTTGTTTTAATGTATCACTTATTATAATATGTGTAATATCAGATGTAAATTTCCAAATCGGTGAAAAAATCCTGGCCATGATTCGAACATTTCGAATCCTGGCCCGGATTTTTTCACCCATTTGGAAATTTGTATCTGATATGATTTATTTGCTAATTGAATAATTGTGTTAAAAATTAATCTAATATGAGTAATAGTTTTGAAAATATAAATTTAAAAAATCCGGTCATACATATACCAGGGATGGCGAACCTATGGCACACGGGCCATTTCGGATTTTTTTTGCACGGCACAGTTTCAGGTTCTACATCAAAATATAGTAGAATTTCACAAAATGCATTAGTTAATCCTGATGCTGTCTCTGTTTATCTGAATTCGATTAGTTCGCTGTCATTGTCATACACATTGAAGAAATTGAAATATAACTTAATGTATCCCAATCTAGCTCAATATTGCCTCACAAAATTAATCACAGAATAAGTGAGAATTAGGAGATTATCGCAAAAGAAAGATTATAAGGCATTATAAGCAAAAACGCCGATGATAAAATTATATCAGAGCTGCCACTGGTGACTATTTTTATATTCTATTTGCAACACTACTTTTAAACAATAAATTTTGCAGTATTTAAACAATAAATTATGCATATTTCTCATGCACATGTTGTCTAAGAGTATGTGAAAGAATTTTGTTTTTAAAAAAATGGTGCGAGATAGAATTAAAAAATAGTCGCCAGTGGCAGTCCTGTTATAACAACTTGGAATTCAATTCCAGACACTAAAAATCTGTAGATTCTGGCGCTTGCTATTTTGAAATTTTTTTCTGCGAGTCATTCTTTCCGGAAATAAATATGAAAAATTCAAGTAAAAACATCTTGTCAAATGAGTCCAATTCAACTTGCATTCTCTTAAAAACAACTGAGTATGAAGCTGACATAATTTTTTTTGGCTTCTGAGATGAGACAACAGAAATAATATTTTAAAAATAAACGTCTAAAGTATAACATCAAATATTACTCATATTTTCTTTAATGTTAAAAACAAAATTTTAAGTAATTTTCATCCATTATTATTTAATCCATTAAATTTTTTTATTGTTGGCACGTCATAATAACGTAAAATATGTTTTTTGAAAAATTTGGCACGCGGAAGTGAAAAGGTTCGCCGTCCCTGATACATGCTAACACTGTATATGCAGCGGCGGATACTGCCACCCAATCTCGGCATGCGCTTTTTGGGTAAAATTTTCATCCTCTTATTTAATCGTAAAGACTTCCTAGAAAACCTATTAGAAAAAATTAGTAGAAATTACTGGTTCGAAACAGCATACTTAGTTTGAATAGGGGGATTCGTCTCTGAATATTACTTCATGAGTATTACTTGAGTATTACTTCTCGCATGCTTCGAGTGTCTTTTTCACTTTGTAAGTAGGTTTATTTTAAAGATAAAATGGAATCTGAAAATGGGAGAGCTTGAGACGCGTAATCGCAGCTCGGTGTTATAAAACGCAATGTAAAATCTCCATCAACAAAAGCGACAGGCTGCGGTACTCTACCGATCTCGTCTGCTTTTCAACCTACGTTGATAACATAACAGTTCCACGATTTGTGGAAATCAGTGTATTTTGATCACGTGATAGCCGAGAGGGTTGGAAATGGTTGTGGTCTGTCTGGATTTTTTTTCGGTAAATTCCGAGAACAGAGTACAAGTCATTTTAGGGCGGAGGGTGAGGAATTTGAGTTCATATCTATCGTAAGAAATAGAAAAAGCGATCAAGTTCGTCATTAATGAAGTTACAAGAACTGAACTATTACATGGTGTGTTTTTGACAATTTTCCACTTGTAAAGCCTATTTATGATCACATATTTGATTATAGCACTTGTGATAGCAAGTTAAACCAACAAAATTATGTATTTCAGTCAGCTGGCCTTTACTGGGAAAGAAAATGCTACTATGATTTACTATGATTTAACCGATATTTTTGCATGTGAATAGAAACCACATAGATAAAAAGAAAACTTTAGTTTCCATGTAACATGGTTTTGAAGGACGTCTTTTATCGATTTTGTGACATTATATATAAAAAAATATATATATATTCATATGTGACGTAACAAAGTGTATCAAGTCCATGAAACGATATCTAGAAATATTTGGAGTTAAAGATTGCATCCTACGCTAATCAAGTGACTACATTCTCAAGCTAATATTAAACAAATGGCAGCGTTAATTACAAATTTATCGTTTGCATTTCAATATTTTTAAATATTTGTACTGCATGGAACATCTGAGGTTCACGTCTAACCCGGAATCGTTGTATATTTTAGATTTGGGTTGCAGAAATTGAAAGTATTTTCATAAAACACTGCAACCAAATTCGATAAAGTACAATTTACGACAGGTTTGACATCGATATCCTATGCAAAAAAGAAAAAAAAAAATCTCACTTAATATACAGAAATGCAAACAAGAAATAAGAAAAGTAAGCTGCTACTGTTATAACATTAGTTTGTATGTGCCATCGCCTTACTGCATTTCATTCAGAATCACAGGAGTCTAGATTTATTTGTTGCTCACATTTTTTAATCTAGGACATGGCTTGGTACACTATTAGAACAATTTAACGTCTATAGAAAAATAATTAATCTCAAAATTGATCGAACGCCAAAATGAACATGATATATATGGGTTCTGAAATCTTCATACGATCAAAAAGGAAGATTTTTAACATTTTAGAGCATAATTAAAAAGTGTTTGTGAATTCAGTTTGTCTGACTCCAGTCAGCGTGTAAATAAACCGGACTGACATGTAATTTTTATATATTAATGAAATTCACTGTAGAACGTTTGTTATTGAAAATGAAATGCTTAGCATTTATAGTTTGTTTACAGGAACATGCAAAAATATTCCGTTAAATTATGGTCTATGGGGAAATATCGTCTGCTGTATATTTTGTTTAAATTGTTTCTTTAAATATCCTATTTCATTGTATGAAAAAAAAAATTTTTTTAATAATACTCTGTTAGAGTTCGAAAATTCTATCATCTATGCCTGATGCATGATTTTTTGTTCTTGTTTAATCATGTGTTCAGACAGCAACATATTATAAAATATATCTATACTTGCAACAGTGGCTGTAGAATTTGCTCAACTATCTTTTATCATTTATTCCTTTAAAAAATCTATAAATATTTTCCTCTCTTCTTATTAAGATAGGAAAAAATGGTATGAATATTTTCATGAATGACATCGACATATATAACAGAAATTGGTTAATTTAAAGAGGAAATAGTTTTTAAGTGTGCTTTTATAATTTTATAACTTTTTTATATCAAAAATCATGTTATAGAAATACCGGGTTTTCAAACATTCGGTGCAAAAGTAAAACGCGATAGAAAAAAAAAACAAAAAACAAAAAAAACAAAAAAAAAACTATGTGTCGGGGAGACATGTGCTTTGCAGATAAATAGTATTCAACGTGGAACGGGATTTTGTATGACACGAAAAAAAAATAGTTCAAAATCTCGACAATAGAGGGCGCTACGGCGGGTAATTCCATGCAATAATTCCATATTGCTCACACAATGCAAGATTTGGATACAAAAACATTAGATAATACTGCATATACACTTTTTTGTTACAAAATCTTGCGTTGTGTGATCAATATGAAATTATTCCAATGAATAATCTGTAGTAGCGCCCTCTATTGACGACATTTTGAAGTAATTTTTCGTTTAGTGTCATTCAAAATTCCCTACCATGCTGAATATTTATCTGCAAATCGCATGTCCCTGCGACCCACAGAACTTCTTCTTTTATCGCGTTTCACTTTCGCACCGAACTTTTGACCGAACACCCGGTATATATGTCCTTTATTTCCGTAAAGAATGGGCAATATATATATATATTTATTTTAATTTGTTTGTAACTGCGTAAAGAAATCCAGAGTGTGCTTAATTTTATATATATGTCATTTATTATCTACGTAGGTGATTTTGAGTTCCACTATTCCCGAATTGTATTCTTCGTCTTACTTGATAGTAAAGTCGGTCATTAAATAAATCTCAATTTCCATTAAAAATACTGATATCCGAACATCGGAACGTTTGGCAGATATGCCTTTGTTATTTAATTAAATAATATATGGAAATAGATCTTAAATATTTGATTTCCATCGTGAAAGCAAAACTGGTACTAGATTTGAAATACATCAATAGAATCAAAATTAGTAGCACGAAACTTTAATTTCAATGTAAAAATATTTTTTATGAAAATATTTTATTAATTTTATTTTAATTTTTAAGCATTTTCTTAAAAGAAATATTTTTATAATCGTAACATATGTGCTTCAATTATGTAATGCATTATATAATGCATTTTAATACAAGTACTTTAAATCTCTAGTGTAACAAAAGAACAATATCACTTCTGACATGTTCTTCGGAAAGCAGTTTATTTTGATTTATTACGCGGATGTTTTTTAGAGAATTATTTCTCCCGCAGTTTCAAACATTTGTTTTTAACCTTAGTTTATTTTTATCTAGTTTTAAGCTTCAAAAAGAGAGCGTAAAAATCTCTTACGTCCAGTCTTATGTTATTTTCTTATATATTGGAAACTCAATAAATTCCGTCATGCCTTATCGACATTTTTTAAACTGATACAGAAGATCGTGCAGGGATGTAAGTGTCTGTAAAAACAAGTTTGTCATTTTTCATGTTTTCGCTTTTCTAAATTAACAGAAATTACTTAAGTCAGAGTATTTAGTACATTTTTTTTATGTTTAGTTAAATAGAAAAAAATATTAATTACCATAATTATAAGCATATATCTTCGCATTATGTGAAAGCTTCACAAATTCAAAAATTTTTTACAGAGAAAATAACCGCAAAAGATTTATTATTTTGTAGTGAATAAAAAACAGTAAATACAGTTACAGAAGATTGGGCAGATACATAAAAAACTGCAATAACTTGTTTCTCATTTTTCATCTTATCACTTTTCTAAATTAGCAGTAATTACTTAAGTCGGAGTGTTTAGTAAATTTTATTGTCTTGCTTATTTAGTAAAATAGAAAAATATTAATGACCATTATTATAAGCATATATTTCTGCACTATGGGAAAGTTAAGAGGAAATACCAAAAGAAGTTTATTTTACAAGGAATTAAAAATAGTAAATAGAATTACGGAATATTTCGTAGGGGTGAATAAAGCTTTAGAAACAATTTTCTCTTTTTGCATGTCTTGACTTTTGTAAATTAGCAATAATTACTTCAATCGGAGTATTTAGTAAAGTATTTTTCCTTCAACGTTAAATAAAAAACTACTAATTAACTTAGATTAATTTCTTTAATTAGAACTTATTTTTTGAGAATTAATTTTTTCTATTTAGAAGCTAGAATATTAATATTAGTTTCTGAGTTTGCATTATGACAAAACATCACATATTCAAAATATTTATTTCGGAAAAAAGCACAATAAGTTTACTATTTTGTAGGTAATTGAAAATAGTAAGAACTAAGACTTTCGAAGTTAAATAACTTAAAAAAATATTGTTATCCCAACAGCACAGAGCATATTACGGCATCCTAGAATATTGCTTTTTTAAGATAATTTTAAATTTCAGCTTTCGTAAAAAAGCGTATCGAAGATTACTCGGAAAAGATTATTCGTCGAAAATAATTTCGCATCAGGGAATAAGGAATGAAAAAACAAATGCGGACGTTTTTTCTTTTTTTTATGAAATAAAACTTTTATTCTGTTTCGTAGTATGTTATACAATCGTTGTAATTTTTTCCGAGCTGAATTGGTTAAAATACACATAAAACAGTTGGTTTTTTTTAAATAATTTTTTAGTAATTTTTAATGCTTTGTTAAATAGAAAAAAATATATTAATTACTATAATACTGTCATCCATCTTTGCATTATGGCCAAGTCTCAAAAATTCAAAATCTTTATTAAGAGAAAATTGCGCAAAATGCTTAAAATTTTCCTGAGAATTTCATTTAATAAATACTTAGAGTTAAGCTAAATAACCTAGTTATAAAAATATGGGTTTTTATTCTAGCACCGCAGAGCATATTAAGGTATCCTCGGATATTTCTTTTTAAAAGCAATTTTAAATTTGCGTTTTAGTAAAAAACACAACTAAGATTATTTGGTAAAGATTATTCTACGAACCTAATTTCGTAGTGAGGGAGTACGGAAGGAAATAAATGCGAACTTTTTAAACGAAACCTCAAAAATATTCAGTTTTGCTTTATGTTACCGAATCGAGATCCATTTGCCATTTCTAGTTGAATTAGATTGGCTAAAATATACATTAGGATATTGATTTTTTAAACATGTTAGGTAGAACATATATAAAAAATGAAAGAAAACTTTTTTTTAACCCTTTCCGGCGCAGAGCACTTCCATTGCTAAAATGATTACTTGAATGAATGACACCGGAATTTACGAACAAATTTATTTGGAAATAAGAAACAGCTTTATTTCACAGTCATAATGAAAGGAAAATACTTGTACTAAAATTCTGGTGCCATTGGGGCATTTGGGAATTAAATTGGGTGTTCCATGTAATGGAACACTGAGCAACAAAGGTTACACGGCATGAAAAAAATAAAAACAAAAAGTGCGGACTAAAGAAGCATCACTCCTCTTGTTATTGATACGTCAGTTTTAAGGGTTTTAAATGTTTACAGAGTCTTAAAAAAACTCTTTCTTACAAGAAAACGTGCAACTTTTATTTGATTTTATAACATTTCAAAAATGATTTACATTTACTAAACATTCAATATCCCCCCCCCCCCCCAAAAAAAAAATGTCTTTTTTGCTACATTTATTAAAATTTATGTTAAAATTAAGTTGCCTTTTCTATTATGCAGTTTAAGCAGAGATACATTTAAAAAATACCAAATAAACCGATTCTTTTATTACTCAATATTATACTCGTAATTAGGTCAGCTGTAATACATTTTACTCTAAGTCAAAGTTAATCCAAGCTATTGTTACTTTTATTTTTAAATACGGGAGGCCAAATCTTCCAGTCTTTAAATCCGATTTACCCGAAAACCAAATTTTTGCATGCGCATATATTTGGCTTGATGCCGAATGATACATCCATTTTATTTAATAATCCTAAAGGAACTCATACACATATAAAAGTCTGAGATTGATCGATATGTCAGAAAGTTTGAAGCAGAGCTGTATTTTCCAACTGTTTATATACCGCTGTCTTATTTGTTAACAGTAAGTTGGGACGTACGCAAATGTATATGTACAGCGTGATGTCATATGTATATATTGTGCCTTAAAAGAAAAAAAAAACCCATAAGAAACACAGATGAAATTAAACATTAAATTTTTTATCCTCGAAAAAAAAATTAATTTTTGATGTAAAGACGGGAAATAGAATTTTATTAGTCAGCAGAGTTTTGACATGTTCATCAAAACATCTATATACATTAGATTGCAAAGTCAAACACAGTGTTCTTGCTTTCAGTACAAATATTTTTCATCTTTGAGGGTTTAGAGTAAACAACTGTTGATTTATTTTAATTTTTAAGTGTAATTAATTGTAATGTTGCGATTTATTTGTTAGTTAAGTTACAGAATAAATAGTTTGAGTTAAAATTTGTGTACTGAAACTCGTAAGAAAACGAATCAACAGTCAGCACCAGCGTTCACATAGCGATCTTATACACCGTGTAAAAGACGAATGTTTCTTAATCTCCGAAAAAAGAAACCTCAAAAAGCAACATATTTTCGAGATTTAAAGAGGCATTTAAAAAATCGAAGTTTCTTTTGCTGCCACTGAATTTCGGAAACGTTTCTGAGTATTTTCAACAGTGCATTAATAAGTTTTCTTAAACCGAAATATTTGTTTTTTATTATGATATCAATTCTGAATTAAACATTTTGAGCTGCGCAATTGAATTTATACATGCCAAAGTAGTAAAATACTATTAATTTTAATATTAATGTTAATTCTGTTAATTTACCATGTTTGTATATAAAACAGTTTTTTTTTTTAACATGGAAGTGTTTACTTGAGAATTGAAAGCATAAAAAAAACCGATATTCCGGTGTGAGAAAACTGATTAATTCAACATAAAAAACCACTCGGACATATTTTCGAATATCAGTGGCAGAAAAAGAAGCTTTGTTTTTATAAAACCTCCTTTAAATCTCGAAAATATGTTGGTTTCTAAGATTTCTAATAATAAAGAGCGATTTTGGTATTCGTAGGTAACTCGAAAGAGGTTATTACATATGTTCATTCATGGTTATATTATATTTTGCTAGATTAAGTAACTTTTTTTACATCGTGGCTAACACGGAAGTGGTTATTGCATTTGTTCGTTCATGGTAATATTATATTTTCCTAGACTCAGAAACGCTTTTTTACAGCGTAGATTAATCAAATATTAACGTACAAAATTTGTGTAATAGTTTTAAATTATAAAGAACCTTCGTCGGAAGTATGATAGAAAATGAATCTCTGTTTTTTATCAGAGCTCCGGAAAATACTTTTCGGTTAAGATACAAAAAATATTTCATTTAAGGGATGATCTGTGAATACGGACGTTTCAGAAGCATACAATTTTAAATAATACTTATAATATTATGATACTTATATAAATATTTGCTAAACAACGACAAATTATTGTAACAATATAGAAAATAATGTTGGTAATATTCATCATTGGTACCAATTATTTACAAAATTTTCATTTTAATCTGAAATTCATTGAATGTAAGAAGGACAAGTGTGAAAAATAAAGTAACTTACAAAATATAATTTTCAAGATAGTCATTATTTAAGTTTTTTTAAAAACTTCTGCAATCAAAAACTTTATGACAGCTTAATTTAACACAGCTTATTTCTGAAAGCAACATTCAGTTAATTATATACAGCATTTTTTTTGTCTCGTAGATTCTATTTTACTGGATTTGTTGAATTTTAGTAACAAAAACTCCCTCATTTATCTAAAATTTATCTTTGATTATTTTGGCATCTAAACGTTAAATTTTAATGATTTAAGGATGCCTGTAAATAACTTTACGTGAAAATGTGAAGAAAATAAAAAATGTCAGTTACCATGTTTGCTATCCGAGACCCTCATATTTCTAATTTAATCTGTGTAATAACGCAGCGATAACGAAAGTTAAATTTAGAATTAAACGCACATTTTCGTAACATTTTCATACTAAGCCAGTAGTATTTTGTTACAAGCGATACTGTTGAGTATTCCCGGAACAGTGATTCTAATATAAAATTGCCTTGCACGCAAAAATTATAATTATTTTGAGTTGTAAACGCTTATAATTAAGAGGGACTACTAATTTTAGAAGCATAGTGAGTTTCATAGACAAAACTCGTTTTATTTAAATAGAATGCATGAAAATATTTTTAAAAATTAATTTTTACTACAGTTGTTAAATTAGTAAATAAATAGAAATATAGTCTACTTATGATGATTTTAAAACGTTCATTATTGATGGATCAAAGATAATAATTTGCAATACCATACCAACCACTTTAAATATCTTGTAGACTGTTTTTACAGTTCATGTTATACTCAAGAAGAAAGACTATTTTCCAGAGTCTACGCAATAATACAGCTATAACGTAAGTAAATTTTGCAAATAAACTCCCATTTTTGCAACATTTTAGTACTAAACCGCGAGTATTGCGTTACAGAGAATTTTTTTAACATACTAGGAACATTCATTGTAGCATCGATTTGTCTTCCATGTAAAAATTTGAATTGTAAGCTCATTTATAATTAGAAGGAAGTTGTAATTTTAGAATAATAATAAAATGAGTTTCACAGACAAAACCCGTTTAATTTAAATGAATTGCATGAAAATATTTTTAAAAAAAATTATTTACCACAGTTTTTAAATTAGCAACTTAAAACAAAAATAGAGTGTCTACTGAGTCGCTTTTAAATTGTTCCTTATTGATGGAGCAAAGATCACACTATTTTATAACATAACGCTACTTTAAATATCTTGCAGATTGTTTTTACTGTTCTTCTTATACCCAAGATGATAGACACTAATTATCAGTGAAATATTCAATACAACTATTAGAAAATATGATGTTTTACGCACAAGGCACATATCTTTTTAACATGATACAACTTTATTTCGTACATTTATTAAATTACACATAGAAAACTAAACAAACTGATGAATTTAAAATAGAAACATAGCAGTAATTTTTAGGAGATATTTTTAATGTGCCGTATATTTTAGACTATTTAAGACTAAGTTTTTAAAAGATGCTTAAAGTCAGCACGAGTTACTTACTGGAAGTAGGAATTTTCAATATATTTGTTATATTTTAACATTATTTTAAGAAATCAAGCTTTTTAAAGCTTTTTAATAGACTGTCACTTAGAAAGATTAATGTGTCGTACATTTTTAGATTAATAAAAAACTTTTTTTTAAAGATGTTTAAAGTGAAAACGAAGCATTTACTAGTGGGAGAGTTAAAAATATAATTTTCATACTATAACATTATTTTTAAAAAATCTAACTTTTTAAAGTTTTGTAAACGACTGTCATTAACAAAGATTAAGTGTTTTTTATGATTCACTTTTTATGTGCATTTTGCAGCAGAAAATAAAAATTTTCTTTAAGTGATTTGTAGGATAAAATGATAGAATTTATCATAGGGAATTAAGCATGTTTATAACGAATATGATTACAAAAGATTATCAAAATTTTAAATAAAGACCCTAAAAGCCTCAAACTTATATAAAAAGAGACATGGAAAAAGCACACTTGTTTTCACTTTAAAATAAAATACTTTCCCTAGAAAATGGCACGTGCGCATGGAAGAGTGAAAAAGATTTTCTTTTATAATAAAAACAACAACAACAAAAAAAAAATTCTAAACAGATTATGTCCACTGTTATCAAATACTGATAAATAAATCTGGGCACGAAATCATATATTTTAATAGAAATAAAATAATAAAAACATAAAAGGAATTAATAAAATGATCAATTTAAATCAATGTCACAATAAAATCTTTTGAATATAATATTTTATCATATATGAAAAGATGCTATGATTATCTCACATCATTTATCATATTTTCTAAAATGCAATTATCTTTAAAAAAATATATATAAGAAAATTCAAATTTTCTCTACTCTCGCAATGACAAAAAAAAAAGTGTTAACATTTGTTTCAAACCTACCTTTGCGTTGTAACGCCGTCAGAAAATGTGTTTATATTCAGCAAGAATCTGCTTGTTGATGAGGAGGAGAATCTCTCGTCTAATTTTCCTCCCTTCTCTTGAAAGCAGATAGCGAGCGTTTGGGAGAACAGCGAGATCGCGACTAAAATTCGGCTCCCGGCGTCATAACCAACCGTCAGAAACGCGCCACTGTTTTTCGAGCCAATCAGATATCGAGCCGAAAACCAAAGGCGCTACGATGTAGGAATATAAGGATTTGTAGTGAAGGTTGGTGACTTTTCTTTTATTGTTCTTTCTAGTATACGGCAATATCTTTAGGGAAAAGGGTAATTTATACGAATGATATATTCTTTCATATCTATTACTTATTTAATAACGAAAGATTCATTTGAGATTCAGAAATTGAAGATAGTTTACAGGTTTTTTGGGTATTGTGTTTGCAAATTCTTAGTAATTTATAATTAAAAGAAGAAAAAGATTTAAATGCAATACTTTTTTACATATAAAAAACAGGATTATCATTAAATATATTTAATTGATAATCAGAAATTCTTGTCGAAGTCTTTAAACGCAAGATATTTAAGAGACTATTATAATAATAAATAATATGATACATTTTAATAATTATAATATAATATTTTCTTCAGCTTGATGAAATGTTTCAGAGGTAACTGTTAAATATTTTAAAAAAACACTACTTTATATTAATATGAAAATTATTTTTGAAATTTTAAAACAATATTTATTTTATAAATACCCAAATTCTTTAAATATTACTTATTTTATAATGATAGATTCTTTTCTGTTGTTGAATTCTCCAGTAAACGGCAATATCGTTAGAAAGAAAGGTAAATTATGGGAATGATATATTTTTCATATTACATTATATATTTAATAACAAAAGGTACATTTGAGATTGTGAAATTCGAGATAGTTATTAGGCTCTTTGGGTTCTTTTTATTTTTCACGTTATGTATTACTAAAAAGTAATAAATCAATAAACTTTAAATGCATTTTTTTAATATAAAAACTAGAAAACTTTGTTAAAATTATTTAATTAATAGTCAGATATTTTTTTTAATTCCTTAAATAAGTGGGTTTTTTTTTTCGGATACAGTTATTAAATATTTTATAATAATACTACTCTATGTCAAATCCGAAACATTTAGGTAGAATATTTACTTTGTAAAAGACCAACTTCAATATTACTTATTTTACAATGAGACAGTCAATTCAGTTTATATTCTTTCGAGTAAACAGTAATAACTTTAAATTAAAGTTTAATTTATCGAAATATAAAGTACGTTTACGTGTATATTATTTATTTAATAATTCGTCTGAAACTCTGAAATTGGTCATAGTTATCAGTCTTTTCGTGTATTGCTTTTGCAAATAAATTAATTATTATCAACTAAAACAAACAAAAAATATTTAAATTTAATATATTTTTAACACTTTCAATATAGTTGAAAATAGTTTATAATCTCTTTTTGTCTGGCGGGATAACCGTGCTTTTATTCGCATAAGTATATTCAATATGTCATTTAATTTTTATATGTTAATGGTGCTCACTATATAACGATCGCTATTGAAGAGGGGGTTTTTAGCATTTATAGTTCGTTTACAGCGACATACAAAATAATTCTGTTACATCATGTTCAATGGGGGAAAATCGTTTAGGGTGCATTTTATTCCACATGCTTATTTGGCTGTTTAATTTCATTGTATGAGAAAATACATTTTTTTAACAATAATTGGTTGGTTTTTGAAAGTGTTTCATAATGTATGCCTTATGCATAATCTTTTGTTCTTGTTTTACATAAAAGCCAGAATTATTACTAAAACTATTTCTCTAATGTTGAGGGATGCATTTTGATGTCCTTAAGCAAAAGATTTTTCTGTAATTATGATTATAACAATTAACACACAACACTTATTAATAGATATAATACTTTCTTCAATGTTATGAAATATTTCGGATTTAGCTATTAAATATTTTAAGACATCACTACTTCCTGTCACACAAAAATATTCTTGTAGAATGTTTATCTTATGAAAAGCACAAATTTCTCACAAATTACTTATTATATAACGAAAGAGTTTTCGGTTATTGTTCTTTGAAATAAACAACTATATCTTTAGAGAAAAAGATAATTTGTCAGAATGTATATTATTCCATACATATTACTTATTTCAGAATGAATTATTCGTCTGAGACTCTGAAATTGCAGATTGCTATCAGTCTTTTAGTGTATTGTCTTTGTAAGTCGTTAAATGTTAATATCTCTTATCATTTAACGAGTAACCTTTGATGTCCTTAACCAAAAGATATTTATGTAATTTGATTATAACAATTAAAACATAATACTTATTACTAATTATAACACTTTCTTCAAAGTTATGAAATATTTCGGATATAGCTATTAAATATTTTAAGATATCACTACTTCCTGTCACACTAAAGTATCATAATACAATGTTTATTTTAAGAAAAGCCCAAATTTCTCATAAATTACTTATTTGTAATGAAAGAGTCTTTTTGCTATTGTTCTTTGGAATAAACAACTAAGTCTTTAGAGAAAAAGGTTATTTGTCGGAATATATATTATTTCACACATATTACTTATTCCAGAATGATCGATTCGTCTGAGACTCTGAAACTGAAGACTGTTATCAGGCTTTTAGGGTATTGTCTTTGCATGTCGTTAAATTCTAATATCTTTTATCATAAGTTAGATTTAAAATACTATAATAGTTACAATAAATAATTTATAATTGCGAGAATTTTTCATAAGTATTTAATAATAAGCAACCTTTCTAGCTTTCTAAATAGAAGGCCTTAATAAGATTTTTGGGGTGAAGCTTTGAAAAGTTCTTAAATATGAATAGTTAATATCGCAATTAGATTTAAATTTAACACTTGATTCGTATCTGAAAGACAGAAATGTTTCATATATTTTATTTAACATTAAAATATTCCATTTCAGTTCCTCAAATATCAGATAATCATCAACCTTTTTAGATACAAATTTTAAAGTTTGTTGAATACTACTGTTTTTTTTTTTTACAAAGCAAGGTTTTAATAGAATACTTTTAATAAAATTCAATATTTTTTTACATAGAAATGAATTAATATTATAATAGGGGATTCTTTTAATATCCTGATGTAAAAGATCTTTTTGATTTACCATTACAATATTCCAATTGAATTTCTCAAATATCAGATAAGGTTAGTTGGGGTAACTGGGACATGTATCCGGGGTAACTGGGCCATGCTGGATCCAGTTACCCCCAATAGTTATAAATAATTTTTTTGAGTTTCTCTTACAACGGGAAGTAAATTTAGCCATTGTTTTTTGCTCACAATAAAGAAAATTATAGAATACCTCATTTAAATTACGTAATAAAATTTAAAAATGCATATTGAGTGATATCAAACCAAATTTCTTGACTCCTTGAGAGGCGGTGATGCCGTTATGGCATCACATAATTTTAATTCCTAATTGCCACATTGGCACCGGAATTTTATAGTGAAAATTTCACCTTTACTAAGTACGAGAAAATGTACTTTTACTTGTTTAAAAATAGATTCTCTTGTAAATACTGGTGTCATTAAATTATTTCAACATTTTACGAATGCAAGTACCTTGCCACTGAAAGCGAGATAGCCAAACCTTGAAATTGTACGATACACAGGGGTCGCATTCTATAGGGAAACTTTTATTGTTCCTACCACTATTTTGAAAATAATATCTTCATCGCACCTTTCTTTAGAATATGTTAAATAAAATGATCATGAAGGTAACTCATTAAGGGTTCTGGTAGGAACAATAAAATTTTCCCTATATAATGCGACTCCTAGATACAGATAAAGTACTGTAGCCGTCTGTTCATAGATTTACCAGGCATGTGATTTCCGCGTTTTTGCACACCAGTATATTGTTAGAGAAAATGATATTTCATTTAATCGAAACATTTTTGCGATTTAAGAGAACAACATTTTCTCTAAGAATATACTGGTGTGCAAAAACGCGGAAATCACATGCCTGTTTACTTATAGCTATTTTTTTCCTTAAAAAACCCATGTGACTTTTATACTTATTACCTATACTAAAGTACATAAGTACTTACTTAATTTTTATGTTTTTGGTATAAATAAATCTAATATTTTCATTTTTAGTGCTTTTTTTAGACACATTGACAGCAAAGGTTCCTTAAGTTCCAAAGGTACCTTACAACACTCTTTATTGACACATAATTTACATGATTTGCCTGGTTTAAAAATTTTTAAGTTGTTTACACTTTTTCAAACAGGACATGATATCCCATATGAAAAAAAATAAACGCGTGTGGAACATAGATCCTCCTGGTCCACTTACCCCATTTTTATGGGGTAACTGGACCCATGAGGAAAGAAATATGAAATATGCATATTTTTATAATTTTAAATATTAAAATGTAATTTTGAGCATTTCTGTCTGATAGAGGGAACCTAATTGAACACATTTACAGAAGTTCAGACTTTAATTCAAATGAACATTAGCTTTTTGAAGCTGAATTGTCAGAAGCTCCAGATTCACATTGTAAAATCATGGCTCAGTTGCCCCAACTAACCTTAATCCTAAAGAGTTTTAGATACAAATTTTAAAGTATTGTGAATACTAATGTTTTTTTCACAAATTAAGGTTTTAATTGAATATTTTTAATAAAATACAATAATTATTCATAAAAATTAATTAATGAATAATAAGAGATTATTTTAATATCCTGAAATAAAAGAAATTTTGAAATATTTCGAAATGTTAAATATTTTAAAATACTACTTCTTCATCTCACAAGAACAAAGTTTAAACACAATATTTATTTTGCAAAAGCACAAATTCTTCATATATTAGTTATTTCATAATGAGAGATACTTTCCTGTTATTGTGTTTTCGAGTAAACAGCAATATCTGAAGAGAGAAAGGTAATTTATCAGAATGTATATAGCATTTCATATGTATTATTTACTTAATAAAAAATGATTCGTCTGTGTTTCTGAAATTGGAGATCGTTATAAAACTTTATGGGTATTGTCTTTGCAAGCAGTTAAATACTAATACATTATAAGTTACACATTATAAGTTAGATTTTAAAAGAATGGAATATAAATAGTAAATTAAATATAACCGCGGGAATTCTTCATATGTATTTAACAATAAATGTCCTTTCGAAATCTGGAAAAAAGAGATCGTCGTAAGTCTTTTCCGGTGTACTACCTCAGATCGTTGTTCATATCATCATCGGTATCATTATCACCATCATCATCTTTAAACTTTTGAAAGTTCTTAAATACGAATAGTCAATATCTCAACTCTAGATTTAAATGTGATATTTCTCTGATAGCTGAAAAGGTGAAATTTGTCATTTGTGTTTAGTACGAAATACTTAAAACATTGTGCATGAGCAAACATGTATTATGCTTTATTTAACAATTAAAGCTCATTTTTGAGTTCCTCAATTATTGAATAACAATAAAACGTTTTAGATACAATTTTTTTAAATTATCTGAATGCAGTTTCTTTACAAATCGCAATTTATATTAAATATTGTTACTCAAAAAAAAAAAAAAAAAAAAAAGCATTTCTTCATAAGAATTAATTAATTAATTATAAGATATTCTTTCGAAATCCTTCAATAAAAAAATTTTCTAAAATATTTCGGATACACTTCTTAAATATTTTCAAATATTGATACTTCATGCCACAACAGCAAACTTTAAGTATAATGCTTATATTATAAAAGCCCAGATGTTTCACATACTGTAGATGCCGCTTAATGTGATCAAGGTTATTGTTATCAATCGCTTAATGTTATCGGCAGACCGTCTATATACAATTCTAAACTAAAATGAGTCGCTTTCTGTGATCATGTTTTCATTTAATGTTATCACTTTTTCAGTCGAGTAGTTCATGAAAAGCTTACGTTGAAAGTAACGTTTGTTATAAAGCTAATTTAAAATACGCTCTCAAAAACATTTCTTCAAAAACGTAAAATGCACAGGTGATTTTTTCTTCTTATTTGAAGACATTTACTTCTTTTGACTTGAAAATTTCAGGAAAGTTTGAGTTTCGGTTCGCGATTGGATTGTGTTTTGAGGGAGAAAGAACATAGGTTGAAATTGCGTTTCTAATGCGAAATAGAACCCGGCAGCACAATTTGCGTAATATCCCGGTGATTTGACAAAATGCGCACAATGGTAGCGACAACAAGTTGGGTGAATTTGTAGCTGCAAAACTGACAGAAACTAACATTAGTTTAATAGATTGTGAAGAAATGGTAAAAATTTGTAATTGTAAAAAAGATGACCAGAGCAAATATATTTAAAAATAACCTAGAAATGTAGAAATGAAGAACACATAAAAATTTCTGAAACAAAATGAATAACATATCTTGGAAAAATTTCAAAACCAATATGAGAATTAACAATTCCTCAATTATCTGTATAGAGGGGAGTCGCAAATATAAAAAAAAATTATCGAATTCTATCAATAAACGTTTCTTACCATTTTAACTTTTTTTAAATAAAAATAAATCTTCATATAATCAAGTGTAATCTATAATTTTCCTAGTAGGTGATAACATTAAATCGCTTACTGTTATTAAAAAAAAAAAATCGTAGTAAAGTGGTGATCACAGTAAACGGTATCTACTGTATTACTTATTTCATAATGAGATATATATTCTTGCTATTATTTTTTTCGAGTAAGCAGAAACTCTAGAGATAAAGGTAATTTATCGGGATGTACGCGTATAATATTTCATATGTATTATTTACTAAATAAAAAATATTTCATCCTAGACTCTACAATTAAACATCTTTATAAGTCCAGAAAATACTGATTCTTCTTATCGTAAGAAAGTTTTAAATGACAAGAATAATAATAAAAAACAAAGTAATTTCAACTAGAATTTTTTCATACTTAATATCCTTTAATAATATCCTTTTAAAGTTTCCAACTGCAATTCATTGTAAGATTTTACTGCATTCTTTAAAAATTGTTAACTGTTCTTCTCGCGAACTTTACGAGAAATTAAATAAAAAAAGCATTCTGTGAATTTTTGGCATAGTTAAAATTCTATACTATATTGGATAAAAGAAAAGTGATTCATGCCATATATAATGCCAGGGTACTTAACAGATATCACACAAAGTAAAATTTCGTCGAAATCAATTTTTCATTTTTTTTTCATTTAAATAAGGAACATCATTTCAGGTTCAGGTGATACAGATGGTTAAATTTGAAAAACGAACACATAAAAATTTAAAATGCAGCAGACAGAATTAGCATTAGGGCTGTAAAATTCGAAGGAGAATTATTGATTACCGCAGGGTCAAATTTACTCCAGTATTTCTGAATAGCAATCGCGTTGTCTTATTTAAATTCAGAATTTCTGTCACAAATAAAGCGACAAATACGAATTGGAAAAAGTGTTGGAAGTGCGTACTGAGTCAAAAAGCCTCTGTCGTACTCAAACCTACCGCCCGCATGGCAAGGATGGTGGTAGTGACGTCACTGTAAGTTTCAGTGGTCACACCATTGCAACTAAATTGTGAACTTCTTGAAAGAAAAACTTACATAAAGAGACAGGAACACTTTAAACTTATTATTCATTGTAAAAAATATTTTTCTGTCATTTTTTTAAATTTTTGTGCCATCACTGCGAGTTACGCACGTCACGTTACAAACGTCACCACAAAATCACCTGGAAGTGACATTGTGAACCTGGTGTTATTTTAAAATATCTTTGAAAATCAGAAAAAGTGTTTTTTTTAACAGGACCGTCTTAAAGGATTTCAAGGACTGGACTCTACTGACTTTTTTGAGCTACATGCAAATTGACCAATATTCACTTATTTATTAACCTAAAGAAAAATTATCCATAAATGCATGAATTTTAGTTAATACGAAATCGGAAAGTAGGATATAAACCCTTTAGCTGATTCGGAATATAAACATAATGATAATAATAAAAATAATTTAGAAAACGGTTCCTCAAATACCATACTGAAACTAAAATGCTATACGAAAATGAGATGAGATTCAGCTCTGATTAAGCTCATCTCATTTTCATATAGCATTTCTCATCTCATAAAGCAATCTCATTTCATACAGCAATCTCTCAGCAACAGCACATAAAACAACGCAAATTGTAAACCGATCTTCGTAGCATTAGACTTAACGTCATGAGTAGAAAATAATTTGTGAAAATTTGCTCAAATGGCTACATGAGGACAAAAAGTTTGATTCACGTGACGATTTTGGACAAAACTTAGCTAAGCTACAATATACTTTCCGAAAATATGTTTCTATATTAAAGTAAAAGAGTTTTTCTTTTGCATTTTGTTGGAGAAAAGTTCGAGAAAATTACATTTTATAGTATAAAAATAGTACCAGAAAAATTATAATTATTTTTATTATTTTCATTTTTATTATTTTTAATTTAATTAAATTTAATAATGTTTGATAATTTTAATTTGTATTTGATAAAAAAAAAATATAAGCAGGCGTTGTATTTTAACTATAGCATAATGCTGAAAATATTATCACGTAATTGCTGCTTTGTTCAGGGGATGATCGACTTTCAAATAACTTAATATTAACGAAAAATTCAAATATTCGTTTTGTGTTATTAATATTTACATAGATAAGATCCATACATTTGAAAATAGGTTTGCATACATCTTAAAGATAAATATGAAAGTTAAAATTGAAAATAGAATATAATAATATACTTCAGATGAATTTTTCTCAAAAATTTTTTTTTTGTAATCTATTCATCTTTAAAATGCTCCATGTTTTTAAATTTCCGTTCACAATTTTTAATATGTGTGAGGTATTATCTTGATGAATAACTACAATGAATCAGTAGATTCGTTTTAGATTACTGGTACATTAAGTCCTTGAAATTATTAATAAATTCTATTAATATGTAAATGTTTCCTTCCAGTTTTATTTTTTTTAATAATTGTCTTCGATTTAAAAAATGGATTCACATATTTATAACAAAGACCTTTGAAGTAATAAAATGAAACAAAATGGTTGGTTGGTTGGTTGGTTGATTTTTGACGGCCGATTATCTACACTAGGGATATAGGCCCGAAGGGAGAGTGCCCTTCGTGGGGGTCTTTCTAAGGGAACCTAACCCGTATTTACGCATGGAAATCCATGGCTCGAAGAAAACCACGAAAACTCCGAACGATTAGGTCGACGGGAGTGATTGGGAATGAAACAAAATGGAGAAAATATTTTAAAAATTGAAACAGATGGAGCATTTTAAATAATTAAAAAAACAATTAATACATTACGAATATTTTTAGTTTTCTGTAAACTTATATCTATCTGTCTATCTATCTATCTCTTTCTCTCTCTCTAAATAAATAAATTAACAAGCAAAACTGGTCAGTTAGGACCATTCTAGAAACACAACAGTTCTACAGGAAAGTCTAAGAAAACGCAATCTTCTATTTGTTAAAGTAACGGGTTAAAGTTCTAATCATTTAAAACTTGCGAAATAATCCACATAACTTGCACTGAGTAATGAGAATTATCTTAAGTAATTCTAAAAAGTCTATACACATAGTTTAACTTTTCATCCATAAAACCATTTTTATATTAACTAATTACACTCTACTTTTCTTTACCTTTAAACAATTCTCTAACACACATTAAAATATTCCCCTTTTGAAATGATACTTTGAAATAAAATTACTTTTATCGGCATTCCTGTCTAAGTACTTGTTTAACTTCGGGAAAATTGTTAGAATAAATTGAAAAATCGCTTTTGATAATTATTTTAATAGGCACTTCTAAATTCTTAATAACTGAAAAATGTTACGGATATGGCATGCTTTAAGTGTATTTGATAAATCAGTAATATAAAATATAAAAGTTTTATCATTAATAAACATTTCGAAATAAATTAAATGGTCTTCAATTATATTGTAATAAACCTGTCTTTACATGATGATAATTAATAATTCTTCGCAATATATTTCTTTTTTTCTTTTTCTGATGAAGAGCTAGTTTAAATGTTTGAACATCTATGCATAAAATTATCAATAACTACTTTAAAAATTTTTTGAATTACAAAGAAAAAATTTAAATAATTCAGAAAAACACAAATATGATCACCAATCTTAAGAAAACAGTTTAAATGCATTGTTTAATCACATACTTAGAATAGCTTCATAAAACATTTTAAAAATATTTTTAACGTAGAAAATTCCGTTGAAATAAATTACAAAAATCAGTAGCGACAATTACTTTAATAAGATCTTATAACATCTAAATGATCGAAAATTGTTACCGGATATGCATTCTAAAGTGTGGTTATTTTATAAATCAGTAATAGTATATGTTAAAGTTAACTAATAAACAATTAAAAATGAACTAAAAAGACTTATCATGAGACATAATATTAGTTCTACAGTGTTTGCTTCAAAATGATAGAGATCTTTCTGCATTACGAATTTCTCTTTTATTAAAAATAATAATGCTAAGATGTCACAAAAACATGCATAAAAATTAGGTTACTTAAAAATAACTTTTAAATTTTAGTAGCACAAATATACAGTAGGGTGGACCGAAATTTTTTTTTTTTGATTATCGATGATGGGTAGTGCGGAAAAGTTGCCACTGGTGGCACTAAATTTATAAAAATTTTAAGATTTTTTGGAGAATTCCTTCATTTGTCGCAAATGGCATGAGATTTAGCTCAAATGCTGATTTTTGAACCTTTTTAGCCAAAAATTTAAAAATGTTAAATTAAATTTATTTTAGCTGAATTTATTTGAAATGTTTTGTTTAGTGTACTGAATGTTTAAATAAGCTCTGATTATGTATTATTTAATAGTTATGTGCACTTTTAATTGGGTAACTTTTATAGCCTTTTCGCGTATAAGTGAGCAAAAATTGTAAGTATTGTTTGGTTTGTTCGCCGACTTCTCTCTTTTGTCCTTATTATGTTCCTCGCTCTTGCTTCTGTTTTTCGATGTATTCAGGGTCACATATTTGGATGACGGGCCAGAGCATGTCTTGACAGCAATTGTGGAAGTAGAGTAGAATATGGAACAGAAACCAATGAAAACGCAATCCGCCACCATGAGGATGAAGGGGGAAATAGGAGATGGGATGTTAATTATTTTCTGCTCTAAAATACAGATATTGTCAGAAGATTTAAATAGTGAGAACTTTGAAGCAGGCAGTTCGTCTGAACCAGAATTTGAACCAGCTCCTTCAAAAGCAGACACTCCCAAACGCATATCCCTTTCTCACACAGCGTTCGCCGTATTTAGAACTTTTATGTCATATAGGTAAATTGCGTTAGGAACTTCATTTGTGCTTCAGGATACAGAAATTGTGACAATAGAGAACAAGGATCTCGTCATCGATAAAGACAATGTCAGGAGACAGAAAAAGAAACTTGGAAAGGAGATGCAGGAGGAAGAAGATCTTGGAGGAAGAAAAATTACAAGCATATTTTTTGATTCTAGGAAATATAAAACGATCTTCATAGAAAAAAGGGGACAAGCAGTTCCGTCGACAGAAAGATTAAACAAATATCACCATTTTGTCTGAAAGTGGTTCGGAATATTTGGGTCACTTGACCCCTCCTTCTGGTCGCTGTGGAGAAATAGCAAAATCATTATATAATTTTCTAAGCAAGAATAAAATCTGCTTTGGAAAAAATCAAGAAGAGAACTGCAACATTTGATATGTATTCTTCATGCGAACAAGCTTCCACTCTGACTCCGACATCAACTATCTAAACTAGATGGTAGAACCACTTGATCCATAAGACCTTTACCAATTCATTAACTAGACTAATAGGGTACTAAAATCTTCAGATTTTCTGCGTTTCTGATGTCCATGAAACAGGAATCGGTTCATAGAAAACGACACGTACATTTTAGCACGACATTAGTAATATGCGCTTCGTATTTCGATCGACGGTACCGCTTGACTCCTTTTTTATACGAAGTTCGTGTTATTTCTACCAGAAAAGAATATAGTTGTAATTTCTCATCTTCTAAGATATTCCTCCTCCTGTATCTTCATTTCAAGTTTCTTTTTCTGTCTCCTCTGTCTCCTGACCTTGCCTTTATCGATGACGAGATCTTTATTCCTTGTTGTCACAATTTCTGACCCCTGAAGCACAGATGAAGCTCTTAACGCAATTTACCTATATGATATACCAGTTCTAAATGCGGCGAACGCTGTGTGAGAAAGGGATATGCCTTTGGAGTGCCTGCTTTTGAAGGCCCTGTTTCAAATTCTGATTCAGACGAACTGTCTGCTTCAAAGTTCCCACTATTTGAATCTTCTGACAATATCTATAATTTAGAGCAGAAAATAATTAACATCCCATTTTGCATTTTCTCCCATCTCCTGTTTCCTCCCTTATCCTCATGTTGTTTGATTTCGTTTTCATTGGTTTCTACTCTACATTCTCCTCTCCTTTCAGAATTGTTGTCAAGACATGCTGTGGTCCGTCTTACAAATATGTGACTCTGAACGCATTGAAAAACAGAAGGAAGAGTTAGGACCATAATAAAGACAAAAAAAGAGAAACCGACGAACGAACCAAACAGTACTTACAATTTTTGCTCACTTATATGTGAAAAGGCTATAAAAATCACTAATTCAAAATAGACAACTATTAAATAATACACAATCAGAACTTATTTAAACATTTCATATACTAAACATGACATTTCAAGTAAATTCAGCCAAAATAAATTTAATTTAACATTTTTAATATTTTTGCTAAAAAAAAATTTCAAAATTCAGCATTTGAGCAAAACTTCAGGCCATTTGCGGCAAATGAAGGAATTGTCTAAAAAATCTCAATTTTTTTGAGTAAATTTAGTGCCACCAGTGGCACCAGTTGCCACCAGTGGCAACTTTTCCGCTCTACCCATCATCGAAAATCGAAAAAAACATTTTTTCGGTCCACCCTAATATACAGGCTTAAAATCACTCTCAAAAGCCCAAATACGCTCTCAGCTGGATAATAATTTAATCAGATACTTCACAACTTTTATTGCTACACACTTCAAAGATATTCACTTTATAGATGATACTTTGCAAAAAAAATATTTTATTTATAATTCTTTCAGAGTACTTTTCAGCTTAGGTTCCGTTTAAATGAAATTCCCCGATCGCGAATCCCAATGTTAACCTATGGGAAAATTTAGAAGCGCTATTGCTCAACACCTAATATAATTATCGAAATACGGCTTTCACAATCAGAAAGTAGAGGTCAAATGTTGAAGATGTGGGTTTTTAAAAATTGTCTCCGTAAATGTTAAGTATTTGTGAGGAGATGAAAAAATTTCATCAAGTGGAAATATCAAAGTTTAAAGAGATTTTTTAAGTAGTTATGATATATTATGTAACACATTCCGTTAACATATGAATGATTGAACAGCGCGATCTCATAAATATTAGTGCGGTTATTTGATAAACCAGTAAAAATAAATAATAAAGTTTATAATTAATAAGATAAACAGTGAATCCATGAAAGACTTTTGTGCAGAAATCTTTAAGATTATTTACTGCTATTTTTTTATTGTTTAATTAAGTGGATTTTTTTATCAAACAACGTGATCTAACGAAATATGTGTGTACTATGTCTAAAGTCTGGTAAAGTACATTTCGCATGATACCTCATTCATCATTTAGCGGTTTTTATATGCAATCAAAAATTAATGTTGACATCAGAAATAATATACACAATTAAAAATAAAATAACAGACTTTAATTATGTTGTGGCAAAATATTCGTTCGACAGTTTTGCTTTAATAATTTAAATCTCCTTGCATTACGATTTCCTCATTTATTAAAAATAAGCAACTAAAATGACTTAACAGAGAAAAACACTTAGAAACACCTTCATTAAATACAAAGAAAGTTTCCTACAATTCCAGTAGTATAATAAAGATTTAAAATATTTCTCAAACACTCAAATGCACTCATTACACCTCCATCCTAAAACCAATTGAATATATTATTTAATCAGACACTCCGATTTTTTTTCTGTTATTACACATTTTTACAATATTCATTTTTGAAATGATGCTTTAAAATAAAAATATTTTTATCTACATTCCAATCTGAGTACTCTTTTAGCTTCGTAAAAAAACTGTTAGAATAAACTATAAAAAGTATATTCTGGTAATTACTTTAACACGCTCCCGTAATATCTGTATGATTAAAAACTGCGATCTGATATGTATTAGGTGTGGTTATTTGATAAATCAGTAATAAGATGTGAACGTTTAAAGTACAGATAAGGTTTTCGTTAATAAACAATTAAAAATCAAGAGCATTTATATCAACATTGTTTTACAACAAAATGATAAGTGCACTCAATGAGAATGATAGTAATTAAAATATCTTTACATAACATATTTTTCTTTAATTAATAAAATATTAATTGAAGGTACTTAACGGCCAATTTCTTTAAAATCATTTATTTACAAAGAATTCATATTTTCTTATAAAACAGTACTTCAAATGTATGAAGATTAAAAATATAAAGCAGACGAAAATAATAAATATTTACTTTTAAAATATTAATTAATACTTGATTAAATTTAATTGTCAAAAACTTGAAATAATGGTTTTTAATTAGCAACGATTAAAAAAGACTTTGCTATGACGTAAAATATTCGTTTAAACGTCTGAGTATTAAAATATAAAAGAAAATGTGTTCATGACTGTTCAATAATTATTTACAAAAATAAAGGAAAAAAGCAAGAATATTAGTACAAATAAGTAGAAAATTAAGTAAACAATAATATAAATAATGTCTGACAAATCATATAAAACGTCGGGATGAAGAAAAATTTCTTTAAAGAATTTTTGAATTATCAATTTTATGATAAGTTCCAATTAATTAAGCAAGAGACTTTTAAAATGAATTTTTCATTTCATTTGACAATTTATAAAGAGTAAAATAAAGAGCGTAAAAAACTGACATTTTTTTTGTGTATGGGTGTGCCTGGTAATTTTGAAATTAGACAGAATAATATTGCGGATGAAAAAGTCTGTTTGAAGTATGCTGAATGCCTTGAAGAGTGGTGGGATATTATAGATGGTATCCATAAAAAATGACCCAGTTAGAAATTTTAATAGTATCAACTGAACATTATTGAACATTAAAATCAACATTGAAGAGTATTGGCTCAAGGTCATAAATAAATAGTAAATCAAACATTTTTAGAGAAGCACATGCGTTAGTACTGCTTTGTTACTGACTCGCTTGAAGTGCCACATACGCAAAATGGCGACTCCTGAGCATAAAGCGTTATTGATGGACTGAAGATTTTAAAGCCGTTAAAGCCATGTGATTTTTCCATCTGGGCCTTTATAAAAGATTGTGTGTACGTTCCTCCGCTACCTAATGTTTTGCTCTAGTTGAGACACAGAATTGAAGAGTCTATTGCTTCCATTACTCCGGATTTGTTAACCGAAGTACGGGAAGGATTGGACTTTAGGTTGGATGTGTGCCATATAACTAAAGGTGAACATATTGAACGTTTGTAAAAAAACTAGGTTAGTTTACCTTCAATTTGCTGTATGATGTAAAGAGTCTAAATTGAACTGTTATAATATACCATTGAAACTGGGTTATTATTTTATGGACACCCCGTATATCCCAGTTTATTTTTATCTCCAAACGCCACACTGAGATCAGGATTTTAGAATAAAATTTTGATTGTATAATGTAATTTTACATATTTTCAAACAAATGAGTTTTAAAATCCCGGTGCCAGTCAATCTTTTCCGCATTTTAGCAACAGAAGTACTTTGCCCCTGAAAGAGATAAACATGACTTAAATCAGTGAATATACTAGATTTTTTTGGAGTAATCTGGTGTTTTAGGCATTGTTCTGGTGTTTTAGGCATCAAGAGTAAAATAAAGAGCGTAAAAAACTGACATTTTTTTGTGTATGGGTGTGCCTGGTAATTTTAAAATTAGACAGAATAATATTAGCTGGGTCTTTTTGGAATAAACCGGTCTTTTACAGCTTTACTATCTCAATATCGTAAAATAAATGGTGAAAAAATTTAACAATGTATGGCAATTATTCTTCATTGAAAAAATGTCTTTTTTTTATAAATTCCATAAATGTATTTTTAAAAACGCGGTTCTATCGACGTCCAGTAAAATTAAAAAGTAATGTTAAGATTATCCTTTATACAAAATATTTCAAGAATTTCATTTGTATATTGTGTATTGACCGACAAAGGCCTTTGCAGTTCTTTTGCAATTTCTACAAGGGAAGTTCTGGAGAATTAAAATGGGAACAGATATATTAAAGCCCATGAAATGAAGTTTGTTTTGCTGCCTATTTTCAAAATAATGATTATTCAAAAATTGCGGCAATTTCTAATTAAAAGTTCACTTTACTTGTAAAATAAATCTTTATATGATATCTTGCGAATGCTTTTGATTAACAAAGCATCCCTACTATTTCCATCATAAATGTTACAATTTTCATTTCAAAATAAAATGCAAGCAAATATCATGAAAAAGTTTTATTTTTTTTTTTTTTTTTTTTTTTTTTTTTTTTTTTTTTTTTTTAATAAATCATTTACAAAATATGGATATTTAGAAATTAAATTTCAAAAATAAAAAAACTCGACTGCTCAAAAAGGGAACTAATTAATTATTTCTCATCAATGTAAAACTATTTTTTTATATTACTTATCTATTTTTTTATTTACTTGTATTTATGACTTTTAAGTTGTGTTTAATTGTTAGTTCCTATGTATAAACACTGTTTTGATGAGGCCTATAGACGTCTATGAAGGTTAGAGTTGCAGTAAAGCTAGAGATCCTACCTACACAACTTCCAGGTTGTGTAATATTTAAACGGAGCTTCTGACTGTAAAATAGTCAATGAAACATCGTCTTCATTTTGAAAGACCTATCCAATGATATGGTACTCAATAGGGTGGGTTAAAAAGTTTTTCGTGTCTACCGCCATTTTGAATTTATAAAAACTATATCTAGCTTATAACTATCCGACGGTTAAGACGAATTGTTATAGACCTCATTCATTAAAATCCATGCATCCGTTGGGATGTTTCGAGGGTATAAATAAATCCACATACCCTGATACGCGTGAAACACATAACCCTTCTTGGCAGTCGGGTAAAAAGATATTAGATCTTTCTGAATCAACGTTTAAGTTTCAATCATGATATAAGTCTTTGTAGATGTAATCTTACACCGTAAAAAATTTCAAATATTTCTTTATCTAAGAAGGTATGATATAACCATTAGGGAAATTATACAGAATCCTCCTACGAGTGAACCATGATTCGGAAAAGTGTATCAGAAACCAATATGTTTTCGAGATTTAAAGAAGCACTTTCAAAAACAAAGATCCATTTGCTGCCATTGTTATTCGGGAACGTTTCTAAGTGTTTTTATAGCGTTTTTATAGCTGTTTTCTCAAACCGTAATATTTGATTTTAAGGGGGTCCGGGGCTAAAAATTCTCCAAAAAATGCATTTTTTTAAATTATTAGCTTAAAAAATATACTGAGTTTTTAGTGTTAAATACAGCAAACCGCGTGCTTTTATCTTCATTAGATCCAGACATATAACACATTTTGCCTTGAGAAGCGATGCATCAACTGCCCGCCTGACGAGAACTTTATCTCCATTTATCTCAGAATGAATTTTTTCACGATTTGTCAACTTTAAAAGAATATATCTAAAGTTCCTTGTAAGATATATGTATGAAATTTTTAACAGAGATTTTGTGCTATATTTTCAACGAATTGTCTTTAGGATTTTTAATTTTGAGTGATAATTGTGAAAATATGCTAATTAATGCAAAACTCACTCATAAAAAACTTGATTTGTTTACTTAATTTTTTTTTATAAAATTCCTAATCAATATTTTAAGAAATCCTTAAGACAAATTAAAATGAAACATTTTCTGTACACAAAAGTGTAAAAATTTTGTAAATCGAGTAAGTACTTCCAGAGTTATATCAAAAATTAAATAGGTTTAAAATTTTACCATTTAAATTTTTTTTATATTTAATTTTGTCTGATTTTTTTACATGCAATATTCTTATTATATTAAAATATATTTCAAAAAAAAATTAATAAGAAAATTTTTTATAAATAAAAAAAATAGAATTTTGAGCCTCGGACCCCCTTAAGATGCTATCCATTCTCAATTAAACATTTTCAGCTGTGTAATTGAATTCTTACAAGTGTAACAAAATATTATTGATTTTAATTGTATTGTTTATGATGTTAATTTAACATGTTTGCTTGTAAAACATGTTTGTTGAACATGAAAACATTTACTTGAGAATTTACAACATCCGAAATCCCTATTTTCTAGTTTCAGAAGACTTATGACTGTAAAACACTATAGCGCATGACTATAGAACCCTATGAAAAGTACTCGAAAACATTTCCGAAAATCAATGGCAACAAAATAAGTGTTGTTTTTATGAATTTCATTTTAAATGTCTAAAATATATTGCTTTCTGAGATTTTTAAAGGTAGAGAGCACTTTTTGAAATAGTAGGTAACTCGGAATAGACTAATGTATGTTTTTATTAGTCGTTACATAATATTTTCCTAGATACAGAAACATTTGCTCCTTTTTTTACAGAGTATAAATCCCTTTCAATGACAATTATTTCTGCAATGCACATCACAGATATTAAAATTTTTCATTTAAAAGAAAATCATAGACAAATACTTACAAAATAAATTACAAGTACTTAAAAATTAAGTACAAAATGCAATTTTTTTAGACGAATTAAATAATATTGATGTCTCGAAATGTGGTGGTCGATTCAAAATCCAAGTTCGATTTTTATCTAAAAAGAACTTTCTAGATGAAAACTCATAAATGTCGTATGAATCATTTCTGGTGTACTCATAACAACTTAAAGTGCGGATTTTCGAGTAATAATATTTCCGACAAATAACAGAGGTCTTCAAAATTTACGTTTGTGAAAACTTTTTTAAAAACTTATAGTGATTCCACGCATTTTTGGATGCTTATTAGAAAAAAAAAATCATTTTATTTAACCACTTACAGTTTTTTCAGAATCTGCATTAACATATGTTACATTGATGTATCTAGCCAGCCTGTTGAACAGCTCAATAATGGGAAATTAAAAAAAAATATTCCAATTTTATTTGAAAATTTATACATAAATTTACGCATAGATAAAGAATGCATTAAAATATTTTTAAATTCATTTATTTTTCTAAGTTAAAGGTATTATACGGCCTTTTTCTTTTCCTAATAAATCTGTTTATTATGTTGTTGTTCGTAAGACATTCAAAATTGTATTCTATTTATACAATATAAAGAGGTGCAAAGTCGGGAAAAACCCCGAGTTAAACCTAGGAATAAACCGGACTTTTAGAAATAAATCTTATTTATGCTATAATACACCATGTTATTTTAAACTAAACCGGATTTATGCAGTTCTGGTAATACATGACCTTCGTTTGCTTTATTTAAATTAATTATTCATCTATTTGTCATACTTATTCACGTTTAGCTAAATATATTCTTTTGTAATATATATTAATAAAACTAAACAGAACAATGAAGGCTGCACGGTAGCATTTTTTTTTTTTAAATCTTTTTTTGAGGTACTACCTTCCGAAGCTGCGTCCTTTACGAATAAAGTTGGAAAATGTTACATAATTAATATAAAATACGTGATTATTATTTTTCTAGGCTATATCCTTGCAACATTTATGTTATAAATATCCAGACGCCTGTCTCGCATCCCTTTTCTCCTTGTTGCTCTAATTATCTCTCTGAATTTATGTTCACAGTTAGTATCCTTTACTTAATGAACAATTCTTGATTTTTCAGTCCTTTGTATTATCTCTTTACACATTTAAGTAAACTTAAATAGCATGCGCCATATACGTTCTTTCGTACTGAGTTTCAAAATTGGATACATGTATAATTTAATGATATCTGATTGTCTATCTCATGTAGAATCATTGCAATAATGAGTTTTGAGCGATTGAAAACCGTTGAACCATACTACTAGTATAAAACCTAAATAAGTCCGTTTCCCTTCGCTATAGTTCAAACGTAAAACTTAAAAATTCGCATTTTTCATACTTGACAACAAAAGAATAAAATAGCTGGCTCCGAAATCTGAATTATTTGACTGATGGTTTGTGACTCAGCATGTTGCAATTTCCTAAGCTAAGTTCCCAATGGATAAAAGCGTTAAAATGTTCATATCACCCAGTTCACTGATGTTACTAACTATTAGATTATTTTATTTAAATATTTTATCTGTATGTATTGTATTTTTATCAAAATTATATTTACAGTAACTATGTACATTTTCAATACTGCATTTCTACTATTATTAAAAACTGTTTAAAAATAAAAGTGTTACTCAAAGAGATTATTTTCTTAAATGATGCAATATATTTTTTGCAAGAATCTAGAAATAGCCTTAAAATTGTTCTGAAAATACGAAAAAAAAAAAAAAAAACCCGGGAAAATTGTGTAGAGTATGTTATGGTACGCACAGTAATATCAGGATGTGAAGAGAACGTCTGAAAACAGATTACTTGATCTAACAAAGAGGTTTACGAAAATATAACCACTTTCGCGTTTCCCACGATTCAGAAAAACGTTCCTTCATCTTTAGAAAACTCAAAAAGTAATAGGTTGGTTGGTTGGTTGATTTTTGACGGCCGATTATCTACACTAGGGATATAGAAAAAAAAAAGTAATAGATTTGAGAGATTAAAGGGGTTCCGGGACACATTTTAAAATAATTTTTATTTATTGTGTTAAACTTTTGAAATTTTTTGTGATGGTTAACTCTATTATGCTATTACGTAAAATATTCGTTCCAACGTATGAGTATTAAAATATAAAAGAAAATGTGTTAATGACTGTCAATAATTATTTACAAAAAATAAGATAAAAAAGCAACAACATTAGTACAAATAAGTAGAAAATTAAGTAAACAATAATATAAATATTGTCTGACAAATCATATAAAACGTCTGGATGAAGAAACATTTCTTTAAAGAATTTTTGAATTATAAATTTTATGATAAATACCAATTAATTAAGCAAGGGACTTTCAAAATGAATTTTTCATTTCATTTGACAGTTTATAAAGACTAAAATAAAGAGCGTAAACAACTGACATTTTTCATGATAAAACTTTTAATATTTTTTTTTTAATTTTAAATTTATTAAACAAGTGGGGTAATTTAAAATCGCTATAACTCGAAATATTATTTGTAGAATTTCATTTTTTTTTCATTTAAATAAACAGAAATATATATGTTTTAATTTTCCTTAAGCATTTAAAAAAATATCAATTTAAATAAAAATTAAAAATATTTCAAGTAAAAATTAAAAAAAAAATTATGTAACTTTAAAAAAAAATGATATTTTCAAAAGTAAATATTTCTTTCAAGTTTGCTGAATCAAAATTAAAGTAAAACAATTGTAAAATACGTGTTCCAATGAACCATTTATCTTTAACGGTTCTTGACTTATAACAATTTAAATACAAGAAATAGTAAAAAACAACATCATGAATAAAAACGCATTTTCACAAAAAATCGTTTCCATAACAACAATTGCTTGAAAGCTAGATTTTGAAAACAAACCAAAACGAAAAAATTAATACTTCCTATTTCAATTAAGATAGAAACATGATTTAAATGTCATTTTAAGTTGAAAAAAACAGAGAAATTTTTAACGCAATTTTTTTTTTAGAAAATTTGAAGATTTTTAAGTCCCGGAACCCCTTAAAGAAGAATATCTGAAGCAAAACTCTCTTTTTATTGCCATAATTTTCAGAACCGATACGACATGCATTTATAGATCATTGATCCTTTTTCTTAACTCATTAAAGCCGGTTGGCAAGGAAACTGCCATGTAAGGCGAAAAAAACTTTTAAATTTCAATACCAGTATTTTAGATTGGAAATTATTTGGTTTTATCTAATCTCAGATTTTGAGCGATTAAATAAATCAAAATTACAATGAGGAAAAAACGGTGTCGAATAATTAATAGAAATGTAAAAGAGGCTCGTCCTTAATCGGTTAAACCAATATCAACGCAAAATATCAGTTTTTTGGATACTATCAATTCTCAGATAAATATAGCAGCGCAAATATACAATGCAATGATAACACAGCAATGTTTATTTTGCGCTGTTAATTTAACATGTTCGTCTGTTAAATATGTTTGTTGAACGCGAAAATCTTTACTTGAGAATTGATAGTACATTCGGACCTCTATTTGACGAAGTCGCTAAATCCCGAAGAAAAGTTCGTTATGTGGAAAATTCGTTCAATAGAGATGAACCTTTTTATTTACTTTAAACTACACGAAACAGATTTTTAATTCATAAACACTAAAACTTAACTAATCACACTTTTTTGTAAATCATATTTATTTTTTTTATTATTATTCATTTTACCCATCAAAAGGAAATTTGTAAGGACAACAAGAATTTAAAAAAATATTGTCCGGAAATACACTGTATTTTCAGTTTTAAGAAAATATTTACATTAAAATTAATGAATTTTAATGACATTATCGTATTTATTGTAACAAGAAATTTTAAGCATTGTATTACTACATGCGTCCTTAAATTTAATTACTGAAACTTATTCACTACAGAACACACCGTAAAAAAGAATCCGAGCAGTATTCCTGTAGGAATCGGAAAAATAGTTGCCCTGATCGTACCGGAAAATTTTCCGACCCAGCTCGGAATAAAATCCGTAAAAAAAGGAAACATTCATTAAAACAGTACTTTACGGATTTTATTCACATTTTACTGATTTTACTCCGCGCTGGGTCGGAAAATTTTCCGGTACGATAAGGGCAACTATTTTTTCGATTCCTACAGGAAATCTGGTCCTTTTTTTTTTTTTTATACAGTGCAGCCTTTTTCAGTGTGTAAGGGGGGATATTGAAAATTTGCGTTTCCTGGGTGAAATGCAAAGAATGGCAGGGATTTTACTACTCTCGTTGATTTAATGACCTGGTAAAACTAATTCAAGGTTATTGAACATTATAAAATGTGTAAAAGAAAGAATAAGTTTGAAGTGTCCGGAAATATTTTGAGAAATAGGGAGAAAGAAAATTGTATCAGAAGAAAAAGTTCGTTAAATAGAGAATACACTTCGCTATTTGGAGGTAATTTTACGAAGAAATTCGCAAAAAGTTGTTGGTTCCGAGGAAAAGTTCGCAAAATAGAGAGATTCGCAAAATAGAGGTTCGTTAAATAGAGGTCCGACTGTATTTGAAAATGTAATATTTCCCGTTGATACCCGGATGAGAGATCTCATTAACATACGATAAAATATGCTAAAAAATGTTACCGAAAATTATGGACAGCAAAATAAACTTTTGTTTCTTAAATGCTTCTTTGAAACTGAAAATCTATTGGCTGAAAATAAAGAATGCTTATTGGAATCGTCTATGACTTGGTAGATGTTTTCTACATTTTCGTAAACCTCATTGCTAGTTCAAGAAACATTTATCTTTTTTAAAGTTTTTACATCAACACAGAGTCTAAATAGGAGAAGTATTATCTTACTTCGTTTTAGATGTTGTGGGGCTTAAGGGAAGACAGGACTGGGATACCACGCCCACTCACATTAATTTTACGCTGACATTTTATACTCATTTATTGTATGTAATTAATTTTATCCAAGTGTATATATATATATACTTTAATTCATGTATTTGATAAAACTGTGCAAGGACTTCACACAAGTTAGAAGTGTCTAAATTTTTTAGCTCTCCCAAAAGTTGTAATTTTCAGCTAAAAACCTCATTAACTCCTAAAGTACTCTAGCGATTTCGATAAAAAACATTTTGGCGGTAGAGTATAAATGTAAGATCATATGTGGCAGACAGTTTTAAAATATTTTATTTAGTTTCAGAAAGAAAAAAAAAACATTTCTGAAAATAGAAAATGTCTTAAAAATTACCATTGCTCTGAAATAAAAAGTTTTAATCGCAGAAAAAAGTGTCTGCCGTAAGTCTTGAGCATAATCCAGTGAATATGCATTCCAAATTTCGTAAAAATCTTTCGGGTTGTTTCCAAGGAAACGGGTCGTAAAGCTCACATTTTCTCCATAAGATTGCACCCAGTCTTGTCCTCCTGTAAGATATGTTGGATTTGTGCATCTTTTTCATATTTTTGATAACATCATTTAAAGGGAATGCCGTTGTAAAACCTTATTTTTGCTTTAGCCTAAAATATTCCACATTTCTTTACTTTTCCAATTTAGCTTTGTCATGTGTCAATTACTAATCTTTGCTTTTACAGGTACATATCCTTCAGAGTTGCGTACTCTTCTTAAGGATCAAAATTTCTACCGGAATATTTAAAAGCGTTTTTCTCAAAATGCTGCTTTTTAATTGAGCTGGTGTTTTTTGTGGAAAAGTTGGTAATGAGTTACCGATTTCAAATATAGTGTGAAACAATATAAACCGTGTATTTATCTGGTGAACCATTAAATTCGCCGATATAATACCTATTTATATGACAAACGTTGTTTCTAGAAATTTCTGCTATACTTTTTCCTCCAAAATTTCAGTTAAAAATTATAAATGATAATAATATATTATTTTTCCGGAAAATGAATTGTTTGCCTGAGTCCTAAATTCATTTAAAAAATTTTAAGGCCTATTTGCTTATCAAACAAAATTGCCAACGAGGATTGATCACGAGGCAGAAGGTTCCATAGAGATTAACGAATATTTTTCTTGTTCCATATAGTCAAGTGAAATGTGCAAGTGAAATGTCATATACTGGTGTGTAATTTATTTGCAATTTTATAACCAATAAATCTTAACTTTTGCAAAGTTTGAATAAGAGATTCAATTAAAAAAAGTTAATGGCATATACTGATTTCCTCTATTGTACCTACAGTGCGTGTAAAAGCTTTAAGAACAGCAAAAAATTGTAAAAATTTTTATAAATTGAAAATGTGACAAGTGAAATGGTAATATAATGTTGATCCTAAAGTGGAAATACTAACATAAAAGTCAACAGAATATATCCATGTCCTTTTTATTGCGAAAAAATCATAATTATGCAAAAAAATCCCCTATTTTTGACTGTGAAAAAACTATAAGGACACCAGTATCTTTTTTTACAGAAATGTTATATAAAATTATTATTAATGTTCGACCGAAACTGTTTTTAAGGCCGAAACCGAAACGAAACTGAATTTCGGTGATCTTCCTATTTTCGGCCGAAAACGAAAACGAATATGTCCAGAAATTTTTTTTAAGTATTTAAATTGTATGTATTAAAGTAATTAATACATACATAAATACATTATTAATTAATTATGCGTATTTATTAAATATGTGTAAAAATTAATTAATTATGCGTATCTATTAAATATACATAATTATTAATTAATTATACGTGTAGCCTAAATTGTCTCTCTGTGCCTTAGATCCAAAACTTTTTTTTTAATAAAATAAAACGTAATTAATTCATCAACGACACAGAAAGGTTTTCTAATTATACGAATTTCATTTAATTAAGAAATAGTTTAGTTTTATGTATACACACCTCGATTTATCTTTTATAATGATTTCTGTAAATGATCATCTGTTATACTAGAAATTTCTCAAAGAGTATTCGAAACACATCTGCGGTTTCAAACTGAAAATTTTATATTACTGTTATAACTGCAGTTTTTAATGAGCACGTGAAAAAGTTTAGTTATATAGGCATTGATTGCTTTATAATCTGCATTAAAGTCTTGAGTCAGTCATGACCGATAATTACAAACAACGAAGTTGATAGCAATAACTTTCCGAAGGAAGAAACGATATTTTGAGAATACTGATAGTTTTAGCCGAAAACGAATTTTCGGCGAAACTAAGATTTTGGACCGAAACTCGACCGAAACTATCAGTATTCCAAAAATCTCGTTTCTTCCTTCGGAATTTTTCAACACTTGTCATCGATTTTGAGACCATTTATTACTATGAACTTCGTTGTTAACGCATAATTAATTAATTTTTATACATATTTAATAAATACGTATAATTAATTAATAATATATTTATGTATGTATTAATTACTTTAATACATACAATTTAAATACTTAAAAATTTTTTTTGGACATATTCGTTTCGTTTTCGGACGAAAATAGGAAGATCGCCGAAATTCGGTTTCGGTTTTGGTTGCGGCCTTAAAAACATGCTTCGGTCGATCCTTAATAATAATTCTATATAAAATTTCTATAAAAAAATACTGGTGTCGTTATAGTTATACACAGTCAAAAATAGTGTTTTTTTGCATAATTATGATTTTTTCGCAATAAAAAGGACACAGATACATTCTGTTGACATTTATATTAGTATTTCAACTTTATGATTAACATTAAATTACCATTTCGCTTGTCGCATTTTCAATTTATAAAAATTTTTACAATTTTTTGCTGTCCTTAAAGTTTTTACACGCACGGTAATCTTCTTAACATAAAATATATTTTCAAAATTACTTTTAAAAACATAATTCAGTCTCTTTGCTCGCAGTACATAACATTTTTTAAAAAAGGAAATCAATAAGTTGCGATATTTGTGAATACTTCTTCTAAAGTACGACATTACTCTTTATCAGCTACTAATGTTTTACATTGCTTTCTAAATGCATTAAAATGTACGAGAAGATCTCTAACAGCGGGGAAGTTAGGCTTCTCACCACGCGGTAATATATGGTAATGCCCATTTCATCCCTTCACATTCAAGTTTTTTGTTTAATTATAGGCGTTTCAGTCACTATTCGCTCCCTTCCAAAAGTAAGGAAAGGGAGCAGCACAATTCTTCCGGAAAATTTCTCGTTTAGATAGTGTAGAGGAGTACCTCCTTCTTCTATACACAAAACATTTATCAAGGACTGAGATTTAATTACATTATTTATTATAATAAAAGTTAATTCAAAAATATTATATGTAAATACTTTGATCTGTCAAGAGAAGATTACCCCCCCCCCCCCCCACCCGAAAAAAAAATATAAAAAAAAATAAAAATAAATGTAATATGCAGAAATCATGGAGATATGTAATATGCATTTCTTCCTCTTCTACTTTTTTTGGCCAAATTCATTTTAAAGGGGTAAATTTTACCTCCGGAATATATTTTGATTTTATTTTATAACTCCTTATTGGAAAAATATAGAGAGATTCATTTTAAATACAAGTTAATTCGATCTAATAGCTCTATTGGGTACTAAAAAATTAATAATTAGATTTTTTAAACAAAATTTTTAAAAAGGAATTTTAACATAAATTTTGTTATAATACATTGCAAATACTGCTCTAGATTTTTATTATTTTTTTAGAAATGTTGTTTTTTTTTTATTAAAACAAAAACCACAAGGTCACAGGTATAATAAAGGCAGTTGCTTTTATTAAAAAAATGGTCATATGAAAACAATAATTATTTTATCTTATTGTTTTTTATTTATAAAATATCTCGTGCCGAATTCTAGGTAACTGAAAAGAAGCTAATCCATTGTATGTGTTCTCGCTGCGAATATAGATTTATAATGACTCGGGGATAATTGATGGAGAATAAAATATTTATGGATAAATTATTTTACTATTTATAAAATTAATCTGCAAAGGCTCTATGTAATGTAGTCTGGCTAAAAGTGTAGTTCTCTTGTTGTATTTGTTATCTCCTATATGTTCTTCCATCCTAGTTTTAAACTTTCTATTTCTAATTCCTGTATAATATTGAAATGCTTGTGGCTCATATTTTTAATTAATATTCAATGCGCAGCCAGAGCAGTTATTTATTCTTATATTGACTTATTGGTTGTCAATAAAATAAAATAAATTGGATTATACGTCTCATACATAGTTCAGATACTTAGATAATAACTTCATGACCGTATGAAAAATGTTAATGAAAATATGAATACCACATTAAAAATTGCTTTTAATCTTATAGTTAATAATAGCTATTTTACATTTCACAATAAAATCTATAGACAAAATAATGGGCCCCGTTAAGTTTCCCTATATCAGGAATATTAGCTGAATTTATATTATGACTTCTAGAGACCGATATACATAATAAATTGGATTATCCCCCACATCCTACCCTATACCAGGGATTCTCTCTAGCCCTGACCCCATACACAGCGCAGATACATAGACGATATGTGCACCAGACACCAACATACAGATACATTATTTAATAACTTCTTAGCTCAGATTAATAACCTTGATTCTAAATTTAAATTTACTTTGGAAGTTGAATATAATGGTATACTCCCTTATTTGAATGTACTATTAATTAAAACCCCCCACGAAACAGAAGAGACTATTTTTAGAAAACCAATAGTCAATCAATCCACTATCCCGCATAAAGCTCAAGCACCTAGTTCCTAAGCAATTTCTGCATTTAGACATTTTATTAAGAGATATTTCACAGTCTGTACCTCTGATCAAATAACCAATAAAATAAAGTTATGATAATGCAAAAAATAACGGATATAAAGAAAACACTATAAATAGTTTAATTATGAGCATTGATATGAAGAAGAAAAGAAACTTCAACGAGAAAAATTCCTATTTGCCTAATTTACAATATTTTCTTTGTTTCTTCAAAAGGTTGAAATATAAACAAAGGAACTTCAATATCAGCCTTATTTCAAAACCTTTCCAAAAAAAAAAAAAAAAAAAAAAAAAAAAAAACATAGTCTGTAAGAAAATAGATCAAATCAAACCTGATCAACTGCGACGTGTATATGATATTTCGTTCACCAAAGCAGATGGAACGTTGCAATAATATATAAGAATGTTAAATAGAAAGTTTAAAACGAGGGTGGAAGAACATATAGCAGATATTATGTACAACAAGCCAACTACAGCCTTAGGCAGACTACATAACACAAGGACTTTATAGATTAATTTTAAAAATAGTAAAATATTTTTTCCATCAAGATTTTAACCCACGTCGATTATCTGCGAATCAATAAAAATTTAGAATCAAAAATGCGCAGCTAGAACATATGAAATAAATCAGCCTTCATTAATTTACCTAGAATTCAGCGGGAGATGCTTTTTAAATTAAAAAACAATAGGATAACCTAATTCACGTTCACAGATGACCATTTTTATTAAAGCACTCGATTTCATTATACTTCTGATCTCGTGATTTTTGTTTATCAAGTTCATTTTTAATTTTTTGGCGAAACCAGTTTATCCTATCAGTATTGATTTTAATAATGTCGCCCATTATGTGCACGAAACAAGTTGATATGTTTATTAAAAGGTATTTAGAAGCCTTTAAGTGTGTTGTTATCTTTTTTAGCATATATAATTGTATTTTAATTATAATAAATTTTTCTTTATATTGTTATGAAAAATATGTCCCGTTAAAGTGAATTCTGTCAACAAAAATGTATATTACATACTTCCAAAAAACTCTACATTTCCTATTTTTTTGTTTTCCCTAGGTTTCATTGTTTTTTTAGTTTCCGCGTTAGTGATCTTCCCATACCAGAGCTGAAGTAATACCTTAATTTGTGTTTGACTTTAGATTCTGCAAGAATGTCTTCACTGTAAGAAAAATTTCTTCTTTATACACTAAATTATTCGTCATTTTTAAACAAATATTTTCCCGTTAATTCTTCCTGAAAGTCTGAAAAAGAGGGGAACATTCCATTTATTCCCTGCACGCATGCGTATTGGCTGTATTAATACCAAAGTTAAAATTTATTTTTTAAATGAAAAACCTAAAATTCAATAAATTAAAGTTTCAAATTTATTTAAAGAGAAACAATTAAAAATTATGCTTTCGAATTAATTAAAGTAGCAATTTTCTCATTCATTTAAACTTGTTCGCAATTTAATTTTTAGAGCATTAAAAAAATATTCGCGTGTAAAACATATTCTAAAACGAACACATTTAAAATATAGATAGTGGTTCAATGAACTTAAAAAAATCGATTTTATTCAAATAAGCAAACATTTCTTCTCGAATTTAATTAAAAATATAATATTCATATTTTACATCTAACAATTGAATTATGTCTTGCTAAAAGTATGTCTAATATGTAATAATTTTAATCCTCTACTATTCTAAAGTGTTAAAACAACAACCATTATTTTATACGGACAAAATCTCCCTGCAATTAAGTTTAAATTTGCAAGCTTTCTGGACAAGAAATTTATCAAGCCATACCCAATCCCCTTATTTGAATAAAACCCAATATAGATAAAATATAGATAGTAGTTCAATGAACTTAAAAAATCGATTTTATTCAATTAAGCAAACATTTCTTCTCGAATTTAATTAAAAATATATTATTCATATTTTACATCTAACAATCAAATTATGTCTTGCTAAAAATATGTCTAAGATGTAATAATTTTTATTATCTATTATTCTAAAGTACTAAAACTCCAAACATTATTTCATAACAACAAAATCTCCATGCAATTAAGTTTAAATTTGCGAGCTTTCTCGACAAGAAATTTATCAAGCCATACCATATCCGCACATTTGAAGGAAACCCATATCTTCATTTTAAACTGGCTGTCTACCAAGCGGTCGCTGGCTGAGTGGTTAAGATACTCTTTCGAATCGCGCGTTCCCAGGTTCAACGCCACAGTTATCTACGGAAAAAAGAGGGAGGTGATTTTTTAAAAAAACTCCTTTTTTTTCAAATTTCAGAAATCTTCTGTTCTAGAACGGAAAAAAAAGAACGGAAATTTCTTCATTTGGTGCATATTTTCTTTCTTGTCACACAGAAACAAGAAATGGACATTCTTCAATTGTCGGATATATTCCGGTAGCTGAGCCGCCAAGAGTATTTCCGTGAATTGAACAAAGTATTTCTGAGAGTGCGCATTCTGAATATTTAATTTAATTTAAAATCTAAGTAGCTAAACCAGACGCACAAAAAGTAACTAACCAGTTTTATGGCTTATTGAAATATATCTCTCATTTAAAAAACAGTAAGATAAGTTACAAATAATCGTCTTTGAATAATTTGTATTTATTTCGCATTTACCTTATTTGCTCGGACATTTTATTCCAATTTTTCTTGCATTATTTAGCACTCAAGTTAGAGGGCGAGAATTATTATGTTCACTTTAAACAGAAATATCTGAAATTTAGATACTTTAAAATGTTTGAAATGTATGTCATGAATAATGTGTCTGAAACAGGCGGTTCAATAAGGAGACACTTAAAAATATCTTATTTCATCAGACACTTTTTGGTGTCTGAATTTCAGACACTTAAAATATCTGAATTGTTGTTAAAGCATTATAAACAACGCTTTGTTTGACATTGTATTGATTATAATAAATATTTTGAACTTTTAGAGCAGAATATGAGATTAAACAGAAAACACTTCCGAATAGCGAACAATTTCCTCGATCCTGGGAAGTCTACTATTAAAAGGTTTTACTGTATATTCGGTTAATATTTCCTAGTTTTTAATCTTATCATCCTCTAAAAATACAAAAAATTGCTCGCAGATTCAAAGTAAAAAGAGATTCAAAGCATAAGTCTTACGAAAATTGCATACCAAATTCTGGGGACTTCTAAAATGAGAGGGAGTGTGGGGGGGGGGGGGGCAGCTTCACGTCCTAATTTCAGGGATGAGGTTTCTCCGCTTTTCTGCACACCAGTATAATCTTAGAGAAAAATGTTATTTTATTTAACCAGAAAATTCCGCGATTTTAAAGAACACTATTTTCTCTAAAATTATACTGGTATGGAAAAAAGCGGAGAAATCTCACCCCTGTAATTTGTCCTTGCTTCAATCGGATCCAGTTTCTGAAGCATTAAAAAAAAAAAAAAAAAAAAAAAAAAAAACTTCTTAAAGATTTGCTAAACAGAGTTGTCTGCTATTCGGGAGAATCCGTTATGGATGTTTTACTTTATGTATTTACAATAAAACCTCGATAACGAACATTACCAAATAGTACGCTCCTGTATTTAGCAAACACCTTTTTCAGTCCACAACACATAAACATTTGTATATTTTTATCTCTGAAAAGTGGACACTTCTGAATAACAGAAAAATTACCCGGTCCCCAGGAGCTCGCTATTGAGAGGTTTTCTGTATGTATTCCTATTTCATATTTATAAATATACTATATAGCCCTTAATCACCGGACACGTTCAATTTTAGACATTTTGTCGAATATTTTAAAATATTCTTGTCTGTTTATTCTGGAATTTCAGGATTATAAAGAATATGTTTGACCTCATATTTTTCAACTTCGATTTGATAATGAGAACAATTAGGGGCCCAACAAAAAATCAAAGAAATATAATAATATTTGGGATCACCCTGTAAATTAAAATGCACGGAAAGATCTATCGTTGCAGAATACAAATATGTGGATACTGTAAAACATGTTTACTAATTTGCGTAAGAATATACCATATATTCAGTGAGATATTGTGATTTATTTAAAAAGTTCAAAAAATTCTTACATGTTTTAAGCTGATATCATGCAGGGTTTTGAACCAAATTTAACGCTAGTTTCAGAAAAAATAGAAAATGTAGTACAAGCAACATAATGTAATTGGAATATAAATTCATTAATTATTTTATAAAATAAATTTCATCTTCGCATGAACTAACGATAACAGAGATTTTTTACATAATTTAATAGTCAACTCTATCGAGCAACGCATAAAAAAAATCCAGTCAAATATCGTGTAAATTTTAAATGATATCGGCGATAGATGTGAGCTGATTTTTAGTTTCTCTCTAAACGCATCTGAATGATAAGGGAATGACTTTCCACAAATTGTCATTTTTTATTAACTGACTTTCAGAAAAAAGTTAGTACTTAGTGAACATCAACGAGTAGTTCTGGAAAAAAAATGCTTAGATTTTGATAGTTCCTTTTACACTATGACGCAAAAGTTTAGACAATGACGTCATTCAGCTTTAAAATGTAGAATTATGACGTCAGAATTACAAAAACCTGTAAATATATTCAAAAACTGATTTAAAATGCTATGTACAAAAGACAGTCGTTCTATTTGCTATAATACTAATTTTTTTCATAAAAATTCAAATGTGCTTGTCGCAAAAGTTTAGACACTATTCTAAATTTCTTTGAATATTCGCTGGCATATGCAAATTTAGAATCGATGATGTCACAAATTTGGAGTACTTAAGTTCTGCAAACGATTGCGCTTCATAGTCGACATGCCGAGAGCTAAAGAAATTCAAGTGAATGAGGTTTCAAGGATTTGGCAGTTGAAAGGTGAAGGGAAGAGCGTTTCTGAAATTTCTGCTATTATTAATAGGTCAAAAAAATCTATTTATCGAGTTTTATCGAGTGGTTCTGAATATAAAGCAAAATGTCGGTCTGGGAGGCCACGTGTGACAAATGTACGAGAGAATCGCCTGATACAAAGACTAGCGAGTACTCAACAAATGAGCGTACGCGGAGTTCAAAGCTCATCGGGACTCTCTGTATCAAAGGATACGATTCGTAGACGAATTTTGGAAAAAGGAACAATCGTTTATAGCAAAATGCAGAAGAAACCAGCTCTGAAACCATATCATAAGTTACAAAGACTTATGTGGGCTCGAAAGCATATGTCATATGGAGAGAAATGGCAGTCAGTCATATTTAGCGATGAAAAAAAGTGGAATCTGGATGGTCCAGATGGTTGTTTATCGTATTGGCATTACTTGCGGAAGGAACCTCGACGTTTTTTTAGTCGCAGACAAGGAGGGGGCTCGGTGATGGTTTGGGCAGCCTTTTGCTATAATGGACAAGTATCTCTGACCTTCACCAGTGGTCGTCAAACTTCACAGCATTATACACAGACATTAGAAGAAAACCTACTGCCATTTGCTGAGCTTCTAGGGGGTCCTCAGTGGGAATTTCAGCAAGACAATGCTTCAATTCACACTGCAAAACATTCAAAATCTTGGTTTAATTCCCATAATATAAGAGTTCTCGACTGGCCAGCATGTAGCCCAGATCTTAACCCTATAGAAAACCTTTGGAGCATCATGTGTCGCAAAGTTTATAGCAACGCTAGACAATACTCTTCTGAAAAGGAACTTAAGACATCTATTGAGAATGCATGGTACGATATCGATCCACAAACTATGCAAGATTTAGTTTCTTCCATGCAATCTCGTGTATATGACGTAATACATAAGCATGGATGCGCAACCAGGTTTTAAAAATTGTTTATTTCGATTTTATTTAATTTGTGTCTAAACTTTTGAGACAGCAGTTTATTTTTGTTACCATTTAATTTATTGCAATATGCACAATTCCACTTTTCTTTGTTATAAATATTGTTTATATGTACAGCACATTAATTTCAAGCAGTGATTTGAAAATTGAATAAATATTTTTCAAAGTATGTAAGAATTTCTTCATTGTCTAAACTTTTGCGTCATAGTGTATCATAGAATAGGTTCGTTCTGGTGGTTATCCAAGAAGAATTGAAGCATTAATAAAAAATTAAAATTGACAATTTGTAAAAAATTCCTGATCACTCAGCTGCTTTTAGACAACAACAAAAAATTAGCTCACTCTATTGTCGATATCTTTCTAAATTACCTCGACATTTGACTGGATTTTTCTATGAGTTGCTCCATAGATATGACTATTTAATTATGTAAAAAAAAAAAAAAAATCTTTGTTATCGTTCGCGCATGGGGAGATAAAAACTATTTCATACAACTGCTCATATTTCCTAAAATATTTAATATATTTATATTCCAATTGCACTATATTATTTCTAGTACATTTTGCTATTTTTTCTGAAACTGGCGTTAAATTTGGTTGAAAACCCGGCATGATATAAGTTAAAAAATGCAAGGTTTTTTTAACTTAAAAAAAATCGCCATATCTCCATGAATATACGTGCTATTCTTACATAAATCAGTAAACATTTTGTACTGTATCTACATATTTGTATTATTCAGCGATAGATCATTTCGTTCATTTTAATTTACAGAGTGATCCCAAATATTATTATTTTCTTTGATTTTTTGTTGGCCCCCTAATGGTCCTCCTTATGAAATCGATGTTGATAAATATGAAATCAATCATATTCTTTAAAATCCTAAACTTCCAGAAGAATCCGACAAGTATATGTTTAAATATTCCACAAAATGCACTGTTAGAAATTTGCAGCATTCTGTCCAGTCATTCGACCGTTTTTTTGAAAAAACGGTTTCATAGCCGTAATTTAACTATATTTTAACCATAAAATGGCCAATAATATTGTCAGAATAGTGTTAAATTATGGTTCTGTAATCGTTTTCGATAAAAACAGTCAAATGACTGGACAGAATGCTGTAAATTTTTAACAGTGTGTGTAAAATTGAAAGTGTCCGGTGATTCATGGCTATATAGTGTATATGTTAAAGCATAGAAAGTGAAATCCCACAATTTTTTGCGATAGTTTTAGGAAATGTTCTCCAAATGAATTCCAGGTTCAGTGCTGATGTTAATCATTAATATTTTATAAAATTAATTTATTTGCATGAAACTAACACATACATGCGTACCAATCAATTAATTACGACATGATCTTGTACACCCTTTATTTTGTAGGATATTAAAGCGAGTTATTTTTTCTGCCTATATAAACAATCTGAATTTAAATGCAACAAAGACAAGACGCGTTGAGATTATACATTATTAAGCACCGAAAAATCCGATTATTTTTTTTATCAGATTCTTCTTCTAATTATTATTATTATTCATTTTTTAAAACCAAATACATAAAAAATACCCAGGGAAAAAAAACTGCAGAAATACTTTTTTCTATTAACATCAGAAAAAAAAAGCAATCAATTTAAATAGAAAAAAAAAATAGAAAAACCTAGTATCATTATGTTATCATTTCTTCTTTAGAAAAAGATTTGATATTTTTTGCTTTTTACATTTATTTATATTTATTATTTATTTTATTTATGTATTGATGAAATATCTATTTATTTATTTATATTTAATATCAAATTTATTATATATATATATATATATTTCAAATTTATTATATATATATATATATGTATATATATATATATATATATATATTAGTTATTTTGTTGTTGTTGTCATTTGGTTTAGTTTATTTATTGTTGGATCAGTTCCGTAGTTTCGAATTTTTGGTTTGGTTTTTGGATATATATATTCAGTGCATCTATTTGCAATACAGTATTTTTCTTTCTTTGAAATTCTTTTTTTTAAAGAAAATTTAGAGTAACAAAATACAAGAATAATATTTTTAAAAAAAATATGTAATAAAAAACAAACATATTACAATTTGTAAAATAAGTAAATAATGCTATATATAGAATAGAAATCCTTTGTAGAAGGTACAGTTTAGAATGAAGAATAATAAACTGCCAAGTGCGAGTATGCTCGCGCTCAGAGGGTTCCGTACAATAAATATATGAATTATTAACTGTATTATTAAAAAATTCTTTGCTAAAAGAATTATAAGACTTTGTAAAAAACCATACAGCGCAAGGTTGGGTATAACTGTATATGCTAGAAAAGTATGAATGGGTATACCATAAATGTTCAAAGAGATATGAAGCCCAAATAATATGAAATATTGCTATTCTGTATAACTCTTTTTTTAATCTTATCCTAATTTGTTTATGATGAACTTAATTCGGTACTGACATTAAAAGTAGTGCATATTTGAACTTCATTTTGCATTGCATTACACAAATATATTATTAAAAGTTGTTATATAGGCAATAAAAGCCGATGGTACTTAGAGAACGCCGCCCCTGTTATTATGTATGCCTAAACCATCCGTGTGTTTAAGGGTTAATATCTCGGCTAATTACCGACAATTCTTTTCGAAAATCATTTTCTACAATCCTTTTATACTTCTGCAACGATAGGTGCCTCCAGCGCTCCTCAAATATTTGCTGGACGCCCGCAAATGGAAATTTCTGAGTGACGGAAACAGGCGCTTTTCTCAAAAACTATGTGACCTAGGATAATCGCTATAGTTTTCCTGCAAGGTTTAAATTGACGTCTAATACCTCTAATTTTTTTCCTAATTTTAGTTTTAGTATATTTTGAAAAAAGAGGGGGGGGGGGGAGAGATTTTTGCACTAGATTTTCGACGATATCTCTGAAAATATAATACCTAAAATTAAAAGGAATATAATTTTGAGTTCGGCGTTACGTAAGCTTTCACACGATATACAAAGAAAATATTTTTTTCAAGTAACTTAATTAGGCTCTCTAGATTTTTCCTAATATATTTTTGAATGTTTAATAATCAGAAAATATGTGTAAATAATAAAAAATATTGTCAATTTGAACTTTCCACATGCTATAGTTTACGAGTAAAATGGCCGAGACAGGCAGACAGACAGACACAGGAGTGATCTTATAATGGTTCCGATTTACTTTTTAAGTACGGAACCCTAAAAACTAGTTACTTTAGGTAGATGTACAAATAAATTTAAAATGCTTATGTGATGTTAGTTTTAAACTTTCTAAGGGTACATTAAAGATACTAAATATATAGTTTTTTAATGAACATAAAAACTTGCATTTGCTTAGTTTGTTTAAGTGCAACTTCGGTAGATTAGTTTTGTAGAGAAAGAGCTTACACGGTTGATTATATGATATCCTCAACACCTGCATATTTTGGATGATGGTAAAAACATGAGTTTGTATACTTTCGTTTAATTGACATAGTTTAGTTTTGGTTGTCTGTTTGAAGCTGTTTTATTATATCTTTTCACGCAAAACTAACTACTTTAAATAACAAATATCCCGTAAAACGTTTATTGTTTTAGACATTTTTAACTCATTTAACTTTTAGAACATATTTAAATTAGCTTAGCGTTTTCGAGTGTAAATTATATTTGTTAGTTTTAAGGAAAAGAGTTTACACTTCCCATGATGTAAACTCATACGCTACGTAATAGCTGCCAAGATTTGATGGATGAAAAATAAGAAAACGTGCAGAAATTAACGAATTGTTAATTTTGATGAACTTAGTAAACTCAAATTTGATTTCAAATCAGATTTTGAAATGAAAATTCTAAGGTCAAATGTTGTTACATTAATAGTCCCTTTTCAATTACTCCTTCAGGTTATAGGATATACTTAATGCAAAAGTTATACATCCTTTGAATAACTATTTATTTAAAAAGTATCAGATGCGAACGATAAATGTAACGCCTAAATTATGTGAGTACTTTTATAGCACCTGAACCAAAAAAGTTCTGGCATTCAAAGTTGTCTGATAGGGGAAATTTTTTTATTCAAAATAATTACCACATTTTGAAAAAATAATTTTTACCTTATTTAATCACAGACATAAATTTATACGTTATGTGCGTAGCTGCCAACTTTTACGCTTTTTTGTTACCAATAAAATAAAAAAAAAAAAAATTTTTTGCCATATTTAATCGCAGATTTCGCCATTAAAATAAGAGAAAATTTATTATTAGGTCAGAAAAAGCGTAAAAGTTGTTAGCTATCTATAAGTACCGCTTTCTTTATTCTGAATTTATATCTTAAAGATAGCATATTTATTATATCTTCGACATATATTTATTTATATGTACAAAAAACTTTTAAAATTTCCATAAACACTTTTAAAAAATTAAAAAAGTATAAAATTCCAAAGAAAATTGTTTATAATGTTTAATATATATATATATATATATATATATATTAGAATAATACATAAATTATATTATTGGTGTGTTTTTTCAAATTTTTATTTTAAAAAGTAATTATTTTTTTATTCTAATGAATATCCGGACTGTGGGGAAAATGTTTATTTTTCTAATTATATAAATTTCGTTTTAATTATATAAATTTGTATTGTTTCTATACTTAAGCGTTTTCTTCCAAAAAATCAACATATCGTCTGACTTCTAGAAACGCTTTTATAAAATATAACTATTTTAATTATTAGCTAATGATGCTGACAGTTGCTTTAAATACGTTAATGTATCTCCAACCATCGAGAATGTTAAACGGCTCACCATGTGATGAAGCGGAATATCTCAACAATAATCCAAATTTGATGACTTTTCAAGTGTGATGAATTCAAAATTATGCTTTATGAAACGTAAAATCCATTATTTGAAAATAATAGTACACGTTCTAAGGATATTTTTATTATTATCTGTTGAGCAGAAGCACTGCTCAACACTTCGAAACGAATTTTATGCAACATTTATTTTAATACTATGCATATTGTTATTTTTACATATTATTTTATATATTTATTTAGTGTATTTAAAATGTTTTATATTGTGTATGCAGATTTTAGGTCTGTTTTCCCAAAGTTTTAAGTAACGGGGGCAAGGTGGTCTAGAGATGATTATCTTGATTCCACCAATTTTAGGACTCACGATTGAGTGCCTAGGAGTCTGGACTCGTACAATTGTAGTGACAGTTTATGTCACGGCTAGTTTATGGTCTTATTTATTAGGGCAATATTTCGGACCTCACATGATGGTGAGGAGTCCCGGTCAGGGCGGGAGTTCGCAACTAGGCAGTAGACGGAGCTGTCTGAAGCCCGGGCGCCCGATTGCTCCAATGGGAGACGAGCAGTAAAGCATCTATTTTGAATATCGCCCGCTATTGACCGGGGCGGCATAAGATTATTCAGGGCCCAGGGTTCTATTATTTAAAAAAATAATAAGATTTTTATGAAAGAAGAAGCAGTGTCTCTCTGCCAGTACCAGACACTTATACTCTAAAACGGAAGCTGAGTTCCCGGGGCAGTGATCCCTGTCATCCCTGTCAGTACCAGAGTTAGTAAAAATGAGTTAGTTGAGTCCAGCAGTTCAGTGCAGGACTTGTCTTAGACCACGATGCTTAGATATGGCTTAGCTTAGAGTCAGAGATAAAAAAAAGTCGACTCGAATGAGATTCTGGCAAACTTTGCGACTCGATACAGAGTCAAGTAGTTTCCGGAATATGTGCCCCCCTGTTCACCACATTGCCTGGTATTTTAAAAGTTATTTGTAATTTTATTTGATTGTTTCTTCTTATTTTACGTGTAAATAATACGAGGTGTTCTTTAGGGAGGTACATGCCCAATTATGGTGATTAACAATAAATGGTCGAAAATTGAATAAGTGAATCCAATAATTTTGTAAGAATTAAAATAATTTTTAATAACTACTCTCGAGTGTTTGGGTAATGCTTTATTTCTTAACTTGTAAATATGTGTTTGTAATTAAATAATTGTTAATTTTTATTAAAGTTTTTTTACCTGCATCATGAGTCATTGTATAATTTAATTATACTATTTCTATTTCAGTAATCAATAGCAGCTTTATGCATTGTAATGCAATCATTATTTTATTATGTCTATAAGTTAGTCCGCAATCGAAATAGTCACAACGCTTTGGCGGTTGAAGCATACTCATCGTTCTTTAATTAAGGTAATACGGGTATTATCTACGGGTTATCCAGGGCACTTAGCGATTACGCAATTAGTTAAATTAATTTAATTTAATTTAATTTAATTTAATTTACAACAATGAGGAGATAAATATTTAAGGGGTTTAATTTAGGGGTTTTAACACTAGAACGCCCGGAAGGAGTCAATTCGACTCCGACTGTATGATTAAATGTCAATTGGAACCAGAAATTCTTTCACAAAATAAGTTAAATTTTAAAAACGCAGTTTTACGTTAAATAAATCAGTCAAATAATTTTAAATAAAAATTCTGGTGTAAAATATTTTAAAGAAACTTGAGTAAAATTTCCGGGAGTTCTAGTGTTAAGTAACAGGTTAAAGTGTTGTTTGGGTCTTCTCCTTCCCAAAGGGAGTGTTGGGTGGTCAGTAAAAGGGTTAACGCTTGTTCTCTAATACGCCCAGATCATCACAACATTATCTTTATCTATTTTTGTCTTAATATATTAAGTTCAAAAACCTTACCCGAAGGGATATCTCCTATAACAATATGACCAATACTGGCCGAAACTTAAAAAAATATCTCCCACATCTCTTCCTTAATTGATTAAAAAATATTAATACTTACTATAAATCCTTAGAGAAAAAATTCAACATAACTTATTTTATTAAATTATATGTTTAGTGTATCTTTTAAAAATTAGCTTTCAATATTTATTATTATTTTTCTATCCTAACTAATATCCGTATCGTGCAAAAAAAAAAAAAAAAAAAAAAAAAAAAAAAAAAAAAAATCTATTCTTTTAATGCTTTTTCCATTTATTTATATAAATTTATTTTGAAATATATAAATATCATTTTAGTTATATACGTTTATGTTGTTGCCAGAAAAAAAGCAAAGTGTCGTATGCCTTCTTAATGCTTTCTCTAAAATGTAACTGAAATGATTATCAGCTAATGATGCTCCCCGTTGCTTTAAATGCATTAATGTATAAGACAAGATCTCCAACCAGCAGTAAGGTTAAACGTCTCAGCATGTGGTGAAACATAACATCTCAACGAAAATCAAACTTTGATAGCTTTTGGAGCGTGATGAATTAAAAATTGCGCTTTATGGAATGTAAAATGCGTAATTCGAAAATAATCATATGTTTGAAAGACATTATTTTCTTTTTAACCTATATTTTGCGTTTCTAATGAATTGATCGATTAAGAAGTTAACGCACCTGAAATTTTAACTTAGGAAAACATATTGAGGGCATGATAGCTATGATTTTCTGTTATTATTTTACAAATAATTAATTATTTTAAGGGAATATGTTTATTATTTATTTAAAACAATAATTTTTAACCCATTAAAATGTTGAAATTTAAAATAAATTCAAATACGTGTAGAGTACACTGGTGCCCTCATGACACATGATGTTAGCTGAAGTTAACATCATGTGTTTGTTGCTTAAGTTTAAAACAGTTGCAAAAGTTAATTGTGAGTATTCAAAGGAAAATGGTATAAACGGTAGATATAGCAAATAATAACTACCCTAGTAATACAGCTAATCGATGTTATGTCTGTTTGACGTGACATAGGTTACAATTGTCACAATCACCGCCGGAACCAAAATGTTTCTTCTTTCATTCGTCTTAATATTATGCCCAATTGGTCATAATTTGATAACCCCACTGAGAACTCACCGTGACAGTTATTTGGTGACGAGTTGGCATGTGTTACAATAAAGTAACCTGGTGGTTATTGTGAGATGTCATTTGGAGACTCTATAGTGAAATTATCATGACTGTTTCAATGCGATGAGATACAAATTAGTTAGTTTTCATAGCATTTCTGTGCGTGGCACTTACACTTTTCCTTCTTGTAAGCTTCTTGATTCAGAATGGAACCTCTTACATCATGCCTAGGAGGAATTCATTTGTTGAATTTGAGGTGAGGGACAGAAGAAATGAGAATTTACTGAAGCATGTCTTCAAGGAACTCTCATAGAACCTCATTTCTTCAAACAACTGATTCATGGTACTCACACATTGCCTTCTTGATGCAGAATGCAAAATCTTCCATCATTACATTAAACGAACACATTTGTTGAATTTGAGAAACTCTCAAAGAAATCTGATTTCTTCATTCCTTGTACTTACACTTTTCTTTTTTGTAAGAATTCTTGATGCAGAATTTGATGCAACTGCAAATGATGCTCTTGCAACTCTTCAAGGAGCTCTCATAGAACTCTAATTTTTTCGAAGAACCGATCCATGGTACTTACACCTTGCCTTTTTGTAAGCATTCGTGATGCAGAATGGAATTTCTTGCGTCATTACATTAGAAGAACTTAGGTTTTGAATTTGAGGTGAAGGGCAGAACAAATGAGAATTTACTGAAGCATGCCTTCTAGGAACAGTAATAGAACTCTCATTTTTTCAAAGAACTGATTCATGGTGCTTTAACTTTGCCTACTTGTAAGCCTTCTTGATGCAGATTGAAACCTCTTGCATTATTATTTTGGAAGAACGCATTTGGTTAATTTGCGGTGAGAGACAGAACAAATGATAATTTATTGAAGCATCTCTTCAAGGAACTATCATAGAACTGGTTCTATATTTACAGCTGAAGATGTATTTGAATAGCGCCAACAGAACATAAATAGAATCACTTATCTGTACGTAAAAAAAGATGAAAAGAAGCGATGAGAAGTGATTGAGAGGTGTTGTAAAATACAGTTATAAACTGTCAACGATGTTCTAAAAATCAGAAAATACTGTGAAATGTATTTTATTTTCAGAACCAGAAGATTATGAGCATATTTGTACAATGGAAGTGTTAATGATCTTTAAAGAAAAGATATAAATGCTATGCATGCATGACGATCAGTGGTTGCTCAGAATTATTAAGTGAGAGTGACTAAAGATTTTTTTTAAGCGTCTATCATCAAGCTGAACATAGAACTCATAGAGGTCATATGAAGACAAAGTTCACATTTTACTCACAAATCCCCCAAAGAAGCCGAGACGCTCAAATTTATTTACAACAAGTGTGTGTTAGCATAGCATAATGCAATCACTACATAATATTATCGCTGAAACATTAAATGGCCGAAAAGCTTAGCGTCAGGTAACGAAGGCCACCATGTCTTAACAAATGCAACTAAAAATAAAATAATATTTGTTTCGAATTGTGAACATATGAGGTGAGTAACAGGAAAATATGATTTAAAAATAGATTATAATGGAAAAATGCTTTAAAGACAAGCTTTTATTATAATGTACTAAAAAGGAAAAAAAAATTGAACGTCAATTGATTGAAATAAACAACATTGTAAAAGAAATAAATTTAATTGCGGGTGATTTTTTCATCAAGTTTTTTTTTTTAATAAAATGGATATTCAAGTTTAAATCCGGGTTTCCGGCAAGGAAAATTGATCAACGTCCGCTTGAGAATCGAACCCATATCAATTCTCTTCTGTAAGGAACTGAAAGCCGAAGAATTTTTCGACCATGACACGGTTCAATCGAAGAACATCAGGATATTTCTGAAGTAATAAATCAGATTTACGTGATCACATACATCATGCGATTTACGTATCCCTATTAAACAAATGTTTTTATCCCTAATGGATGGCGGATGCAAATTAAAAATATATTGTATTGTCACCGGAATTACGCCACACTACCAAAAATGAGGTCAATTGTAGCGCAGGGAGTGTTTTAAAATTGGATTGCAAGATTTGAGCAGGCCGAACGCACAAGGCAAGTTAAATAAAAGCTTGTAAAAATGGCCAAGCAACCAAAATATCTGAACAACTTCATCTGGATTGCCCCATTAATGAAAATGCACTATAGCTCTTCCATTGCCTTTTTTACGAATCAATAATGAAGTGATAGAACTTTTTAGGTGAAATGTCACCCCTTTTTTGTTGATCATATACTGACAAATAATAAGTAAATTACAGCTATGATTTAAACAATAACAATTTTCTACGAGCAAATGAACCACACTTCACATTTAATACGGTTGCTTTTAACAGCAAAACACAACTGTTCCTTGAGAAAAATTAAAAAAAAAATTAGGTTGCACAGACATTTTTAGAAAACAACATTAAAAATAGTAGATGGATCAGTAACACAAATATAATGAGTTAACATGTAATCCCATTTGTTAGACAGAATAAAAAACTATTTTGGAAATATTTATTAGATCAGGAATAAGTGGCATTGAAACTTTTCATGATTAGCGACATTGCAACCTCTGTAGGTGTAAAGTAGCATTGGCCCGAAATTTAATAAAACATTTCACGAAGTTCTCCTGAAAAGAAAAACAAAATACATTTACTACATCATAATCCAAAAATAATCCTTTCTACCCGTGCTCTTTCGACATCAACAAAGTTTTTGATACCTATAAAAAGTCTTAAAAAGAAATTTCCTAATCATTAAAACTTTTTCACATTAAAATATGACAAAATGATGATTTTAATTAATTCTGCCATATTTATCTCAAAAACGGTTAGCTAATTACATCTTTGAAAATATTCTTATTAATGTCAGCTTTTAAAAAAGTTTATTAAATAAATAAAATTTCTTAAATGGCTCATAAAATTTATGGTATTATTACTAATATTTTTCATGCTTAATCTTGAGTAATTTACCGTAAAAGATTCTCGCTCTTGAAAAAAAAAAACTTTTTGATTATCTTCTTTTCACAAACAAACAATTTTGAAAAACACATTTGTAAAGCTATCGAAGTGTAATTTCTTTTTTGTGCGTAATTTGTTTTTAAAGATAAAATAACAAGGGAAATTAGCTTAAAAATATGTTTTCTTGCCAAAAAGAAAATTAATTTAACATAAAATAAAAAATAAATAATTATTTTTAATTAAAATCTAATCAAGAAACTAAGATAAAACTCAGATAAAACTAAGATTTTCTTATTTCTATATTGATCTTTGTATTAATTATGGAAATAATTATCTATAATAATATTTCTAACATAAATTTTATTTTTAATCTAGAAAAAGGAACATATAAAGACTTTTCCTAAATAGATATACAATTTTTCATCGAAACAAAATTCCGTACTTTCATTTGAAAAAAAAAAGAGATAAATCTGAATCCCTCCCGCAAGAGTCAAAATTCAACCCGTAATCAGAAACGTTAGAGTCAACCCGACCCAAACACGCCCAGTAATGAAAATAATAAACGATAACAAGACCCGATGCAGGACTTTACTCCATATATGTGTGTGGACTATGTGTGGCACTGGATGCAAAATACTTTGGAATCCAGTTTCTATAATTTGCCCCAAAGTGTTTTTTATCTTGTTGAGGGTCAATATGCGTGCGACTTAGAAAAAATACATATGCTTGGGGATGAGAAATTTTTTTAACATAATGACGTAATTTACAAAATATGGTAAATTTTGGATTCTTATCCAAAAATTGTCTTTTACATTGACTGAAGGCAGTCATATTAGAACTAAAATTATATTAAAAACATACATAATTTTTAATATTTTACAAAATTACCAAGTCCAGAAAAACTGTAAAAATATTCTATTAGTATTTAATCATTCAGAGCAGAATTATTTAATGATATTTCAAAATATAACGACATCGTTCTATTCAGTGACAGATAATTAATAACTCATAATGACACAAAACTTACAAAATGTGCTATAAGCGTACTATTTTTGCATTTTCAAATTACGATGTTTATTTCGCAAGTCATAACACTATAGTTAATTTTGTGTATTACCAAATTTATTTAATCATAATGAATTAAATTCACTTTTTACAAAAATATATATAATATCAACTAAAAAAAGGTATAAATATCATTTAGTCATTGAATGCCTAATCGTGAATATTAATCACTCAGTGATCCCGCGCGAGGATTTTGCACAAACTTTCTATTTTTAAGCCTATTTACTGATAACTTTTTTCTTTAAATTTTAACGAATCGAATTTTTAATTAAACACAGTGTTTTAATGGAATGTGAGTATACTATGTCGAAAATCTGTTCAAAAATTTTTCGTATTTATCATTGAGCTGATTAAAAGGGATTTTGACACCAGAAATAATATATAGTAGACTGGTACGAGGTTTTACCATTGAAACTGTTCAGTGGTAACATTATCTGATACTTTTCTCACAAATTTTTATTTAACTGCAGTTTTTAATTAAACAATGTGTTTTAACGAAATGAAAGTGTACGATAAGAACAGACTGTTTAAAAACTTGTTTAAAAGCATTTCAAATGATACCTTATTCATTGTTGTGCGTTATGTACGTGCATAAAAAAGCCGATGTAATATATAAATATATACCTTTACAGAAATAATATATATGATAAATTCAAGAATTTTTTTTTTTTTAAAGTAACAATATTGCACTGCTTACGTGAATAAAAATTTGTACTTATTTACATAAATGTTTGCTTCATGCAAAAAAGTGTTTATTTCTATAACGTATATATAAAAGGAACTCCAAAAGCATTTTTGAAAGCCTTATACAAAGTAAAAATTTTATACAATTATTGGAAATTTTGAAAATTAATAGAAATAGCTGCTGTAGTAGTATACGCTCTGCCTTTTTTATTTTATGTTCGAAATTTTCGATTTATATCCGTATTTATTTCTATGTTAAAATGTTGCTCCAATTTTCGAAACTGTGTTTGAAAATAGCCTAACCGCTGTTCATATTTCTTTATCTCTGATCTAAATGTAATACTACGCAAGGCCTATTCAAGAATTCTGGAATTTTACAGCTCTATCCCTACCAAATGCAAATACCGATGTAGCAAAAAACGAAATAGCAAAGGGTGAATTTCAAACAAACAATTTACATTGTATTGTATTCTTATAAGTTACTGGCTAAAATGCTTGGTAAGGGATGTGCTGTAAAGTGATATTCAAAAAAATTTCGAATATTGGGATGAACTGATAGTATATCCTTTATTGTGTAAAGGTCCATAAACTGTCGAAAAAATATAAAGCGAGATATATACTTTGTAGCAAATCCAAGAAACTTGAAAGATCATTGAATTATGATGAAACATTTATATATACATAAATATAGAGTGTTCAAGTTAATATGATGGCAAAATGATAAAGATGATAGTACATGTTAAGACAAGAATTTATCAATAGAAAAAGAAGTTCGCAATCCCTTTATTCAGTCCAAAATACAGAGTATCTATCTTAAGTCCAGACCCAAATTTAAACAAAACACCAGTGTACACGATTTTCGGAACTGATAAGTCAATCTGCGATTTATAAACGATTTTTAATATCAAAACAGAAAATGTATTACGAAATGGTCTATTATACCATTGTTTCTAATAGTATAACTTTAAAGGTATAGAATATCAAAATAATATTCGAAAAAATCTGATTTGTGACCTGTTATAATTTCGCAAAAATTTAGAAGTTTTAATTATGCGAATTCAAAATTACAGCACAATCAGCTAAGCAATTTTTGAGTTATGCTTAAAATCGATGTAGTAGTTTATTTTTCATTAATAATAAGGAATGTAACATTGAAGTTCCTTTGAACTTTACACTTGCATAATTCCAGAACTACTCGACCGAATAACCTTCTGTTTTGTATTCGAAGGTAGAATATATCATGGAATTTAAACATAATGCCAATATTAGTTATTCGAATAGAAAATTTGAAAGCGTTTTAGAATTTTAATATAGAGACAACCCTCTAAATTCAAAGTTGTATAAGAAAACTGTGATGCGTGATTGAGTAAAATTGACTTCGATTCAGATTCGATTAAAGCATAAAATAAATCATTTTTTAAACTATTTCTCAATTTGTAGACTAGCTAAGTGCTGAGATATTTTCAAGAAATTTTAAACAGACTTATCTTTTTTTGTTGTGCAATATAGTGATATTACAAGACGTGAGGAAAACGTATAGTAATTTAGTAAGTCACACGGTGAAAACTCGCAGCCAAGTCCAGCTCAGTGTATGATGTATATTTCCAGTACTTGTTATGATATTAGCATATTCCGAGCAACGACAGTCTGTCGGAAAATTTTCCACATTTCTAAACATTCACATTTCCTAATGAAGTTGACGGTACATACTGTGTCACTTACCGAATTACCATGCATTCCCATCTTACTGTACAAAAAACAAGATAATTTAGTTGAAATTTTCGTTATATTAGATTATCCATGCATCTATGAACGAAAATTCTAGGTTGTATTGGAATGAGATATGCTATATTTAACTACACTATATGGCCATGAATGACAGTCAACTTTCAATTTTAGACATTTTGTCGAATATTTAGAAGTATACTTGACAGATTCTTCTGGAATTTCAGGATTAAAAAGAACAGGTATGGCCTCATATTTAGCAATGTTGATTTGATAAGGGGGGCAATTAGAGGGCCAACAAAAAAAATAAAAGAAAATAAATAATACTTGGGATCACCCTGTAAAATAAAATGCACGAAATGACCTATCGCTACCGAATATAAATAAACAGACATTTTGCAATATGTGTATTCTTTTGTGTAAGAATAGCACGTATATTAATAGAGATATAGCAATTTATTTAAAAACATTTAAAAATTCTTGCATGTTTTTTACTTGTAACATGCAGGGTTTCCAACCAAATTTAACGCCGGTTTCAGAAAAATTGACAAAATATAGTGCAATTGGAATATAAATATATTAAATATTTTAGGAAATATGAGCAGTTGTATGAGATAATTTTATCTGCGCATGCGCGTACCTTAACAAGGATTATTTTACATAATTTAATTGTCAACTTTATGAAGCAACTTATTTAAAAAATCAAGTCAAATATCGTAAAAATTCAGAAAGATATCGGCGTTAGAGTGAGCAAATTTTTAGTTGTTCTCTAAAAGCAGCTGGATGAGGAATAAGGGATTTTACACAAATTGACATTTTTTTATTAACTGACTTTCAGAAAAAAGTTAGTATTTAGTGACTATCAATAGTAGATTTGGAAAAAATGCTTCGATTTTGATATTTCTTTTGATCATGGTATAGGCTCGGTCTGGTGGTTATCCAAGAAGAACTAAAGCATCAACAAAAAATAAAATAAAAAAAAAATTTAAATTAAAAATGACAATTTGTGGAAAGCCCCTTATCATTCAGCTGCTTTTAGAGAAAAACTAAAAACTTGTTCACTCTAACGCCGATATCTTTCTGAATTTTTACGATATTTGACTAAATTTCTTTTAATAAATTTCTCCATAGAGCTGACAATTAAATTATGTAAAATAATCCTTGTTAACGTACGTGCATGCGCAGATAAAATTATTTCATATAACTGCTCATATTTCCTAAAATATTTAATATATTTATATTCCAATTGCACTGTATTGTTTCTACTATATTTTGTCAATTTTTCTGAAACCGGCGTTAAATTTGTTTGAAATCCCGGCATGTTATAAGCAAAAAACATGCAAGATTTTTTTATTTTTTTTTAAATAAATCGCTATATCTCTATTAATATACGTGCTATTCTTACACAAAAGAATACACATACTGCACAATGCCTGTTTATTTATATTCGGTAGCGAAAGATCATTTCGTGCATTTTATTTTACAGGGTGATCACAAGTATTATTTTTTTCTTTGATTTTTTGTTGGCTCCCTAATTGCCCCCCTTATCAAATCGACATCGCTAAATATGAGGTCATACCTGTTCTTTTTAATTCTGAAATTCCAGAAGAATCTGTCAAGTATATTTATAAATATTCGACAAAATGTCTAAAATTGAAAGTTGACGGTCATTAATGGCCATATAGTGTATGTGAATCAGATCCTAGTTTTTAATATTTTTTCTTCTTTTGAAGTATACTGCCACTTATCCTAGTTTTTTTGCCACATTAGCTGAACACCAATAAATGTAATTTATCGTGATTCAGCGATTATTTTTAGGTGTGTGTATTTCTTTCTTTGCCACAGAGTAGGGCAATTAGGAGGGTGGTATTAAGGGTAATTGCGCGATAACATTTTTTAAGTAGATATTTTTTCTACTTCAAAGAGAAAGAGCTGAAAAAATTATAGTGATAGATAATGAATGTAGATTACTTCTATGTGTGTTTACATTTCTGCTAAAACAAGAGAGCAGAGTTTTATAAAACAACACTTATCACGCAATTACACCCATCACCCAATTCCCCACCCATAGCTTATATTTTCACCATCTAATCGTCAATATAACTTTGTGTAGTAATTCATTTAGCAAAAACACTTCCATAAACATGGCTGAAATAATTTAATATGTGTACGCTTCTTCTTAAGGTAAAAATAAAAAGAATGTCTCGAAGGGAATTATTAACAAAAAAAAAAAAAAAAAAAAATCCTAAATCATAACATCAGACTTTATTAGTCAACATTTTTAATGAACTGGTACCACTGTGACGTAATGGTAAGTAAATCTAGCACACAACACCATGAAAATATTATTCTAATTTAATTTGTAATATATTGCTTTAATTTTAAAAAAGGTGCGTACATTTCATAGGATTTTCAAGGAGTTTGGCATCAGTATTTTAGTTTACAAAATCATTATTAATAAATTATTTTAATATTAAATCGCAAAATTTGTTGTCACCTCACTTTGTTTTTATTACTTTTTCTGCATTTGAAAAAGGCAAAAAATTCTTTTCAAATTTGTGGCAAAAATCATATACCCTGTTAAAATCTTTTATTGAAGTACCAGTATCTAATATAATCTACAGTATTTTAAAAATATATTTTGAAGTTGAAAATTACGAATAACATGCTTTAACTGACGTATAAATCAAATACATTTTATGTTTGGATGTTTCAAATTAAACCATTTTTTTAACGATTAATTAATGTCTTGTCTGTAAACGAAAGTTAACATAATCAGCTTTGCGAGTATTTTATTGCACCTGGTAAAAAACAACAGTTTTCAACCAGTGTTCTGGTTAAAAGAATGCAGAGTATATACGCTACAGACAGAGGGTATATGTTGGAGTCATCAGCGTTCATGACTTGAGTATACATCATAGCATTATTGGTGAAACGGAGGATATACGGAGCTTCTTAAAAAAATCTAGAACGTGTATGGCATAGATCTGCATATACCCTCCCCTTTACACCTTCTTCCAGCACACAAAACTGCTTTTTGTTATAGGCTGAAACTAAATTTCTTAGTTTAATTGTGTAAGAAAAAATGGCTTAGACAGTATAAATAATACAAAGTATAAAATGTTTAGCTAAAATTGAAGTAGATTTTTTAACGTACGAAATTTTTTACGGAAGTTTTGTGCGAAAGGGTTTTATTTAAATATCTTATGTATGTGGATTGGTTACTTTCTGCTTAACGGTGCCGACTTAATCTTTAACTGTTGATGGAGCATCTTATATGTTAGGCAAGGAATGCTTTACAAAATCCTTACTGGATTCTAACTCTCCGAGCGTCTTGAGAGCTTTCCTGCATTTTCATAAAAATGCTTTTAAAAATAATCTTAATGTAAATTTCCTTCTCTTGTTTGTTTCTAAAATACACTTCATACCCCTTTATTTGATATTACATTTTAAAATGCAATTCTGTCTAAAATATTTTTTTCTACAACAGATTTAAGTTGCTTCGGCGAAACGGAGAAATACATCCAAACCACTCAGAGGGAACATCACCTTTAAAAATTTTTAATATAAGTAGGCTCCTCTAGGCTTTAGACCTTAGGCGTATCCAGTGAACTGCATATAAAAAGGAGTCGAGTCAATATAAACGATATTTCAAGTATTAAAATCTGTTCAAGTCGCAGTCTAATGTCGGCTAAATATTGGTGCAATACTAAAATATTTTGTGTAGAACCATTATTTAAAGTTTCATATTTTGAAATGATACAACCACGATTGTTTACTAACATTTATTCAATAAATGACGGAATTCCAAAACTGCATTACAAATAATATCAATGAAGCGAAGCAGTATTATTGGTCAGTGACTTGGTGTAAATTAGATATGTCCCATTGCCCCTTGAATATTAGACCTACGAGGTGGCACATAAATGGCGGCTGTCGTAGCCGGATTTTTTTAAGCGGTTGTATGGTCCTCTAAATTTACCCACCATTATTTTCTAAAAGTCTTCATTGGCTAATTTAATCTAAAAAGAATTATGGTATAGAAAACTTCTAGAAATTCTTGGTATTCAAATTCAAGGGACCGTACAAACGTTGAAAAGAATCCGCCTACGAGAACCTGCATTATTGTGTCAGCGCGTAGGCCTAGTATTCAAGGAGCGATGCATTTTCCCATTTAAACGGCAATAATAATGATCAGCATAATATTGGTACTTCATAAAAAAAGGCAAAAATATATTTTGAAATAAATGCAAAGGCAGCAATACATTCAGCTAATATTCTTTTCTACAAAGTTTTATTTAAATGCAATTTAAATAGTTACTCACACCTAATATCTATTACTAATTATATATGAACTCTTCAATCAAACTTTTTTCAATATTTCCATAAAAATATTTTTACTAGCTGAAACTTAAGAATTAAAGGAAATAGTAACGAAAGTGTTGGATAATGAGCCACTGTTTTATTAATGGTTATTTAATTTAAATATCACTTTGCATTAAAAAAATAATAGGGTTCTTTAATAAATCTAAATTGTTTTTGACATTTTGTAGTAAAAAATACACATCCCTATTATTTTATTTAAAAAAATCAATCTGCCTTCTCAAAAAGTATAGCTAACAGAATAAAACGTATTTCGACGCATATCATTTCAGTCTTTTAAGAAAAGACAAACTAAAGAAGAATAACACATTTTTAAAGAAGCCTTATCTCACATAAGCAGGAGTAAACAAATTTGAAAATTCGATATAGTTCTAGGAACAGTTTATTCAATTCGCTTTTTAATATGTTTAAGCAGTTATTTATTTATAAAAAGTTAATTAATTTACTTAAGCACTCGTATTTATACATATATATTTTTTGTTATTATTTTAGTTCACTTATTTTGTTAATTTGTAAGAAAAGAGATTAATTTCATAAATTAATTTAAAATAATAAAAATGTATAAAAAAGTTGCTTGAAATATGCGAACCACTTAGTAAGAGTATATTTATGAATTAAAGCTTCATATATGTTCTAACGTAATAACTAATCTTCTAATTAAACATAACTGTTTTTATAGATTTCTTTTCTTTTCGATTTATTCTACAAGCCGGTCCAGTTACATGAATTGAATGCATTGTCAAAATAGTATAAAATTGATTAAACAGTATAATAGAGTACTTTTCAATATAAGTATTTACGGTAAGTAAATTTTGCTTTATAATTGCAAGAATCTGCGATTAAATAGAATGAAATTTACTTTATGGAAATAATGATATTCAAGTGTAAACACACCGTTAAAAATCTTCAGCAAACTATTTAGTCATTCGACCGTTTATAAAAATAATGGTTACTTGACCATATTATGAAATGTATCCTACACTGTTAAAAATTTGCAGCATTCTGGCAGGTCATTTGACCGTTTTTTCCGAAAACGGTTACACAACCGTAATTTAACACTATTCTGACCATATTATTGGCCATTTTATGGTCAGAATATAGTTAAATTATGGTTATGAAACCGTTTTTTCAAAAAACGGTCGAATGACCTGCCAGAATGCTGCAAAATTTTTAACAGTGTACACTATTAAAAATTTGCAGCATTCTGGCAGGTCATTTGACCGTTTTTTCCGAAAAAGGTTACACAACCGTAATTTAACACTATCCTGACCATGTTATTGGCCATTTTATGGTCAGAATATAGTTGAATTATGGTTATGAAACCATTTCTCCAAAAAACGGTCGAATGACCTGCCAGAATGCTGCAAAATTTTTAACAGTGTATCATATTACCGACTGTATTATGAACATAAAAGAGTTAAATTACGGTTATGTAACCGTTTCCTGTAAAAACAGTTGAATGACTGTATACCTTGTTGCAAATTTTTAATAGTGCACCCATATGAACCTTGTATAAAGCATAACCCTTTAAAATAATAAACAACTTCAATTACTGATTTTTAAATACAAATACTCACAAGAGAACGATATCCTTACAAATCTAATGGGGAGTGATTCGTTGTATAGGTGTAAATTTTGTGAGGCGTAACTTTCACCGCGAAATTGAGATAACACTGTAAATCGGAAATCTTGATGACTACGCGAACGTTATTCGACTAGAAATGGTTAGACTAAAAACTTACTCATAATGTGTACTACAGCTTGTTGCAGGTTATTGCAGTTAAAAACGACTTTTTCCATCTGAACTTATCCAATGGGACGTTTCTCCAATTTAGACAGTGTTAAGATGCTTAGATGTTTAACTTAAAGATGTTCATAAAGAGCCTTGAATTTTTTTTATGTAGTTCATAAAAATTTCGACACACCGGACATTGAAAAAACGTTGGTGTAAACATTTCTTTACACCAACATTCTCCCTCCGGTATCTCCTGGATTCTTTGCAGTTTTAACTCTGAGCGACCTAACACCACTTAATTACTTTTCTGGGAGTTATCTAAATTACAGTGTTTTTAAAAAACAAAGCGACCACAACTGCACTGTTTGGTAAGGATCATCCTCATTGAGAGCGTGGAAAATCTTGGAATGTAACTTTTTTAATGTAGGCGTTTTAAAATGCCACGAACGCTTAATTTCTAAGTCCTACCTCGCGAGTCGTTTACCAAACAGATTTTATTGAGTTTCTGTCATGTATCTACCATTGTTTTGTTGGGTTTGTTGATGACCGCGATCTTCTCGAACGTTGCTTCGTCTGGAACGTCCATCAGCCTCAAATTTATTTCATCTTGTAGCTAGTGTAAGTTGCGTAAGGCGATCATTTTTATACTCTCTTCTAAACAACCTCAGTACTTTAGCTATGTTTTCGAACTTCAAGTAGCACTTTTAGTTAAATTCCTTTGTTCAAAGCTCAATCTTGTGTCAGCCATTATTTCAGATTAGTTAAATCTGAAAAAGAAAAAACAATATGCCAGTTTTTAGCGAATTAATTGCTTATACAAATTCTGAGTCAACCTGTATGTGAATGTGCGGGAAAACTCGTAAACACGTCCTGGCCTTCAATTTGCATCTAAAGAAAAAAATACGTTTGATCCCGCTGACAACATCCTCTTCAGTAATGGAGAACTTTATGTCATTTCGCTCACTTGTAAAAAAGTTACACAGGGCGAAATATTTCAAATGTCACTATAAATACAATAGAAGTGTCCAAAATTGGATGCAGGAGAAAGTAGGAAAAATCAGATACCTTATCATTATTGCTTCTTGAAGCTCGAATTTCCTTCAGAGTTTAATAAAACTTTGCGTTGATACGTTGCACTCATGTTTGTACAATAAATCACTATAAATATATGATTTGTTTATCAATTTTTTCTTAATAAATCCTTCCCTAGAATAAATCAAATCAAATGTAAGACCACATGTATATGTTAATCTTACTTGAAGTTAAGGAGTTTATATTTTCTTTTGAAAAGGAACAAAATACATTGTTCTACAACTTTAACTAAAGACCGTACCTAACAATATTTGAATTATAAGTCTAATGATTTATTAATTTAAGACAGAAGTACAATTACCGGCATTACAATTTGAGAAATTACGGAGAAAAGTGCATCTATTTATAAGCTTTAGAAAAATAATCACTCTTTGGTACTTGTAGTTTTGGTTGCCTTTTCTTCAAGCTTTGTTTATCTCAGGTAAGCTACACTGTTAAACATTTCTGTAAAAACACGGAAAAAATTAGACTATCTGTAAATTTACACCAGTTCTCGGTTAAATGCATTCAATTGAGTTTCTCACTCATCATTTTACAGACATTTCTCTTTTCTGATACCAAATTCCCTGTTGGGATTTCCATGTCTTTATTTAGTCTTTATGTCTTTAGTCTTTTATATCTTTATTTGATTTAAAAATTGTTTCATTCATCATGTGCATAAAGCTTTGTATTATTCAAAGAAAAATTAAGGTGTTCGCAGCTGAATCAGAAAAGACATTATTTGATCACAGTAGCAACACGACGTGTCGACTAGAAATAAATATTGTAAAAATTAAACGGTACTACAGTCACTCAAAAAATTCTATTTCTTCGAAGTTCAAAAATTCATTAATTTCTAAAATTAAATTAAATTATTTTCATTCAAAAAATAAACTAAATAAATTTAAAGTTTTGTGTATTTTTATTGATGTAAATGTACAGTCTACTGTAAATTTACAAAATAATATCTGTGTTATTTAACAGAATCTCTCTTTTTCTAATCTGTAATTTTACATGAGACTTAAGATAGTGGATTACCAGTAGATTCTCTGTAGTTTCACAGAAATTTTTTAACAGTGTATCCGCCCTTATCCAAAAAGAATGAACATGAAAAAACAAGCTTAAAAAATGCTAGAACATATTCATCATGGGAAATAAATCGTTATTAAATTTGATACACACAGTAATATTAAAATTTTATCTAACTAGAAAAGTGTCCATATTTCAGAATTTTGAAAACTAGAAATCATTAAAGCAAAAGAAATGCTAAATAAAACTTTCCAATACAAATGCCAGCATAAAGATACCGTATTAGCCGTTTCTTCTTAATGCCTACAACTAATCATTTAGACCATTACCCACTTGAAGGCTGCTGAAATCGGATATAAAAGTAAGATTTCAGGTTTCACCTGATTATATGATGTTATTCTACTTCCCTCTATTTTATGTAAGAAAAGCATCACAAAGTGAAGACCGTGGTTATTTCGATCGTTTAATTTCTATGCAAAAGATGTTTTATCTATTGAAATTTTGAAAACTTTGCATTTACTTTAAAACCTTTAAAATTTACTGTAAATATTTTCTATAAATATAAAATTTTGCAGAAAAATAACCACAAAAATGTACTCCTTTATAAAAACCATAATTTAAGTAATGTTATGAATTATTCTTATTTATATTATGTACAAAAACCCTTATAATTTTCTCCCTTCTTATAATTGTTGCAAAACTTTAGGGACTTGTTCTATATTTCCTTAATAAGTTTCGTTATCAAAGAAGAGAAATGGTTTACATAGTAAAGATACTTTCCCTATTGCCATCTTAAATTTCAATGGCTTTTTTAAGTATTGATGCTGTATCAAGAGTTTTTAAAATTTGGTCTTTAAAGTCATTTTAAATATTTTTCTTCCTTTTTTAAACATGACATTTAAAATTTGTAACGAAATTTTGAAATTTTTCAACTTAATATTTCTTTTTAAATCATGCAAATATTTAGCACGAAGAAAAAAAAAGCGTTCAGGTATAGCAAAAATTTTATAGTAAACATAGTATCTAATTTACTTAAAGGTAAATGCTAAAATATCCTTATTCTTCATCTTAAAAAATAAACATTTTTATTTCGAAACTTTTTCAAAAGCTAGGTTCATTTTAAAACATGTCAGAAGAAACGAAAAATAATCTCTCAGGCTTTTGTAGTTTGTTTTCATCGATTTTTTAATAATGCATTTTCCAATAATATCGGAATACAGAAAAATGTTTAAACGGAATTTGATAGTATACTCCTTGCACATCAATCCCTAAATGTCTTCTCATCTCGAAGATTTATAGAAAGAGACAAACTTTCATTAAGGAATGTCTCATGTTTAAAACTTTTTTTTCTCATCTTTGATATTTACCTTTAAACTTCATTGATTTTTCAGAAACCTTTTTAAACCTTTATGTTTCTTCCAAATGAAGATCAGTCATTAAAATGGTTATCTTTGAAAAAAATAGTTTACGATTTTCCCTCATGAGGAATGGCTCAGATGTTCGACACATCGATTTGCTTAACACTTTGTAGATCTATCTCAAATTAAAAATGCCTAACATCTGCAAAAATTTATATAATTATTTTGACTGTTATTTCGTTTGTGCTGATCAACTATCATGTTTGAAATCAAAAGAACATTACAGGAATAGGCTTATAAATAGTTAATAACAACTTTTATTGGACACAATTACATAGAAAGTAAACGGACATTTTGTTTCGCACCAAAGTATACATTTATTTTTTATGTTTAAAAGCCTGTGAGGTACACAACTTGCTCAAATGAACATTATAAATACGACAAATGATTGGTATATTTTTTGGCCAGAAGCTTTGTTTGTTTAATGTTAACTGGTGTCTAAACTAAATTGGCATTATTATTAAAATTCTTTATCTTAATGACAACCTGTTATGTTAAGTTGACTCAGCATATATTATGGGGCAAAATAGATATTAACTTAATTTCCAAACATAAAAGTTTTAAGCCTTTCTCTTCTATGGTTATTCGTTATTTTTTTATTTTAGTTAGCTAATTACTTTATTTCTTTATATAAATGGCACATAATCAATGAAATTAAAGATGTTTTATTGAAGCATTTATGTTTTTAACATTATTTTACTTCTACCATATTATGTTTCAAATGAATTGCTTTCAAATGCATAACTTTCAAAATCAGTGAACTGCAAGCAACCAACCTATTCTAAAATTGAACCCATGACGGTACAGAAAGCATGCTCAAATCTGAATCCGGTGCGAAACCACAATGTACGCGTAGATCACCCTACTCACCAAGATTTAACATTGGTTTTACAGTTAGTAAAATGTGCAATTGTTTCAAAATTGCCCATTATGTTCGTGACATAAAGGAATGTTTTTAAAAGTGTTTTCATGCTATTTAATCGGATTGAAAAATAACCTATACCAAAAATCCGCGCTACTTTTTACCGAAACTTATTTTGTAGCATCCAAATATTCTCTATGTCTGAGACTATGATAATTGTAATAATTGTCTATGATAATTGTAAGTGGAATTGGCCCAAACAGATACACTATAACGAACCAATTTACAAAATTTTCGGCAATGTTCTCTTAGCAATTCAATGAGCATTGTCCTCTTTTATACTGGGGATAATCCAGAAAGGGGCCTGTCGTTCTTTTAAATTTGTTCACCAGATTGAATATTATGATGTACCAGGTTATCGAAAAATCACATAAGAAAAAAAAAATTATTCGACAAGTACAGACAGTAGCAATATACAGTTTCCCACCGAAATGTAAAGAAAGATATTGTTTTTCCTTCAATAAATAAATATTATAGTCCGGTTAATTAGATTTGCCTTCAAAAACTAGCGTTTCAGTTGTGTGAGTTCAGTTAGCGGTTCAGTTTGTGCAGAGGCGCAACACATTTTCCAATGCAACTGGGATTACAAATGTTTGATTTGAAGGATACCATTAATGAAAATAACTATCAGACATGGCTAGCTAACCTTCAGAGTATCGTAAAAGATTTCTACTGCAATTCTCTGACATGATAGCGTAAATGGCGACAGACTATAGTTTTGGGATCATTTTCGTGTTAACTATCGCTGACAAGTATAACAATTCTGACTTTTTTTTTTGTTTTGCTATTGTAAAATCCCATGTTATTTTTATGTGAAATTTTATGTGTGTTATTTTTATGTGTTTCCCTGTATATTTATGTGAAAACCATATCATACTTCTCTCTAAACTTTTCTAATTACTGAACACTTTTTTGTGTGAATTTGGATCACAATATATATTAGCTAACTTAGAATCGAAACCCAATTTGGACTGCAAGTTTCACTTCTAAAATTTTGGCTGTACGACTGTATTTTTCAATGATAATAACGCGCTGCAAACTGGTATGTGAAGTTGGTTACTACTTCTTTCCTGCAAAATTATACAAAAGCGAGTTAAAAAATATTTTAATTCAACGAATTTTGACAAAACATTCACACAATGACACTTAGTAGTCAGCTGATAATTTAAAGGTTATTCTTTACTCATTCTGCAAATGTTATATAAATTCTTTGTCATTTTTGATAGAGGAATAATTTTACCTTTGGTAGGATATTAACATACAAAATTTTCGAAACATTGTTAATCTGATCATTTCAGTTTATAGTACATTGTATATACAGTCAGCCAAAAAGTAGTAGAACGTACATTTTAATCTCCAAATTGTCACATAAAAAATGGAAAAAGAACATTCGACAGAGAGTTATATCTTTTTTTTTTTTTTAAATTGTGTTAAGCAAAATATGTGCAGAATTGCCAAATCTCAGGCTTTTTGAACACCAGTGTTATCTTAGAGAAAATGTTTTTCTTTTCAATCCGCAGAATGTTCGAATTACATAAAACAACATTTTCTGTATTAAATACCTGTATCAAAAAAGCCGGAGACTTGGCAGCTCTGTATGAGTCATCTTCATACTAAAATTGTATCAAACTCTAAAATTTTGAATAAGAAAAACTAATTGCGACATAATAATTGTCTTTTTCGGTAATAGTAGGAGAGCTGTTGAACATTTTTGAGTAGGTATTTGAGGCACCCTGAAAATTTGTGCAACACTTCTTTTGTAATGCCTGAATAGAAAATCGCCAAAATCGAATGTCTGGCTGAAGGATCGTGGCCCAAAAACTGTGCCAGACACGTATCAAGTGCCATTTGGCACTTGATACGTGTCTGGCACAGTTTTTGTGCCGACTAAAGTATCTGTCATTTTCAAAATATTTTTTTATAAGCATAAATATTATTCTGCCTCAATCTCAGCGTGCCTCAAATACCTTTTTTGGGTAGTCAAAAAATGGCACTTGACACGTGTCTGGCACAACTTTTGGGCCGACTAAAGTGTCTGTCGTTTTCAAAATATTTTTTTCTAAGTATAAATATTATTCTGTCTCAATCTCAGCGTGCCTCAAATACCTTTTTTTTGGGGTAGTTAAAAAAATGGCACTTGACACGTGTCTGGCACAGTTTTTGGGCCACGATCCTTCAGCCAGACATTCGATTTTGTATTCAGCCATTACAGAAGAAGTGTTGCACAAATTTTCAGGGTGCCTCAAATACCTTCCCTAAAATGTTTAACAGCTCTTGGACTATAAATTTGTCCTTAGGATATCAAATGGGAAGACTTTTGGTTATACATAATTTTAACAGTTGGAGTTCAACATTTTCTATCAACATAATTCCTAAACTAATGCACCGAATTACTTAAAGTTTGGAATCGCGAGGTAAAATCTTCCGAAAAATCCAAACATGATGTCAAACTAAGATATTCGTTTCGAAAATTTTGCAGTTTGGTACAATTTCAGTATGAAGATTACCCCTAATAATAATTATTTAACATAAATTCAAAGCAGACATAATTCTTAGTTGGATCGCTATTTTAGTGTGCGATACGTTATTTGAGTTTTACTCTACCACAATTTGTGAGTTAAAATAAGGGAAGTTCTCTCTATAATTTTGGCAAACGGTACGTAAAATAGTAATAGACGAACAAAATTAAATTCATCCTATAAGTAATTAATAAACTATTTATCACTCACTTTTTACATTACTAACAATAATTCTATTTTCTGGTTGAATTTTTATAAAGATGTAAAAATTTAAGGAATTATTTAAGTAACTCTTTTTATATTTGTAAAGAGAATCAAATATGATTTTCCTGACACATTTTTGTTATAATTTTGATTCTACTAAAACCTGAATGAAATACATAAAGAGAATAAATATTTTATTTTTTATATTATACCACAAAAAAAGTTATTTAATTTAATTAACATGAGGAATTTTATTATCATTTTTTTGCGCAATTGTTAATTTCCCTTTGAAATGAATTATTAAATATTAAATTTGTGAATGTTCAAACTTTCCACTTTACAGTGTTGGATTTCACAGTATTTAATAGAACTTTAAACATTTGCAATTCCTAAACTAATTGAATTATTTCCCAATTGGTATCCTAAAATAAAATGCAACTAAAAAGCTAAAAATGAAGTCAGAATTAGGTGTTTATATTGAAAATTTCAGAGTTTGAAACAATTTCAGATTAAGGTCTAAATTCATTACTTTTTATTTACATAAATTAAAATAAAATCTATTTGAATATTTCTGTTTTCTTGTATGACAATTTAGAGATTAAAATGTTCTCTTTTTTGGCCAACTATATACACTTTTTTTTGGCCAACTTAGAAATAATTATATTTAAAAGCATAATAGTGTTTATTTAAAAATAAGATATTTACTGTAAGAATTAAACAATTATGTTCCACATATTTATGCGCTTACTTGTATAAATTACTCCACTTAAAGACACCACATTAAAGAGTCAATTAGAAGACAATTTATTTTTAAACCTCTATCTTTAAAACAGTTGTTTTAAACTTGAGTGGGGAGATTTTAATAAAGAAGTTCTAAATTAAGAAAAAAAAAATGATGAAGAAAAATCTTTTGAATTGAATTGGATTTCATAAAACATGGAATGTCGATGTCCTTTGTAGAAGCAGTATAATCAATTCGATAATTAAATTACTAATTTATTGGAAATAAAACTACATTTTATGGTATTTTACTTTGAAAGTAATTATTTTAAAATTGAAAAAAAAATAATACTGTTTTCGTAAATGGTTGCTTAAATCGTTTCAAATTATTTCTCCATTAATTTACATCTCTTCTTTTAAAAATATCATGGATGAGTTGCACTGTTATAATATACAATAATAACAATTTTTTTAAATAAACTTTAAAATATTTTGAATCAAATACGGTGCAATGTGATATAAGAGTCAAAGTTTACGTATATATTTTTAAAACATTGATTAAAACCTAAATTCAAAACAGCTCAATATTTTTATGCTGTTTTAAAATTAGTATAAATCTTTAGGGTTCCGTACTTAAAAAGTAAAAACGGAACCATTATAAGACCACTTCTATGTCTGTCTGTCCGTCTGTCACAGACATTTTACTCGTAAAATATGGAACGTGGAAAGTTCAAATTGGGGGATGTAATAAAGACTATTTACCCGCATATTTACAGATTATTAAACATTCACAAATATTTTTGGGGAAAATGCAGAGGGGCTAATAATGTTACTTGAAAAAAAATTCTTTGTATATCGTGTTGGGTATCGTTTGAAAGCTTTCGTAACGATTAACTCAAAAATACCTTTCTTTTCATTTTAGGTATTATATTTTCAGTGATATCGTCGAAACAGTAGTGCAAAAATATGCCCCCTCCTCCTCTATTTCCGAATCTACTGAAACTAAAATTATGAAAAATTTGGAGGTAGTAGAATTTAATTTATAATTTGCAGAAAAACTATAGCAATTACCCTAACTCACATAGTTTTTGAGAAAAGCGCATTTTTCCGCTACACACAAATTTCGATTTGCGGGTATTCAGAAACGGTCTTGAGGAGCGCTGGAGGTACCTATCCCAGCAGAAGTATAAATGCATTGCTGATAATGATTTTCGAAAAAATCATAGGTAATTAGCCGAGAAATTAACCTTTAAAGACACGGACGGTTATGATATGCATAATAACATTATGATAACAACTTTTAATGATATATTTGTGTAATGCAATGCCCGGAAGCAGTATAAAAGCAATAAACATCAAACTGTTAAAAACAGACTAATTTAATTAGAATTAGTCACATAAATACTATAGGATTCGCAACTAGTTTGCATTGAATGAATCTCTCAATACGCATCCCGTGTCTTTAAAAGTTAATTAAAAACCTATCTGGATTAACGCGGCACGGACCAAGGCGGCGTTCTACCTTTGCGACCTCTTTTCGAAGATGCACAATGCCAAGTTTAAACTATGAACAATGGTTTTGTTTTAGCTACATTGTAAACAAAAAAGATTATTACTACGCTGAATTTAGTTTTATGAAATGCCAAATGAAGATTAAATATGCATCACTTTCATTTTCACTACCGACTTAAGTTCATCTTAAACTGATTAGGATAAGATTAAAAAAAAAGTTATACAGAATAGCAATATTTGATATTATTTAGGCTTCATATCTTTTCGAACATTTAAGGTATACCCATTCATACTTTTCTAGTATATACAGCTATATCCAACCCTACGTTGTATAGTTTTTACAAAGTCTTCTTATTCTTTTAACAACGATTTTTTTATTATTGTTAATAATTCATATATTTATTGTACGGAACCCTCTGAGCTCGAGTAATGCTCGTACTTGACCGTTTATTTATAGTTAAAAAAACGAATATTAACAATAATGTCTTCATAATTTTTTCTAAACTTCTAATTAAAATTTTCTTTGCAACGACAGCTGTAAAATGTAGATAAGAAAACTAATTGTTTCATAAAAAATAGTTTAAACTATTTCTAATGATACATTTTTATGTATCATATGGTCAAAAGTTGAAATTTTAATATCATTAATTCCTACTATAATGCATGGAATGTTAATTTTGAAAATTGGCATTAACCTCTTTCTAAGATACCCTTATTAAAACGTTTTAGCTGCAGTAATTACTTGGGTGATGTTCGGTTTTCTTTTTGTGGCTATTATCATTTTAGAGTCACTGTTCTTCGAAAATACTGAAGAGTTTAATATCGGCTTTCTAAAAATGAATAAAAATGGTCCCGAAGTACATATTGATTATTTTACTTTTTTGATCGTCGTTTTTTAAACGCATTTGTTTTTCTATATTTATTTATCTTATTTTTAACGCAGAAAACTGAGAAGGCTTTTCAATATAAGCCTTAATGGTCATTAATTAAATATTTTGAATCCGAAAAAGTAAGTTTGAAATTGGCATTTAAAAAAAGTATCCTAAAAAAACATTATGAACATCAAAATCAAAAGACTTTACATTAAATTAATCCTTTACTATAAATTTTCAAATGCAAAAACGATCCGAATATTATTCTTATTTGAATATTTAATAAAGAAAATCGTATATAAAAGCATGTTTTTCGTGATAGAAGATAAACATTTCTATTCTATTTTCTACGGAATTTCAATTTTATAGCTATTATCTATCTTTATGTAAAAATTGTAAGTAAAGTGAAAAAGAAGAAGGCTTAAATTACAAATTTTTATGTTTATTTTAGAAGCATATGTTAAAAAGACGTATGTCAAAGGGTCATAAACAATGTTGTTAGTTATTCTAGAATTTTAGAGTTAGAGGATAAACAAAGATACTGCTGTAAAAAAACAAAACAAAACAAACAAACAAAAACATTAGATTTTGAAAAGTTTGATCAATAATAGAATTTTATTAGCTTTACGTCCTATATCACGAGTTTTCAAAGTGTGCAATGCTTTAATTTTTGTTTTTTACAGTTGGCCGATAATTCTTTATAAAGAAACAAATCTATTAATTGTAAAACGCATCGTTAAAGAATTATAATGTATTATCATAGGTATCATAGGTTGTGGATTATCATCATATATTAGTCACGTGTGACCCTGCTATATTTTCCGAATACTTGTGTCGAGAAAGTATATAAAAAATTATAAATTTCTGACATAATGGAATAGAACGCTGGGCACTGCGTTTTGGAACTGTAACCGATATCTCCGCGCCACTCATGCTTCATTATATTTCTTCAATATTTATCGCTCATATGCTGTCGCATTTCCTTCTTCATTTTCCGCTTAGAATCGGTCACAAAATACTTTGAAAATAATTCAAAAATGGGCTGAATACCTATTCCGTCAGCCGATTTTTCGAAAATCTATATTGTTGCGAAAATGGCTTATAATATATCTGCCAAATAGGAGCGCAATCGGAAATACCATTTATTATTTATCGTGTTCACTCACACATACACACACAAATCATGATTATCAATATTTTCCCTAAACTATGTGTTCGAAACATATTTATACACCAATGCACATTTGAAATTATAAAACCTCCTCCAAATGTAAACACGTTTCGGTAACGTGCAAGGCCACATATCTTTGGTAGTCTTCATTTTATATCAGCACATATTTACATGAAAAGAATACAAATCAGTTTAAATTTAGTACAAAAATATTTTGGTACATCACAAACGTAAATTTATTTTAAAATAATACTCACCCTATATGAATTTAATACGCCACACCCGTCCTGAAGGGGCACAATTTATGCCAGGATACAAAATTTCGAGTCATTAGTATCAAATGTTTTAGAATTACAAGTATTCAAAAAATTGATCTTCTACTATAAGGAATAATAATGCACTGATATGCTGAAAGTTTTGAGACATTGACAGACGATATGCGCCCCAAAAATATTGATCGGATACTTAAAATTCAATATTTATATCCGAAGGCAATAATTTGTAGCAACATATGCAATTTAGCTATTGTAGAATAAATTTTGAAAGAAGAGAAAATGAAGTTGACGCGAGATTATTATGCAGCTATGATTTTCTATTATTTTAAAGAATAGGGTGCTAAATGAGGAATAATGCCTTCAACATTTACAATTAGCATATACAAATTAAGCTCCATCTCGTGTCACTGTATTTAGATGGTTCAGAGAATTTAGAAGAGGTCAAAATTCTCTCCTGGATGAAGTAAACATAACACAGAACATTCTCTGCTGTGGTGTTAGAAAATGTGAAGACCGTGCGATACATGTTAATCGATGATAATCACTGTATACCGATCCAAATAATACCTGACCATCCAAATAGTAGAGAAAGAAATTAACGCTGGATCTATACATGAGTAGTAGCTATACATAATAATATTCATGAAGAAATGTGAAAGCATTAGTTAATCATTGGGTCTTCCATAGTTTATGAGATCGTCAAAAAAATAAAATGGAGCGTGACAGAATCAATAAAAAAAAACGCTAAAATTATTTATTGGTGGTTGTCTACTAATTATTTCTAAAATCACATCTGGTGATGAGACGTAATACATACATTTTTGTACCTTTCATCTTGTCAAGAAAACAAAATATGGGTTTTGATCACAACCCCAAACCAACAGTGGTGAATAGAGAAAGAGAAATGAAAAAAGCAATGTATGCTGTGTTCTTCACAAATGCAGGGCTGGCCAAAACTATAAAGCTGCAGAGACATAAGACAGTTACAGCTAACTAGTACACCACTAAGTGTCTTCCAGAAATTCTTCAAGTGTGAAAGTTAAGAGACTCACGCTTAAACATAATAATGCATAGTCTTATTCAGTATGGATTATAATCGAATTTCTTGAACAGAAAAAAAGTGATAGAACATCCAACATATTCTTCTGATCTTACTAGTCGTGACTTTTGGCTACGTTTTAATGTATGAAAAATTGCGTGAGCATCGTTTTCCTTCCCAAGATGAGAATTGATGAGGCTGTAAAGCATATTTTTCACCTATTCCAAGAAATGGGTCGCTTGAGGCATTTAATCTTTGGAAAATTTGCCTACAAATGTTCATTTATCTTCATTGGAACTAGTTCTTTGAACTAATTTACTAGTTCTAATTACTACCAGTATTATTAATTACTTGTATTATCACTTTCTAGTTTAACTAACTCTGAGCTAAACTTACTAACTAAGAATAAGGAAAATTTAACTTTTTCCTTTTATAGCCATATTTCAAACATTTCAGTGTGACTCTCGTAATACACATTACATATTTTACATAACATTTCCTCAAATAATAATCTTATCGCGCAAATTGTTTACATAAACATTCATTTTTCTTTCCTACACATTCGTCCTAGGGTAGAAATTTGGAGATCTATGGGGCTGAATACCTTTAACGCACCTTAATTTAGTTTTGTGGTCAAACCTCTCATTTACATGAAACACTCAAATTAAACAAAAGTTTATCGTATAGAAGGAGAGTCAAATTTTTCGATTCAAAAACATACATTGTGTCTTGCTTTTGCACAATGCGAACATACAGTGCCCATTACGTACACTTTAAAGGGTACAGTGCCCATTACGTACACTTTAAAGGGTGAAGGGTTTTTTTTCAATCCGAATCTTATATTTTGTGTAATTTAATTTTTATTGGGTCATAAAGACTATTTTTACCTCATATCTCGTAAAAGGACTCGCTACACGTTATTTGGCAAAAAAAAAAAAAAAAAAAAAAAAAAAAAAAACGAACATAACAATTTTCACTTCACTAAAGGGCACACCAGAGGCTAAGAGACTAAACTGATAAACGGGAAATGCAGTGTTCAAACCCATGTCACGCTCGTTGGCGTAACAGTTTCCACTTTTCCGTGATATTCATTGAACCTTCCACAAATACGGCAGATTTCCTAGAAAGCTACCCCCAATCCGTAAACAGGGGACACTGCACTTCTCGGCCTGTAAACCTCGCGCAGATGATAGGTCGTAACAAAACACCAAGCACCAACTATTTTTAGTTTAAAATGTATTAAAACATCCCTAGTATATTCTGGCAATGTTATGTAAAAATAAAATATTTATAAATATGTAAAAAAAGGCTTTTTACTGCAACTATTTCTTTTTAAATGATTCAGTATTACAATCTTTTAATCCAACTTTTTCATTTTACCGTATATTTTTCAATTTGCTTGATATTTTTGTGTACGTTCCTTATGGTGTGTTCTATGTAACTAAGAATACTGTTTGCAATAGCACGAAGAGTTCTTTTTTCAAATAATGAAAAAGTTAAGAGAATTATTATTATTTTTTTTTCTTTTGAAAGAAAGTCATATTTTATTCTAAAATAATTAACTTCTTGGAAATCTGGTACTTAAATTAAAGCATACTTGTAAGAAAAATAATAAAAAAAGTTACAAAAAGTTACAAGTTGTAAGAGAAGTGTGGTTTGTTTTTTCCTTAAATTAAAAAAAATATATACATATACATTTAATTTTTCCATAAGCATAACATTTGATGATAAATCATTTAATCAGTTAAATATTTTTTTTTATCGTAAAACGATTTAATAATATCTCAAAAAGGTTATTATATTATAAGGGATACTCAAATGAAAAAAAAAATAGTTCAAATTGTTCAGAGTCTTCTTAACAGTCACTTGTTTCTCAATACTTCTTTGTCAGAAAGCGTGCAAAAATTCTATATGGAATCATCACGAATCCCGATATGAAAGAAAACAAATACATATTTTAAAACAATTGTGAAATATCTCAACCCGAAGTAATTCGAGTTATCCCGACCCGCTTCCGACCCACAACGAAAGAAAATATTGGCAAATCGACCTGACCAAAAACGCGGGCTGGGTCAGGGCTGGGTAAAATTCGGTTACCTTATCTGATGACTTGATGTAGGATTCTACTCCACATTTATTGTAAATGCCATCGTTGCCAATAGGGGATATTTTCATGCGCAGTAAACGATGATGTATTGAATTTTATAGGTTTATCTCAAAAAACGGAACCAAAAACTATACGCACGATACGATGATTATTTTAAGATTGTAACGTTATACTGTACGTTGAAGCTCAACACCATTATCAAAAAATCGTGACGATTCGTTGAATTCTACTAAAGTTAAAGTTTATAAAGTAAAAAAGAGACATAGCAGACAGAGTGACATATCTTCTTTTTTCTTTTACCCCAATGATATTAAAATGGAACCATCTGCAGCAAGAGACCTGTCAAACAAACACGAAGTGAGAAAATTAGAGCATTTATTTAAATGTTATGCGTAGCCATACGCAGTAAAAAAAGTAACTTTTTTTAATCTACGAAAAAACAATACAGCCCATATTCAAAATATTAGAATAATTACTTTTTTTTACAAATTGAAAATCTCGCTTGGTAATTTAATGTCTTCTAAAGCAAATATGCAAATATGCAAACGATATTTTTTATTAAGAAATTATTGAAGATTAAACTTATTTATTATCGTAAAATTAATATAATTTTTGAAAAGATTAATTGAAAAAAAATTATTTTGAAAAGTCAAAATATTAGAATATTTATTCAAGTGGTTCAAAATATTAGAATATTTTACATTAATTCTCCATTAATTATCATCAATTCATAACTGGTGGCATCAGTGATTAAATTCAAACGATTTTATTTAAAATCAGTATTCTTTTTTCAGTTTGTTTGCTTTTTCGTCTTAAAATGGGTCATGCGAGTGATATTCATGAATCTAATAACTTGGTATGGTTGATTTGTATCGGCACAGTAAAAAACAATGTTATATAGTGAATTATTTAAATTGTTAGCAATCAAGCGGTAGTAAAATGCTAACACAATATTAAAAAAATGGAAATTTTCAAAATAATCGCCGAAATGACTGCCGAAAACCAAAAGCATATGCTAGAGATGAGAGGAAACTGAAGCATATAGATGAAAAACCGTTTTTAAAGTGTGCGATTCTTGCACCAAAAATGGAAAGAAGAATTAGTTGAAGTTTCTACATCCTCTCTACATTTTATCTACAAAAATGTTAAATCTCAGATATATCAAGAAATTTTGGAATATTACATGATTCCATCATCAGAAGATTTATTTGAAGATGATTTCATCTTTCAACAAGACTTAGCGTCACCGCATACCTCGGTGTCAACTAAGAATTGGTTGAGCCAACGCAACATTAAGGTACTTCCTTAGCCTCCAAACTCACCAGACTTTAATCCTAACGAAACCTTATGGTGTATAATGAAGAAAAAACTCCAAGAAAATCCTCCTTCAAGTAAAACTGAATTAGTGGCACATATAAATTCTATTTGGGCTAATATTGATAAAAATGTTTGTAAACACCGTGTATATAGTATGCAAGATCGATTGTACGATGTTATGAAAGCTAAAGGGGATGCTACAAAATAGTAACTACCATTTATTTCATATTCATAAGGTAATGTTGTTGCGTAAAATAAAATATTCTAATATTTTTAACCAATCTAAATTTTATTCTAATATTTTGATGTGTTTCAGAAAGCTGTATACCTAATTGATTGTAATGTATTTTATATTTTGTAAATGTTAAAATCTTATCTAAACATTCCATATTTAATTTATAAGAAATTTAATTGCATTTAATTAGCATAAAAAATAAATGAAAAATATTTTTTCCTTATTACTTTTTCTCAATTGTTCTAATATTTTGAATATGAGCTGTACAACCACGAATGAAAAAATACAATAACCTTTCCTAGGTTACTCATAATTTCGAAAAGATTTATCTTTAGAAATCTCACAAAAAATATATTTTCCCGATATAAAGAAACACTCATTAAAAAAAGTTTATTTTGCTGTCACTGATTTTCGGAAATGTTTACGAGTATTTCTTTTAGTGTATTGGTGTATATATAGTGTATTAGCTTTCTAAAACAGGAATACCGGTTTTTAGAATCCTCTCCATTCTCAATTTAACAATTACAACTTCGTAATGGAATTTATACGTGCAAGAGTAACAAAATAATATTAATTTTGATACTAATGTTAATACTGTTAATTTATCTTGTTTGTCTGTAAAACGTATATGTTGAACATGAAAATGTTTAACGGAGAATGGGTAGCGTACGAAAAATCTATATTCCTGATTCAAAAAACTGTAAAAAATTCTCGGGAACGTTTCCAAAAATCACTGGCAGCAAAAGAAACTTTGTACTTAGCATTCTAAACTTTTGATGTTGCTTTAACTCTAGAAAATACATTGGTTTCTGAGGCCTCTAAAGATAAAGAACGCTTTTCGGAAGAATTTATTATATCTTTTCGTCCGTGGTAATATCATATATTACATTTGCCTAGACCTTATATTTGCTTACCCTCCGCCTACCAGACTGAAATTAGATTATTTTCCTACCAGAAATAGGGCTCTATAAATATTAATATATAATACTAATTGACTCCTACCAGACTATAAATATACTAAATATATATATCTAAATTATATTGGATTCTAAAATATACCAATTTTCAGTCTTTTTTTTCATGAGAAAAATCACGTATGTACCTGTCGGGTCCATTGCACCTGTCTGGTACGCGGAGGGTTAAAAAAACTTTTTTTTTACAGTGTACATAGAAAAAACCCATAGAAACGAACTTGGTAACCTCTTCCGTTTTAAGCCGGTTTAAATTGGCTTCACGTTTAGACTTTACGCTACCAAATGTAGTTCGGAAAGAAAATTTGAAAAAAATTATAACTATATCATAATTTCCAGTAAAAATTTAGGTTTTTACATTCGTGCTAATGCTTTTTATGTTAAAGAAATTGACAGCCATTCAAATTCAAAAAGATTTTTGCGAATTTGACAAACAAAACTATAAATGTTTCATACGTGAATGTTTCTAGAAGAATATTCAGGAACTATTGATTTACATTTTGCTGACTTATGAAAACATAAACAATACAAAACTCAGGATGGTCATAAATCATTTCACGTTTTCATAAAGGAAAAAAGAAGATAACTGTTTCTCCCTTAATTCGGAGAATTCAGTGACATTTATGGTTTTGGATGATTTTGATTCTTTGTAGTTTTCTTCAAGAAAATATTTCTGAAAGTATATTTTTTCTATAAAATTAGTTTTAAGTAATTTTATGTTATGTTTAGCGTGCATCTTATGGAAAATATGCTAAAGATTGCTTGGGAAAAAATAAAATTTTGTTGTTATAAAAACAGCGCAAAGAAACGTTCTTGGCAAATAATGAACAAGAATTTTCCCATTATTTCAATGAAAAATGTTTAGTAATATCAGAAATTTCCAGAATCCACACACATACTTGAGTTGGCCTTTTTGATCAAGAATGTATAAGAACAGAAAAGCAGAATTATCTAGAAACTTGTTTCTAAGAAAGCTGCTGCTCGTTATTTTCCATTTCTGGATTTTTTTACAAAATGTTCCTGACACGCCCCTGGATTTTGTACCAAACATTTTTAAACAAATTATATTCTAAAGAATTTAAATGACATTGAAAGTAATCGGGTATAGAAACGACTGTTTTTATTGTTGTTGTTATTAGAGGAAGTTCGGGTATTATGGAATAAAATTTACCTTTTGATTTGTAAGTCAACATAAAAAAAGAGATACATTAAAAGTTAGCAAAATACAAATTTTGACTGTTTCTTTAGATTTAAAAAGGGAATTACACATTTCGGGTAATATGAACCAGTCGGGTAATGTGGAGCAGTGTTATAAGGAATATTAAAATTGCCAAGAAAAAACATGATTCACAAGAATATCCAAGATTATTTTATGAGTAAATAGTAGTCCATCATCTACAAATCATTATATTCTTTGAAAAATTGTTTTAGTTTTTACAAAAATATTAGGTTGTAACGAAAGTTATCCGCCAAATCACCATTACATAATACTAATTATAATATATATAATTAATTGTAATTTTATATATAACCACCATTCCGCCAAACCTTCACAGTGTCATATGATATAACACTAGTACCTAAAGCCGTACACTTTATTAGGTGACATTCTGTAGCTGACTGTTTGCAACAGAACTGGAAGTAAATGATGGTTCTAATCTGGTAGCGTGATAGTTCCATTTCAGACACCTTGTACTTAGTGATAACGATATTTTTTTACAAATTTCACAACACAGTGTTATAAAGCAAGTGTCTTTCTTTCAAATGCCAAAATTCGTTTGACAAAATATGAGCAAACACGTCAACGCGAACTGTATGCACAGACCGTATTAGCTGTGGCGAGAAGCTTTCGTTACAACCTGATAACAAATTTAGTCTGTTGTTTCGGCCCCACCACAATCCGCATGGGCCTACATCATACACATCAGGCATTTTATTCACTTCTCCCCTATTCCATTCTCTGAATATTTCCCATTGCAAAACAGGCCCGCTGATCTTCCTCATCTGGTGTATAACCTGGTAAAAAACCCATCTCAGATGAGACGTTGGAGTAGAATGATTGTTTATCTTCACTATACTAGTCATAAAACAGTTGTCTCGAGTGCACTCCATATCACCCGATACGCCATCTTGGAAAAAAAATAATCTCTTTACTCGTCAACAAGTTAGTATAGAGGTAAACTGAATAACCGAGCAATAATTATAAGTGCTCAACTTAATACTGCACTGACGAAGACGTCTTATAATTACTACGAATTTTACAAATCTTGTCTGCTAAATAGTGCATCAATTAAGAATAAGATTTGCTTTTCCTGCATCATAGGAGTACTAAGAATTCGTTTGGCAGTTTTATGCTAGGCTACAGCACTGTACCATCCGGATATTCAAGTAATCCATTTTAACCTAACTTCCTCAAGATAATCTTAACTTATTCCTGTATTTGAATTTTTGCTTTAACAACTCGTTTTGTAAATCATGTGCAAACTAATCTAAATACAGATCTCAAGAACATTTATTCTACTCAAGTGATAGATATTTAAATATAATTTAAAATAAAAGTAGAACATGCTGAAAACTGTTATAATTTTAATTCGTTTTAAAGATTATTATCGACATATGCATACAGATGTTCCCAATTCCTTGCTTAGTCGCAGCTGTTTGAATTGCATCTGGTAGATCCAATTCAGTGTGCAGTACGAGCCAATTAAAATAATCCACAAGCGAGCAGGCTTTTTCACCAAACAATAATGTTTTTTGCAAACTATTTTTAGAAACATTCGTTGTACTTTCATCGTTGCAAAAAATTGAAAAATGGAAGAAGGAATAGCGAGCTGGATGGAAGGGTACGTTTATTGACCAATAGGATTTTGGGGAACTAAAGAGATCAGCCAATACGAATATTTATAGAGCAAAGAAACTGGCAATATTGAAAGAAAGGGTGGAAATAGAATTTTATTGTCAATAAACCGATTTCATTCAATTTCTGCACTATTTACCTCTTTAAATTAATTCTCTTTATTAAGGAAGCATTCTCACTGTATACCTGAGCAAATGTTTCTTAATTTTTGAACTAGTAACGGTACTCTAAATGCTGCCAAATCCGGCAATAATTAATGAATTTTTAGGTCTCTAAACATTGTTTTATTTACTGATGCTGCATAGTGCCGAATCTTGTCGCTGTTTTCATTCATGTGCAATATCGTTCCATTATTAATAATTTTATTTGGAAAAACATCTGAAAAAACAAGGTTTTTTTTAATACAAATTTAATTTTTCCAACTGAGCCTTTTTTTTTTTTTTTTTTTTTTTTTTGCTTTATGGATTATGTAAAAATTAGTTTCAATAAGCTATACATCGTTTTTATCATCAATGAAAAACGAAAAAAAATCGTTAAAACTTTTATCAGCTTCATTGATTTTTTTATATTATTAAGGCATATTTAAATTTATAAAATCAATATAATTAAAATGAAATAAGTATGAAATTATAAAACAAAAACAAGAAAAGGGTTTCGGGAAGGAAGGAAGTAACTAATAATATTTGTTTACTGATGACAAGAAATCAAGTTTGATATTTCTTCGCATTTACAAATTAAATGGTCGAAATTCCTTATATAAAAGAACTTTATTAAAAAATACTAATTCAATTTCATAACAAGAACACCGTTAGAGTCATAAAATACTTTTATGACAGATGTTAATATCGGGAAGAACCGCACTATCGGTTTACTTTCCATAAGTAAATCTTCGTAAACAAAATCCGTGGGGAGAGCCCCTGACAATAAGGGCTTTATGGAAAGTATGAAAAGAAACAGTGCTACATGTTATCTCCCTTTACCTCAAGAATATTGGAGATATCGAACGTTTTTTGTATTCTTTTCTTGCTATCTAATAACTTCTTTGGGAAAAGATGAAAGTAAAACGATGCATTTCGTTTCCCATTGTAATAAGATTTTGTTTTGCTTTTAGCAATATTTATATGAACTGAATAATAATATAATGTATCCGAAATATTTTTAAAATATGTTTTACATAAATACGTTTTCCTTCGCTCATTAAGACTTATAACCTGTAATGATTTAGCAATGTTCTATTTATGATATGTGTTATTTTTTTTTATATCGAAATCGGTATATTTCATTTTAATGGAAAATATAATGTAACAATATAAATAATGCTAATAGATAAAACAACAATATACTGATAATAACATATTAATATAGAAAAAATATATTAATAATAATAGTAATAATAATATACAAATATATAATAAAAATAATATAAATGACACTAATAGAATATAGTAGATGAAAGTAAAACAAACAAATAAAGAGAAAAAATACCTTCGTAACAACCATTAAAATCAATGTTATCTTTATTCAGGGTTTTATTTTAATCATTTAATGCTTTCTAATGTGCAGAAATTTTCTTTGGAGAAATATGCGTAATATAAAGCAAACATGTGCCTTTTGTTTAGAAAACAAATTATAAAATAATATAAACATAATTTATTTTCTCCAGAATTTAATCATTTCATTAAGGTACTATGTTTCACTAATTACAAGAATTACTCAAAGGAATAAAAATACATGTAGTCATTCTTTTGAAGCCTTTTTCTGAATATCTCTAAATAACGGTTTTTTTTTTTTTTTTTTTTTTTTTTTTTTTTTTTTCTTTTAAGTATCCCATTTCTTCCTTTAAAAAAATCACATTAGCATCCACTTGGAAAATTTTATAAATACATTATTTAAAAGAAAAAGCTCAGTTGTTATTTAAATGATATTGAGAAAACATATTTTCTCACAGTCTAAAAATGTTTAGCTCCTTAAATTGCCTATTAAGATATTTCATTCTGTTGGAAAACAATTGCTTGTTGAGATGAGATTTGCTTCTTCTTAAAGTTTCTTTAATTATTTTTTAAACCGTACTGTATATGTGCATAAAAAGCCATATAAAGTAAATCATAAGTATATAATATAATAATATAATGATATAGGGCAATTCCGGGATTTATGCCGCACATTGTTTTGAATTTGTGTATAAAGTTCCATGGTGGACATAAAAAAAAATCATGCTGTGATGTTTAATGTTAAATATACAACGCGTGTACTGCGAAAAAAATTTCAAAACAAATTATTAATATTTAAAAAAAAAAAAAATTCTAAAACATTACACTGCGGCGCGTCACCCGCACATTCAGGCTGAGACGCCGCACTTGTGCGGTAGTTATGCCGCGCTTGTAATAAGAACAGAATGAAATTATAAATAAAAATATTTTTAAAAAATATTCATATCTGGACTATAATTAACGATGTAATAACAAAATGAAACTAAATGAGTACAATGAAACGTATTAGTTGATTCAAATTAATAATTTTTGCCTACTTTCACTATTAAAATTATCGACTTATTTTTTTACATTAAATTTTAATTGTCATTTCAGCAACAACGTAACAATATCCATATTTATTCAAGCTATTTTTTTTAAAGGAGGATGGAAATTCAGAAACTAAAATATGTGTTTTTTTATATTACTCACATTACAACTAAAATCTTTTATGAATTCGCATTTCTTTTCCAATTGATTCACAATTTATTTGGTTTTATATTGCAGCGAAAAAGTACTGTTAAGAAAATGTAAATTGAATTGAAATTGTTAAATCCATATCATCATTAATTATTTTACTTGTGTTCTCGTGACGCATATATTTTTTTTTTCGTAATTCAAAGAGAATTATTAAAATTATTTATTCATTTTAAATTGATTGATTGATTTGCAATATTAATTAATTATATTTATTATGAAAATGAAAGTGAATGAAAACGAAAACTGCTAAAAATCTTATAAACTGTTAAAAGTGCATAATATACTAGAAAATATAATAAACTAAATTACACATTGCTAATAATAAATTAGCTTAAGCAAAGTGTGTATGACACTTTACACATAAATTCGCTTTGTATCTAAAAGGTATGTTGTCCAAACTGTTAAATTGAATCTTTTTACGTTTGTGCAACATTTCTCTATCTTAATAAAGTAGTACAGATTTTCTGAAACATCATTGTTATATTTAAAAACAATGTTTTATTTTGTTGCTGGTGTGACATGGATGTGAGACCCTAATGACATGAATAGCACACCACAACCCATAATTATTATTTTTTTTAAATATAAAAATGATGTTTTATAGTATCTATGCTGCTGTATTACGATTTATAAATATTGGGAAAACATAAAAATATTTAATTTGTAAGTTTCGGTAAAAACGATGTAACCACAACGCTAATACCCGTCCGGCATTGATTGAGTGGGATTATCTAATAAAAAATAGCGTGCAAAATTATCAGACTTCATTAAAAAGAGCTCGATATTTAAATATGTTTATTGAAGTAAAACAATGTTTTGTAAAAGAAGCTGAAAACTCAAGATATCACCAACTTGATTTTAAAAGTAAAATTAAGATATAGTTGATAAAGGGATTTTGTACTGCCCATACTATTAAAATGTCTGTCTGCATTGTCTGGAAGAATGTCCAATTCGACGAAGATGATTTGGACGTTAATCTATATTATTTGCAGTGACTTTTATTAAAATATCATTTGGGAAGAGGAGGTGGATGGGTTAAGGGGAGAAGGGTTAGGCATGGATATAAAGTAACTTTTAGAGTTATGCGTTTTGCCAAGTGGTCGGTATCTTTAAAAATAAGTTAATTCTTTTAAATTTATTTCAGTTTCCTTAAATCTGATGAACTATAGCATGAAAGCCTGAAGTAAATCGTATTCATGAACGGCCGAATCACTTCTCATGCTGCACATTGTAGACAAAAATTCTACGTCAATGGTTTAAAGATAGTGCAATTGATGGACAGACTTTATTTTTCCGTGACCAGTCCGTTGATCGGATAACACGCCTCCTCACATATTGGTGTGGTTAAATTTAGCTTAACAGGTTATTTAGAACTAAGCTGCCAAATAAAGATAAATTTGAAGTAATGGAGTTCATGCAGGACCTACTACAGGTACGTTTTTGAAAACCAGTAATTTTTTAGAAAGAAATTCGTAGTTTTTGAAACAATTGCAAGAAAAACGCTTTTCCTGGTAAGTTTCTACAAAATTTATAAAGAAGATTTTTCTTTAACCCACTCACTGACAAGCCCGTGTTAATACGTTCACTAAGCTCCAGGTTTCACTGCAATACAAGTAATATTTAAAGTAATATAATTCTATTGATTTAATGTATTTTTAATTCATTGAACAATGATTAATACTTCCAAGGATTACATTCATATTCGTTATAAAGTTTTTTTTTTTTTATAAAATGTTCAAAGAATTATTCTTTTTAGCATTTAAAACAAAATGCAGAAAAAACAACATTACAATTTTGCCCTTTTCCAAGACGGTCGGAGGGTTAAATAAAAGTGGTGTTCAAAAAACCGACCGATAAGGGAGGCCTATTAATGCAATTGAGCTTCAAGCACTTTCTTTTAATTTATTGTCGGCATGTATATGTGACTTATACTGAAAGATTGATAATTTATTGATTTATGCATATTATCCTCTAACTGCAATTAGGTGTAAATGTAAATTTTAAACCGTTTTAACCATCTCACACCATCTTAAAACACGCATATAAATGATAAAAATAACAGGATAATTTGAACTAAGTTTGTTTTGAATTTATTATAACTACATTTTTACTTTTCTTCAATTACAATGCTGTTGTAACAAACTACAGCGAACCATTTTCAGTCATTTATCCTTTTGAAATAAGTTTTAAAAATGCTTTAAAACTTATTTGTTCTTCTAATCCGAGTTTCCAGTTAGGCCTCTTTTTTTATTCATAAACTCCGAATTCATACCAGAAATTCCAAAAGAAAACATTTTACATCATGTAATCACTAAATGTCTGTCTTTAAATAAATGAAATATTACTATTCTGAAATTCAAGTCTATAATAAAAAAAGAGGCCAAACTGACAACCCTACTGATAATATACAGTACCAACAACTAATTTCTTGTCTTTTAGTATCATTTTGTTACTTTATTTACACACTTTCTTTGATACATATAATACTCTTTCTTCCTCTTAAAATGTAAACCTTTTGTTTTGTGACTTTCGTTTATTATTTTTTATTTTTGTAACATTATTCGAGTTGTGCTATATTCCTAAAAAGATAGGCTCTTTAGAAAAACGTGACTGTCTTTTTGAAATATGGTTTATCCTATGATTCTTTATGTTTATTATAATCCATTATCGATAAAAAAGCACACCATATGCACAATATTAAAAAATTTTTACTCCTTTAAATTAGTTAAACAAACATACGGGTTTCTTTTGCAGTTCGGGTTATCCTAAAATTTCTTTATTTTTTATTACCCAGTACTAATAAAAAAGCGCAATATATGTATATAATTTGACAATTTTTACTTTAAAATATTTTCCTAATTAATAGTATTAGCTGCATAAGATAATCGAAAAATATGTATTTAAATCTTACGAATAAATAATAAAGATTCCGCTTATGAATAATAAATCGAAAATCAGAAAAAGAACTCTTATTTCGATTATTCTAAAAATCTAATTCAATATTTTTCATTTAAAATAAATAACTCACTTAAAAGAAAAAAAAACAGCTTGATAACAGAGGAAGGAATTATGAAAAATGTTTAACTTGACGCAGCATTTTGAAGTAAATCTCATTTATTTTAATCTAAATATTAATTTTACACAAAAGTCAAGCTAATAAAAATACTTCAAACATAAAGTATAATTATTTATACTGAAGAGTTTTTAATTCGAGTTTAATAATTATATTAGGATAAATTGCATGCTGTAATTAGCATACTTAAAGAAATTTTCTTAAGAAATTAAACATCTTTGGAAATATTTTATTCCTCTTATTTTTTCAGACAGTAATTGTCTACCCGAAAATAACATAAGTATGTAAAAGCTATCGTAATAAGAACATGTAAATTAAATAAAACCAGATTCTTCATTTTAATGGCTTTTTAAAGTTTATATATCAAATCTAATCAGATTGCATATGTTTCTGAAGTTTTGTTTGTTTGTTTTATCTTTAATAAAATTTGTAACATACTTGAAATAGTTTTTAATTTTAATTACACTGAAGGAATTGCTGAAGCATTCGAAAACATTGTGAAATGAAAAAATTTTCATTCGAAAATCTCGATAAGATTATCTATTGAAGTATTTATTTTCTTTCCTTCCTTTTTAGTTTTTTTAGTACAATTTAATTATAAAACTCTCATAATTATATTTCATAATTACTAAAGTTTGAAATAAATTTATACTATTTTAGCATTTTAGTGTCAGCTGCTAAGGTGATGCTATGAACTTTTTCGATGCAATGTTAGCGAAATATGTTAACAGCATTTGCCCCCGGTATGCTGTTTCTTTCTCCCAGCAAATAAAGTGTCGTCTCCAAAAAATAACATTACTTTGTATACGCCAGCCGTAAAACAAAGCAGATGTATCATTGTATGTTAAATAGTCTACTGCAATTTTTTAAACTTCTAAGCATAGCACATTTTTAATTTTTATGCCATCTGATTGGGAAAAAAAAGTACTTTTAAATGCAGTTTGTTTAAAAACTGCATCTCCATTTATTTTTGAGAGATTAATTTTTTCTGTAGTTTTTAGCGTCATTTGTTTAATTTTGGTAACTCAAGTACTCCATTTCTGTAGAAAATAAAGGAAAAATAGTTGAAAAATAGCAAATATCTTTTTGTTGCTATTTTCCCATAAGAACTGAAAAAATGCTCTTAAAATACGTACTACTTTGAAAAAATATAAATTAATGATTTCTCATAAAACATGGAGCTATTATAAACTAAATTTAATTTTAAGTATCTATATTAATATTACAAACAAATGAAGGCATACGAATCATTAGATGGCCGATTTTTTTTGTCGAGTTTCTTGAATGACGATCTCTCTTTTTTGTGTGTGTATTATTCAGCGATAGTGACGTCAAAATGCTTACTTTACTGTAGATGTTGTTTAATACTGGATCGCAAATGAGGAATTCTTCAGCGAATGCGGATGACGTCATTTTATATAAAATAAAAGCGTGCGTTTTATGTCTTAAAACTGAAATAGGAAAAAATGCGACTGGTACAATGTTTCTCGATTTATCACATGCGTCTGACTAACATAAAAATACCGAGTTCTTGATTTCTCTATCCGAATCTTCTGATTTGGCGAAGAATTTAGAAAGTAAATTAAATTATGAATAAAAGTAACATGATACAATGCATAGCCTACATTTAAGGGAGACCAAACTGGTCGCCACGGGAGTCTAGTAAATTTAAAATTCTTCCACTTCATTGAATAGGTTTGGCTGATAGCACCTTCTATCGCCTTAAAGAAATAGAAATCACTTTCTACAAATAAAAAATTCAAGAGTTTTTCTAACGAAACATTCAAGTTATTTATTTATATTTTCGGAGCACACAGTGTAACGAAATTAATATATTCATCATTTGCGTGCCTCTGTATGTGTGTGTGTACTCGATAACTACCAAGCAATATTTCCGATCGAGCTCACATCTGGAAAATGTGTTATAAAGCGCTGTTGGAAGAACTGCAAATATAATAATATAAATAGGCAACGCATTATGTATTTAATCTAAACAATTTTCAAATTATTTTGCAATGAGTTTATAGGAAAAATCACCAAAGAAATGTGACAGAGAAAATGTGATAAATATTGCGTCTTTGTAATCAAGCATTAGTGGCGCAGATGTAACATCTACAATTTAAAAACAAGACGTCCCGCTTTTGGATTTACAGGTAACACGTTGACTTCAAAGTATTATCTATAGTCGCGGGCTAGACGTGGTCTGGTTTTCAAGCCATAAAATGTCCATGTGCCTATAAAAATTTTATTACTATCACGTAGAGAACACATTTACTCATTTTGACGTTTCTTGCTACTTGGATGCGAATTCCGCGATGTGAGCAATATATTTGAAATGTTCATTTTCAGTACAAACAGGCGCTGATCCGCGTCCACCAGTGTCGGAAAAAAGATGCAGATTTAATTTGTTTTCATCCTTTTATTTAGCAAAACTAAAAATACTTCCACCTTTTGATCGTATCTCAGATAGCATGCACATTAGCAGTAAGTTTCATTTTATTTCTGATATTGTGTTGCCGTGACAAATTTGACTTGACAAATTCGCAGCGAATCTTCCGCAAAGTAGACCATCACCCACTTGCATGAGTAGTTTCTTGTGAAACTGACGCAAGACTGTCTTTAATTGACGAAAGTGACGAAAGCAAAAAATCCCTCTGTTGAGAAAATAGACAAACAACACATCCGCAGAAATTGCTGAAATTGTGCGCTACTCAAAGACAAGACACACACCATTGTTATTGTTATGGAATCTCATTTTCATTGACTGGTTAAGTTAAGGGAGCCAGAAAAAGGTATTTATAATTTTAACTGTTGAAATGTAGTTATTTTTTGTAAAGTAATATTTTATCTGTAATCTACAACTGATTTCATATAAAAATTCTTACAAATTAAAAAGTTTTGTTAATTTACTAAGTTATGTTTACGTCTTCGGCCATTTTAAATTTATATTTAAAATTTTAATTCTTAAATGAATTTTCTCACTATTACTGAATTTTTCTAAAATATCGTTTTAATTGATTATTTATTTATTTATTTTTGCCTTTAACCCCATTTGAGTCTATGATTTAAACCAATTTCGGGACTGCATCCCTTACACAACTTTTATTCGGTTGGCACCGCTTTTTTAAACGCTTTACTTATCAATTACCAAAAAGTCTCTAATTTAAAAGTACAAATATTACCTTTCTTTGTTAAAGGGTGATAAAAACGATTCATTCAACTTTTGACGGTGCGTATGCGTCAATAGACCTGAAGGGGTTAAACTTATAGTGTGACAGTTGTAAATAGATAGTGTGGTATGACAAGATTACTACTTTGCAATAAGTATGCAGTATATTTGACAAGACAAAGCTAAATTTTCTACCAGCTTGCAAAGAATTTACAGTATTTTCGTCATGACAGAACTAAATTTTTTCTGGTTTACCGTTATTTTGCTATAAATGTGATACAGCAATAGTTTAACTTGCACTACAAGTTAGTTGCAAGTTCAAAGTGTGGTGGCTTCGGCGTTTGCGTAATCTTGCTTCAGTCTTGTTATAAACTTTCAGTCTTGTCGTGATGAACTTTTTGCAACTTTACAGGTTTGCAAAGCAAGACTGCTGCAAATTTTCTACAAACTAAAATTACTATGTCTGATTATACTATATACTATATGTTATTTTCACAAAAGCAACAACAACAAAAAATACTGATAAACATAAAGAATCAAACAGTTGGGAAATACCACTCGGACCAGGATTGCACATTTTCGCATCACACAAACACAAAAAATAAAACGGCGTCAAGTACGGCTCACGAGATGCTTTATTTATATGCTGACAAAATTTCGTACGCTCAATGTAATTCTGTGGCTAATACATTGTATGAAAGTCAGGACAGGACGCAACGCCGAACCTCGCTAAAGAAAGCGTGCTAAGCGAACCTCGCTAAGCGTGGATCGCGTCCTACGTAGTCAGCGTGTTAACCGATTCCATTGTGTCAGACTTATTTTCTGGACATGGACAATCGAGTGGTGTCACTCCAGATTTGTTAATTTTTAGTCACAAAACAAATATTTCAATCACAAAGCCACCAATATCGCTTAGAATCCCATATTTAGTTGGGTAACTTCTAAATATCATTTTTAAGTCAAATGATGTATTTTATAAATAAATAGCAGGCTACGCCCGTTGCGCTAGTCCATTTTTCGAAACGATCCTTGAATCAAACGAAATGGTGAATTTGTGTATTTTAAATTAATATGGGCCTTCACCTGGAATATCCTTCCGCATTGCTGAAAATATGCGAACGCCATCGCGCTATTATATTACGTTATACTTTGGACAACATTTGGGCTATTAAGATGCAACTCTTTTAGTTGATAATTTGTAATACAGTTTGTTATTATGTATATAATTTACATTTGAATATAAAAATTTGCTCCAAAAATGCTCTTGTACACTTTGAAAAACATCGTTACTACGAACATCGCTCAATGTCACGCTTTGATGTCACGCTTATCTATTTTTGGCTGAAAATCCCATTGTTTGGCGACAAAAACAAAATCAAAATCGTAAATTTATAAATACCATGTAACTCACATGTACAGTCATTTTTACAATTACGTCTGCTAGTGTCTCCTGTAAAGCATGTGTGCATCTCGCATTACAAGGAAGTTAGATAAAAACCAAAACCAAATTTAAAAAAAGAAAAAATCAAAAACAAAATGGTCGCTCATATTTTAGCTAATCAAATTTTCAAATGCATTTTTCGTAACCCGACGCAAAAGGTAAATTGCCAAATACTGTTTTAACTGTAATCTTCCACACTCATAATTTTTTTAAGCGTTACTAGCATTTTTTGTGTTTAAATGATATATTATCTCTCATATGTCTTACAATATTATCTCCAATTAAAACGGTTTTTGTTTTTCTTACTTTTTTTATTTTAAATAAAATCCGTATTTTTTTTTAGGTGTTTGTATTATTTTCTTACTGATATACCCTTTACAATTCTTTAACCAAAGATAATAGTCGCCAAAAAAATAACTAATGACAACATTTCCGTCAAAAATAGCAATAAAATACCAAATTGTAATATAAAAATAATATTTATATAGGTAAATTATGCATACAAATGACCACGGGAATATTCTCTATCCAAAGTGTTAAAGCAGGATAAAATCCATCGAGTAGTTTCTGAAATTAGTCGCGACATACAGGCGACACTTTTAGGGCCACCTACTTTATAATGTGTATGACATAAGATAATTTTTGTTAATTACATCAATCAGATAACGATATGAAGAATGCTACCAACAAATAAATTACAGACTATTGTTTTTTGCATATTTTCGTTCATTTTACGATGTATTTAATTTTATAAAACAACCTCTTAAGTCCCATACGTAAATGAAGCGCCGGAAATTCATAAATATCGCTAAAACCATGCCATGACATAACTTCTTAACATTTTAACCTTTAGCATTTCTTTCGAAATAACAGGCTGGCAGCTTTCAGCATATTTCCCTGTATTACACAGGGGTATAAGATGTTTAAAAAAACTTGACCAAAATGTCAGTTTTCTGAAATGTTGAAGTCTTACAAGGAAAGTCTCCATACTGGGCATACTCAGAATATTTTGAAAAAAAAAAACAATTAAACTACTTATGTATGTAATAAAGGATCAGTCAAATTTAGCGGCGGAATTACAGTAGAAAGTCTGTAAAAAAATAAAATACTTCCGAGTATTTGGCGCGAAAAGCCGAAAGCGTCACGCGATTTAACGAGCAGTACTTTTCCTCGCCAAAAGCAAACGATTTTAATGCATCTGAAAATTGTTTGTTAATTGATTTTTAGAATGCGTGTAAAAAGTATTTAATAAATTTAAACATAAGCAATGAGATATTTTACATTTTTTTCGTATTACATATTTATGTTGCTTGTTACTTAATTTTATTACTTTAAAAACAATTTCATCTATAAAAAATGCTTTCATATATTTAAGCGTATTCCAAAATAAAAGCAAGATTCATTTAGCAGTTATTCATTTCAAACCAAGGAATTCGTCGTTTCCATAGCAACAAAATTGAACAGACAGCGCTCAATTGGACTTAATTTTGAGATATTGAAACAATTTTAATTTTCTTTTAATTCATAAAATTTGATATTTAACTTTCATTATAAATACATATATGACAAAACTATAGCTAAATCAAACTAAAACTGACAAAACTACAGTTATTTAAGTTAAATTTATTTAAACAAGTTCAATATGAAATATTTTTATCTTAAAGAGTATTCGACATGAAAAAGTATTTTTCGAAATTTCATTTCATCGCCAACCGATGATAAATCGCCAAATAAACGAAAATTTCATTATTTTTTTATGAACGTTTTATCGGGGTTCCGCCAAAAAAAATTTTATAAACATATATATCCACATGAGATGAACACTCTGTAATTTTTTCAGATTTTTCTGAATATGCCCGTATGGAGACCTTCCTTGTTAGTAAACTCGAATAAAAAATGTTAATGACATTCTCAGCTGTATACTCATGGCCAAACTTGTAAGAACAGTATTTTCTTTTATTGTAATCACAAGAAGCAAAGTTATATATGCAAGTAAAGTTTTAAAAATATTTTAAAAAATCTGTTGGTATAAAGATTTTTTAAAGCAATTTTAATGGGAGCATTATTATAAGAAGAGGCGGTATAATTATAATTTTTATGAACTTTAAAATTCTCTAAATTAGAAGAAATGATTGTAGATTATATGCTTTCAAATCTGGCATCAGTGTTCACTCTTCAGATGATCGAATAACTAGAGGTGAATAATTAAACGAATGTGAAATTCGTCAAGTTTTTATTTTTTTTATTCATAAAGCTAGTCAATGCTCTTTTATGTAACTTACGTTATTTTAATTAATTTGGCTAGTCTAAAACATTCTATAACAATAAGTAAAAAAATAATAATTTATAAAAACAATACATTTACGGAAAATTTAATATATGTGTAGACCTAAGATCATCTAGCGTATCATTCTCTAAATATGCAGTATATAAATTCTTATATCTTATTCTTAACTCTTTTTGACAAATTCAATTTATCACCACAAAGATAATTAGAAAATAAGCTTTTCGTGTTATTAAACTAATTAACATATGGGAGACTTGACTTCTTCAAATCGGGATCCTCATTAGTTTCCCGAAAAGACAGATAAGTTTCCTTTTTAATATTACGCATACAAATTTAGAAAGTTTATATTTGTTTCGCAAATATTTATGTTGTTCTTTTTTATTTGAAAAGAGCAAATTTTATTATTTTCAGTAGATATTCAAAACTGAATGGATTATTTCATTTCTTTCTATAGTAAGACGCTAAGTTAGATGTCTGAAAGAATTTTCTAAGTTGATTAGAATGATTTCTTTTACTGAATTATTATAACCAGAGTCTGTTGTTAATAAATTAATTATACATTCTTTTGATATGAACTAATAACCATATCTCACCTTCTTTTAGTTAGATTCTTCATTAGTTTTTGAAAAAAGTTCGAAAAACTTCATGTTATATATTGTATGTTAATACAGAGAAATTTGAATTTGTTTGGCAGTTTTCTTCGTAACTAATCTTTACTCTTTTCGTTACATTGAAAAAGAGTTTGGAATTTTATCATATTCAACAGGTGTTGCAAATTGAATTTTTTCTTTTTTCAATAGCTATTCAGATGATAAAACATTATAGTTACATTGTATATTGAACCTATTTCCTTAGGACAATTTCCCATTTTTTACGTAAGCTAAACGCACTAGTAGTAGGCCACTTAAGGACATTTATCTAATTATTATTAAAGGATTAGTGAATTCCAAAAGATATATATATATTTTAGACTAGTCCTAATTTCCATGTATTAGAATAAATTTCTATTTATGTATGTACCATGTATTTTGAAATTTCAATATTTACTCTTCGGAAAAAATGAAATTTAAAAAATGTTACCTTCAAAAGTGGGCCTGATTAATTTCTGATGCATGATTCTTTAAGTTTTCGGCTTTTCCAACAATTTATTTGCAATGAAATAGAATATATCAACTGTAGTTTAACTTAAAATAAAATATAATATTAAGGAAACGATGTTTTAAATGAAAACTTATCTCTTAATGAAATCTTTAAGAATCTGACAAAAAATCTGTTCTTGAAGACACTCTAGAAAAAAAAAATGTACAAGCAGAAAAAACAATTATTCCAAACAGTTTATAGAAGGTTAACATTTAAGGATGTTAGTCAATCAGATTTCTTTCAGTCGTTTTTCATAAATGCATTTTGGGCTAGTTTTTAAACTTTAAAAATTAGCGGTCCACTTCTGGTATGTGGACCATTTTATAGTCCGAGACTTTATAGTTTGCTAAAATGACGTGAAGGGAACATATTTCTTTAACCAATAAACCGCTCTTCTGAGAGCTAGTTTCGCTGCCAGATTTAAAGCCGTCTGGTATTAACTTATCAACCGAATTTCTGTCTGACAGATTAATTATAGATTGTTTGGTAGCCAAAGAGTAATATGTTATAATTTTCAATCTTGCTAAAATGACGTGGGGATGATATATTTTTTAAACCTATAAACCATTCTTCTAACAGTCAGTTTCGCTGCCATATTTAAAGCCGTCTGGCATTAACTTTTCAACCTAATTTCTGTCTGGCAAATTAATTATAGGTTGTTTGGTTGCCAAAGAGTAATATGTTATAATATCCAAGCTTGCTAAACTGATGTGAACATGACATATTTTTTTTAACCTAAGAACCAATCTTCTAACAGGCAGTTTCGCTGCCAGATTTAAATCCGTCTGGAATTAACTTGTCAACCTAATTTTTGTCTGGCAAATTAATTATAGGTTGTCTGGTAGCCAAAGAGTAATATGTTACAATTTTCAAACTTGCTAAAATGGCATGAAGATGACATTTTTTTACCTATAAATCGGGATCTGTCAGGGTCTTAAAAACGTTGGAAACGTCTGACAATAATAGATTAATATCACGAATAGTTAGTAGAAGCAGATGTTATAAACAAAAGGCATGCTAAAAGGACGTAATTTTGTAATTTTTCACCTGCATAACCCCTACTGTCACAGGTAAACGCAACGTCTCCCGCCAGCCAGACCGTCCGCATACGTCTTACGGAATACCTCCTATAAAACGGAAGGGCATATAGAAAAGTGAGTCTTGCTAAAATAACGGGTTTTTTGACGTTGCTAGCTTTTAGACTATATGTTTTTGCCAAATTTTCAACAATTCGCGACATTTTTTTGTAGAGTTTTTTCTCTAAAAACTTCGATTTTTCCATTGCTTTTTTGTGCAAATAACGCAAACAAATTTTTTACTTTCCCTGAACAATATATATAAGTAACGCGTTTTATGTAAAAAGAAAAATATTTTAATATACAACCAAAATAGCACTTCTAAAGCTGCACTGTTTCACTAAGAATAAGAATTTTTTAACTACTCCAAAATTTTTTGAACAACTTCACGCTTGCTATGAGTCACGTTGTCTTTTGAGAGCCTATCTCACTTAGATTTGTTGTGATTGCGTACGCATTCAGCTGAAACTCAGCTTAAGCTAACTTTCACGAGGTACTGCAACGTGGTTTACGCTTTGTTTGTATCGTAAGTCAGTAAATGGATCTCCAGGGAGGCTCCGGAAGGCCAGCTTTAGAGACACTCGCGTTTAACATTCCCTATCGCCTGGCAAGTAGAAAGTTCCACAAAAACCGTCTGTCCTTTTCAAAGCATTTTTTTCTAGGAATAAATATTATTCTGTTTCACTCTCAGCGTGCCTCAGATACTTTTTTTCGATAGTTATAAAATGCCACTTGAAACCGCCTGGCACAGTTTTGAGTCCAACTTAATAGTCTGGCTTTTATACTTTTTATTTCATTAAATACTGAATTTAATAGTATTAAAAAGTTAAAATGCCCGAAGAATTTTTTTTGCCACGAAAATTCTGAAAATTTAAAGATTCACGGGTTGGCTAAGTGCCACGATCCTTAAGCCAGGTCTTCGATTTTGTATTCAGACATTACAAAAAAAGAGTTACACAAATTTTCATGGTGCCACAAATACCTACCCTAAAATGTGTAACAGCTCTCCTGCTAATAGGTGCATTTACCTATCTTACTTTTAACAATTTCAAGAATGTCTCTTAGTTTATATTTTCAGTGTTCTTTGCAAATTTCAATTTTTGATGCTCTTTTTTCCACAAAAAACTTCACATTCAAACGCATCAAACGGAACGAAAAAAAGTTTCTGATCGAGACGACAAAAATTTCGGACAAGTTGTGTTTTAACAAGAAAATATGCACCAAACCCTTCGAAGCAATCATAAATTTTTAAAGAAGACTACTTGAAAATATATTACGTGGACATTCAAAATAGTTTATTAGAATGGTAAAAATGACTGTACTACGATAAAACCAAAACAAAATAGTGTAGATAAAAACATTCCCCTCTTTCTAGAGGTAAAGCTGGCAAACCTATTATTGCCCTCTCTCTCCTACAATATCTCCCACTGCCACTCATTATTATTTTATGTTTATTATCTATTAAATAAATATTATATTTGTTATTTTATTGAACTTAAATTATTGTTTCACAAAGCGCGGTTTACGCTGCCGATGGCAACGGGTTCCCAGTTCTTTGTTTGGGTAGATTTTCATTTGAAAATAATGCATCATGCAAAATCTGGGTGTAAGCTAATATTTCTTATATATCGTTCTACATACATTGTTTATAACAGTTTTTATGCATCAATAAGTTAAAAAGCAAAATATAGATTATAAAATAAAAATAGGGAATTACCATTTTCGATAAGATGATAGCTTTAATATTTAAAATTTAATTTTCCTCATTATATCTACAGCAAGACAGAAGGAGCTATAACTGTTTTCATTATTTTTTTAAGCAACTCATTATGGAAGAATGCTCTTATATATGTAAATTAAAAATTTATTGATAAAATTAATACAGAATAATCAAAATTGACTTCTTTGTTTTAGTTTTCTTATGAAAATAAATTATATAAAAATACCCCTATATAATTAATTTTATAACGACAAAAAAAATCCACATCTTATTAAAGTAAAGCAGATTTGCAAACTATGGTACTTTGTTGTAAAGTCATTTGCATTCTGTTACAAGATATTAATTTAATGCATATTTATATTTTTAGGACTTCTGCTTCTAAAATAATAAATAAAATAGCACAAAAAGTTTAATTATGAGACATTAATTCTAAGATGAATAAGGATTACTTTAAACAAAAAAATGTTAATTATTATTTTGTTTTCAAAATAATTAAAATTTTTCTGAAATAATGTCACCGGGATTATATTTAGATTTTTTATAATTATGAGCAGTGAGTAGAAAAAAGAAGAAAGAAAAGGAATGCGTCATTAATTACTCAAACATAGGAAAATAAATGCTCGTCCAAGAGACAAATATTTTTATCTATGTACTTAGTAAAAGAAAATATGTAAATCATTTGAAATATGTTTCTTTGCTGTATTTCTGTTGCCCAAAATTGCCAAACAGGATGTCCGTAAAGTCCATTTACAATTAGTATCTTTCCAATTACAAGCTTTTATTGCAAACAAAAATGAGCAGATACATGTATAGAATGTAGCACAAAATTAGGAGTGTATTTTGAGGGGATTTTTTGGCATCAATTACCCCGGGGGAAGTCGCGCATAAACAGGGTATGAACAGTTTTACGTTTGTCACCAATAAGGGCAAATAATAATCGTCAGCTTATTCAGTCGGAGACAATCCTTACAAATTATGCGATAAAGTAAGTTGAAGATTACTCTTCGAAAAATAGTGGTGACAATTGTAAAAACCGTACGCAACCGGGGTATGTCACACCCCACGCGACTGCTCCCGGGTTAATAAACTTCTACATGTGCACCATTGGTTGCAAGAAATACGTCAAGGCGATAATCGTCGACGTTTTCCTCTGATACTGGTTTTCGACCGCTTCTGATTTTAATGGATACTGAGCCGGCTTCCATAGATTTCCTGTGCTCACTTCCATCAATTCATGAATGGAACAAGACATCTATGGAGACCGGCTGAGTATTCCATAAAACAAGAAGTGGACGAAAAAGAGCATCGGGGAAAACGTCGACAATTAACGCATTAACGTGTTTCATGCAACCATTGGAGCACATCTAGGTTTAGTAATAGATGCAAAGAAAACAGCAATAAAAAGGGTATCCCAAAATTATCGCAAGAAGTAATTTTGATAGAAAACAGAGGTTTATAATTATAAATTTTTTTTTTTTATTGATTAATAAAATATACAGTATAGGGTTATGTATGGAATATCATATCGGGTAAATGGCCTCCACAGCTAAGCTGGGTTCCCAAAATAAAGGCAAGATTTGAATTGTAGCCATTTGTGCCTGAATTGCAAGATATGGGCGTGGACGACATATGGTTTCAACAGACGGTGCCACAGCCATACAGATCAAGAAACAATTCAGTTACTGCATGAGTCATTTCCTGTGTTTTTTTTTAATCAGAATTGGCCGCCTAGATCATGCGATTTACCGCCGTTGGACTTTTCTTTTTGGGGTTTTTTGAAGTCTAAGATTTACGCGAACAAGTTCACAACCTCCCACGCCTTGAAAGAGGAAATATCTTGCTGTATCAATGAAACTCAGCCACATTTATCCTCTTCCGACTCGAAGTTAAAATAACAGCGGGAATACACATTCATCGATTTTTCCCAAACAAAAAGACACCATAGATGGCAGAAGGAGCCTTTTTTCTGAAATTGATACCTAAGGGGGCTGGTAATTTAGGTTAACAAATACGGATCTACAATTACTAACACCTTTAAAATATCGATTTAATTATTGATAACCTAAATTACGCAGTAACAAATTGAAGGGCTTGGCTTTAATTAATTCAACTATCTACAAACCCCGATTTTTTTTTATCGTAAAGTGTTGAAGTTAATTAATTATGAAACTTCCTTACTTTCTTACTTTCTTAGACACAGTGTCTGGAATGCATTTTGAAAATTCTGATGATAATAACACTTATTATATGAGGAAATAAGCATCAGTGCTGCCATTTATTGATTTTGATCCAAAGCCAAAAATATTCAGCTATATAGAAGTAAAGTAAAAATGTAAAAAAAATCAAATAGTTTAGTTTATATCCTCGTCGGTTCGGACGTATCAAATGTGATACTTTCGAGCTGACGAGGTTATGCAAAATGGTCATGGAAATATTCAACAAAAGAGTGCGTATGTCAGCAAAGCCTGAGAGATCATTTAATCTATATGCTATTCCATACATAACCCTATACTGTATATTTTATGATTCAATAAAAAAATTACAATGCTTAGTTATAAACCTTAGTTTTCCATCAAAACTACTTCTTGCGTGAATTTTGGACACCTTTTATGTTCTTAATATTGCACTACTTTCTATAAATGCATCTGTTCATTTGTGTTTGTAATAAACACTTGAAATTGTAAAGTGACTTTGCAAACACTCTATATTTGTCTTTTTTCGATGTTTCAAAATAATACAATTTCTGATTTTTCATTATGTATTTAACAGCTTTTATGAAATTGTATAAATCGACGTTACATATTTTACAGTATTTTAATTATAAATATTATTAATGACTATTAAACAGTAATATTATATTAAATATTTTTGTTACCTTTATACAATTTATGTTCTGGGTCCATAAAGAAAGATTTTGTCAAGTATTTGTTTTAGAATCTTTATGAAACATAATTTATAGGCATCAATAAATTTAAAAACATTTTGTGGATCATTAAAAATAAATAGAAATTTTTAAATTTGTGATGAGACTGTAGCAGGGTTACAAGTTTGGCCTCCATTTTTATTCAGAACTTTAGTGTTAATACCAGAAATATAGAATGGTATTATATGCTTTGTTTAATAAGGGCTATTTAGCGATCACATAAAATGAAAGTTCTTCTTTCTAGTTATCCCAGTATGATCTTGAAATTTCGAATTAAAATTCGAGGCTAAACTGGCATCCCTGGACTGTAGCGTCTATATTTCTTATTTCATTTTGCTGTTTATTTCATCAGTAAATAAAAGGCGCTCTAAACTATTATCTTTGATTTAACTATCATTATCTTTTATACAAAAGCTCAATGGATACGAATGCGCAAACATTTGTAAACTTAGACATTCTTAATAAAATTATAGATTAATCAAAACTGTCTCTGTTTCAATTTATATATGAAATTAATAATTTAAAAAATCGTACTTATTAAAATTTATAATTATATCATATAAATAGTTCTGCATCTTTAAAAAGTGAAGCAGATTTACAAGATGTGATACTGTGTTGATACGTCGTTTGCATTTTGTTAAAATATATGAATTTAAGGCATATTTATATTTTAAAAAGAACTGCTCCTAAAATATTTTTTTAAAAATAGCACAAATACATTAATTCTGAAATAAATAAGGATTGGCTAATGCATAAAACATGTTGTTCAATATATTTTTATTAAATAATTACAATATTTCTTAAATAAACGATTTGGTGACATTTTGAACAAAAAAAAGGACGTGTATTAACCCTTTAAAGACTGGCGTTGCGTTTTTGTAACATTATGTTTGTGATTTTTTTATTTTATTGCAAACATTTTTTCAACAAATGTATTATTACATACTACATATGTGGAGCAAACATTCAAACTATGCTTTCTCCTTTAGATACAAATTTTCAAAAAACACAAAAAACTGATAAATCAGAAAATAACTTGTATTTAATTCTCATTTTTATTGTGTATTTTTATTACTGTTTATTAGAAAGAATTGCAAGCATACCTAAGATATTAAACATAAAACAAATTAATAAAATGCATTTAATATTTGGAGAAATCACGTTTTGACCGAATTCAGAGGAGGAAACATGTTTTGATTGTTTGACAAGTGGATAAAACGCTTTTTGAATGAAACAAGTTCTAACTCACAAATAATACAAAAGCATTATTTTATTTGAATAAATACCGACTTTCAGTTGATTATTGATAAAATAAAATGACAGATTATGGCACCTAGTAGTATTCATTAAATATTTACTAAATAAATACTCGTTTGCCAGAAATCCACTTCAAATTTTAAAACCAATATCTTCATATAGACAGTCACACACATCCCCCTCTTCTTTATCGCAGGCTTATAAATCATGGATAATGTGGTTGTACCATTTGAAGACATCATCAGGTTGATTTTGCCACTATTCACCACACATTACCTTCAAACGTTTTTAACATCTTTTTTCTTTTCAACTGATATAGCGTGGCTAAGAGGAAGATATTCTAAAACAACCCTTTGAACAAGGCAACAGTAACTCCCTTTTTAAGAAGATTTACATCATATCTTCACTTAGAGCTTGAAATCTACAATTCTGGAAGCCTTTAACCTTAAAAGTTCTCTTATTTTTCTCTAAAACAATCCGTTTCAATTGTGATATGTATGGTAGGTTTCGAAAATACACATTAACTGACAACTGTGATTGGCAGACTGGAGAAATCACTGTTTGATTGAATGCAGGCTTTGGAAGAAACACTCTTTGATTGAAACGTCAAGTTTTAAAATTGATTTATAATCAGAGAAAAAAAATTTTTAGTAAAAAATACCGTTTATATCTGTGCAATTTAACACAGAGTTCATAAAAATAACAATAACTCATTTTTTTTATTTTTTTGTGAGAAAACACGGTTTGAATGTTTGCTCCTCATATATGACTTTTATTTTTAAGAAAATAAAATTGTTAATTGATTCATGTTGAAAAAAATTAGAAATATGCATGAAAAAGTACGGAATGATTTGAAAATTCCATTCATAAATTTCGGATTATGTTCATAGATGCAATATAAAGAATGAAATGAAATTCGGCAATTCAAGACACAGCTACAGTAGCAGTCAAACTATAACTATGTGTAGTAAATGTAATGTGTCGCTACATAGTAAGTGCTTCAAGTATTTTCATATGAAAAAAATGTAGTTGGTTTGTACTTTTTGCAACATATCATATCTCACATAAAAACTAGTTGAACGTGCCAATCCAACAACTTTCTTCTATCTCATGTCATTTTTTCATTTTAATTAGTTTTATTAGTATTTTTATTAGAATTATGCATAACTTCATACACTTTTCGATGGTACAATATTGAAAATTGCACAAAAATCACTATTACAGTGTCCCCTTCGGGCGGAGTTTTTCCAAATTGAGGGAGAACCTTCTTGCCATGACCAAAAACATACACAAAAAATTTTGTTCAATTCTATGCATAACTTCATACACTTTTTGATGGTACAATATTCAAAATGCACAAAAATCGCTATTACAGCGCCCACTACCGGCAAATTTTTTTCCAAATTCTGTGAGGACCTTCTTGCCATGGCCAAAAATATTGAAAAAAATTTGGTCCAATTCTATGCATAACTTAATACACTTTTCGATGGTACAATATTCAAAATGCACAAAATCGCTAGTACAGCCCCTCCTTACCGGCAGATTTTTTCTAAATTCAGGGAGGACCTGCGTGCCATAGCCAAAAACTTTTACAAATTTTTGGTTTAATTCTATGCATAACTTCATACACTTTTCGATGGTACAATATTCAAAATGCACAAAAATCGCTATTACAGCGCCCACTACTGGCGAATTTTTTCCAAATTCTGTGAGGACCTTCTTGCCATGGCCAAAAATATACACAAAAAATTTGGTTTAATTCTATGCATAACTTCATACACTTTTCGATGGTACAATATTCAAAATGCAGAAAATCGCTAGTACAGGTCCTCCTTACCGGCAGATTTTTTCCAAATTCAGGGAGGACCTGCGTGCCATAGCCAAAAACTTTTACAAATTTTTGGTTTAATTCTATGCATAACTTCATACAATTTTTGATAATACAGTGGCGACACACGGACATACGGACACACGGAAACACGGACACACAGACATACGGACAGACAGACATTTTGTATAAACATGTTTTTTGTGATCTCTGACCGATAAAACGTGTAAATCCGTCGAAAACCGAAAGTCGAAAAAAATTTCGATTACAATACTGTCTTCTATCTTCAATATAAGAAAGTAAAAATTGTCCTAACAGTTCCCGTGCTGACGGTGGGTCCAATCCAGATCGTTGTCTTTATCTCCTGTAAATCTTTACACAATAAGCACGAAAATGCAAAGCTCTTAAAGCTTTATGTGTCGATCCACGAGATGCGCCCATTTCTTGTTTTTAACGACTCACAGATTTTTCAGGAGTTTGCAATGTCCTTCGTTGACTGTTTTGCGGAAAGTCTGATGTAACAACTTTCGGTCTCCCACTAAACCTGTATTACAAAATCGTAGAACGAGTCAATATAGCGTATCTTTACTCGGTAATGCATCATTTGGTTTTTTTATTTCCCCAAATGTCTTTGCACCTTTCATACTATTTACATTCAAACTAAGTTTCAAGCAGCGCAATTCTCCGAGTGCGTGATAAACTCATTTAACTATGAAGAACAATAAGAACTAAACGATAAAAGCTCATGAATTGATGCGATGATAAGCAACCGATAAAATCTAATATTTCAAAAAAATCACGGACAATGAGTTCTTTAATTTGGAGTAGGGAACTTTTAGGACACACTGTAGTATCGCTTTTTCCTCGTAATTAGACATAATTAGGATGAGCGAAGCGAATCCACTACTAGGCTACACAAAATACTTTTTGTCGTACACTTTACAAACAAACTATTCAGTATTTTGACTTGGAATTAAACATAAAAATAAATTATGATCTGTAGATTTGCACAATATTTTTTTTACAGAATAACGTTAAAAAATTTATTATTTTAATTAATTTATTTTACATGTTTTTACATTACGGATTTTTGCATTTTCGCAAATAAAAAATGAAACACGTATATTTTTAGAAGAAAAAATAAATTATGGAGTTACGATTTCTTTTATGAAATTTTTAAAATACCTTTTTTTATGAAAATTATAGCATATTTTTAATGAAATAAAATTTGTGAAAATTCCATTATTTACATTCATATTCTTGTAATGTGAAATCATTTACGCAGACGATACTTACGCATTTTAAAATAATTATGCTATGATTTTTTTGTAAAGTGGCAACAAAAGAATTGTTAACAAAAAAATTAATTGTTAAATTCGTTATATAAATATTTTGTAAAATTTTGCTTCGAAAATATTTTTATTTATACGAGTCTTATATCATAAATAAAAAATTCCGAGGAAATTCTTAGTTATTTGGCTGAATTTATATTTCTAAAATTAAAATGCGCCAAAACATAAAATAACGTTTTTGCTTAATAAAGATGCAAGAATAATAATAAAAAAAAATATTATTCCTTTCAAATATTTATCTTATTAAATAATGCTTCGCGAATCCAAAGTATGGCTTTTGCTATAGTTATACATAAAATAAAATTTTATTTCATTTGTGTCAGTATTATGTCAAAAGGTGCATTCCTTAGTGGATTAAAAAAATTCCCTGATTCAGAATTTATCTTCTTCAAGAATAGCTTTAGTATCTGTCACCTTTCCCTAAGTATTGAAATTTCTTATAAAAAAGTTCAATTGATTTTAGGACAACCCCTATTAGTTACTTTTACACAACTTATATTCTTATTAGACAAAAACAATTTTTACAGATCGTTTTACATACATTTTTCTCATTCGTTAAGTTGTGCATAATTTTTATGGATAAATAAGTTTTTAAACAATTTTAGGACAACCCCTATTTGTTACTTTTACACAACTTATACACTCTAAATCGAAATGTCTTAAATTCAGACACTTAAGTGTCTGAAACGGAGTGTTCAATTTTCAGACATTTTAAAATGTCTGAATTTTTTCAGACACTTTTTGCGTCTGAATTTTAGACACTTCAAACGTCTGAATCGCAGCCATTTTTTTAAAGCATTATACGTAGCCATGTTTGACCACGTTGATCCTGGAAAAGTATATGGCCATTATTCTGCCCTACTCTCCCCTCCCCCCCCCCACACACACACAGCCTAATTTTAGGGGCTCCAAAATATGGTATGCAATTTTCATAAAGCTGATAATTGAAATCTTTTTCGACTTTGTACTGATTATAATCAATATTTTGAATTTATAGAGTAGAATAAGATTAAAAAATTAAAATATTTGTCACAATACAGTAAAACCTCTCAATAGTAGGCACCTTAGAACCGTGGAATTTGTTCGCCATTCGGAAGTGTCTGTTTTTCTGAGGTAAAAAATATAAAATATGTGCATGTTGTTAATAAAAAATGTGCTTCTTAAATAGTTGTGTCCTCTATGTAGGAGTGTCCGTTATGGAGATTTTACAACAAAACTTTCATAGGACAATTTTCTTCAGCGAACACTGACCTTTTTCAAGATAAATACATTTTTTTTACCTCATAAAAGCGAACACAATCGAATAGCAGGCAAATTCAACGTTCCAAAACGCGTTCAATTCGCGAGGTGGCCGCGATTGAGAGTTTTTACTGTATTTATTTTTTTATTTAGTTTTTAATCTAATTCTACTTTTAAAGTTCAAAATGCTGATTATAATCAATAGAATGTTGAAACACATTTAAAATATAAGCTTTAAAAAAAATCCATATCGAATTTGGAGCACGTAAAATCGTAGGGGGGGGGGGAGGGCCTGCCCATGCTTTAATCAGGCCCTCCTTCTGGAAAAAGTCCAACCCTGTATTATGATTCGATAAATGTACGTGTCAGTTTTAAGTGCAAAATCTAGCTATATGCAAATAAATATCTTATAAAAATCTACCTCTTTACTTTGTATTCATTTTTAATTTCAAATTACTTTTTAACTAAAAGTAATCAAAAAATCAATATTATATAATTATTTCAAATGAAATATATCTGTATATTTTTACCGCATTCTTACAATTACGTTAACGGTACATGATTACATGAATTTTAGAATCTAAATATAATCATTAAAATTTAACAAAGTGACTACAGATAACGCGAGATCCTTTTTCTAAATCTTTGTTGACATCAACAAATTTTTTTCTGATTCAACGTCTACATTAGTGACGTCAATTTCCGTTCAAACAATCAAATCGTGAAGCTGTGGTTTTGACTTTTGAATCATAAAAAGATTATATGTTGACTATTTTCAGTATGGCAAATGGGATATTTCTAAAATACTCGGAAACACTAAAATTATAGCAAAGGGAAATCTTTTAATTAGAATGACCGGATTTAATGAGTTTTATCAGTCAAAACATTTTTAAATAAATAAATGAACACAAGTAATTCGCTGTATTAAATATATGGGGGAATCATTGAATGGAAGGATGTTCGAACTATATTCTTTTTTAAAATTTATGATGTACACACTATGAGGCAGAAGAAAACTTCATTAGACAAGAAAAGCATAAATAATAAATAAAAGCAGCTATTAACAGGAATGTTTACTATAAATGCTTTTGAATTCCAGTACATAACACATAATAAATCTATCAGAAATGTAAAAATCGATGTAAACATTACAAATGCTGCCGCATTAAATGCTTATAAAAATATTGTATACGTAAATAAATAATTAAAAAGGGTACTTCAGAGTAATAATTACACCAAAAAATACTATTAAGGTAGTCTTGATGGTAATTAAGAAGTATGAGCCAATCAACAGGCGATGTCACTGCGATTTTTAAAGTAATGGCTACATAAGAAAAGGCTTAGGAAGGTGTAAAATTAATAAATTCAGTAACCGCTAATATACACCATGCAGAGACACCAAAATTTATTTTAAAGATAACATTGGATAGAAAATAACACAGAAATATGATTGCAGATGATTTGAAGAGTAGAAATTTAAATATTAGCAAAATAAAATTTTAACATGGAAATACCATAGGCAAAATGCTTTGAACATATTTTGGCATAACTCAGGAACTAATAAAGCTATAGACTCGTGTGAGGTCTTCATTTAAAGAGAAAACAATCACAGAGAGTTTTAAATACATAGTTAAGACCCCACTTACCTGGGAAAAGGTCTGATTATTCCAAAAGCACATTCGCCCAGAGGACGTCCGGATTGGAGGCTACGTTAGTATCCGTTAGTTAGGCAGACTTGGATATTTAAAAAATAAAATCCCCTTGCACATCCGGCTAGCTCTGTTAAGAGGATGGGAAATTTCCATCCTGAAAACATAGCCCGCCAGACAACAGTTCTCTTTACAAATTTGACGAGATGAAGAACACTGTATTAGTTTTATAGATAAATATTAATACGGAGTACCACTATGTCGATAGAAATTAAATCCCGGAACTTCATATTCCGCAAAAAACAATCAAGTCAAAATAAATTATTAGTTAAAATGTACGCGTACATAAAAACAAGCATTCAGTTTGAATTACAAACGAACATCGAGTTCGAAAGGAAGACGCATGCGCAACTGAGAGTGCCCCCTGGTGAATGCGGAGCGGAGTTACAAAGTGTCTTAAAATTAGACACTTGCAGATTTTTTAGACACTTTTATCAGTTTGTGTACACTATGATCATAGTAAGACACTTAGGTGTTTTAAATTAAGACATCTATTGTGACTGAATTTTCAGATTCAGACACTTAAGTGTCTGAAATTCTTTTTCAGTCACATATGTATCTTAATTTAAGACGCCTTTATTTGCAGTGTATTCTTATTAGACAAAAACAATTTTTACATATCGTTTTACATACATTTTTCTCATTCGTTAAGTTGTGCATAATTTTTATGGATAAATAAGTTTTAAAACAATTTATCGGTTATAAAGTAAAAATAAGAATACCAAAATTGACGACTAGAGGGTAGCTTCGATATTTAATATTTAATTATTACTTCAGTGAACAGAAGCAGATCTAAACTTTTTTCTTATCTTTTATAAGGCTGCTCATTGGGTACAAAAGCTCTTAAATTTGTAAATTTAGAATTTCTTAAAAAAATTAGTACAGATTACTGAAAATTTCCTTTATGATTCAGTTTACTTATGAAATTATTTATGTAAAAAATACTGTTTTAAATTTTGTAATGATATCGCAAAAATATATCTGCACTCTTAGAAAATTGAATCAGATTTGCAAATGTGATATTTTGTTACTTAGTAGTTTATATTTTTTTACAATCTATTAATGTAATGAATATTTATATTTTTAAGAATGTTTCTTCTAAAGTAAGAAATAAAAATTCCTTCAATTTTTTAAAAATCATTATATGTTGTTTTGCAAATGAATAAGAATTCGCCAAAGCATAAAAAATGTTAATATTATCTCAGTTTTAAAATAATTAAAACTTTTATGAGTTAATTTCAACTGAATTACAATTTCATTTTTTATAATTCTGTATTGTGCACGCAAAAAGAGGAAAGGAATGCGTCATTAATTACCATAAAAAGCGGAAAATAAATATTTTCTGAAGACAGAAAAAAAATTCTTGCATTTAAATTACGTAAAAGAAAATATTACGAACTTTCCAAATATGTTGCTGTACTGTGTAATTGTCGCTTCAAAATGCCAGTGTGTTGATATATTTGTGTAACTTTTTTCAATGTTCTAAAATAATATGATCTACCATATTTCCATATGCAGGTTTTATATCACTGTATATAAAGATTTTTTTTTGTATTTTAATTTTAAAACATTATTATTGATTATTAAATAGTAATTTTGTAATAATTATTATTGTTATCTTCATACAACTTATATTCAAAACCGAAGAACTTTTTTATAAATCGTTGTACTTACATATTTTTTTTGCATACGTTGAATATGCGTACACTTATCTATCAATAAGTTTGAAAATATTTTATGGATCATAAAATAAAAATAGGGATTTCAAAATTTGTGGTAAGGTGAGAGTTTATATCTTTATTATTTAATTTTTTTTCATTGTGTTTTCAGCAAATTGTAGGAGCTCTAAACTGGTTTTATTATCTTTGTAGGGAAGATCATTAGGAATAAATGCTCTTAAATTTGTAAATTTAGAAATCCTTGATAATAACAATATTCGATAATTAATATTGCCTTCATTATATCTTCATTTTATTTATGAATTGAATTGTGTAAAAAATCTTACCTATTAAACTTTATATTATCATAAAATCTATATCTGCATCTGTAAAAAGTGAAGCAGTTTAACAAAATGTGGTGCTGAAAATTCCTATGCATTAAATTTTATAAAGATATAAAGAAAATTATCTGCATCTTTAAAAAGTGAAGCAGTTTTACAAAATGCTATACGGAAAATTCTATGTTACTTTATTATGATATCATAAAAAAAAAATCCACGGAAAAAGAGAAGAAGATTCGAAATGTAATAAGGTTTGCTAATCCATTTGGATTTTGTTACAAGATATTAATTTAATGCATATTTATATTGTTAAGAATGCTGATTATAAAAATCCTATGTTAATTTATTATGCTATAAAAAAATCCGCATAAAAAGCGAAACATATTTAAAAATGCAATACAGTGTTGCTAAGCCGTTTGGATTTTGTTACAAGGTATTAATTTAATGCATATTTATATTCTAAAAAATGATGATTATAAAAAAATAGCTGTAATAACCCAAAAAGGTTTAATTATGATACGTTAATTCTGAAAGAAATAATCATTATCTAAAGCATAAAAATATTAATTATTTTTTAATCTTAAAAATAATTAAAATGTTTCTGAAATAAGCCATTTAGAGATATTTAGAAATAAAACAAGGAAACACATTAAAGAAATTTCTCTCATCAATTTCCTCCAAGAATAAATCAACAGCTGTAAAATTTTGCTTATTATTGTTTTTTAAGTCTATTCAGGTGATTTCAGGACTCCCTCTATAAGCTAATTTATATATATATATTTTTTTTTTTTACTTATTTTCTAAAATTTTATTGTAAAATGTTAATTAAATTTTTAATTTTATTGCTCGCAGATATTTTTTCTACATCGTTGTACACATATTTTAACATATACGTTGTTGATACATTCAATGTTAAAAATTTGCAGCATTCTATCCAGTCATTTGATCGTTTTTGTCGAAAACGGTTACACAACCGTAATTTAACACTATTCTGACCATATTATTGACCATTTTATGGTCAGAATACAGTTAAATTACTGTTACTGAAACCGTTTTTTCAAAAAACGGTCGAATGACTGGACAGAATGCTGCAAATTTTTAACAGTGTAATGTTTATAGATCATAAGCTTAAAACGTTTTATGAATCACAAGTTAGAAATTCAAAATTTGCTATCAATTCTGCTTCAATATTTATAATTTAATTTTCCACTTTAGATGTTCAGTAAACAGCAGGAGCTCTGAAATGTTTTCATTATTATTATTATTATTATTTTATAGAGCCTTAACTACGAAAATGCTCTTAAAATAGTAAATTTACACTTTCTTGTTCAAATGAATGTATATTAATCAAAGATGATTTATTTTCTTTAATTTATTTATGAAATTAAACTCGTAAGAAAACTAGATATTAAATTCCAATATGGACAGTGCTCTCAATATGAACACCATTAATATCTTTAAAAGTAACAATTTTGGTCGAGAGATGGCGCTATATATCCGTGAAGAAAAGCAGTTGAAAAGATAATTAAGTCTGGAAAGTCCAAAAAAGCGCGCTGTTTGCCATTTGGAAGGAAACTTGTTGTTTTGTGGTGTGCTGATCGTAATTACAGGTGAGTTTAAATTCTTATTAGATATGGTAAAATTACTTTAAATATTAAAATGTGGAGTTTTTTAGAAAGTTGATAAAACATATTTTCGATTGCTATTGCATATATTGCTTAAAAATGTTTTCTTTGTTTATTTATTACAAGATTGAGTCAAACTATGCCCGATTCCCAATATGGACACCTTATGTCCACATTGAAAATACAGCAAGTGAATCTCCAGATTCACAAATTTGTAAAATATCTGTTTAATGTCATCTGAACAATTCTCCAAACAGCCCTTGCAGAAAAATCAAAAGAAGTCTCCCCTCAGTAGGGTATCTTTTGGCGAAATCGCAGATACTAGCGGTATGACTTCCTCAACAAAGGAGAGCTGGTACTGCTTCTTATGCAGTATTGATTCTGTTGCAGACAATGCGGCTATGCATCACATGTGGCAGATATGTCCATAAGGTCTGTGTGGGACTTACCGCTCATGATGTAGAAGTTTTTATTTGTCCATCCTGTGAGGACTGAATAATAACAGATGTAAATTCTGCAGACAGATGCAATAAACCTAAGCAAAACCAACTATATTATTTCATAATATTTTGTAGTTACTGAGGTCCTTTGTATGGATCTTCGAAGAGCCACAACTAAAAATGACCCCTCCCCCTTCTAAAGTGCATGTTCTGAAGATATTTACTGTGCCCCCCCCCCTACCCCGCAGTACTTTAAGGTATATTTCTTTTATCCTCTTCGGTCTAAATTTCCTAGGAAGAGTGGCTCTTCCATACAGCCTGTGTAGTAGGTCAATAAGGAGCCACCTGCCCCTAATATGGACATGCATGTCCATAATAGGGACAGGTGGTTCCTTATATGGACACTTGTAAACATTTTTTGTTTTTATCATTAAAATTAAACCAGAATAATTACAAGGTCGCTAATTTTAATAATGATAGTCAACAGTCCAGGGATAGTGGTCATATATTTTTAGAGTCCTATGACGTGTACACGGTGGTGAAAAAAATCCATTTTCCTTAGGGTGTCCATATAAGGTACAGGTACCTTAATGGTATCACAAAAAGCATTCCTATCTATCTATCTATATTATAACCTCTTCAGTTCCGAAGCTAAAATAATGATACAAATGCTTATTCATTGTTTTTTTCCAAACAAAATGACATCGCAAATGATAAATATCTTTTCTGAAATTGATCCTTTAGGCGCTTAGTAATTTAGGTTCAAAATTATGGATCTAAAACTACAAACTCCTTAAAAACATCAATTTAATAACCATTAACCTAAATTAACGCAATCACAAATTTAAAAGCACTTGTAAATAATCTACAAATCCTCAACATTTTTTATTGAAAAAGATTTAAGTTAAATACTTATGACAATTTCTCACTTTCTTCGTCATACTATCTTTTGCGTTTTTAGGCATTTTGCAAACTCAGATGAATATAACGTTTATTCTATGTGAGAACCAGCTTAGATGCTGCCATTCATTTGTTTGCTTTGAACGCAAAAAACATTCAGCTATTAAGAAGTGATGTGAAAATGTAAAAAAATCGGACATTTTAGTTTATATAAGGAAAAAAACAGAGGTCCCCGTACGGGGACCCAGGGACCGAAGATGATAAAGGACAAACTTGTCCGTGCATAACCTTGAAGTCATTTTGACAGTGGCAACAGCAGACGATTAAATTTAACTCTTATTAACTTTCATTGCAATTTTTTAAACTTAAAAAAACCGCACATTTTCAACTTTCACACCGTCGAATAGAAAAAAAAATGAACTTTCAAATGCGATTTTTTAAAGTTTATTGCAATTTATTATAAAATTGTATCGTAAGAAACTCAATTTTTATTTTATTTTTATTAATTGTCAAACATATATATATATTTTCAAATCTATGTCTATCGCGTGCAGACGATTACGAAAGGTAAATCCGTTTACGATTAAATTAATGTAAATAGCTCATCATTTCATCCCAGATTATACTCCATAACAAAATAAACGATATATATCAATTAATAAATGAACCAATAAAATATAAATAAATCACCAATTTAATACACGTAATCAAGTTTTACGCTTATTCCGCTGAAATGAACAGAATCAAAAAGGCTGATTGTAAATAGCGATCTTTAGTGATTTCTTCGGCTGTTAACTCCTGACGTGAGGCCAATATGAAAATATCTCTTTTAATATGTTTCAAAACTTTATTTGATCGCATTATTGCTATTTTTCATACAAATATGATTTTTTTGTATTGTTAGTAAGCGTACTAAAAAATATATCAAATGTAAGAAGTCTATTAGAGTTATCAATTTAAAAAAGAAAAAAATAACTATAGAGCTGTGCAGGGCTTTCTCAACACAATCTTTGAGATGATTTTCCGATAGGTTTTTACAATAATTTTTTATTAATTGTAATTGTTCTTTTTTCAAACCACGTTTTTTAGCTATATATAAGTATACTATGTCAAAAGCCGCTTGCAGAACCTTTTGAAAAATACCTAATTCATCGATGTGCCTCTAGTATGTGAAGAAGAAAAAAGATGTTAACATCAGATATAGTATATGAGGCATTCTTACATAATTTTAACCTTAAAAAATAAAAATCTGGTGAAATTAAACTTAATAAAATAAAATTTTAAACATATAGAAGAATGCCTGAATGATTCAAAATAAAGTACAAATAGTCAGTAGCGATAATTTTTCATAATATTTTATTTAACTGAAGAACAAAGTTAAACTTGCGACTTTAATTTTTCCTACTCTTGATATTTTATCTCTATAACTTTTTATTTTCTTCTAAATTTTTACTTATGATGAATTCGCATAGTATCCATAGAACATTTAAATAAGAAACAATAACAATGTAGTATTTTAAGCATAAAATTTTGTTATAACATCGTCTTAAAGACTGAAATTTAGCAGTTTATATTAGTTTATGTTGAATTATTTTATTTTATTCTTATTTAGTTGTAACAGACATGTTCAAGACATGCTAATATATATATATACCTATAAGGGTTAAAAAAATAAATAAAGTTTGTTATTTAAATCTTTTACTAAGAATTTCATGGTTTCAAACAGAAATATAAGAGTAGGGACGGTAAGAATATCACAAGGATTGTAAAGCCTGTAGCAAGTAGTTACAATTAAATTTTTAGAACATTGTTTATCCAACTGTTGGTCGCGAACAGATAACGAATGGCTACGGTTAATCCGAAAAAATAAAATGTTTATGCACAAAAAATATGTGTTATTAAATATTAATAATCAAATATTACGTCATTGGTATTGATGCCAATGTAGTCTGATAAGTAAACGTAAACATGTATTAATACACGGCGGCATTTATTAATCGATTGCAAGCTACATGTGGATTTGCATTTACATTTGAAACACACAGAAGTAAATTATTGTCAACTAATATTTTCATGCTATTATAAAAGAAAATGCTTTTTACAAAGGTAAGAAATAAAAAATATAGAGAATCATTATTTTGAAAGTATCATTATTAAGATTTCATTAAAATAGTGTAATAAAACAGACTACCTACTTCTTTTATGAATACTTAGAGTGTCTCAACACTTAAAAGTTTTTAAAACGATGATTTATAGCAAAATACATGTGATCCATTCTCCGATAATTTTAACTTGCATGAATGTAAAACATTTAAAACTTCCAGTTTTAAACTTTCATGTTTTTGTAGCTATAATTAGGAACTCTTCTTATTATGCATAAATATTTAATACTGTACTATCTCAGTGAGATCTTTGCCATCCATTTAACCTTTTGGACTCCGGCGTCTCTTACACAAATTTTATTCGGTCGGCACCAGATTTTAAAAAGAAGTTTCCTTCAAGAACACAACTTCAAAAATGCTGTGATTAAATAAGGAAAATTTTATTTTTCTTTATTACTGGTACCAAAAACAAATTTTGCGAAGGAAGATGATGTCGCCGCAGCGGCGACAATGGAATGCGAAATTGTTAATACAGGGTTCGTACGGGTCCTTGAATTTCCAGACTAAGAAATTCTTTGATACCAGTATTTTCTTATTAGAAATACATCCTCAAATAAGGCGAAATTTGGCACGTTTAAACTAAATTTATTTTTTAACATAAAAATACTGGTATTTGCCCTTGAAAATAACGGTACCCCTACGAACCCTGTAATAGTGAAATAAAACGGGGATGGTAAGGAAGGGACGGTAATGAAAAAAGTGACAGTAAGAATGTTACGGTAAGGAAGATTATCTCCTATATTTAGGCAATTTATTTTAAGAATAAGTGCTAGCCACAATGTTCATTGATTTTTAGCAACAGTTATTTACATTGGATTAAATAATATTTTTTGTAATTTACCTCGAAAAGTGCTGGTATAAATGTTGGGGACAGTAAGACTGCCAATAAAGTCACAATGCTTGAAATTGATATTTAAATCCTTATTTAAATTCTGCAGTAAATTTCCTGTCAAAGAATTACGGCAATTTTTTTCTCTAGCATACTTGCATGAGGAAAAAGTCGAAAAAAATTCTGTGGTTGCATCTGGAGTGATTTTCTGTATAACTTTAGCAAGAGTGACAGTAAGAAATCCAAAATCCAGGGACAGAGTTAAAAAAATAATAACAACCATAAGAATATGGGCAGTTTAATTTTTTGCAACACAATTATATAAAACGATAGCCCCAGTTTAAAAAAAATACGTCGAGTTTTTTTTTTATTGAAACAATTTTATACAGACAGCTTCAAACTTAAAAATCAACATCAATCACACGGGACGCTAAAGAATTTCATGGTACATTTTGACCCCCAACATCGTCCAAATCTGATTTATCTCGTTAATATTTTTATACAATCATGCAATGGCATGTTTTCAATAGGGGAGAGTAGCCGAATTTGGACCACTTCACTTATTTTCAGGTGTAACTGACTTAATTTTGGAATATCTGCAAAATATCATTACACGAGGTCAATCTATTTATCTACTAACTAAATAAATATTTAGATCAATTTCTTTTTGAAAATATTAAATTTTATTTTAATTTGAAAAATTTGTCAAAAGTGGTCCAAATTCAGCAACTGGTCGCCTAAGCTGGACCCCCAGTCTCCTAAATTGGACCAAATAATATCAGATTGTTTTAATGACTAGGGAATATAACTAATTTTATTAAAAGCAAAGTTTGCGATTAATGAAACAATTAAACAAAATAACAACAATGAAATATAATGAAATCAATTATCTGAAAATAAGAGTAATTGTTTTAAATCAAAATGTATTCAAAATATAAATCAAAGTTATCAGTAATCAAGAATAGAAATTATGGAACTAATTGTCAGTCACTAGAATATCATGTAAAGAGTGATGCGAAGCTTATACATGAATTTTGTTTATTGTTTTTGTTTTCCAGCGCACACAACATGGAACCGTATATGGCAACCTGAACGCTGAATCATTTCTGCTATTTTATTTTTCTTACAAATTAGGCAAAACCAATCATCACTGTCTTCATTTTTCTTTTTAGATTCTGAATTATCAGACTTTTTTTTTTTTTTTTTTTTTTTTTTTTTTGCAACAGAAATTTTCTTTACATTATGTTTGTGGTTCTTCTCTTCCATCATTTTCTTGCTAATTGCATTACGCCTATTTTTAAAACTCGATGTTCCAATTGCTTTTGCGCTGTGAAAGCTTCCTTTTTGTCATTTTTTTTTTTCATTTCAAGGTTTAGTTTATATGGCGGTGATGTTAACACAACTATTTTTTGGCTCCCTCTGTACTTTGATTTAACTGAATTTAGCAAGGGAAATAACATTTCTAATGATTTTTTTGCTTTTGGGAAGGATTTGTAGCTGCAGCGTTGTTGCAGGTCAATTTCTTCACAACTTACCGTCTGCTTTTTGTTTCCTATATCTTTAACAGCTTTTCTGACACGAGTGTTTTTCTTCCAGACAGTTTGTCTATGTATTTTTCAACATTTTCATCAAGGTTTGAGATTTTATGCGTTTCAATGGCAAAAAAGTATAATTCCACCCTCCGGAACTGTAAAAAATGTTCCATCACAAATATCCTGCAGGAGGAAAATGTTTGAATTCAACTCTGTAAATCAAATATGCCGTAGGAATAAAGAATTCGAAGAAAATAAATACAGTTACATACAAGATAAAAGACATTGCAAACAAAAGTTATTGCATACACATGTGAAAATATTTTTATGTTTATATAGGCCTAAACTGTATAAAAAAAAAACTAATCCAGATATACAAAGAATAACTTGCATGGAGATAGTAATCCATTATAAAATATAAAAAATAGTGTACACAGCGTACCGTCCTCGAAATTCATTACTTACTTTTAAATTTACGATCGCATATCAGGTCCAATTTAAGCAACTTAAATTGGTCCAATTACGGCAACTGCGCCATTTTTTAGAACAGTTAATTTCAAGACTAAGAACAAAAACGAAATCAAACAAATCCGCGTGAAAAATATGCGCAATAAACAGATGAATTCATATATGTATATGAAAACATATTAACTTACCTTAGTTTTAAAATATTCACTTGCGTTTAGTAGGAAAAAATTAGACCAAAACAGCTAACTTTAGGTTTTTTAAATTGTCTGAAAACAGTACTTGGTAGCCGGCTGCTTCTTCCAATCATGAGTGACGTCATTCTGATGAGTAGGATTTCAGCGGTAGATGGAGTCTCTTCCTGTAATTAACGTCAGAATGGCAACGGTCCAATTAAAGCGGCGGTCCAAATATGGCTACTCTCCCCTATAAGAAATAAAAAAAAACCCAAAATATGTACCAAAATAAAAATTATTATTCAGGGACTTAAAAGTCAAAGTTATGTGAGAATGCGTCATATATGAAGATTTTAACATATATTCTGTTTTAACATATATTCGGAAGCATGAATGCATCCCCTTGTATGAATGAAAAGGGAAGGGGATTTTCAAAATGAGCTATTTTCTTGCTAAGTCGTTTACATTTTGTCAGACGATATTAATTTAATGCATATTTGTATTTTGAAGAACGCTACTTAAAAAAAATATATATATAGCACAAAAAATTAATTACGATACGTTATTTTCCAAATGAACAAGAATTAACTAAAGCATAAAAATGTTAAATATCAAATTAAAAAGATAATTAAAATTTTTCTGAACTTAATTTCAACGGGGTTATATTTAGATTTAAAAAAAAAGGAATGCATCAATAATTATTTAAAAGACGGAAATAAATATTTGTCCACCAGAGATAAAATTGTTTTTACTTCGTTAAAGGTAATATTCATTAATTTCATTTTTTAAACGTTTTTTAATTGTATCTGTGAAGCCTAAAATTGCCCAGGGGTTAAAACATTTGTTTGTTATTTTTCAGTAATTTAAAATAATATGATCTATGAACTTTCACTATGCATTTAACAGACTTTGTATAACTGTGTATAAAGATTTGTCGTAGATTTTTATAGCATTTAAAATGTAAAACAGTACTATTGTTTATTAAGCAGTACTATTATATTAATTATACTTGTTACTTTATACATCTTATTTTCAGGGTTCGCAATGAAATTTTCATACATCTTTAAACATTTCTTTTTTTCTACATGCGTTGTTTATGCATACATTTTATTTATCAGCAGGTTGAAAAACGTTTTATGAATCATAAAAGAAAGATTAAAATTTCAAACTTTATGATGAGACAATCGTTTTATCTTTACTATTTTATTTAACTAACTTTTTAGGATATTTTATAGAGTAGCTCATTAGGAACTAATGGTCTTAAAGTAAGTTTAGAAATTCTTGATAAAATGTAAACAGACTAATCAAAACTAACTTCTTGCTTCAATTGATTTATGAAATTAATAATGTAAAAAAATCCCTATGTATTAACTTTTATAATGATAGCTTAAAAAGTATTTTCATATCTTGACAAAATGAAGCAGATTTACAAAATATGATACTTACAAAGTATATCCCAGACAGCACAAAAAGCTTGCATCAAGCTATCTGCAAGCTAACTATGTCAAGTCAACAAGCTTGCATTAAGTTTGACCAATCAAGCCTGCAAGCTTAATGCAAGTTTGAATCAAGCATAAAAGTTTACACCTTCCCAGCTTGTTTTTAACTTGACATGGCAAACTTGATTCATGCTTGTTTGCCTAGCTTGCCTTAAACTTGACCCATCAAACTTGATTCATGCTTGTTTGCCTAGCTTGCCTTAAACTTGACCCATCAAACATGATTCATGCTTGTTTGCCTAGCTTGCCTTAAACTTGACCCATCAAACTTGATTAATGCTTGTTTGCCTAGCTTGTCTTAAACTTGATCCATCAAACATGATTCATGCTTATCTGTCTAGCTTGCCTTAAACTTAACCCATCAAACATACATAAAGCTTGCGATATCCAGCTTAAAGCAAGTTTGTCAAGTGTGACCTTGAATGCTTGATTCAGACTTGCATCAAGCTTGTACTATCGAGTTTAATGCAAGTTTGTTGACTTGACAAATCAAGTTTGCAAATATAATACAGATTTGAACTTTTTTTTTCAAATGTTCCAGTTTAGCTAACAAATAATTAATAAGTATTATTAGATAAGAAAAAAAAAATAATTTTTAAATGCTAATAATAAAATTATCATTTTGAAAAAAAAAAGTTTTTATCCAAATTTTAAAGTTTATAAAATAATATTTTTGAGAGCATTTATTAGATAAACAGGAACATCTGAAGGAAAAAAGATTCAAAAGCTCGTATTATGATATCTGCAAACTCAATTTGTCTAGTCAACAAACTTATATTAAACTTCATGAGAATGAAAATGTAGTAAAAATATTTTTTTTAAGTATCTTTCATTAAAAAATATTGAATTTTATATTTTTTAATTAAAAAATATCTTTAGCAGAGATTAAAATATCTTTTAATCAAATACACCTTTTATTGTACCTAAATAATACCATGATGATTATCTCAAAATTGTGTGATGAGCATTGCATATAATGTGTGCAAATATACGATATATTAAACAGGGACCAGAATTGGGTGGAATTTAACCCTTTATGTATTGAATTATAAAAATATCTTTTACAGCATTTTTCGTGAATTTTTAAAAATTAATTAGAAGATTTACATTATCATCTATTAAATTTTAGAAGGATTGAAGGATTTAGAATGATTCATTAAATTTGATTTTGTAGGGATTTTGTGTAATATTTATAATCGCACTCAAATTTTTTATTTTAAATATTTTTCTTAGTATTTTTTAGAATTAGGAAATGTACAAATATAATGTTCTTACAATAGAAATATTTCTGAATTGAAAAATTCCCCCCCCCCCACCTCCAACGTCAAGAAAGCTGAAAGGATGCAAAGGCCAAAGAAATCATCTTTTAAAAAATATTTTTGTTTTGTGTAACCCATAATGATTTTGGAACATGATAAAGTAATGCATCTATAACTCATTCTAAACTGTATTACTACTAATCGATGTATTAAATTAATTTTATAACAAGTTATTTTACTGGTACTTATAAGTACCGTCAGTAGATAAAGGGTTAAAACAGTGATGCAGCCCTACCATAAATCTGACATTATAAGTACCTTTACTCATATTTGTAAACATTTGTTTATGATACTCATTACGCAATTTGAATTAAACAAGCACACAAGTAAGATATTTATATCAAAAGAGGTATGTAACTCTAAATATAAAGTCTGACTTAATTTTTTTTTTCGAATATTTTGTACTAAAATTTCTTGTTTGCACTTGAAATCATGTTATAGTAAATATGAGGATAATGAGATCACATATAGATATGTGTATTCAACACTCTTTGGTTTTCAATTGAAATTTCAGCTACTATTTTAAAAATAAAAATTAATTCTTCCAATTTACTCAGAATATAAAAATACTTATTTAAAATTATCCGATTGTAAACTTCATAAATAATTTTCAAAGCCAATTTTACAACATATTTACATATTATTTGCATGTCAATAATGCGTTTTTATCTTTCTGTTGTCTTGACATTTTATTCATAATTTTGATCTGAATATTTTGCAATCCAAATAACTAGAATTTGGAATTGGGAGCTAGCTATATATTGTTCTAGAAAGAAAAAGTTTGAAAAGTTACTCTTGTCCAGAATATTTAGAATTAACAAATTACTAGTTTTTGAAAAGACAAAACTTCAATGAAATATCTCGACAGCAAATTGACTCCAAGTTTTAATCAACAATGATACTCATTACTAATTTCACTCACACATGTGAGACAATAATTTATATTTTCATGTTCCTGTAATTAATACTGGTGTTTAATTTTATTGTTCTACTTTTTTCCTCTTAGAAAAATCCAGTTTTCTTAATGATGGTTCACCTCCCCACCCTTTCCCCATAAAATAAAACAAGAACCAACATTGTTTAAATACTTTATATCTGTGGACTTTTAAAACAAAATACAGGATTTACAATCTTTTATTTAAAGTAAAGGAAGCCTTCTTAAGTTTTTTTTTTTTTTTTTTTTACTTTCAAGACAAAACATTCAGAAGCATTACCTGTTGTTATCAGAATACTTGTTATTTAAAAGTAATTGATAATGATTTCTAAATCAAGATAGGAATTAATGCTATGTCAATTATTTCAGGCAAACAAGAAGAAAATTTTAATATATTGCATACTGATATTAAAATATAATTTAAATATAGCAGTAAAAAAAAAAAAAAAAAAAAAAAAAAAGTTAATACTTAAAGGGCATATAAAAAATCCTTAAAGACTCACCTGAAAATAATAAGAATGACACAAATAAGTGAAATAGCATTAGTTTTTTTTTCTTCGTTTTTACTTTAACCCCTTAAATATCGTGCCCCATACATTCTCAGGCAAACTGCACGTGCAACTAAAACTACAACAATTAAGGGGGTTAAAGGATTTTTACATGCCCTGTTTTAAGAATCACTTGAAAATTATAAGAGTGACACTAATAATAAGTGAAAGGACACAAATAACATGTAAATAGTTTATTTTTAAAACATTTTTCATATTACATAAAAAATATTACAGAACAGCCTTTCTCTTGTAAATCAATACCATAGTTTTCTTTGTTGCAGTCCCTGCAAAAAAGAAAATTAAAAAATTATACAAAGTTTTAAAATCTAATATGCAAGTTATTCTGCTGTGTGGCGGACTTGTATAACATTTACTAATTATTTAGGGGTCAATCCCAGAATTTTTTTTATGTATATGTAAAGAACGAGATTCATGGGGTAAAATTTTGTTCCTTGTCAAGTATAAAAAATATTTTTTGCTTTCTCAAATGAAAATAACATTTTGAAAATGAGTTTCAAACATTCAGATTTATTTGAAAGATTAATAGTGTGTAGAGATTTTTTTTCTCAAGAGCCAGAAATGCCAGTGTGCAATAGAAAGTAGATTCAAAATTAATTTTCTCATTTAAAAATTTCCACTAACATAAAAATACGTATTAATAGATTGGATAAGAAGGTAGGCTCGTGATTGATTTGCCCTTGAAGATCTGTTTAAATAAGTAACTTGATATTGATACACAAATAACTATCGGCAGAAATTGGAAAAGTTACAATTCTTATTCTATTCATTTAAAATATCATCATGCAAGCTATGGTGGAAAACACAAGAAATATTTTCCAATAATTCTAGAAAAGGACTTCAAGCAGAAAGGAAGAATAGACAATGAATACCATCCCATGGCTTCCTTATGTTACAAACACTGGCCATGCAAAGGCTTCAGAATCCAATAGGATATCTTCTTAAGTTATTTGGACTGCATTATTGCTTTTCAAATACCAAGTTCCTCTTTTTTTCCTGTAAAAGAAAATAAGTCCTGAACTCCGGCTGAGACAGCCTCATCCCCTAACACTTTTTTTTAAAACATGCTTGAAAATAGCCAAAGTTCTTACCCACTTATGCACCAACGGTACTTTTAAATTGGTAATGAAAGAAAATTTACTATATAAATTTATTTAATCCATCTATAAATAAAAGTAAATTTCACTTTTCAGACAAAAACTATGCTCAACTATACTTAGCACAGCAATGCAGTTGAATCTAAATATATTTTAAAGTGGTTTCTCAACCATTTACATAGATGTAGATTTTGTCTACCTAAAAAATGTTACATGTAAAAATTGAAACTACAAAGTCTTTTCTATTTACAAATAGGATCATAATACATGTATTTACACTGTTTTTATAAGAAATGAAAGATTTCCATGACAGTATTTTTTGTTAATTAATCTAATTATTCTTGTAAATATTTTACAAAATGAGCTACATTAAAAACACACATACTAAAACTACACAGAAAAAAGCTACATTACTGATTGATTAAATCTGTTTTAATGAAAAACTTATCTAAATTTAATATTACTTCTATACAACTGGTCTATTATGCTTTCAAATAATATGGAAAATAATTATTGAGGTGAAGGAAATTTCTTGATTTACAACTTAGTACATAAAGAGTTGAGAGGAAATTTTTTGTTTTGTCTTCCTTATTCCTCTTCCCTTTTGAAGAAATACCCCTTTTTGCTGCTGGCGGTGGGCATGCAGAAATTTTACAGATAAAATTTATATTATTGTTTCTACAAAGCAACAAATGGGACAGAATTTTTCTTTTAAATAAAGTATTTAAGATTTTTAACTTTGTGTGCTTGCAGGGTAGATGTGGGGTTGGGGGATTTCTATCTGTATGCAAATCAGATTATTGATTAGTATTTATTTACTACTAATACAGAAAGTGAAGAATAATTTTAAAGATTTTTAACTTTGCATGATGAGCAAGAGGGCGGGGGAGGAGACGACGAAATTGCGAAGGGATTTATTTTCTGTTACAACAAAGAAACAAATATGACAAAGTTTTTAAAATTTTAAAGAAGCAGTATTTATATATATTTTTTAAAGAAAGATTTATATAGTTTTCTTTTAAATAAAGTATTTTTTTTGTGCACTTGCAGTGTGTGTGTGTGTGGGGGGGGGGGGGGCTACACATATACTATTATTTTAAACTCAAATATCATGACTGGTAAAGTTATCATCTGAATTCAATTTTTCCAACAGAGCACTGACAATGTAAATCAAAGGTTCTGGGTTCAAGTCCCAGCTTGGGCATTTTTTCACTCAGTTGGAAAAATTAAATTCGTAAGACTTAAATATGTTTAGTTCAAAATATTACAGATTTCACATATTAAATAAATCTCATAACTCTAAGTTAAATTGTATATAAGTTTAAGCTATACTGTTAAATTGTTTAAGTTCTAACATAAATGCAAGTAAAGATCTTCTATAAAAATATTTTTACTGCTGGATATTTAAACATCATGCATTCAGACAAGGATTATAAATTTAATGAAATGCAAAATGTATATTATATTTCAGGTTTTAAATCAGAGTGAATTTTAATGTACAAATTTTTCTCAAAATCTACTTGAACAAGGGCTATTTCAGGTAGTATGTAATAAAAGGATAAAAGTATCACTGGATCATAGAAGTGAAGAATATTTTTAACATTTAATGAAAATAAATTACCTTCTTGACTTACAAAAAATTAATTTACTATGTCTAAGTATAAAAATAAAATATATCAAATATTAATTTTTTTTTTTATATTGAGCTAAAGACAATAAATTGAAAAGGTACATTTAACTAAGGTAATTAATTTTTGTTTTAGCTGAAATGTATATATGAATTGCATGTAGTATATACAGATAAAATTATGAATTTTTTTTACTAGCCAAGTGCAAGTGATAAATCACCAAATATTGTTCCCATTGTCATAATTTGTATTACATGTATTTTATTCAAAATATAAACTTTCAGTCATTTTATTTAAAATACATAATTTTCACTCATTTAATTTACAATAGAAAAAAGAGCTTTTTATTTTTGTAATAAAAAGTAATACCTTAAACTAAAACGTTTTATTACAACATCAAAGTATTGTTTCTAATTTATACACATGAAAAATAAAAGCTACTATTAGCGAGAAAAAATACCATTGGTGCACCCGGCTAAGATAAAAGTACCAAATTATGTTGTTAGTAATTTAGATTTAGTAGAAATCATTTTAGTATAGGTGCTTTAGAAAAACTGCAGTGCACACTTTCATAACAGGAGGTGACTAAATTATGCAAATTTTAGTTTTGTACAATTTGTGTTTTCTCACTATTGCTTTCTGACTAATTTAATTAAGCTCGTTTATAATATACAATAAATTAAACTTGTTTTAAATATCCTAATTTTTTAATATTAAATTTGTTAAATATAGATTTTAACAATAAAGATCAAAAATTAAAAAAACATTCAGAAAATATAAGATTTAGACATTTCAAAATTATAAACGAATTATGGCATTTGGCTCCTTTTTACAATAGTCAAAAAATATGAAAGTTAAAAGTGAATTCAAATTGCAATTTGAAATTTCAAACCCCTCAATTCTAAGAGACAATTTAGGTCCTAAATATGCTCAAGCTATTTTAAATAACTAACTGTTAATTAAAGTATGGATATAAACAAACTAAAACTTTTAGTTTTTCATTCTTACACCTGTCCACGATTTATCTGTAGATAATTCAATTTAAAAAGTTACTTAAAAGCTTTTATTCTGCTAATTAAAACTGTTTCATTCCAAAATAGTGTTTTTACTTATAGTAAACTTAAATAAATAAATAAATCTTTTGTAAATTATTTTTAAGTATATCAAATATGTTCATATAGTGGTGTGAATTTCAGAATTTGAACAAAATTATTTAAAAATTATGGACAGGCACACATTACAGATGAGTTTACGCTCTTAAAAAGAAAAAAAAACCAAGCTGGACAGTTTAAAATCCGGGCCAAAAATATTTTGTGTTACCAGAGCCTGAGACTAAAAGTAGACACAAGAAAATATTTAACAGCATATTACAATTAATTCCAGATTAATTTTCTTATATAAAAATCTCTCCTTACACATGTAAAAAGAATATAAAATAATAATAGAAAGAAGTATTAATCTTAATACCCCCTCATAAGAACGTTTTGTGATTTTCACATTTGTTATGTTATATCCAACCACTGACAGAAATCTGCGAAAGTTGCCATCTTATTCTTTTTAAAATATTATTGTACAACTATGAAAAAAGTAATGAATTCATTTTCCAGTCATTCCAGAAAATGACTTCATACAAAAACAAGAATACAGAAGGAATATCCCATGCACAGCTCCCTTTTTTTTTTTTTTTTTTTTTTTTTTTTTATGCTACTAACATTTATCATCCAAAAGTTTCAGAATCAGATAAACATATTTCTTCTTATTACTCATCAAAACAATAGAATTCCCTTTTTCCTAACGGATTGCAAAACAGCTTTAGAAACTTAGACTGTATTCTTGTTGGTCAAATAGCAAGATTTTCACAAAAAAAAAAAAAAATAATTGTGAAGAAATAAAATTTTCACTTTGAACCAAGCCCGAAGAGCGGTATAAAAATAGAGTTCATCTGTATCAAGCTGAGCCATCTCATCTTTAATACACATTTCCTTATTTACAATCACAAGATTACAAAAACAATATAAATGAGAAATGATAAAAGAAAAAAGTTACAACTTACGAGTAAATTACGAAATGATTCTTTTAATTTTTCTTCTCTTTAGTTGGCACTTATGTTAGAGAATGTTGTTCAAACTGCAAGTCTTTTTTTTAATTCCATTTTCCTAGTAATGTGGGATGAAAAAATATTATTTTATTTGGTATTCTTAAAAAAATTTAGCTAATTTGCATAATAAACAATAAACATGTAATTATATATATTATTTATATACAACCAGTAGCAGAATCAGTCTAGCACGGCAGCGGATGCTACAAATTATTTTAATCCATTCCGGAACGGGCAATTTTTGTTGTAAAATGATGAAATGATTGACTGGCTCCGGAATTTTAAAACGACTTTTTTAAGAATTAAAAACGCGTTACTTTAGCTATTTATTATAAAAGCAAAATTTTACTAAAATATTCTTGGTGCCGTTCGTAAGTTTGGAATTAAAATTAGATATCCCGACCCGGGCACGCTGTGCCGGAAAGGGTTAAATGAGGATCAGGATTGGCAAAAAACTCAGGTTGTTTGGTTTAAACCAGGTCTTTTTTTGGTTTAAACTGTTTTTTTTATTTTTAGAAACATTTAATGTTACATATGGATGCAAATTTGTTGAGAAAAATAAACACTGTCGGATATTATATGTATGTATATATATATATATAAGTAAGTATCCCTTTATATGAAAATATTCAAACTGCATAATTTCAACTGGTTATGTAGAAAATTGAAATAATTTCTAATTTAAACATTATTAATAACAGCTATGTCTGCCCCACCAGCGGCCGAGAGGTTCTGCTCTTAAAGCTGGTAGATGGGAGGTGCTGGGTTCAAGACCAATTATGCCCGTTGGCCTAATCGTTCGGAGTTTTCCGTGGTATTATTCGAATCTTGGATTTCCTTGCGTAAATTCGGTTAGGTTCCTTTAGAAAGACCCCCCCCCCCAGAGGGCACCCCCCCCCCTTCGGTCCATATCTCAAGTGCAGATAATTGGCCATCATAAAAACAACAACAACAGTCCTTATATTTAAAGGATAAACTGCTCTACACAGTGAGGCATAGATACCTTGAAAATCTTTATTAAAAATTTTTTGAGTAATAATAAATAAATAAATATTTGATGCAGTTTCATGCACGTTTATTCAAAACATTTTCTTTGAAATACCTGTTATCTGAGATTTCTGATTTTTCTGTCAGAACCTGTTATGACCTTTATTCAAAAGGAACCCTGGCACAAGGAATTCCTGGAATTATTTGTCATTTAGCAGTTACGTTTTTACACCTTATTTGTATTATCACTTTCTTCTCCTGAGAAACTGCAATATTCCCCTCCCTCCCTAAAAAATGGACAGTTTAAAAAATTCGAAAAAATCTATTTACCAGCTTTTTAGACTACTGTAGATATTAGTCTTAAAATGCACAGCAGCTTTATGACAAGTTTTCTTGTTCTAAAAGATTTAAACAGCCAAAGACTTTTTTTAATAAATGATGTTATTCCACTCCATGATAGTACCTGTAAATAGTTAATTTTTTTATACAAATATCAGTATCTGTGGTCTGTGGTTAATAAAGAATGTTTGATATTCGAATACTTGTGGTTATTTCGTTTTCTGAGTGATAATTCCATGTCACCATTTTTGGCCATTAGATTCAACATCAGAAAAGATTGATTAGTATTATTAAAATACTATAACTAGCACTCAACATTTGCATGTTGTCTTATTGAAGTTCATATGTTGACATTTAAAAAAACTTGTTAAACGATAATCTCCCCAATCGAGAAAAACTTCTTTTACAACCTAACCAAAATCTTAAAGATCATTCTGTTATGTTATTAACATTTATAAATAAACACATTTTTTAAAGGAAAATATTTCATGCGAAATATAGAATATTTTTTATCTATGCTAATTTCAGATGTTTTAAAGCAGCACTTTAGGGCATCAGAAATGCTCATTAACACATACTAATTTTCATTTGCATGCATGTAAACATGACCTAAACTCACTATGTCTCATGTCGACTGCTAAGATAAAGGTGTTAAAAATAGAAATTATTTATATCAATAATTTAAAAAAAATTAAATTAAAAAAAAGAAAATATATTAGATTTGTTCTAAAAAATAGTTTTTTTTTCTTTTCTTTAGCAAGAAATCAGATGGTTTAAAATTTGGTTTAAACTATGCTTAAAACTGTGCCAACCCGGTTTTAACCCTTTCACCGTCCGAGGGTTTTCCGGTATTTTTATAATAATGTTTGTAAATTCCAGGATAAATATATTTATTATTCGCAGTTTGATGGTATAATACGTTTAATATCTTATTCTTTCTATATATGGTTCAAAATAAAATTCTGCTTAAAATGTTTTTGTCTACAGCCATTTTAACACGATTTCTAGAAACGGAAAAATCCGGGCTGGACGGTTAAAGGGTATCTTGCAAACTTAATCCACCAGCTTAAAAATAAATTATGGTATAAAAATAAATATAGCTCAAATTTACATTCAGGCTGTAGATTTATTGTATTTTTTGTATCCTTTTATTATATTTACTTTATAAATGAGAATTGCTTATTTCATGAATTACTATTATTTCTAATGACAGTACACTTAGTCTAACATTGTTGACTCTCAGGAAAATTTTAATTTGCTGCAGATTGACACAAAAAATTCTTCTTTTGGGCATATATATATGCCCAAAAGCGAACTTCTGTTAGTGTGGACTTCCAGGGGGGATTATTTTTCACCTGATTTAGTAATCGATGTAAATATTTAAGGTGCCATTTTTAAAACCCCATCTGGTTGGCGTGATTTTTTGAAAATGATAAATGTGCTGAAACTGACTCGTTTTATTTAACATAAAGATTTAAAAATCAAAACATTATTTCTAATTTGAACACACAAAAAATAAAAGCTGTTGTTGGTGATCGAGAAAAAATGGTATTGAAATTGATGAGATTTGCATCCGGCTAACAGAAAAGTACCATTATTCCTAAAGCTGTTTTTAAATTGTGAAAAACACAGTTTCCTATTAGGGGTGTATTCGAAAAAATTATTTTTCCACCCTCAACAGCTCGAAATTTTCTGAGACATTTTCAGACTCATTTTTAAAAGTAAAAACATGAAACTTGGTGAGGTGATTTTTGAGTAGATGTATAAGAGGCCGCGTGATTTCATTTTTCTCACAATTAATTAGAATTCAATTTTCAAGCAATTATTTTCTCAGTATGTAAATTTTTTTCATCCCGAAATCTCTCGCTTCGGAAAATTCGGTTTAAAACACCAACTTTGACAGCATTTTTTATAATATTTTCTGCATTATAAAAAATCGACAAGCACGGTACATTATGTAGTTTTTAAATAAGAGAATTTGGCAGTTTGATGCATTTAAGAACAAAAATGAATTTAAAAATCAATCAAAAATTAAGCAGTTTGGATTGGGATACACCCTTAAATTACTTTAATTTTTATGAGAAAAAAACATTTGCTCTAAATTTCACTAAGTGAGCACCCCCACCACAGATTTAAAATGCTTGTTTATAATTACTTTCTGGTTCAAAAACAAATGTCAAAAGTCAGTCTAAATAAAACCTGTAATGCTATTTAAGAATTTAGCTGACTATTTTGTACTTGACTAAAAGCAATGTATTTTATATATTATTCCAATAATGATAATGTATGCAATGTTATTTTATTAAGTTCTATTTATCAATTAAATTTCTTCAAAATTAGTTAAATTATATAAATACCAGAAAAATAAAATTAATGTGAAAGTTAATTATTATCATTTACTAATTTTTTAATTTAATATTTATATTTTCACATTTAGACATGAATCTGTTTATAGAAATAATGTTGATGCTTGCTACAAACAATAACGAACGATTCTTAATATACTGCTTTACTAAATTAAGCCCAATTTTCAAAAAGTGTTGTTATATTATATTATAAACTGAGAAAAAGGTGACAGCTACTTACAGTAGTTTTGATACTTGTAGTGTTCGACACATTGTTTCTCATGTACTGGGAAGGGCGAGTCAACAAGGTACTCCCTCTGAAAAAAAAAAAAAGAAAAGAAAAAGAAAGAAAAGGAAAAATTTCCTATTGCAATATATAAGCAGTATATTACTAGTCTGGGTTGGCAAAAAACCAGGTTTAAAAAAGAAAAAAGCGGTTTATTTGGTTTAAATCAGGTTTTTTTGCTTTAAACCGGTTTTTTTAAACATCTTTTCTTATTATATATACCGAATATTCAAAATTTTATAGTAAATAAAACAAATATATCAAAACACGCAAAATTTCAGTAATGGACACCCCCCCCCCCCTCAAAAAAAAAGTTAATATAATTGTTTTTATTGTGTTATGTTGTGTATTTAGAACAGGAAGTTAATGAAACAAAATAGTTATTTTCAAATAAATTTAACAATTAGGATAACAATAATTAATAAAATATTTGTTAGAACTATCACTTTAAATTAATTATTGTGGTATCACAAGATCAATATTTTATTTATATTTATAAAATAAAATTATAGTAAAACTAATTTGGATAGAGGCGAAGATTTGTTTAATGATTAATGCTGTTTAAAAACCAGCAAAACTTATATGTGTTTAAAAGTAAATCATGCTACATAGGGTAGATATGCCAATAATGGACACACCCTTAAGGAATTTCTTTAAAGACAAATTTTAATTAATAGTTGTAAATATTATATTCCAATTTTTCAATATATTAATCTATCAACAATATTTAACACTTCTTTTTGTTTTATTTCTTAATATTAATCAAAAATGTATAGGAAATAAAGGAAATATATCAAAACACCAAAAATTTCAGTAATGAACACCCCTTCCCCCCCCCCCCCCCAAAAAAAGGGTAATGTTAATATAATTGTTTTTATTGTGTTATGTTGTGTATTTAGAACCAGAATTTAATGAAACAAAATAGTTATTTTCAAATAAATTTAACAATTAGGATAACAATAATTAATAAAATATTTGTGAGGATTATCTCTTTAAATTAATTATTATGGTATCACAAGATCAATATTTTATTTATATTTATAAAATAAAATTATAATAAAACTAATTTGGATAGAGGCGAAGATTTTTTTAATGATTAATGCTGTTTAAAAAGCAGAAAAACTTATGTGTGTTTAAAAGTAAATCATGCTACATAGGGTAGATGTGCCAATAATGGACTCACCCTTAAGGAATTTCTTTAAAAACAATTTTTAATTAATAGTTGTAAATATTATATTCCAATTTTTTCAATATTATATTAGTCTATCAACAATATTTAAGCATTCTTTTTGTTTTATTTCTTAATATTAATCAAAATTGTATTGTAAATAAAGGAAATATATCAAAACACACAAAATTTCAGTAATGCCCCCCCCCCCCCCAAAAAAGGTAATGTTAATATAATGGTTTTTATTGTGTTATGTTGTGTATTTAGAACCAGAATTTAATGAAACAAAATAGTTATTTTCAAATAAATTTAACAATTAGGATAACAATAATTAATAAAACATTTGTGTTGAATTATCACTTTAAATTAATTATTGTGGTATCACAAGATTAATATTTTATTTATATTTATAAAATAAAATTATAATAAAACTAATTTGGATAGAGGCGAAGATTTTTTTAATGAATAATGCTGTTTAAAAACCAGCAAAACTTATGTGTGTTTAAAAGTAAATCATCCTACATAGGGTAGAAGTGCCAATAATGGACACACCCTTAAGGAATTTCTTTAAAAACAATTTTTAATTAATAGTTGTAAATATTATATTACAATTTTTTCAATATTATATTAGTCTATCAACAATATTTAACCCTTCTTTTTGTTTTATTTCTTAATATTAATCAAAATTGTATAGTAAATAAAGGAAATATATCAAAACACAAAATTTCAGTAATGGACCCCCCCCCCCCCAAAAAAAAAAGGTAATGTTAATATAATTGTTTTTATTGTGTTATGTTGTGTTTTTAGAACCAGAATTTAATGAAACAAAATAGTTATTTTCAAATAAATTTAACAATTAGGATAACAATAATTAATAAAACATTTGTGTTGAATTATCTCTTTAAATTAATTATTGTGGTATCACAAGATCAATATTTTATTTATATTTATAAAATAAAATTATAATAAAACTAATTTGGATAGAGGCGAAGATTTTTTTAATGATTAATGCTGTTTAAAAAGCAGAAAAACTTATGTGTGTTTAAAAGTAAATCATGCTACATAGGGTAGATGTGCGAATAATGGACACACCCTTAAGGAATTTCTTTAAAAACAATTTTTAATTAATAGTTGTAAATATTATATTCCAATTTTTTCAATATTATATTAATCTATCAACAATATTTAACCCTTCTTTTTGTTTTATTTCTTAATATTAATCAAAATTGTATTGTAAATAAAAGAAATATATCAAAACACCCAAAATTTCAGTAATGGACACCCCCCCCCCCCTCAAAAAAAAAATGTAATATTAATATAATTGTTTTTATGACTGTATTTAGAACCAGAATTTAATGAAAGCATACTAATAAAAAAATAGTTATTTTCAAATTAATTTAACAAGTTTAGAATATCAATAATTAATAAAATATTTACATAAATTATTCACTTTAAATTAATTATTGTTATTTTTTAATTATTTTAGATAGATGTTTTAAAATACTGAATGTCAGGGAATCACAGTTATCAAATTGGAGCAGTTGGTGGAGGGGGGGGGGGATAATAAAAAAAAATCTGAAAAAAAAAAGTTTTGGAATATTAGTGCATAAATTCATATATTACCCACTATTTTTAACAGTTAAACTCCCGAAATTACTTGATATATTATATGTAATGAGTATTACAAATATGAAAGAGATGATGCTGGATGTTTTAAATACTAAAGAAAATACTTTTTAACTTAAAACTGTAGATCTCATGTTTGAAGCCATTGATCTGCAGATTTACTAATTTTATTGCTATTATAAATTTAATTAATATTACTTTTTTTTTTTCGATAAGCGAAGCAAAGGTTTAAGACAGAAAACAATACATTTTTAATAATTTCTGTAACTTAATTGTTTTTATGTAAACGGGGAGGGATGAGCCCCTGTTTTCCCTATGCTCTTAAACTATATCCTGTGCTTTCCGATTTGTTTTGTTGATTGCCAGATTATAAAATATGCAAGGTAGGGTTATGAAAAAATAATTTTATTGAAACAATGAAAACTTTATTAACAACACAAAATTATTTAAAACCAGCTATTTATAAAAATTTTGGTGTTACATTCTGGTAAGTGCAATTAAAAAATAAAATTTGATTACTTAGGTTTTCAGTTAAGTCACAATATTTTATGCACTATGAACATTACTGAAATTGCATTTTTATCAATGTCTACATGGGGTGTCCATGACTGAAAATAGACTACTTAGCACTCCATTAATGGACACAGGTTTTAAAACCTTAAAAATAAATAAAATTTTGTATATGGTTATTTGTATATATAAATTTTTACCAAAACAAAAACAAGCAAATTTTGCAATAAAATAAAGAATAGTATACAAATTTATTAAATGAAGCCAGCTCTTAATATGTTCATTAAGATTTTCATTAAATAACAGAGGAACTGTGAAACATTATTTTCTGTTTCCAGATTGATTTGATTTAAAATGTCAACAATAACATAGATTATAATAAAACTTTCAAGTGGAAGTTATGAAAAAAAAATAATACAGCTAAATTTTTATTGGTTATATTGTTATAAACCAAAAACACTGAAGAGTGTCCATTACTGGCACATCCACCCTAGCTTATTTTTAGAGAAAGTGGTCGATGAGAAAGTAAATAAGTCTAATAACATTTTATCAAAAATACATTGAATTACATGATTATGGTACTTTTAAATTTAATGATTATGGTACTTTTTATTCCGAGAGATATGAGAAAGTTCTACTACTATAATAAGTTAGTGTTTTTTTTTTTTTTTCTCCAAGTAAACTTGTCTGAAAGAGTAAAGAAAATCTTAATTTTACTTTTTCCTTTTACAATTTTTCAACATAGTAGTATATTTTTCTAGCTCAAGTTATTTAAAAAAAAAAAAACAAAACTGATACAGCATTTAGCTCCAACTTCATGTAAATATATATATTTTTTTAATTATTATTATTTCAATGAAAATGGATTCCAATTACTGTGTTTATTTATTTTTATCAAAATGCAGCTGAATAGCCACTACTTAGTAACTTATTTAAATTATAAAGGCCTAATTACAATTACATAAACAAAACTGTGTCTCTGTTTCTAATCATGTCCTACATAAAAGTACAAAATACTGATTTATAATCAGTACAAGTTGAAATTAGATTTTAAATATCAACTTTAAAAAATTGTACACCAAATTTGGGTACAATTTTATTTACTATACAATTACAAAGACCTAATTATAATTACATAAAGAAAACTATGTCTCTGTTTCTAATGATGTCCTTCATAAAAGTACAAAATACTGATTTATAATATAATCAGTACAAGTTGAAATTAGATTTCAAATATCAACTTTAAAAAATTGTACACCAAATTTGGGGCCCCAGGGCAGCTGTCCAGTTAGCTTAAGCTTTATTTAGGCCCTGTTTGTAGCAGTGGCGTACTTGGACATAATTTCGGAGAGGGCTGAGATACAGTAAACGTTTCTAAGATGGAATCATAAGAAACCAGAAAATTTCCACTTTAAACAGGTTCTCATCATAGCAGGTAATGCGTATACTATTATCTATTCAAACCTGCTAAGATGAAATGTTATGGGACTGGGAAAATTTTCGTTTTAGGAAGGTTTTCGTCTTAGCAAGTATAATTCCATTGTTATACTGCATTTTTATAAATGGAATATTGAAAACTATCTGTTGAACGGCTTCTCAATAAACAGGGACCGATTTACAAATTTGGGGGGCCCCCGGGCACAGATGCTTAAGTAGGGCCCCCCTTGCACCGATGCTTACAAGGCGTTTAAGTACAAAACAGTATTTACTAAGATAACTAATACTGATTTTAATAATTACTTTAAAATATACATTAAAATTTAAATTTGATAATCCGTAATTTACTTTTAAATATTTTTTTCATAATTAGGAAATTTAAATGAGTACACGTTTTATAATAAATAGGGTGGTGTTGATTATCTTTTCCTATGCAAGTCTATATATTCGAATGATACAGTATGCTACAACTAATAATAAATTTCCCACAATACCGAGTTACCATTATTTAAAATATTAGGAACAAATGCCGCCTGCGAGCTGCGTTCACAAACCTCCAAATAATCTGACGAGAACAGGAACAGGATTAAATATGGATTAAAAGCACAACATATTTTTAACGTAATAAAGATAAAAGAAAATATTCACTATAAAAAAGTAATAAATATGGATGTTTCACAAAAAATATAAAATATAATTTTATAAAAATACAATCAGATTTTGGGCAATACTTGAAAAACCTTTAGCAATATTTGGGGGGGGGGGGGGCTGAAAATCAGGGGACCTGGGCCCGTGCCATGAATGTTCTGCGTAAATCCGCCGCAGCCAATAAATAATAAACAAAGCCGAAGTAAGGAGCAAATTTAAAATTACTTAAGAGCATTAATAGATTAAGAAAATGAATTACAAAATTAAAACTTACCTTTATTTTACAAGCTGAAAGAACTGCTTCAAAACTCTTTACGTAGAACTAACTGAAATTAAAAATCAAAGGTTCTAACTCAGATGACAAAGTAAAAAGAATAAACCGCTGGATTACGAAGTGACGCTGCAAGTAGCGAATTCCCACAGATAATCTCCATACTCTGTGGCGAATTCCAAGAATCAGTGCGGGGCGTTGCTAGAATACACAAAAGAACTCCTGCTTCCTGGAACCGAGAATTGCGCGCGCAGCTCCCGCTCCTGACCCCAAATGACATCAGGTTATTTTTTAACCTCTTTCATTTTGCGATGTTCTTTACGCTTGGGTTTTCCTTTTGAAGCCCTTGAATTACAAAGTTTGCGCTAGCCTGTTAAAGTAAATGAAAAGTCAAACTGGATTCAAGCAAGCGTGCTGTCTGGGATAGCTAAGACTTTTGCATTTTGTTTAAAGCTAATAATTTAATCCATACTTATATTTTTTAGAATGTTGTTTCTATTATAGTAAATAATATGGCACAAAAAATTTAAATGTGATACGTTATGCTGAAATGAATATGGCTCGTCGGAGTTTGTTACAGCTGATTATCTGCTCGAATGATATATGAGAAGGGTGCGAAGGCCAAGGTGCGACGTGCTTTCCTTGGAGTTTTTTCTAAGGGAACGTAACTCGTATTTATGAGGTTATAAGAAAACAACAAAAATTGCGAATGGTTATGCCGACGAGCACAATATGGTTTCGAAACAATCCTCTAATATACCAGCTATCTGAGCAGAATCTTTCAATAATCAGTGGGGCATGAAAGGAATAAGGATTAGCTAACGAATAAAAAACGTGAATTATTATTTTGCTTTCAAAATATATTAATGTTTTTCCTAAATAATTTCAACAATATTATATTTAGATTTTGTAAAATTATGAGCAGTGAGAACAAAAAAGAAAATGCATACATCACAGATAACACAAAAAACTGAAAATAGTTATATGTTCAAGAGAGAATTCTTTTTTATGTATGAACTTCGAAAAAGGAAATACAGTTGAACCTCGTTATCCCGACACTCTAATGACCAGAAGAAAGTGTCGTCATAAGAGGAGTGTCGCGGTAACCGGAGTTGGAAAAAAATGTGTTTATAGAAAGCTGTATTTTTAATTAATTTAAGTCAATTATAATTCATAACTGTTCTTATACAGTTTTAAGCAGTAAATTATTATTATTAACCCTTACATGCAGGATTTTTCAAAAATCATTGTAATAATGTTTTTCGGCTTTAATTTTTTAAATAAATCATGGGAAAAATACTTTAAAAAATCCTATTTTGTTTTAAGTATGTTTTACGGCTAAAAAACAGTTTGTAACTAATCAGCAATACTGGTCTTTAATTAAAAAATAATTTTCCTTAATAAAATTCTATAATATTAAACACACAAGAATTTTAGGAACTATAATAAGAAATAAATTTTACGTGCTCACTGCTGAACAAAATAGGGTATTTCGCAAGCTTCCAAATAAAACAAAAAGAACAAGTAGCAACAATTGAAAAAATAAATATATCTTTATTCTTAAACAGCACAAGTGTTGCCATCTGCATGTTGAAAATCGAATTAATAATATTTTCAGAATGTATTTTATTGGCAACATTAGGCATTATAGCTTCAATATTATTCTAATAGTATTTTGAAGCCTAAATTGGGTATGTTGCCGAACAGCAACACCCGGCATTTAAGGGTTAAACAAAATAAACAGAAAAACAAAACAGAAAAGAATAAAAATCAGATGTATAATGACATTTTTTTTATTGTTACATGAAATATATATGAATTAAGATTTGCTTAAGGGCTTCCTACAATTATTTTTTCAATATTATACAATGAATTGTAATCAATGTTCGCTGTTTCACAAATGGATGTAAGAAAATTTCTGATGGTTTCAATGCAATGCTTCGGTTTTAGTCGGATGAAAAACGCCATGCAACCACAAAAAATCGCCGCCTGACCAGAACAAAAGGACCACGATTAGACTGATACATCTATCTGGAGCTTAAATGGGTTGTGTAGGTCATAGTGTGTGGGTTTCTTTATCCATATAAAGGATTGAAGCAAAATTTCTCATTTATCTCAATTGGTATTTTAGACACTTTTGTGAAAAGTTTGGCGAAGACGTTTTTGCCGCTTAATTTCCGTGCTTATAAGATGGATTATAAAAAATGGACAATTTTTCTAAACCGTCGGGATATCCGGAGTTGAAAATTATTCAACGACGGGAAATCCGGAGTTTATTTACGTTAAAATCATATACAGAAAATCGGGACTTTGAAAACCTGACGTGATAAGCGGGGTGACGTGAAAACCTCTTGTCGGGATGACGAGGTCCGACTGTATTAATATTAATTCAAGTTACGTGGTTTTCACTGTAACTCTGACGCTTATAAATTCCAGTGTTTTGATATATTTGTCTGACATTTTGTGGTATTTTAAAATATTATGATATATGAATTTCCGCTATGGTTTTAACAAGTTTTGTGTAACTGATAAATATGTTTCATATTTTATGGTATTTTAAATTTAAAACAATATTACTGATTACTAATCAGAATCATTTTAAACGTAAAACATTATTACTAATTACTAAACAATATTATCATATTAATTACTATTATACTTGTTACCTTTATACAACTCAAATTCTCGGTCCACAAAGACAATTTTATGCATTGTTAAACATATTTTTTTTTTTACCATACGTTGTTTATGCATACTTTTTGTGGATCTATAACTTTAAAAACATTGTATGGGGAATAAAATAAAAAAAAGAAATTAAAATTTTTTTATTAGAGGATAGCGCCTATTTTTATTATTATTTTCCTTATTATGTCAGAGTATTGAGCATAACAAAGAAAGGAAATGTATCATTAATTATACGAAAAGGGAAAAATAAATATTTGTTTGAAAGAGAAAAGAACACTATTTTTACACATGAACTTATCGTTAAAGGAAATATTAATATCATTTCAAATATGTTGTAGAACTGTATCTCTTTCGCTTAATAATGCTGATAGTGTCAAAATCTCTTAAAAATGAAAGCGAGTTATAAATGTTGAGAAATGTGTGTTCATATCGGATAATTTTTGAAATGATTACTTTTCAATAATCAGTAATAGCGATACAGAAATATTCTGTCGCAGATTTCAAATTCAAGTGCCAAGGGCTAAGGCAAGAGCAGGAGAAAGCAATTGATTGTGATTTCGTAACATAATCAAAGGATTCGCGACAGAAGTCAACATTATTGCTGAAACTAAAGTAAAATGAAAACTGCAATACATAAAGTTCACATCTATTATAAATTTCTAGTTCATTGCTTCTCGCCTAGGGACTGGCGACGTCAAGTTAACCAAAAATCTTTTTGACATAAGATAACCCAATGTTCAAATTAAAAAAAAGATGTGTATCGATACAGTACAATATATAGTTTGCGTCAATGTATTAGCAGTTGCTAAAACATCCTTAGTTGAAACGCTGGATATACGCTATTTATAAAAGACATTTTCAGATCGTTAATAAAATAATATTAATATTTTTCTTTAATCTTCAGAAATCACTTATAACGTGTATAATAAGAAGTATTTAATAAATAAATTTGAATATTGTTTATATTTAGTGCATTTTATTTTTATTTTATAAACTCAGAAATCTCAACTTTATAATCTTTAAAAGGAATAATACTTAAAATAAAAAAAAAATAAAAATAAAATAAAATAAATAATAAACTGAAAAATTTGTACATCACTAACGTTCTCGTCTGTAAAAGTTTGAATCGATATGTTGATCAGGAATAAACCTCGTGTTTAAATTGTGACGAATATCACCATATTAAGAGTCAACTCTATGGAGAAGTTTTGACGCATGGTGTTTTAACTCAGATGTTTCATTTAGTCTCTAGTAGGTTCACTCATTGTCATAATCAGTACCTGAGTTAATATTTGAACGGATGAGTGGATAAGAGACATTCCCGCTAATGTAAATGTTGAGGAAACACAGAAGAAAAATATGCCACAAAACTATGAATTTTAGAGAACTGTTCACCATTACTCGATTGTAGTTCTTGTCAATGAGGGTTCATCCTAAAAATTTAAAAATAAATGCTGGATGATTTATTAGTTATAGATTAATTAAACAATCTCAGTTCATTTTGTTTATTTTTGTAATGTGATTCTTTTTCTATCTATCTGTTCATTTTATCATTATCATATCATGTTACTTTAAAGTTCTTGTTTCCAAAAGTTCATTTATTTTTGAAAATTTAAACAAACTGGGCGTAAAATGGCATTACCAGTCAACTTCTGAGCAGAAGCATGGCATTTTGGTCAAATTGTTTCATGAGACCTAAGACAAATTTGCAGCAATGGAAACAATTGATACAATATTTAAACTTTATTTGCAAATCTATAGACATATTTAGCAGTCTGGACAATTGATGTGCTAAATGTTTCACTGAGTACTAAAGGCATTTGAAAATGACATTGAAAAATTAGCCTCTGAAGAGATCATTTAAAGTGATAGGGAGTCGTCTACACATTATAAAATTACACCAAATTCGTCTTTGTAAATGGTAACACCCGCTTTTAACAATTTGAGATCCTTGGATTAAATCATCAGCCATGTAGCTATATAGTTCATGTATTTTTGTTAATTCTTCATGAAGTCACAAGAAGCCAAAGTTTGAGTATGCTAATGTTAAATTTACGTGACAAATTTTAATTTATATCTTCCCATAAAATCATCCTATCTAAAATTTCTGTTTTCAGTGATATAAATTGACTGAACCCAAACATATTCTAGGCATTTTTTAAATCAAAAGCATAATTTTAATTATGAAAATTCTTAATAGAAATGATGGAAAGTATATGGGAGTGTAAGTTTATAGATTCTTTTAAAAATTGTTTTCCGAGATATAGCGAAATTTTACTTTTCAGAAGTATAAAGGGACAATATTCAGCTAATGCTCAATCACATATGTGAAAATAGAAAATAGTAGCCAGAAAATTTACGTGAAAAATTCTCTTAAATAACATTTTTGAGAAGGAAGTTTCTTTCTTTTTATTTTATACATCGATTGCTTCACAATTTTACTGGTACGTATCTGCAAGTTTTACTTTGAGATACTGATTTAATTTTTCTAACTTTGTAGATTTACACCTACTATACTTTCTTTTATAACTCTATGAAGATTAAATGAAAAGTATATAAACCACAACTTTTATTGGACTGTCTTCAACCAAAGAACTCAAATATGGTGTCACAAGTGCTTGCTACCATTTGAAAAATTGAAGTTGGTGTCATTTGTATTATGTAGACGACACCTAGTATTTCAAATATTGCATCCATATTCTTTAAGAAGACTATATTTTGAGTTTAATGATCTACGTTGTGATTTTATCATAAATGGTCTGCGAATAAAGGCAGGTGTGCCTTTTTTATACTGACTGTTCATTTAGAGCAAAATTACAGTGTAACTCAAAACTTCATGTTTAAATTTACAAGGCAGCTATACATAACCAATATGACAAATATTTACCACGAGAAAAAATCTGACCGGAAATTCGACTCACAGAACGTGGGATAAATACAAATGCAGATCAATAATACACTGTAGAAAATTCTGTATAATGCGCTTTATTAGGCAGTAATTAACTGTACAACAACACCTACAGCGGCTAAGGCGTGATTAAAGCAATTGCACACCGAGATGACCTTGGTTGGAGGCCTTTAAACCTGTAGTTGCCACGAAAACAAATAGTGTATATCCTTTAATTATCTATTATCTACGTTCGTCTTGCATTATAATTTATTCATAACTTTTCCCTGACCACCCTGTCAAGAAAAACGATTCATAATGCCAACTAGGCAAATATTTCCTGAAATATTATTTATTTTACGGAAACAAAACGCAAAAAATATTTCGTTTCTTGGCATCTGCATGCAAATTCCCCGGCATTCAAATTTGTAACACTTCCAAAAAAGTTTTACTTCATGAATACGCCATAAAATAGCAAGTTTAAATTTGAGTACATGCGTAATAATTGGACGGATTAAAATTGTTTAACCTTACTTTATTCCATAGCATAAGCATGAATGTTCCGTTTTATGTTCATTCCCAAATCCCCCAAATTTGTATTTGAGTCCTGAATGTTTCGCTAGAGGTGATTTACATTTCGATCATTTTCTGTTACTTGACATCGATGCCGACTGGATTGTGGAACATTATCAAACACATCTGGTGTTTCAGGGATATTAGCAATAGAAATGGATATTATTTTCTTGAATTCTATTCCAGAAGTACAAAGTATTTCATATACAGTTGGTTTGAAGTTTAACCACAGACATAAATCTCTTCAATAATAATCAAGTGCCATGCCATCTCTGCATGTGCTATGACGACAGATCCACCACGCCAGATAGAAGCGTCAAATTGATGTTATCAGCCTTTCGCCAATCTTTATACGTACAGTATTAAGGCACCTGTATAATATTCTACTACACCACAATCAAACAATGAGTGTGCAGTCGGCCAAAAAGAAAGAGATAACATTCTGAAACATTTTATTAGCCAAATCGTCGTAGAGAAAAACAAAATAGACATTTGACTGGGAATTTTATCTTTTTCAATTTACGTTACAAAATTAGTCTCCTCGCCAAAATGTTAAAACAGGGAAAGTGTTCTATCTTCAGTTTTTCCGGGGAACCACGAACGGAATTTGAAAGTATGTAAATCAAGAGGCTTGATTAAAAGACAATATCCGGTTTACCAGCAAATCGAATTAATTATTGAGTTGTGTGTGTGTGTGAGTGGGGGGGGGGGGAGGGGGGGTTCGCCGATTGGACCATACAGATAAGACGATAAAAAGAATTTTAAGAGAACGTGAGGAGGCACTACTAGTAATGCGATTTTGTTTTTCTTTCTATAAATGTGTTAAATAATTATTTTTGTCTTATTATGCATCCAAAAATTCTGTACGAGAAAGTTTTGAATTTCTAACAAACTTCCAAAAGTTTTCGGGTGCGGCGATGGGTAAAAGGACAGGCGAACTTTTCACGTGACGCTCTCAAGAGGTGTGGACGCAAGAAGATACTTTCGATGACGGAGGTGACGATAGTTAAAAGAGAAGATAGAAATTTGAACGGTAAGAGAGAAAGCGTCACGGCCGCAAAAAATCAGGACAACTGCGAGTTCAAAGAGGTTTCAATAAGGAAAATGCAGAGGACAGTGAAAGATCTGAAATTTCGATAGTGTCGGCCCCCAAAAAATTGTATTAAAAGAAAAAAACACAAAGAGAAACGTCGAGAGTTGGATAACGGAATATCACGACTGGTTTGCAACGGTTTTCACGGAGGAAAAGAGGTTTCATCTTGCCAGACCCGATGATTGGTCCAGTTGGATGAACCTATGGTGAAAGTTGATTAAAAATAATCGTCAGAATAAGGGTAGTCGTATTATCATGTGGGGTATGATGAATGACTACAATCGCGTTCAATTTCATGAAGGTCGGGTAAATCCCAGTGTTTATCAGAAATTTATAGGCCAAGATATTAAACAAATACTTGATCAGTGGTTTGGGGTGTCGCGTCAATTCGTCGCGCAGAATTCCTCGCGGAACAATTCATCGCGGTGTCAATTCGTTGCAGCGACAATTTATCGCGGCGTCTGTTCATCGCAGCGTCAATTCGTCAATACAGATAATCTCTACTGTAATTTTTTGAACTTGTAAGCATAGCACATTTTTAATTTTTACACCTTCGTACAGGAAAAGAAGTTTTTTAACTGAAAACTTGTTTGAAAACTGCATCTCAATTTATTTTTTTTCTTTAATCATCCTTCAAAAACATTTTCGCCACTTGCAACCCCTTTTCCTTGTGCACACGCATGGCAACTAATTTTTTTCCTCAATTTTCCTAGACTTTTTTTTCATTATTTGCTCTGTCAATCGATCTGTCATCGAAACATATATATTTTATCACAAATTTAAATAAGAAATCGGTTACACTAATTCATTAAATTTTCATGTTCTCGACTACGATCACATACAAAAAAAAAAAAAAAAAAAAAAAAATTCCACTCCATTTTAATTCACATTTTTGGACAAAAACGATAAAGAAAGATATAAACTATATATATATTTTAAATGCATATCTGTATCTAGAATTGGCCTGTAAAATTCTAGTTAACATAATTCACTATACCTGGAAAAAAAATCATGATCGCCTTTAAACTCTTTTCGCTGCGACGAATTGATACCATGACGAATTAACACCACGACGAATTGACGTTGCGATGAATTGTCGCTGCAACGAATTGACGCCGTGATGAATTGTGCGTGATAAATTGTTTCGCGATGAATTGTGCGCAACGAATTGACGCAGAACCGTGGTTTGGTAGCAAAAAGTATCGATGTCAACAGGATAATTGGCCGTGTCACGTCTCCAAATCAACGCTGCAATTTTGCGTGACATCCTACTGGATACTTCCGATAGGGAGTCCTGATAGGGAGTCTCCTGATAGGAGATCCGATAGGGAGTCCTCGAAGAGTCCTGATCTAAATATCTCTGAAAATGTGTGGCGAATGATGCCCGACATCATTTACGAAAAGCATCTGCAATATAAAAACTTGGGTGAGCTCTGACGAGTTATGGATGACGGCTTAATCAAGATCAACACAAATCGCATTCAATCTATCTGTACAAATCGATTCCTACACGGCTGATCGATATTATTACTTCAAAGTAAAACATAAATAAATACTAGTTAATGTTACTTCCACCGGCAACGATAGCTTTTTTAGATTATAGCATTCTTTTAATTGTTTTCAAATTAATAAAAACTTTGTGTTTTGCTAATTGTTAGAGTATTTTTTTCCTTTTCGCGTTGAAATTTCAAATATATCTTGTGATTTTGATCATATTTTTAGTTCTGGACTTTCTTGCTTCTCGAATTTACCGGAACTTTCCCTTTCGCGGAGAACTTTGCCTACCATTCTTTTCGTCGGTAAGTGCACGGGTATCGTATTCATATTAAAATTGTACCAATTTTTGATAATTTAAAAATTTTAATACGAATATCAAATTTTGACATCCTATTTGGATTTTCCGAGAAATTTTATCTTGTTGTACCAAACAGAATGTCATTCAGTAAAGCATATTAAAATTAGGAGTTCGAAAATTTAAATCGACATAGGGGAGACTGGGGATGAAAGGGACACTCAAAATTTCAGGAAGAAAATAAAATGTAGAAATTTTAAACTTTGGTTCAATCGATGGTGATACATGTTCTGTCTTAATAATCCTCATAACTAACGTTAGCAATTGTAGCGTTTTAGGTGGTGAAAGCAAAACCTGTTTTTCATATAAAAAAGTAAATTTTGATTTTGATTATCTTTTTTCTCTAAAAAATTAATATTGTGTTTAGCATTATAATATTTATGTTATTTAACACTGCGAAGTATTCACTTTATGTGAATATCAGTACATTTTGTTAGCTAAAATACTGTCATGCATAATACATTTTTAATTTCACTAGGAGGATATAGGGTTGAAATGGACAGTAACTGAGGAGTTGAAAGGGACATGGTGACCCTTTCAACCACTCGTTGCTTATAATTGTTTCATCAAAATATTATTTACGTTTCGTAAAATGTTTTTTGTTTTTTTATATAGAAACAACACATTATAAGCAACACAAATATTACAATAACATATACCTACAATTTAGGTATTTTTTCCTTCTCCAAATATTATCAGAAAATCAATATGCTTCAAAAATATAAAAGGAAAATTGAGACAAATCGAGAAGAAATGATGGGTGCTGTATCTAAAGTAGAGGAAAAAGGAGTGTCTGTAAGATCAACAGCTAAAGCCTACGGCATTTAAAAGTCCTATTTAGAAAGAATTGTTCTAAAATTTAAGAATGCGCAAGCAGATGAATTTCAATACGCCCATTTGGTAATAGAAATGATTTTAGTGAAGCTGAATAAAAAGAGTTAGCTTCATTTTGCTCCAAGCATCTAATGTGTCTTGGCAAACAAACAAGCGAGCTGGAATTGATTGGTTCCAAGATTTTAATGAACGAAATTCATTACTTTCTTTTAAGAAAACCTATAGCATTAGTTTACCAATAAGTATAAGTTTCAACAAAGCTAATATTGATATTACTGAGTCGCTATAAAATAACACGGAATATAACATATAACTGTGGTGAAACAGGTTTAATGACAAAGTACAAGCCACATAATATAGTAGCAAAACGTAGTGAAAGCAATTTTCTCACGTAACTTCAGCTGAACGTGGTAAATTTGTCACATTTTTGTTTCGGCATCAATTAACTCTGTTCAATAGTATTCGTTTTCCTAAGGAAGAATTATAAAGAGTTCATACTCGGTGCTGCCCCATCCCAAAGGTTTGGACTTGCTCATCAAAGTTGGTGGATAACCGCAGAATTTTTTTTTAAGCAATTAATAATTAGCTTAATATTCTAGCTGTTTCAAAACTGATCGAACCCTACCAGTGGCTGAGAGGTTCTGCTCTCGAAGCTGGTAGACTTGAGGTGCTGGGTTCGAACCAATCGCGCTCGCCGGCCTAATCGTTCGGAGTTTTCGTGGTTTCCTTCGAGTCATGGATTTCCATGCGTAAATACGGGTTAGGTTCCCTTAGAAAGACCCCCCACGAAGAGCACTCCCCCTGGGCCTATATCCCTCGTGCAGATAATTGGCCGTCAAAAATCAACCAAACAACCAAAACTGATCCTACGCTTCTCTTTATTGATAATCATGAAAGCAATATAAATATTAAGGCAATAAAATTTGCGAAAGATTATGGAAAAATTATGGTGACATTCCTGTCGCACTTTATCCACAAACTCCAGAAAAGTACATTTTTTCAACAACAACAAAAAGAATAAAACCACTTTGTATTTACTGATACTATTGACATGAATGATGTGAATATTAGTGATATTGTGATGAAGTTACCGAAATCCGTAACTCGTGGTGAGACAGGTAGAGCTAAATCTTTGTTAAAATTTTTGATTTAAAGTTGTTTTATGTCAAGTGGGCCTAAAAAAGTTATTTTTCTCTCTTTTGTTTTATCATAAGTTTCACTATATTTTATTTTTATTTGTGTATTATTATCTTTTATTTTTGAATAATGTAATCGCAAATGAAAAGAAAGGAATGTTCATAAAATTGTTTTATATATGTTTATCCCTTTCAACACCGCACAGTGTCCCTTCCATCCCCCACAATGCACTGTAAAAAAAATTCCGTTAAAAAACGGAAATAGTACTGGCAATCCAGACGCCAGTACTATTTCCGTTTTTTAACGGAATTGTTTTTCCCTTAAATTCCAGAAAATTTTCCGTTTTTTCACAATTTTTTTTCGTTTTTTTTTTTTTTTTTTTTTTTTTTTTTTTTTTCATATATCCGTGTTTAAAATTTTTTGTTCCAAAGGCAAAAAAAAAAAAAAAAAAAAAATCATATAACTTTTCAAGAAACTTACACCTTTATGAATTTCAACGGACACGTTTATCAAGGTAGCGTATCTCTAATTTATTCAATTAACAGTAATGAAACAACACTTACCTAGGGTGGAATCGAACTGGGGAATCGGCCTCTACCAGATTAGCGCTCTTATCCACCATGCCATTGGGGACTCGAGTTACGTTTCCAAATATCGTTACTTATTTCAGATGCTTTTTATGAAGTAAAGGCACGATGTTAAACAAGGAACGTATTTTCGTTGGAGATATTTTTCAATTGAGTGTACAATTCTGAATATTTCCATAATTTTGAAAATTTAGCTTTTTAATTTCATGCTTTATAAAAAGAAAAAAAATAGTCTTTAAAATATTACGTGCATGAAAGAATGTATTATAAGTAATAATTGCTTCTTTTTTGCAAGATTTTGAAAATTTTATTGTTCCATATTTTTATTTATTTATTTGTATATACATCTATAATTTCGTTATTATGTTTCAGATATGTTTTAAGTTTTATGTGCGAATCCGTTAAAGTAAATAGATTAAAAAATATAGTTTTTCAATTTTATTTTTTAAATAATAATAAGTATTATTTTAAAATCATTATGAACAATAAACTGTAACATTTCCTTCTCAACTGTCTGAAACTTAAAAAGAATTAATAAAATTTATTTAAATATCAGATTATTTTTTTTAAATATTGTAAAAAAAAATGCAAAACAATTTTAAAACTTTTTATTTAAAAAGAAAGAAAGAAAGAAAAATACTACAGTGTTAAAATACTATATAGTTTAAATGTACATGCATAGATGGCGCCAAAACTTTTAGCGGTTTTACTTGAAAACCCACGTAAAACCAACACATTGGGAAATCATTGGATATATTTTCAATATAGAGCCACATTTCCCAATATTGGAGTTTCATTGAAAATAATATCACTGTAAGACAAGTACTTACAACCAGTTGCGGATACAAGGGTCATGACCGCCCCCCCCCCCAATCCCCGTTCAACTATCTGAATCTCTCTGGCTCTTTAAAGCTCTACTCAAATCAAAATTAGGTAATTTCTGATACATTCGTGAAAATATTTTTAATCTCAAGAAATTTGCAAGTGCACTTATTCTGAAACTATGTGATTAAAAAGTGTTTTCTATTTTTCAATAAAAGCAAAGGATTTTTCCAAAAATTCCATAAAATTTGACATTTTAAACAAAATTCACGGACGCGAATGCTAATTGCTCCCTCATGACGACATTTCTGTGGCTCTCAAGTCCTAAAAATTGGCTTAAAATGCTAACTTGACAACATTTCTGAATCATTCTTCGCATTTATAAGAAAATGGGAAATGCTTCGATTTCTTCGTATCTGAATGAAATATATATATACATATATATATATATATTTACGAATACTAAAGCAAATTTTTTGTATTTATGAATGAAAATGAATTCACGAAAGTATCAGAAAAATCGTCAGTTTTAATTTGGTAATAGCCTTCAATAAAAAAATTGATCATGAAATGGTGTGACCCCCCACCCTTCCCCCCCAAAAAAGAGGCATAACACCCCCCCCTCCCCCCTCCCTCTAAATTAAGGGCTGGATCCGTCCTTGCATACAATAATTAATTCCTTCACTTTCCAAACGTGTCAGTTATTTCTAAACATCATTTACGGAAATTGTACTGTTTTGAAAGCGATACAGAAACATTCCGTAAAATTTACGGAAGACTTACTGTATTTACACGGATTTATAATCTCATAATGTCAATTACGGAAATTGTACTGTCTTTTTAGAAAGACGAAACTATTCCGTAAAATTTTACGGAAAAGTTTGTGTATATTGACGGATTTTTTTTTTACAATGTGGGGTTAAAAGGGACATTTATACCAATTTATAAAAATGCGTAAATGTATTAAAGCAAAGGTTTTAGACGAGAATTAGGCGCAAACATGACAATCATATTTTTTAATGTCATTATTTTATAAGCTTATAAAGACAAAATGTCGCTTTAATCCCCCATCTCCCCTACATCCGAACTACTTATATGATTTCCCGTTTGGTATCCCAATGTAAAATTTAAAAAATACTCCAAATAAGAAATTAAACTTATGTTTCTGTTTATGAAAATTTCAGATTTTGGTAACTTTTCTATATGAAGATAAGTAAGGGTAACTGTTAAGATTATCTGTTAACTAAGGGAAACTGTTAACATTAATTAAAAGAAGACATAATTCGCAGTCGAATGACATTTTTAGTTTTTCTATACGTAATTTTTGCGACTCGCACGCTTCCTCCACGTCTCGACCGCTTCTAGCTCCCCCTGTCTCACTGCGACCAGAACTGATTAAGTTGAATTGCGGCAGATCAGAATTGAACTTTCCAGAAAAAGATGACCGTAACCGGACATCTAAGGAAACAGATAAGATTTAAGCTTTAATTATAAACTTTTAAAACTAGAACTTTAATCTTATAACTCTAAAAAATAGAATATCATTGCCTTTAATTTTGTATATAATTTCCGGAATTTAAATGTGTATTGTGTTGCACAAGTTTAGCGCTATGTAACCGTTTATTAGGTGTATTACAATATCTATTCTTTATTCAAGACTCAAATGCAATTAATTTTGTTCTTTATTTCTTTTGGATTACTTCAACGACGTGAGACAACCGCCTCGGGGCTTTTCGGCAGAAGAATACAAGCAGGACTTTTTATATTATTTTTATTGAATACCTAGAAAAATATTCTAAACTAATTTTGCCAATACAGTGTAAAGTTTGTTTTGTGGGGTTTTTTCGGACTGTACTATAAATAGTAAGATATGCACAAACTGAAATTCGTTCTGTAAGTAATTATTGAAATGTGAACTTTCTCTCTCTCTCTCTCTCTCTCTCTTTCTCTCTCTCTCTCTCTCTTTCTCTCTCTCTCTCTCTCTCTATATATATATATATAGCTATCTCTCTCTCTCTCTCTCTATCTATCTATATTATTATCAGTAATTTAACTATTTTACGTTTGGAGAAATACTTCTTATAAGGCTGTTAAAATTTATTGACTTGTATGAAACTCATATGATACTTATTCATAGAATCGAGAATATTTTTCTAGATACATTTTTGTTATATTTCTAATTCTTTTTACACTTGAATGAAATAGTAAAAGATCAGAATACTTTATTTTTTAAATTTTGCCGATAAAAGAGACGAAACATTCTTTTTATATCATTTTATTTAATTAATATGAAAAAACGATTATCAGCTTCTTCGTGCAATTGCAGATTTTCTTTTTAAATAAGTTATTAAATAACAAATTTATGGAAGTTAAAACTTTTCAGGTTACAGTATTGAATTACACATTGTGCTTAGAGGTTCTTTAATCAATATTCTAAAGTATTTTCAAAATATTTTGCGAAGCTAAACGTATCAAACTAAGATTGTTTGTATTGATTTGAAATAGCTGTTGCTCTTTTGTAACCGCAGGACCAAAGATAAATTTAAATGTTCAATAAGTTTTTAAAACCAATTTTAAATGTGAAAGAAAATCTATTTTAACTTTTTTTCATAGACGTTGTTATTTAACTAATTATTTGCAATATATTTGAAACATATTTTTTAAAACATTTCATTTATTTGTTGAAAATTTTATTATGCTTTTGGTTATTAAATAACACAGCATCAGTGAACAAAGCATATTCTTTCTTCGTAATATAAATTTCCTGAATATATGAACGTAAGAATTTTATTTCAGTGGAATAAGTTTTATTAAACATTTCTAAGTAGAAAATTATTGAAAAATACTTGAATGTTTTTTTTTAATTATACAAAATAAATTTATATTCAATGAGTTGAAAATTTTCCAGTAAGGTGAAAACGTGTGCAGTCATGGAGTCAAACCCTGAAACTTCCATTTAAACTGTCGATACTATACCAATATACAATATGCTACCTGGGTGACATACAGTCGACACAATTCACTCAGACTATATTTGTTAATACAATCTCTTTGTCAATTTCGATAGCTCAATAGGATAAATATCTTGTAAAGGAACTTCATTAAGCGATGCATGCGTAATTGGACCTCTATTTTTTTAACACAATCATACTGATGGCAAGGAAATCATGTGAGTTGTAATATTTTCGACGGAGTGAAAAAGTTCAGGGTTTGACTTCGAACTGGACATTTTTTCACACCGCCTGTGTGGGCCGAGAAAATTTAAGGTGGGGCCCAGACGAACAGAAAAATATATACAAATCACCTTTAAAATATATTTAATAAAGAATAAATATTGATAATTTTTAATGAAATGTACCCTTGAAAGCAGAAAGAAAACTTCTATCAGTGGAAATTTTTTGCTATTTCTTATATTCATCCGGGCTACGGAGATATTGTTTTAAATCTGTAGAAACCCTCCCCTCCCCGGATAATATGAAATGATAGACAGAAAACGAACTTCTGAAATAGTAGCTAAATATTCATTTTTCAAATTGCAAGATACCCGTAGTACCACGAAAGTACCTTCTACACATATTTTTTTTTCATCCGCGATATTGCGATTTTAAAATACAGAAAATTGGGATGTATCTGAAAAAGATTCACAGAAAATATTTTTTTTTGACTAGTAAATATTCATTTTTACAAAAAATGAAAATCCCCCCCCCCCCGTTACCGAGAAGGGGGTGGCTACTCACAGTAGTACTTGTTTATTATTATTATTATTATTATTATTATTATTATTATTATTATTATTATTATTATTATTATTTAACTCGGTCACCGAACGATCACGATTTTAAACTGTAGGGAAAACGAGATGCTTTTCTTTTGTTTTCGAGCTATGTGCTTGGAAACCCACGTTTTTTCGGTCGCAACACAACGCGGGACAGTTGAAAACAATTGAAGAATTTCATTAGCGTTTAATGAGAGTTTTTAATTAACATCTTCACAAATTATCAAAACATTAAAACTTTGACACTCAGGTGCATTGGGGCTTGTCTTCTTTTATCCGAAACCAAATTTGCAGACCTCTACATGCGATAGATTTTCCTAGCCATCGCCAAAAAACAAACAGACAGACATAAACTTTATTTTATTAATAAAGTTATAACGTACTTCACTATTTTAATACACCATGCAGTTTCTTGTAAGAGCGGTCTTTTAAAGTTTTGTTAAGTAATAAATTAGCGGTATTTGTTTCCCCATTTTTTACAGTTTAAATAACTTTCTGTCAAACTGCAATGTCTGATGATATTGTTATTCAATTTCTTCTCAACTAAGATTTTGCACTTGCCTTATCATTGCTTTAAGTCGACTGTATTTTCTACTCAAGATACTCGCCAATAAATTTACCGTTGTAAAATGAAACAGTTAAAGTTAATAAAATAAGTATCTCAAAAATTAAGATTATTAGATTACAAAATTTTTCCATTAGGTTCGTGTGGAAAGAAATTCGTTTAAAAATATAAAATCATTCAACAACACTGATTTTAGTTATTTAAGGTATAGTATCATGGACTAGGACAATGCCGAGCAGATTTGCTAGTGGTAGAAAAATGTTCTTTGAACTTGTGTTTGAGCAATTGTTGTGCATGAACTATATATATATATATATATATATATATATATATATATAACCATTAATTAAACATAACCTACCACCGTCAATTATTATGAATTAAAGCTGTAAGTATTAAAAAAAATATATTATAAGAATTATTATGGAAGAAAAAAGAAAAAAGTGGACACCGACAAAAATTGAAAAGCTTATACATTGAATTACGTTATCAAGGGCACAGAATTCAATGATATAAGCAAAATGGTTGTTTTCTGTGGGAAAAATAAGCTAAAGCTAAAAATTATTTTCCCCTGTGCCCGAACAACCACTAAAATCAAGTGAATTGATTAAAAATGAAAGCAGAATAGAAACAAATAATATGAAATGGAAGAATCAATAAAACGTATTTAAATATTTATAGGATATAAAATATAAATAATAAACACCATACCGATTAATATTTCAGTATTTTACAAAAATCCATGCGCACATGTCATATATATATATATATATATATTTTTTTTTTGCATTATACCATTCTGACAAAAAAATAGATGTTCACAACTACTCCATAGTGTTTGGGGGTAATAATGAACATCTGGGGATAATTGTGATCAGGCAATTTTAAGTACTTAATTAACACACCATAGCGCTGTTAACTAATTGTACTTGAAGTATAGGAATGAAGCAATAGCTTTATGTCAGTTTTATAAGGCTTTAATGGATCATGTGCTCTTCAAAGCTGTCAGTTCTCGAAACTACTAAAATTTGTTAACAATTACGCCAATTCACACTGTCTAAAATATAAAAAAGTAAATTCATCATATTTGTGTTTAAACAGCATGTCTTAAAGTAAAACAAATAATTTTTTATTTTATACATGAATGCAGCAACTTTATGAACGCATTAGTGCATAATAATGACGTAGTTCAAAATATTTCTGTAAGCATACTAAACCATTAGAAAGCTTTAAATTTTCATTTAAGTTTAACTCGTGTACGTAAACTCTTAAAAAGTTTTCTTGAAAATTAGAATCGGATCCTACAATAATAAACAAGTGCAAGAATGTTGAAATATAAAGTAGCACACATACTTTAAATTAACCTTGTCGATAAATAAAAATATAGAACTTGATTTGCTGTATATTTCGTGTTTTATATTTTGAGCGAAAGTCCTTGATGGATGCGCAAACAAAAATCGAAAACATTTTGTTCAAATACTTTGAAGAACAAATGTGTGCAAGTAAAACTTAACGAAATATATCCTATTGCGTATGTAAAGGGAGATTATGTAACCCATTTCATGGTACCAGGGAATCCAGATACATATTTATTTAAAATGGTATTTCAAATGTTAGAATGTACTAATTTTCCGTATTAATACAGCGTGACTTTAAATAATTGTTCTTTTTTTAAACATGTTCACAAGTAATACAAAGGAAATTATTACAAAAGGGCTTATACATTTGATAGAATAGCTCTCTTAAATTGTGTAAAATTATCTACAAATGCTTCATATCGGCATCTTTAGTTACTCTACAAATATCCATCCGATACACTGAACAAGATAAATATTTCTTAATATACCAAGATTTAAGAAGATATAAAATAAACTCTTCCGAGTAACTCTAGATTCAAAAAGCGGTTTTTATTTTTAGAAACCGCAGAAAAGAATAGAGTTTCAAGATTTAAAGAAGCATTTTTGAAACAAAAGTTCTTATGCTGCCCGTATGTCAGAAACATTTTTGAGTAGTTTTTACAGTGTATTGATCAGATTTCTTAACAAGGAATATCTTTTTTTCGGATGCTATAAATATTCTAGTAAACATTTTCTCTCCTGCATAAAGGAATATATACATTCATGAGTAACAAAATAATATTAATGCTTAGTATGTTCGTCAGTTGAACATGTTTGTTGAACAAAAAAAATGCTTATTAATACACTGTACAAACTGCTTGAAAGGTTTTCCTAAAATGGCGGGTAGAAAATAAAACTTTTGTTTCAGAAATGATTCTTTAACCCTTTATCTACGGCATTATGATCTACTGCAATTTTTTTCATGTAATATGTTTTTTTCAGTTACTACAATGAAAATTAAAGGATAAACATAGAAAAAATACTCACCCGTGAGAAATTTATTTATTTAGAGGTAACTAATTAAAGTGGTATTTTAAAGTACCGTCAGTACACTATGACTAAAATATCGTAACAGAAAAACGACAAGGTCTTTCAACTGGCACCAGAAAATATATTCGATTTAATAAGTATGTGAAATATAGGCTTTTTCTTATTTACAAATAAATCGTTTGGCAAATTCCGGTGCCAATCTTTTATTTCGGCACTTTAGAATTGAAAATGCTTTGCTCCTGAAAGGGTTAACAAAAACTATTTTTTTTAAGGTTTCGATCTTGTTAGCAGTCCTTTAGTTATGCGACGCCAATATTCCAGGGACAACATGTTCTCTCGCATCCCCACATATGCAATATATGAATTTACATATACCATTTCTAGCATAGCAAAAACGAGCCGGTGCCAAAAATTTTTCGATTTCCTATAAAAAATAACAATGAAACAGAAGATAAATACCAGGGAAATCATTACTACACTACATTTTATTAATTACATTTTAAAGCAGATGAAAACGGTGGATAACACCACAGACGAAAAGTAAATAACAAGTATTTCTCCAACACCCAGTGTACTGACGGTACTTATAATATATACGTACCACCAAGTAATTCAACTGTTAAATCAAACATACACCGTTCACCTAAAATAGCTAGTCAAATTGTATTCTAAGATCATAATGAACACATAAAAAATTCAATACTTATCTTATATCCTTTACTGTGTTTGCAGCAATGAAAAGACGAGCGTGGCAATCTGTACAAAATGTCGGCACAAAACAAATCAACTGCTTCAAAGATAGCTTCATTCGTGTCAAAAATAACAAACCTAGAACTACTTCTGCCATGTTTTTGGATAAAGTGGAGTTAAAAGAGCGTTTTGGAAAGTACCATTAGAATATTAGTAATATTCACTATGGTATAAAAGTTTAATGTGAGTGGTACTTATAAGTACCGTCAGTAGATAAATGGTTAAATCTCTGAAATTGTTGGTTTCTTAGAATTTTTAATATAAACAAACGCTTTTAAGAATCATTTGTAACTTTTATTATATTTTAGTAAACCTTCTGGAAAAATCAAGAAATATTTATATATTTTTTACAGAGTAATCAGCCCCATCCCATATTTTCGCAGCATGATAGTGGTGTTATCTTGGACAGTTCTGAATAGCTTTTTACGTTCTTTTATATTTAAAAGAATGTGTGTGGTAAAAACTTGACCTATGGTAAAACTCCACACAAGAGGAATCATACACGGTTAGGTCCGGAGAACAGTGTGGCTAAATGTAACAGTTGCCAAAAGAACAGATGCAGCAGCTGTGGGCACGCCCAAACTCGATCGCCTGCCTTATAATAATATTGTCTTATAATAATCGCCTGCCTTTTAAGGGGAATTGAGTTTGGCCGCGCTGTGGGTAACAACCGATCATCCCCTTTTCCACCACCGATTCATCTCTACGGGAAATTTTGAAGCATCATTTCTGAACCGAGTACATAATTGCGTTTCGAAATTTTCATTGGGCCGTGTATGAAAATTTTACAATTAAATTAGCTTTGTACTTAAGGGGGTCAAGGACACAAAATCCTTTTTTTATAGCTATTTTCGAATGAAGTTTTTTTTGTGAAATATGTGTTTAAACAATGAACATATTGCATGTGAATAAATACTGAAAACTTTAAAACATTTGTTTTATTAAAATTGAAAAAAAATTAACATATATATTTTTGATGTAACTCTTGAACCCCTTTCCAGATTTACACAATTTTTGCACTTTGTGTACAGAAAAATTGTACTTTTAATTTGACTACGGGAATTTTAAAAATGTTCATTATAAAGTTCGTAATAAATTTTAGAGTAAAAAAATAAAGTTTTTCATGAATGAGTTTTGCATTAATTACCATATTCAATTATCATATTTTTACAATACTCACTCACAATCAAAAATCCTGAAGACAATCTATTAGAAATATAATACAGAAAGTCGGTTGAAAATTTCATACATATACCTTATAAATAATTTTAGATATATTCCTTCAAAGTTGACAAATCATGAAAAATTTCATTCTCAGATAAATGAAGTTTCCTTTAACTTAATTTAACCCTTTCCGGCGCGGAGTAAATCTGTTTATAAACTGATGAAATATTGGACTGACACCAGAATTTATAAACGAATTTATTAGGAAATACGAACTTGCTTATTTTCAAGTGCGTTGTAAAAGAAAATATTTAATTAAATATTCTGGGTGCCAGTAAAATTAAAATTAGGTGTCCTTTTTTAAGGACACTTAATTTTAATTTTGATTTTTAAATTTTGTGTATTTTCATGATAAACGAGTGCAAATCACGTGAAGAGATTTTTTTTTTCTCACCAATAGTAGATTTTACATTTTGCATGTCACAATTAGAAACTATCTTTTCATGATGAAATAAAATGTTTATGATATTATATCGTATTTCTTTTTTTCTGTATTTTAAGTAAAATGAATGAAATGCATTTGTTGTAATTGGTACTATACAGGGTGCAATATGTTATCTATCGTCAAATTTTAATTTATCAACCTTTGGACGTAGACATATAGTTCCAATAACAAAAACGTTTCAAATGAGGTAAATATTCATGTTGTGACGTTATTCAAAGTAAAAAATCAATTTCATAAAAATTACGAAAACTAATTTTTTATACGCCCCCCCCCCCCCCAGTCCCTATAGTTATATTTAGTAAAAGTTTACACATATCATAACAGATATAACACAAGAAGTTTGACATATGTACTACAAAAATTGAAGCAGTTATTAAATTTCAAAGTTTGAGATTATTGCACATGATTTTGTCTTTCATTGAGAGATCAGTTAAAAGCTGAATTAAAGTAATTCGAGATCAAAATCAGGGTGCAATGTCCTTTTTTACGGCGAAACCACGTTTAGCCGTTATCGCCAAATCGGGGAATTACTAAATAGGATTATTTCATCTAAAAAATTGAGCTAACTTTTATGGGTTGAACAACATTCAAACTTACCGACGATACCGGGTAAAGGTGGTTTCGCCGTAAAAAGGACATTGCACCCTGATTTTGATCTCGAATTACTTTAATTCAGCTTTTAACCGATCCTTCAATGAAAGACAAAATCATGTGCAAAAATCTCAAACTTTGAAATTTAATAACTGTGTCAATTTTTGTAGTACAGATGTCAAACTTTTTGTGTTATATCTGTTATAATATGCGTAAAGTTTTACTAAATACAATTACATGGACTGGGGGTTAGTTTTCATATTTTTTTTCAAATTGATTCTTTAATTTAAATAATGCCACAATATGAATATTTACCTCATTTGAAACATTTTTGTAATTGGAACTACATCTCTACGACCAACGGTTGAGAAATTAAAGGTCGGCGATAGATAACATATGCACCCTGTATATTTCGGAGTACAACGCGTTCCGGCACAGAACGCGTTACGGTTACACACGGTGCAACACTTACGGTTTGAGATTTTTTTAAAATTAGTTTTAGGGATATTCTCCGCATTAAAGCACCCCCCCCCCTATTTTTGAAAAGGAAACTTCCATATATATGTAGCATGAAAATACAATAAATAACATTAAAAAGTCAAATAACTAGTTCAAATATATATATATATATATATAAAAATAGCAAATATAAAGTGGGGATATACGGTACTGCCAAGCTCATCGCGTAAATCCCCATAAAACGTTTGGAACTATAATTTCGTTCATACAAATATTCACTGTTGCTCATTAATATGGAAAGCTCAAATCTTATGCTTCATTTTTAAGCTTTAATATTTTACCCGGCGTATAATACGTGCCTGAAAAATTTTACCAATTTTCCATTATACGCCGAAATATACGATAAGTATTTTATGTATATGTATTTCAAATGACGTTTGTGTATTTTTAACAAAATTTGACCAATTTTCCGTTATACCCCAGAATATATACGGTGTGTATTTAATATACTACATTATTTTAAATGAAATAAGTCAAAGGTTTATATTTTAAATGAAATGAACGCAATACGAATAATGGGGTAACGCAATGCGCAATGGGGAGAATACTTGGCAAATTATCACCTACGCCGGGCAAACATAAAAGTACAAAATTTTGCATTGCATCGTTGATGCAAAGAATTATATATTCGTAAAATACATGAATCGTCAACTAATAATATTCTTGTATTTGTTTGTTATTTTGTTTATTTGGAAAATAAAATTTTATTTCTATTTCTTTAATAATATTGTGTCTAGAAATGGTTTTCCTTAAGCACTTTAGCTGCTTGAGAAGAAAATCTCATACGAAATATTATAAAAAATAAAGCAAAACTCTTTCAAAATAACCAGAAATACAAGACCACGTTAGGAATGTGTTATCCCTTTGTCGTACCAAAATTATTGTAAAATAACTGAATTTTGTAATGTCTTACTTTTTTGAGATACGAACAACTAAGATATAAAAAAAAAATCTCAAAGCAATAGTATTTTGTTTTAAGAAAGTAAATATAAAATATTGAATCTGATGTTTTCAAATATAAAACTACGAAAATGCTCATTTTTCTTTCAAACTTTTAGTAAATTTAGTCACATAAATCTTCTATTAATATGTTATTTCTTATGATATGTGTTTTTACACATTAAATTTTTTTTCAACCAATTGACTGCTAAAATCTATTAAACTGATCAAAAGTTTGTTCTCATTAGTTTTATTTCAAATAGCGATACAAATATGGAAGAAAAATATGAGTGTGTTAATATTTTCTTTCCTTAATTTATTATGAAATAAACACTCAAAACTAAAATATTTTTTTCCAAAAACAATAGATAAAATTTTAAAATACTTATTAATTGTCAATTTAAAAAAATGAATGCGTTTTCTTAATAATTTTACTTTTAATCAATTTTTACTACTTGCTTCATATTTATTAATTTGATAAAAAAAATTTATTATATTAGATACCCTTATGCAGCCTTTGTGTGTTTCGCAATTAATTGAAGTACTCAGATGATAAATGTGGTAAGCGATACAATCATCCTTTTGAGAAAATGAGCTGTAAAGTTCGAAATATCTATTTGCATTTATTGTCAAATCAATTAAAATCTTTCTGAGTATTAGGTTTTTTTAAAATAGTAATTTAAAAGATGGTACATGACCATTGATTATCCTCAATCATATGATTAATTCAATTTTTTAGCTCACAGGCTGTCAAAGCCTGAGAGCTAATAGGCCGGCATGTTCTGTATAGGCGTACGTATGTATGGTCGCATATATATACGAAATGCGATAATCCTTGTTAGAAGTATCCGATTTGCTTTAAAAAAAATCTTGGTTCATTCTTATAAGGTGCTTTTGGGAGTTCATTGGTTAATGATAAGGTGGGGGGGGGGGGGCAATATTCCCTTTAATTTAGATAAATGGTTTTTTCATGCAGAATTTTCCGATTTGCTTCAAATTTGGTGTACCGGTTTATTCTGATAATGCGCTTCCCTGATTACATTTGGAGTTTTATACTTAAGTATATAAGGGGGGGGGGACGGGAGGCTAATCCTCTCTTAATTTAGATAAATGGGTTTTTCATGCAGAATTATCCAATTTGCTTGAAATTTTGTATACCAGTTTATTCTGATAAGGCGCTTCCCTGATTAGATTTGGAGGTTCATTGGTTAAATAAAAGGTGGTATATGAGGGAGCTAATCCCCCCCCCCTTAATTTAGCTAAATGGGTTTTTCATGGAGAATTATTCTATTTGCTTCAACTTTGCTATACAGGATTATTCTGATAAGGAGCTTCCCTGATTAGATTTGGAGGTTCATTGGTTAAGTATAATAGAGGGAAACGGGGGGCTAATCCAACCTTAATTTATTTTTTCGAGGGCATTATTCTTTGAAATAAGAGCATAATATACAATTAGTGTGAATAGCCTGTGAGCTCAATGCCATCAGCTTAACTGGGCACTTTTCTTTTTATCTATTTTGTCACATACATCCTTTATTATCTAAACACTTCAAGTATATAGAGAAAAAGTCCCTTTTCGTGAGCGGTTTTACAGGTTAAATTATTCTAATAGCAAATATCCTAATAGCCAGTGGATGTGATCACAAACGGTCACAAGTGTCACAGTCACAAAGGACATCATTTATTCGCTGCATTATGAGTCTCAGGTGACCATAACTTCATAACATTCACTGGGTGAAGCCACCGTGACCGAATTTTGTGACACGTGTTACAAGATGATTGCAAAACGACACTATCAACCTGTTTCAAAGCGGGATTTATCGACGTCACAGAGACTCATATTCCATCAATCACCTCATCATCAATAATTATCATGGAAAGCTCCTTTTCTGGAAACGAGACTGTTGAGGACCCACCATAATTTTTTTTAAGTAATATTAGTTAAGTAAAACAGATATATATATATAAATTCATTTAATTAAATCTTTATTTTTTTAGTTGATAAATAAAAACTTATTTTCAGAGTAGGCTGTTTTAATTAACTACAATTTCTCTAAATAATTTTGTTTTGTTTATTATTATTTTCACAGGGCACTTTTTTTTTACAATATTTGGAAATGGTGCAAAATATTTATACCTTTGCATCAAAAGAAGGTCAATTAAAACTGAAAATAGGAAAAACAAATTCATTTATGTTTTAAAAATTTTATGATTTAAATGATAAATTAAATATTAATTTCCATGGTTTCATTTAGATAAATAACGTAAATTATTTTGCTCATTTAAGGGGCATAATTCATTCTTCTATATCTTTTGAACGCTGTTTCGTAATTACATTTAATTAGAGTACCTTTTGAAACTGATTAAATTTCAGCCATTTTTGAATTATAATTTTTATTTAAAAATCCTTAGATATATTTGGGTTTTTTATCAGTTCTTTTTTAATAATCTCTTCTCTATTTAATAATCTATTCTCTAAAGGGAAACGAATTCTATAAAGTTACATTAAATATTTGCTTTCTATACTTACTTTTAATGTTTGCTCTATATGTCTACTTTTTATAACTCACCGCTGATTCAAGGAAGGAATATAAATTAAAATTGGTAACTATGTAACAACTTCAAATTCATTTCACAGATAAAACATTTTTTTAAATGTAAATCCTTTAATTAATTTAACTAAAGAAAAGTTTACCGCCAGTAAAATGTTTCATAGGATTTCCACGAGTAATAAAACTACGCACTGAATCATGAAAAATTGCATTATTATTAATGATATAACGTTAATTAACAGTTATTTCATTATTAATAATATAATATAGAACGATATACAGGATACATAAAAGATATGACGACTTTGTTTTTAAAACTTACTAAATGTTAGCATTTAAAATGGAAAACCATTGAAAAAGTAATTTTTAGAATAAAAATCGACTTAAAGGATTTTTTTTCTTACTACACTGATATTTACTTATTTCAACGACATTTGGTATATTTCAGTGACAATGGTTTTGCAGAAGAAATAAATTTTATGCAACTCTTCATTGTTACTTATGTTCAGTTTAATTACTATTATTGTCAATATTGCTAATTTTGAGAATCAGTAGAGAATGATTTATTAAGTTTTTGACGTTTCTCTGAAAAATAGAACGATATACAGGATACATACAAGATATGACGGCTGTTTTTAATACTTACTATACTACGATCAAAAATTTTTTAAATAAATAATAGTAAATACCCCACCATCTAAAGGGTGTACAAAAATTCACGCAAGAAGTAATTTTGATTGGAAAAACATGTTTATAATTAAAAATTTTAATTTTTTTATTGATTCATAAAGTATACAGTATAGGGTTATGTATGCAATAGCATATCGAGTAAATGGCCTCCACGGCTTTGCCGGGTGTCCTAACATTCACAAAAGATTTCAATTTTGCGTCATTTGTGGCTAAATTGTAAGATATGGATATGGAGTATACGTGGTTTCAACAAGACAGTGCCACATGCCATACAGCCCGAGAAACAATTCAATTACTGCATGAGTCATTTTTTGGTTGTGCAATTTCCCATTTTGGTAATCAGAAATAGCCGCCCAGACATGCGATTTAAAAACGTTGGACTTATTTATTTGGGGTTGTATGAAGTCTAAGGTTTATGCCAACAAGCCAAACGCCATCCATACCTTGAAGGAGGAAATAGAATGCTGTATCAATGAAATTCAGCCACATTTATGCAAAACGGTCATAGCAAATTTCAACAAAAAAGTGCGTATGTGCCAGCAAAGCCGTGGAGGTCATTTACCCGATATGCTATTCCATACATAACCCTATTTTGTATACTTTATGAATCAATAAAAAAATATAATTTTTAATTATAAACCTGTGTTTTCTATCAAAATTACTTCTTGTGGGAATTTGGGGAGAACCTTTACTACCTATTATTGCAAAACAGAGAAAATCGAAAATCGTCCTCCATAGAAAATTATGTCTTCTATAAATGATTGCTAAATATCAAGTCTAGGGGGTCGTTTTCATAGTGAAATTGTATCAAAGAGTGAAATTTACAATAATTTTTACTTTATATTTGTCTACTTCATAATTGTTTGGGAGAAGGGAAGTCATTCGGCCAAGTATTTTAGGTTACATGCAATTCGAAATTTTGAAACACTTTATGTTAAATTTATTTTGAATCGTTGGAAAACAGACTGCAATCCGGGTAGATTTTTAACCATAAATCAAAAACTGCTTGTCAGAATGAGTTTTACTTTTGGATTCAAATATTTTGAAGCTTCTAAAAATGTAATTTTTGTTTAAAATGAGTCATACATTACATTTCTCCTATTGTTCGAAAATTAATATCAAAATATATATTTAATATGAAAAAGGGAAGGTGGAGTAAGATGATGAATTCAGTATTTCTCATAGTTAAGAGTCTACACTAGTCAGAAGAAGAAATGAAAACGCTAATGTTAAGGCTATGGGAACGCTGTTTTCCAATATCTCGCTTGCTTTTTATTATTTTTAAATGAATTGTTGCATAGGATAGTTGATGTCTATCTCCAACCGGGCTAGTTTTTACTTTTTCCAATTTTTGGTACAGTTTTTTTATATTAGACAGTTTCACTTTCAGAATAGGTTTTCAACCGGTTCCGAAAGTGAAAGTAATTTGTTTTATAAAAAATTTGAAACCTAAATCAAAAAAGTAAAAACTACCCCCATTAGAGATCGTCCTCAGCTATCCTATGCAAAAAAATAATTCAAAAATATAAAAATCCAAGCGAGAAATTTGAAAATAACTTCTCCGTAGGATTAACATTAGCTTCCGAATCTTTTCAAGTGGCTAGTGTAGGACATTAATCACAGACGCTAGCACGTCGCGGCCACCTCGTGAGGCTAGACATGCGCATCACTAGAATAAACAAGCGCATTCCCACCTTGAGTGAAATTTGTGAATTAGTTCATTTTCAGTATGTTTCCCTAAAATGTTTGACCATCACAATGTAAGGAATCACTATTCTGCGGTTGCTTTTTCAACTTTTTCACTAAAATATTTTGTAAGTAGAACTCAAGACCTACAAATTTTGTGAGCTATCCATTTTTAGGGTTCCGTACTTAAAAAGTAAAAACGGAACCATTATAAGATCACTCCTGAGTCTGTCCGTTTGTCTATCTGTCTGTCTGTCACAGCCATTTTAATCGTAAACTATGGAACGTGGAAAATTCAAATTCGGGCAAGTAATAAAGACCATTGACAAACATATTTTCAGATTAATAAACATTCATAAATATATTTAGTAAAAAAGTAGAGGGGCTAATTATGCTACGTGAAAAAAAATCTTTTCTTCCTATATCATGCGGGGTATCCTGTGAAAACTTTTGTAACGCTGAACTCAAAAATAAATTCCTTTTAATTTTAGGTATTATATTTTCAAAGATGTTGTTGAAAATGTAGCGCAAAAATATGTTCCCCCCATCTAATTCCGAATCTACTGAAACTAAAATTATGAAAAAATTAGAGGTAGTAGACGTTAATGTAAACCTTGCCGGAAAATTATAGCGATTACCCTAGGTCACATAGTTTTTGAGTAATTAGCATTTTTCTGTTATACACAAATTTCGATTTACGGGCATTCAGAAAAATTGTTGAGCATCGCTGAATATACCTATCGTTGCAGAAGAATAAAAGCATTGTTGATAATGATTTTCGAATAAAATCATCGGTAATTGGCCGAGATATTAACCCTTAAAGTACGGTCAGTTTGGATATACACAAGGACAGGGGCGGCGTACTCTATGCCTAGTTTACAACTTTTGATGATATATATGTGTAATGTAATGTCCAGTAACAGTATAAAAGCAATAAACGTCAAACTGTTAAAACATACTAATTTAAGGGGTCTCGGGACTCTAAAAAGTGGAAAAAATGAAAAAAAAGACCATTTTCAACATTTAATGTCTTAAAATGTATATGATTTTAAAACACAATTTTAATTGGGATGAAAGATATAAGTATGTTCTTTCGTTTCATGTATTTAAAAAATTGCAAGATACAGAATTAGTATTTATAGGGTGCTCGAAACTGTTAGACATTTGTCGAACAAAAAAATGGCATAACATTTTACGCGCAGGAATACAAAATAAATATTGCAACTAGAATGAAAATTTTGGTGCTTACTTATACTTCAGATTGTAATAATTTCCCTGAACTTAAATAAATTTGTATTTAAAGCATTTTTATATTTTTAATGCAATGTTGCATTTAGCTAATACAAAATTTTGAAAATTTCAACAGTAAAATCACCTAAAAAAATATTTTTTTGAACAATAAAAAGGAAAATTTAGGTTCAGTTTATACAGACTAACATGAAATATATGTTTTAAAAATTTCATGAAAAAGTATTCAGAAGTTTTTGAGGTATCCTGCGCGCTACGCCCAAAAAACGCCATTTGGAAAATAATGACTTTAAAGTTTCGGAAACGTCACTTCAGCTATTGAGCGGGTATAATTCTAAAAGCCAAAACTTTTGTTCTAATGGGAATTTCAAGGAAACAATTATATCAAAATATTCAGAAAAGATAGGAGTTTAACATCTAAAAAAATTAAAATTTCTTAAATTTTGAAGCTTCAAGAGTCCTGCGACCACTTAATCCTTTCCGGCACTGAGTAATTCTATTTATAAACTTATGAAATAATGAACTGACACCAGAATTTATAAACGAATTTTTTAGAAAATTCGAACTTGCTTATTTTCACGTACATGATAAAAGAAAAATTTTAATTAAATATTCTTGGTACCGTTTTTCTGTTTCGGAATTAAAATTAGGTGTCCGTTTTTTAAGGGCATCGCCCTCGAAAGATTTAATTAGAATGAATCGAATAAATACTGTGGGATTCGCGATAGTTTGCATTGATTGTATCTTTCAATACGCCTCGAAGACTTTAAAAGTTAATTAAACACCTATCTGGAAAAACGCGGCACTGACCAAGGCGGCGTTGCAACTTTGAGACCTCAATTCGAAGCGCGCTTAGCACAATGCTAAATTTAAACTTTGAACAAAGGTTTTATTTTAGTAACACGATAGAAATAAAGGTTATTACTACGCTGAATTTAGTTTCATGAAATGCCAAATGAAGTTTAACTATGCACTGCTTTTATTGTCAGTACCGAATTAAGTTCATCATAAACAGATTAGGATAGTATTAAAAAAAGAGGTACAGAATAGCTATATTTGATATTATTTAGGTTCCATATCTCTTTGAACTTTCATGGAATACCCATTTACACTTTTCTAATCTATACAGTTATACCCAACCCTACGTTGTATACTTTTTTACAAAGTCTTAGTATTCTTTTAGCAACGTTTTTTTTTTTTTTTTAAATAATACAATTACAAATTCACATATTTATTCTACGGAACCCTCTGTACGCGAGTAATGCTCGCACTTGACCGTTTATTTTTTGCAATAGTCTTGGTTACTGGTTAAAAAAAGGTAACTTCCGTCATCTTACCCCATGGTCCTGGATAAGTTGATGTTATCAGTGTATATTTCAGGAGTTGGCCCGGTAAGGACACTCCCCCTCCCCCCCCCCCGCTGCAATGAGATGTCCCCCCTGAAGGTTTGAGATTTTGTGTTTTCTATGGTCAAAAAGTGCAATTCCTCCCTCCCTCCCCCGGAGCCTCAGAAATCACTCCAGGCGAAAAGTGTTTGAATTCATCACTGGACGTTATAACCAACGGCTTAAAGTTAAAAGAGGCAACTGAAAATATTGATAGTATCAGACAAGTTATGGATAAAGTTCTCATGGAAATACCAGTTCATAAATCCATTCACAGTGGCTAGGAAAAGTTGTAGAAGCTTAAATTCTTCATTTTCCCGCATTCCACTATATATATTATATATAAATATATACCCAGATAGCATGCACATTAGTAGCAAGATTGGGTTATTTTTCTGATATTATCTTGCCGTGACAAATTTGACTTGACAAATTCGCAGCGAATCTCCCGCAACCGGTAGGCCATCACCCACTTGCATGAGTAGTTTGTTGTGAAACTTATGCAAGACTGTCTTTAATTCACGAAAGTGACGAAAGCGAAAAATCCCTCTATTGAGAGAATAGACAATCAGTACATGCGCAGAAATTGGGTGCTACTCAAATGCAAAACACAAACATCATAGTTACCGTTATGGAATCTCATTTTCATTGATTGGTTAAGTTAAGGAACCCAGAATAATGTATTTATAATTTAAACTGTTCAGATGTAGTTATTTTTTTGGGAAGTAACGATTTATCTATCATCTACAACTTATTTCATATAAAAATTCTTACAAATTGTTATGTTAATTTATTAAGTTATGTTTACGTCTTCGGCCATTTTAAATTTGTATTGGAAATTTTAGTTTTTAAATGAATTTTTCTCAATATTATTGGATTTTTCTAAAATATTGTTTTGATTTAGATTTATTTATTTTCTTATTTATTTATTTTTACCTTTAACTCTATTCGAGTCTACGATTTTTAACCCTTTGGGACTGTATCCATTACACAAATTTTATTCGGTTGGCACCGTTTTTTTTTTAACGCTTTACTTATCAAATACCAAAAAGACTAATTTAAATGTACAAATATTACCTTTATTTTGTTAATGGTTATAAAAACTATGCATAAATTTTCTGACGGTGCGTATACATCAGCGCGTATACGTCAATAGATCTGAATGGGTAAGCTTATAGTGTGACAGTTGTAAACAGATAGTGTGGCATGACAGGATTACTACTTTGCAATAAGTTTGAAGTATTTTTAACAAGACAAGGCTAAATTTTCTGCTAGATTGGAAAGAATTTTCAGTACTTTATAGTCATGACAGAACTAAATTTTCTACTTCCTTGCCGTTAATTTGCAATAAATTTGATACACTAAGAGATTAACTTGCACTACATGTTAGCGGCAAGTTCAAAGTATGGTGACTTCGGTGTTTATTTTATCTTGCTGCAGTCTTGTTATGAACTTTCAGTCTTGTCATGCTGAACTCGCTGCAACTTTGCAGTTTTGCAAAGCAAGACTGCTGCAAATTTTCAGCAAACTAAAATTGCTATGTGGGTATAACATCAAAATATATTTTTTATTCAAAATTAACTTTCGAGAGAAATATAACTTGTAACCTATATTTATTTTTTTAACTTAAATTGACTTCTAGAAATTTCAAATATGCAAATCAAAATTTCATAACATTCCGCCAAATAGTTTTGGAGTCATGCTTAAAACAACAACCTGCATTGCAGCTTGATTTGCAACCAAAAAGTTAAAATTTAACATTTGGAGTTCAAAACCATTCATCTGCATCATTCTTAAACTACTTTACCTAATGGTGCCATTAATGGTAATTACCGCTTGATACTCCAAGGTAACATTTTCCGTAAAAGCCAAATATGATGTCAAAATTAGGTGTTCCTATAGAACATTAAAAGTTTAATACTGATTCACTATGACGATAATCCCCATGTTCGTTTTTTTAAGATACATTTAAAAAGACACAAATCTCAAACAGATATTTTCATTTTACTCTCCACCTTTTTGGCGGTAAAATTGATGAGAGTGTTCCGTTTTTGTTCTTTTGACTGACTGGTTCATTTTTCACAAAAGTTAGAGCGTGGAATGTCAAAAATGACAAAACAACAGACAGAAAGATATGCATATCATTTTTTGGATCCTAAAGCAATCTATTGGTGATCACCAATGCCTTTTGTAAGAAAATTACCGGGTGAGCCAAAAGTTCGTTAAAACTTTAAAAACTCATAAAAAGGGACGAAATTATGATAAAGGAGTGCGGTTTGCAAGAAAGGACTCACAAGGTAGTCGGATTTTTCTTAACAGTAAAACAAGCATAGTTAAAAAATCACATGTAGATGGCGCTGACGACCCGAAATACAATGAACAGATAATACGACACAACCTGGTTATGTCGTAGAATGTTCTGGAGGAATTTTGGAAATTTGTTATTGGAAGAACAAATGAATGAAGCGTATTGTTGTCCTGTTCATTGTGATTCTTGTCGTCAGCGCCCTTTACATTTGATTTTTAACTATTTTTTTCTTGCTCCTAAAAAACATCCGTCTACCTTGTGAGCCCTTTCTTGTAAACCGCACTCATTTATCACAATTTCTTCATTTTTTATGAGTTTTTAAAGTTTTAACGAACTTTTGGCTCACCCTGTATTATGAAAATCACAGCGCAAGTTCAACATTTATGCTTTGACATACATTGAATAAAACATACAAACGAACTGTATAATATTCTTTATTGGAAGTCTGTTAAAAAAACTCTATGCAAATAGATTTCATTTACGTTTATGAAACTTCAAAGCTTAGTTTGTCAGGTCAAATTAAGATTTTGTTAATTCTGATTAAAAATACAATTTAATTCGTTTACGTAAATATAGCCTTAGCCTCACAATTATGATGTAGTTGCTTTCTTTTCTCATTTTCTGTAATGAAACTAAAAAAAGAAAACAATTATAATCAACACAGAAAAAATGTATTCATTTTAAACCGGAAAGAATTTTCTTCGAAATAACTTTCTTACATTTTCTTTTTTTTTTAAATATCAAACAGTATAAAATAATTTAAAAAAGTCTAATTAAAGAACGGCAGCGCTCTTTCAAGCAGTTTAATTTCATAGGAAAAAATTCTTTTACTTCCGAGTGATAAAAATTTGTTGATGATAAAAAAAAATCGTAAATAATATTTCTGAACGATCTATATTTTCTGCGCATTTTAAAATACAAAAAATTCATATAATTATGCTAGTTATGACAAAATTGTGCATGCTTTATCGATGTAAGGAATGACTAAAATGGTACTTTAAAGCGGTTTATCTTAGAATGAATATTCTCTCAACATGAACTTAGAACGTTCATTGTTTAAGAATATTTTAGTTTTAACCTTGATATATTAAGAAACCCTTTCCAGTTATTAAATAGCGTTTCTACAGTATACATATATCCAGTTTTAACACCTAGCAATAAAAATAATTTAAAAAATCATATAATTAAAAGTATATTTCCTTTATTAAATTTCTTTTAACAGAAAAAGTTTTCCTCATTATTTTTGTAGCGGATAGTTGTGTTGTTTATGTTTTGGAATTTTCTACAAGAAGTATCCCAATTTTCTTGATTATCTATTTATAACCTCTGCGAAGAAATTTCCAACCCTACAAAAGAGTTTAGTACTTTTTAAAAAATTCGTTTTTCAAAGCATGTAGTTTATTTAACACGTTCGCTGCCAAAGCTAAAGTGATGCATCTGTTCATACACGCCAAGATCATATCTGCAATTATGTACTTTTATTTACTATTATGCAAATTATTTTCTGTTTTATTATTTAAATACTATATATATGACGAATTACTTTTAGCAACAAATAAATACACGAGTATGCTCGTTGTTGGCATATGGTTTGGTTGGTTATGATTGGTTTTCTATCGCAGCGCTCGTAATCGGTGATTTACATAAGAAGATCAATGACGAGTTATCTTGTAACTGGCAAGGAAACCCATGGCAGCGAACGTGTTAACAGGCTTAATTGAAAGTTGAGTTGTTTGCTTGCTATTCTCCTTTATAAACTGTAACAACTAAAAAACTAAATTCGTAATTGTGTGTAGTTACAAATTTGTATTCAACTATTTATTTTATCGATGTTTTAGAAATATATGGGTGCTCATTATTTTTCCTAAAGTTGTGTTGTGATAAAGAAAAATAATTCTTAATGTTTTTTTAAATAAAGCCTATAGAAAGGATACTCAAACTTAGTTACGTAGTTGGCGTGCTCAGTTCCTACAAATATGAAAAGCATGGACACTGAATATCCGCATCTATGATGCAGCTTGCATCCAAAATAATCCGCATGTATTTTGTCTGCGAAACTGATTATTGTTCATTACTGTTCAGATTAGAAAGGCTTAATTTTATAATATCTTTTTAATCTACTAAAATCAAATTGTGCAATACTTCCTTTTCAAAGGATAAGCTTTAACCCTTTCAGGGGCAGTAAAATTCTGTTCGTATAACGATGAAATAATTGACAGACACCAGAATGTACAAACGAATTTTTCAGAAAATAAGAACTTCCTTTTCTACGCTTTCATTAAAAATGCAAAATTTTATTAAAATATTCTTGGTGCCGTTTGTCAGTTTTGGAATTAAAATTAGGTGGTCAGGCCGTGTGACCACCACCCTTGAAATGGTTAATTATGAAATTTGTTATATTCTGTTAACTGGCAGACAAAATATTAGTAATCACCCCTTTCAGATTACAGATGTGAATAAGTTAAATACTCTGTGCACAAAAACAAATGTAGTTTATGCTTCTGATACTAAATCGTAAAGAAGTTCAATTGGATAGGATTTCTTTGTAATAGACAGGGTATTGCTGAGTTCGTCCAACAAATTCAGAGATGTGACAGTAGGCATCAAGAGGAGGAAAAACTGCCATAGAACATGGGGGCCAAAATGTCGCAAATACAGGGTGTTTCATGGTAGCTGAACTTGGGTTTACGGTAATGATTTTGAGAAAAATAAAAACATTGCAATGAAAATATAACGATGCGTATTTTGTTTTGTGTCAAATGTTGTAAAATCCCGAAAATGTCTGAAAATTAGGGTGTTCAAGCAATCGATGATACCCTATGAACTAGAAATCGCAGTCCAAAATGTGGAGCATCAACTGCATACTGCTGGCACGTATAATGGAAACTTCTTACACTTTTTTGATATTATTACATTTACAACAAAGGTGAGAATGTCTATTAAAATTTTTATTATAATATACTTTTGTTTTCTGAAATTTATTATTGTCAACCCTGAGTTAGAGTAAAACACCCTGTATTTTTCATTAAATACGTGGTTTGCGAGAGCATGGTCTATGATAAAATTTCATCCTCTTGATAGCTACTATTATCTGTCTAAATTTGTCGGTCGAATTTGGCAACACATCTACATGTACGCCTAAATCTGGGCTGTAGTGGAATATAGACATCGATTTGCGGTAGTGTACTCTCTATATATTTTCTTTTTTTATGAAGCCATATATATCCCTGTTTCTTAAGCAAAGCTATAGCGTATATCGTCTGCCTACAGCGTATAACTCTCTGGGTTTTTTAAAGACTGGAGCACTGGCGTAAGTACTTCTATGTCTACATATTACGTGAGTCACATTACACATATTTTTAAAGAAATAGAAGAAAAAACAATAAATGAAATGCATTTTTTTAAAAACTAACTGTATTCATCTTACAATTAAATGTAAATACTTTAATATTTTTTTTTACATTACTTTTTGGAATACTTCCAATTTTTACGAAGCGTAAGAAGACGAAAAACGCTATATGAAAAATAAATTTTTTTCTGTATTTGTTTACTATAGTACCATTGTACAAATATAATTTTAGGTTTTTATACTTTATATGAGTTTATTAAAAGTTTACAGAAAAAAACTCATTATATTTTATTTATTAGTAAAAAATCAAAACATAATAAAGTTGAACATCTATATTTCTGAAACAAAGTCCAGTGAGGGTTTTTATGTCAATAAAGGTGTTCAGTGGGTTAATTTCATACACATTGAAATGCGCATATTCACTTCCGAAACAATTTCATTGTTGCATAGTTTTATTATAAGACAAAATAAATTTTAAGCATCGTTTAAACCAAAAAGATAGGAATGCATGGTTATATGTACACACAAACTTTTATCTCCAGATATTTGTACATATTTTCTGCAGAAAAAAGATCTGTCTATATATATATCATTAATTTACAAAAAAAAAAAAAAAAAACCCTAAACTTAAAAATACAAATACACAAATGCTAATTATTTATACAAATCAAATATACAATAAAATTAATATTAATTCTATTATAAATGACAAACGCTGTAAATTTCCTATTAACAATATTCAAATATCTAGAAAATTTAAATATCCAATTCCTTTAGGAAGAAAGATTTTTAATTATAATTCTTTTTCAAAAAATACATCTGCTACAAGTACTTTCCCTTGTAAATGTAACGACCCATCACTAAAACAATACATTAATAAAGATCATGGTCATATTATTACGGGTAATCTTAATATTCTAAATGATTTTAGATTCAGAAAATTAATGGGATATGGTACTAAATATAGACTTCCATCCAAACTTAATTTAAATTCAATTCTAAAGCAATTTACATATGTTATTGATTTATTTATATATAAAATTTCTATTTATTACAATAAACCTATTGCATATTTTAATCAATGAAAAATACTGGTAATTGAAAAGTTAACAGATGCTCTTCAGGCAAATGTATCAAATCTTGTTAAAGTCAATACTAAACACATTTTCCAACAAGTTAAAAAGATTAAAAAAGACTATGTAATCACATAATATATTGACAAATCCCCTAATAATTATGCAATCATGTGCAAATCATATTATCACCATCTTCTTACATCTTGTATTTCATCAAATAAGTTTTTCCAAAAAACTAATGATGACATTATTGTTAACAATCATAAGACTAGTGCTTATTATAAACTACTAAATTTTACTCCTACTAACTTTAACTAACCATATTTAGTACTCATTCCTAAATTTCATAAGACACCACTTAAATTCAGAACAGTTACAATTGGATGTAATACATATAATAATTATGCAAACAATATATTATTAAAAATTCTCATTCAAATTTATAATCTAACAACAGAAATTGATAATAAACATTGTATAAAAAACAGTTATCAATTAGTTAATGTACTTAAAGACATTAAATGTGTTAAAATATTCGTACATATGATTTCAAAGACCTTTTTAATAATATAAATCTTAAAGACCTGCATAATATAATTAATCCACTATTTAAAACATATAAAAATAAATTAACTCTTCCTTCAAATATGGATTTAAAATATTTTCGCACTCTAACTAATTTTATAATTTACAATAACTATACCTTACAATATAATATTATTTATCTACAAATAGAAGGAACCCCACATGGCGGATCTACTCTACATCCAGTTTAATGTCTGATTTATATTTATATCAATATGAACTTAATTTCAGTGATGATAATATACTACTGTATCGATATATTGATGACATAATTTTGATTGACACTAAGCAATCAAATATTACTCAATTTCCAGTTGATCATGCAACTAATTTAGAATTGACAGAAAACCTATTAACAATTAATACCATTAACTTTTTAGATCTAAAAATAATAATCGCACAAAACAAAACTGTTACTGATCTTTATGACAAACGAAAAGACTTTCAATTCAAAGTTAAAATATTTACTCATTTTAAATCCTGTCTACATATCTCAGTTTACCGTAATATTTTAATAAATCACTTACATAGAATCAAAAATTTATTTTCATCACATCTTATAAATAAAAACATTAAACAATTAATTTATGATGCATGAAATCATGGTTTTCCTAAGAAATACATATATTCATTAATCTACAATTAATTTATGATCTAAACAATGTTTAGTGGGGCGGTTTCTTGTATGTTACTATTAACATTTTGCGTATCAAAAAATATTTATAAAAAATGTATAAAAAAATACAAATAAACAAAAAAAATTAAAAATACAATATATATATATATATATATTTTAAATAGAATGGCTGGGTGGGTAGATGTTAAACTATGGAGGAGGGTGATGTTGTCTGGATAATTTATGCGTAAATGTTGATTTAATATATATCTATATAAAGGGAATGGTATGTATTTTAAAAAAGGGGGAATGGTTCGTTAATTCGTTGGTTTGTGTGTTTATGGTGGTCCTCATGAGATTTGTTGTCCTTGACACAGTACTGTGATATTTATATTATATTGATATAGAATTAAGTTACTTTTATTGATTTTCTTCAATATCAATTTTAATGGTGGACGTTATTATAGTTTGTTAATTATAATTAACAGTATGAAGAAATGTTGTAATATGTTGATATATACCCCCACCCCCATTTTATAAAGTACATTTAAAATTTAAAACATTAAATTCAATATGTGCATAATAAACATACTTTTATATCATAATTGTAACTTAATTGATCTTATTATTAATTTACTTACTATTTAATAAAATAATTAAAAGTAATTATAAACATTCTAATATAGATGATCAGTGATTCTTATCGATATTTAGATGTGCTTTTTTAGTATGTTCTTTTTGTGTTTTAAGATTCTATGCAATTGTTCTACAATTATATAAGGTATTTACATTATTTACAACAGATGGCAGCACTATAAAATATTTTATTTCAAGATATATGTGTTCTCTTAATAAGTTCAGCTAGATGGCAGCACTAAATGATTATTTATTTAGGTCTAAATAATATTGTTGCCATATAATTTATTTATATTTTAATATTTCTCTATGTAATTACACGTTTAAATTTAAATAATTTTATTCTATATATTTTTAGCAATAATTTATTATAGGATCTCTTTAATGCATATAATAATTTTTATAATAAAGACGATATATGTTAATTATTTTTATTAGAAGTTGTGTGTTTTTTCTGCACACTGTGTTGTTTTGCAACCGTAAGAATTCGATTTTAACTGTAAAAATAAATCGGCGGGACTTTTGCTGTGATAATATTGCTACTTGTTCAAGATTTAATAGGGTCATTGCAATTCTCTTGCTTGGTATGTCTTCAAATTTAATTGTTTCTTTAAATTAATATTGTTCATTATTAAGGATCTTGTATTGATTAATACATTTATTGAATTCTATTTACATGTCATGATAAATTTAAGCTTTTTTTGGTGTGTGGTCGATCGGGATAGAATCTAATTTTTAGCTTATGCTGGATTCTTTTACAGAAATCGACTATGCTTTTGCTTATATTGCTGTTTCATGTACCCTTGATGAAGTGAAATGCTATATAAGCTTCCGGCTCTATCCTTCCAATTGATCTATTGTTTGTTTACAATATGTCTTTTAAGTGTTCATCATTATTTAGCTGGTTTTTTGTTTCATGTGTCTTTAATAGATTTTTTTTTCAAAATTTGGTGGTTTTTCATATGTTAATATGGATTAATCGTATGCAATGTGCTAGTCAATTGGGGGATTTTGCTTAATTAGTATTACTTGTATAGGGTTCCATCTGTATTTTGTATAATGTTACAGTTATAATTTGCTGCTAAATTTATTAATTTATTGAATTAATAGTATATATATATACATATATATTTCATCCGCTGTTAATTTACCATTACTTTTTAAGAAGTCTGATAACAGCATCTAAATATGTCTTACTCAGACATTGGTCTCAGACATTACTCAGACATTTTTAATATCAGATAAAAAGCAAAGCTGAAAGCTCATTTAAAGCTCATTTAATAGTTCGGAATGGTTAAAAGTTTCTTTACAAGCACAGAAAATAAACAACGATTCTAGGTAAATTTACGGCTAATTCCATGAAAACTTGTCATGTCTGTCACATATTACGATTTTTGGCTACCAGTATTTTAGAACGGAAAAATGTGACTTATTTTATCGGAGATATCTCATCAATTGAATAACGCGAAGCAAAACTTTTCGAAAATAACGGTGGCCAACAAGCATAGCGATTTTCAGCTGGTTGACAGACATGAGAAGTTTTCATGGTCTACGCTAATTTCTGATTAAAATCATTTGATTCAGATTTTCAGTCATTAGTTTACGCGTTTCTTTATACATTTGCAGAAGAAATTATTGCTTGCAGCGAAAATTTTGTACAATGGAAGGGACGAAATTTAATAAAGTTTAGTTTCATTTACAGCTATAATATAGCAATTTTCGAATTATTGCGAGTTTTTATAACAGTAAATTGTTTGTAAAATTTCGCAAAAATCAATATTTTTTTAAACATTGTTTGCTTTTGCTTATGTACTCACAATTTGACCAACAAAACCTTAACCGTCATTGTTTTGTTTTCGTGAATAGAGTTTTGGATATGTTATAGATGTAAATTGATAGAGTCTACAGTCAAGTTACAGATTAATTTATCTTTTTTTAAAAAACAGAATTGCACTTTTGAAGTCTATGTAATTATATAGGAAGTAAGATAACTTATTCAAAGTAGATTCATCTTCATTTCACAAAAGAAAAAAAAGTTTAACAGGGTAAGCAAATTGTGCAAAAGTGTACGATTCCAACAGTGGACATCACACGGTGCGTATCACCGACTGCAGACGATGCGATAAAATCCAACTCAATGTATGGAGAGAGGGCAGGAACAGAAGCATGAAAATGTTCAAGTTTTCAGAATCAAGAAATGAATTAATTTTCATTTTCTTAAATATTATTTCATTTGCATTAATCAACTAATTGATAATTACAAAATAAAAATTCATAATTACTGAAAATAATTTTAGTCAAATGAAAAATATTGATGAATTAATCTTTAATATTGATGAATTAATCTTTATTAAAAAAAGGTTGCTACATTTTATACATTTAGATTTACAATTTAAAGCGAGACTAATCTAAATGCACTGCGATTCTCTTGCAAGCTTATATTTTCATTTAAGACCATCAGAGTAAAATCTGTGTTATTAGGAGCTTCGTGAACTGGAAAAAAGAATGGAAAACTACTTTTCTATTTTCGATAAAATGACATTTAATTAGTATTTTTAATTCGACTTTTAATTCCTGTATTTCATAATTATTTATTCTAAACAATAATGGCTTTTCATACGGGCAAAAACAAATTACTCTCCTCGGGGGAAAATATATGATCAAATTTTATTTAACTGAAAACTGTCTCCCAAAACTTTCTTTAATTTGTCACCTTAATCCTCAAAACAAATCTAAACATCCTACAATCATATAGTAAGCTTAAGTTTTAATTTCGGGCACCACATAAAAATCTGGTACAACTGAGGATTTTGCGAACTAGATTACTTTTTTTAAACTGCTAGCGGACGAGTTCAACATTTTTAATTCAAAATTTAATTCGTGTTACTCGTGTTTAACGCCTGAAAAATTCTGTTTTAAAGTGAGGTAAAATAATTTCAGTTTACTGCTTTAATCTTGATTTTACTAAGATCACTTAACATAAAACCTCTAGTATGTTAGGTTTGTTATCCTCATTAAAATTAAACAGTGTTGTAATTATTACGATTGAAAATAATCAGAATGAAACCTAAATCTTCTGACTGTACTTTTAACTTATTAAGAAAAGTTTTCGAAAGAGATATGCTTTTAAAAGAGTTAATTAGTGTTATTAACAAGAGAATCCAATTTACTTATTATGCTCCTCTTAGAAAATTTAATTTGTCACAAGGAATTAGTACTACGAAAATATATCCAAAATCTCAAAATTTCTGACACTTCATAACACAGTGAGTAAAATTCTGTATCTGGATTATCATGGAGGATATATGTTTGGTTTACTTTAAAAATATTTTTCAATGTTTTCTTTCGGATAGAGTATTTTAAAAAAGTAGGTTAATTAGACAATTTACTTGGCAAATTCTTATTGAATAGTAAATGAAAACTCTATTAATATCACAAAGAAAAAACTGGAAAGCGAAGATATAAATAATTAATTTTTTTTTTACTGTAACTTCAAAAGATAACTTCTTCACGCTTCCAGTATTATGAGTTCGATATTATCATGTTTAATTTAATATGCAAGGTTTTTCTTATATTTTTAGTGAACACTTCTTAAAAGACATTTGTGGGCCACAAACAATTCATAAAAGAAATGAAAATATGAAACAGAAAGAATGAAACTATAAAAGATGAAGCAGAATGAAATGTGGGAGAAGGAGAAAAGCTGAGAGTCTATAGCACTAGTCTGTTTTACACTACAGATGTCACAGAATTGAATGTTAAAGACGACGAAGTTACGGACAAATGAGTGTGTCCTCTTTAACTTATTTGGGATTTGTTGAGACCTTCTTATTGACTAGGAACGTGAAGATAGGCAGTTCATCAGGAATGTCATTAACATTTGACATCTCCAACCGCTGCCAACGACATACTCAAGGCTAGAGGAAACGAGTGTGACGTCATCACTAATCGACCGACTTCTCACGAGTGTTGAAATTCACACCGGGAAATTTTGAATAGCAATTTCATTTTATTTTATTTGCGGAATATCTATCATCTTATAAAACAAAAATAATTATTTAAAATTATTAGTGAGAATTCGGAATCTCTAAATAAAAATTCAGTTAGATGCGAAAAATCACAGTGTTGCCGCATCTGGCTGATTTTTTTATTGGGGTATTACAAATTCTCACCAGTTAGTTTAAGTAGTTATAAGATGATACATATTCCACAAATAAAATAAAATAAAATTTCTATTAAAAATTTCCGGTGTGAATTCCAACACTAGTGAGAAGTCTGTCGACTAGTGATGATGTCACACTCGTGTCCTCTAGCCTTGAGTATTTGAATGGCAGTGCTCCAAACCCAACAGAAAGAGGAGCAGTACACTTTTAATATTGTGGCTATACTTTCCAGGCACAATCGTCTGCTGTAGAAAGTTTACATTCACGCTTGCGCTGATGTATTTATTTTTATGTGTTACTGAAAATTTAATAAAATACTTTCGTTTTTCGGTTTGTTATCATTCGTATCCGATTTAGTTGTTGGGGAGAGGGGTTCACGTGTGAATCTTTTTGTCTATTTCCCAAAATTATCGTGAGCTATTGAACCAAAAATTGAATTAAATGAATATTTAAAATTTGTCTTTTCTTTTGGTGAAACTTTTGGATGCATTTATCAAGAATTTCTAACTTATATTATCATTCTAAAAATTTTCTACATTTGTTCACATGTGTACCGGTGGAGGGGTAGTTTTGAACATACGTGGGGCACATGTGAACGCATCCATAAATAAGACAAAAGTATTTTTTTGTGAATAAAAACTGTGATAAAAAACTTATTAGATACCCTCTTTCTAGTTGTGCGAATAAATCAGTAAATGTTTCAACAGAGATACAAGAAATTATTCGTAAAGTTATACAATATTTTTGAGTCAAGCATAGCAAAACTGTCTAACTTTTAAATACGTTATTGAAATATTCTGTTATTGTGATTTTATTTTTTTCTAAATGTTGTGCAATGTGTATAACAAAATTGTGCTTTATGGTTTTAAAAATTGGTAAAATTGTGATAACAAAAATTTGGTGATAACCACTGTACTACTTATTCCTCTTTTTGGCCAACTAAATTTTACTTTCATAGAACAAAATATATTACAAATATTTTAATATCGGGTAAGAATATATAAATATGTTTAAAACTGGAAATCATTAAATAATAACAAATAGACATATTGGGTGTTACAGAAAGCCACCACTTTTAATTGTTATCTAACTTTCAGTAAATTAAAACTGTGAAGCAATCCTAAAAACATTGAATTTATAACTCACTGTTTGAAAAGGGTAATTAGATTTTAAACTAAAAAAAAATGCATTCACAGACTTAAAGAATACACTTGTGAACAGTTCACATCTGCTCCCATATATTCCGTTCACAAGTGCCCCGTGTACCAACTTAAGCATAACTTATATATAAAAAAAAATGATATTTTAAATTGAAATACGGAAACAAAACTTTTTGCAGACTTACCTAATTAATGTCACTATAGAATGCAATGCTGATATTGTACTTTTAAAAAATGTCTCGAATGAATTTTTACTTCAATAACTTAGAAGACTGTTTCACTTCACACCTTCTGTAAGAAACAAATTACAACAACCAGAAATCAAAATGGCTTATTGTTCAGAAATTCGGCCAAAAGGTGGTACCAGTACAACTATATATTGATAATTTTTTGAATTTTTTTATTTCAAATTAATTGAGTGAAATATGTACTGTTCACATGTGTCCCAAGTTCACATGTCCCCCCCCCTCTCCACTATCTGTTGAATGCCTTATAAAATCGATGTTTTCTATAAGTATTTATTATAGGTGATTTCTACAGTCATTTATAATAGGTTTTTTCCCTAATTATTTGTAATAAGTGTTTTCTAAAATTATTTATAATATTGTAATTTTTTAAATAAATATATCTCAAGTATTAATTACTTAAATAAATATTTCCTTTACTGCTACTTATTACAAATACTATTGAATTGTAACGTATTTATTCTTACTAAAGCACTGAATAAAAATAAATAAGACTCACTTTTATTCAGTTTTGTCTTGTGAACACAAAAAAGATTTGATATAAAACTGCGCATACATCGCAGAAAATATATTCAAAACGTCAAACATGTTAGATAAGCAGAAAAGAGCGCTTTTGGAATGAAGTTTTAACCCTAGAACTACCGAAAATTTTACTCAAGTTTTATAAAAATATTACACATCAGAATTCTTATTTAAAACTATTGAACTTATTTACTTAACTCATTATTGTCTGGTTTACATATTTAGTTTATTTTAAAGAAATTTCTGGTTAGAATAAATATTTCGAATGTACCCATCGGGTCCACTGGACCCGTCTGGTAGACGGAGGGTTAAACACAGATTAAAAATTAAAATTTTATTTTCTCAAATTCCAATTATTTAGAAGGAGCACTGGCTTCAAACTGGTTTCATTAAGGAATACTTTAAGAAAGAAATTTTCAATTTGATTCTCTTTTAAAATACATTCATGAACCCCCTTGAGAATCCCCGTTGATAACATAGGTAGAGATAATAACAAAAGTTGCTAAAGAAAAGGATTGTATCAATGATTGTACTATCCGTCTATTTCTACAGGACTCATTGGATTTATTCTACTTTCTATAAAATAGCATTAGGAAAATCCTTTCTCTATAGAAATACAATGTTGTATGCTTTCTTATTTCTTATATTCTCATACAACACGTAAGTCTCATGTAGTATAATTAAGCCCACAGAACTTCGGTAATTTGTATTGTTTCTTTTGCATTTTTAGCTAAGGTATAATATATACCACAATTAAGGAGTTCAATATGGGATTCGTGACATTCTTTACGATATAAATTGTCTAAATTTGTGTATATATGTATATATTTATTTATTTATGACAATCATCGTTATTTCTGGTCTTTTTTTCATTGGTTAAATTGCTTTAGTTGCAAATAGCTTTACAAAATATTTCAAATATTTATGTTTTCTTACATATATATCTTTAATTATTTGTTCTTTTTATGCATTCGCCTTTCTGTTGATATTTTCCTTTCGTAAATTTTGAATGTTATAATTTTTTAATACTTCATATATAAGTGATTAGGATCTTGGTTTTAAAAAATTCATCAGTGATTTGTTAATTTAATAATTGTTGATCCAGATTTAATCTGTATAATGTCTGTGTCATGTATTTATGCTCAATTTATTATTTTTTTATTAAAAATATGATGAATTGTAATATTCTATAATGGTTATATACATACAGGGTCATCGAAAAATAATGCCTAGATTTTAAAAAATCATAACATCGAAACCTTTTAGGTTAAACGAGTAATTCTTTCACTACACGATAACTGGTGAAAGCAAGTTTTGTTTTAGTTCACCAGAATTCGCTTGCATGTCTGTGTTATGCGCGGATTAGTTGCGCAGTCGTCAAGGTCAGCCGACGCGTCAAACTGCAACTGCTCAGTACGATGTTGACCGTGCAACAAAAAGCACAGTGCGTGATTTGGTATGTGGAGTCAAAGAAGTGGACGTCCCTCAACAGCCGCTGCTGTTGCCACGACAGTGGAGCAGACGGTGCAATCCATGTCGGTCCAATCCAATAGTCAGTGTACAGCGGCAGTCAACATCGTACTGAGCAGCTGCCGTCTGGCGCGTCGGCTGACCTTGACGACTGCGCAACTAATCCGTGATAACACAGACACGCAAACGAATTCTGTTAAACTAAAACCAAACTTGCGTTCACCAGTTATCGTGCAGTGAAAGAATTACTCATTTAACATAAAAGGTTTCGATGTTATGATTTTTTTTAAATCTTGGCATTATTTTTCGCTGACCCTGAATATACCGGGTGATCCAAAAGTCAGGACGAAGTTTAAAAATGAATAATTCGAAAACGAATCATGATAAAAAGATACGGTTTGCATCAAACGAATGGAAAAGAAACAAGATTTTGTGTGACAACGAAAAAAATAGTTCTGTTGGCGACCAACAGATGGCGCTATAGTATTTTATTGCACCAAAAGATGATTTACAAATGAAAAAATGTTGATAACTTACAAGTCAGCTTAATTACAGTTAATTAGTACTACAGTAAATGTTCAATGTGCTGTCCATCATTCAAAAGTACAGCTGTGAGACGAGGCACCGTTCACTGCATTTAGTAGCATTTCTTGCGTTATGGCAGACACTTTTTGGCGGATGGCATCTTTCAGTGCTGCTAGTGATGCTGGTTTGTCGCGGTATACTTTTGACTTGCGTGATTAAACTAGCGACTGATAATGCGATCCTTCCCAAATGTTGAGCGTAGCAGGAGTTGCACAAGCAGAGCAATATGAGGTGGTGCTCCATTTTGCATAAAGGTGACTGCTTGGAGTGCCTGTCACGCTTGCAGTTCAGGAATTATGTTGTTCTGTAACAGTGCTACATATCGCTGACCAGTGACAGAAACTGTTTTGAATCCCGCCTGTGTGACTTCTTCGAACAAAAATGGACCAATTACGAAATCAGCAGTGAAGCCACAGCATACTTTCACTTTAGGCTGTTGCAAGGGTACCTAAACAAATGCATGTGGATTTTCTGTGGTCCACACTCGAGAATTGTGGGTGTTAACAGCGCCAGAGAGTGTGAAATGCGCTTCATCTGTCCAAAGCCCAGTGTGAAGCCAGTCGTGCTGCTCTTCCATCTTATCGAATACCAAATTCGCAAAATCTCGGTGAGAGTCAATGTCCGGAGGGTTTTTCCGGAGTCCGGAGTCGTTCTTGGTTATGTTGCAACTTGTAGGGATACCGTTGCAAAGTTATTCGCAGTCCTCTCCAGACACTTCCGTACGACACTCCTGTTTGTCTCGAAACTTCTCGAACACTGCACTTCCCATGTGCAGCAACCGCCGACAGGGATTGCACAATATGCTCCACTGTCGTGGCAACAACAGCGGTTGTTGAGGAACGTCCACTTCTTTGACGTGACGCCAAAGAACCTGTAGCTTCAAATTTCTTCATCATTTTGTTCCATGCAGAAGACGTTATTGGTCATTTGCTCTCTCGCATACCCTTGATGTAGCGATATGCTCGCAATGCCGCAGTGGCAATTTTCGAATTCTTATAATACAGTTTAACTAAGAGGGCTTTCTCAACTATGGGCAGCATTTCGATGCATACAAGCTTCAAGTACCATTACCTGCTGCAGTTGCTCCTTTTTATATCGTTTGTTGCTCTGCATAATCCTACATCAGAAATCCGACAGCACCATATGTTGGTCTCCAGCAGAACTATTTTTTTCGTTGCCGCACAAAACCCGGTTTCTTTTCCATCCGTTTGGTGTAAACCGTATGTTTGTATCTTGATTCGTTTTCGAATTATTCATTTTTAAAGTTCGTCCTGACTTTTGGATCACCCGGTATATATATATATATATATATATTAGTTTTATTAACTTTACTAAAATAATTGGATAACTAGGAAGAACAATGTTACATCTTATGAGTTTGTGCTACCCCATTGTACCATATTCAAAGACAGTTTTAGTTAATTATTATGCAAGACATTTTCGTATAATTTATCATGGGGAAGTGTAAAGCTCAATGAATAAAGGCACTCAGTTTTATTAACACTAATTCAAGTTCATATTAAAATACTATATCTCAATCTTAGGATGTTCTATAAAGTATTTCAGATATTTACATTAAAAAATAAACGAAATTCTTAATTTAAAAGAAATTAAGTGAACAAGGAGGAGTTAATCAAATAACTATGTTCTAGCATTTTTTTTTAAATTTATGGTATAATGATTTGAGATTTCTTAAAAATTGAATATTTACATACTAGACATATTTATTGAAAAAAATCGCGAATGTCAAGAATTGACCTCATTTCTATACACTAAAATAGGGAAAAGAAATGTGTAAGTGTGATGATCGAAGATCGCATAGAGGGTTTCGTTTAATATTCCTTTCAAGACACTTTATCCTTTAATTAATAAATCCAAATCTTTACGTTATAATTATTATTGGGTCGTTCGGAAGTCGTTTCCGTATGGGAAAATCAATTCCTACTGGAAAATCCTGCCCGGTTAATTATTAGACTTCGGAATCAATGTCTAATAATTAAATGATAGAATATTCCGGTAAGAATTGATTTTCCCAAACGGACACGACTTTCCGAACGACCCAATAAATCTTTAACATCTTTCAATAGGTTCATAGATGGCAGCACCATTAAATTTAATTTTTAAATTAATACAATTGGAAGATATTATTACAATCAAATAAAAAATATTCAAGACCTGCTATTCAGACAGTTGTAACAGTATACGTATGTATGCATGTAAAGCTTATTTGATTACGTGATTTAATTTTAGCTAAAATAAGAATCTCTTGAACGGGCAAAAAAAATACGAAATTTCTTTTAATTAAATCCATGAAACATTGAAATATAATCAATTGAAAATTTCGAAATTTCTAAAAAAATAATAATAATTGTTTTTGAATTAAAAATATAATTGATAAAATATTTTACAACCCTTTTCGGCCTTAAAATGGCAAAAAAAGCTACAAAATATCTTCAAAATTGAATCTAATAGATAATCAAATCGATTCCGGAGAAAAAAATCTCAAACTCCGACGCCGAGTATGGAACCGAGAACCTTTTGATTAGTAGGTATACGCGTTATCACAGAGCTATCTAGCCTGCAAGAAACAGGCTTAAATTAAGGTTCAGGTTTTGAAATTTAAATCGACAAAATGGTAGGATGTCATTAAATTAATTCATTTAATTAAAATTATATAAAGTTTTCAAACTTTTATGATTTGTCGTGTGATCAGAGGTATTCAGCTATAAGAATGCAAATTTTACAGTTTCTAATTTATAAGGTTTCTTAGAACGAACTCTTTAACGAACAGACAGACAGTCAGAGTAGGGAGGTGAATACGGTTTCGTCAGATGAACCCGAAACCCTAAACAAGTGGTTAAGTGTGATCGAAGATTGCACAGAGGGTTCCGTTTAATATTCCTTCCAAAACACTTTATCCTTTAATTAATAAATCAAAATCGTTATTTTATAATCCTTATACATTTTCAATAAAACATAGATAGCAACAATATTAGATTTAATTTTAAAATTATTAAAACTGGAAGATTTTTTTAATCAATAGAAAATATTCAAGAACTGCTTTTCAGACAATTGCAATATCATATGTTTGTGTATTTAAAAAGCACATTTAATTACATGATTTAATTTCAGCTAATAAAACGAAACCTTTAAAATGACAAATAAATACGAAATTTCTTTTAATTAAATCCATCAGAAAATGAAATGCAATCAATTTAAAATTTCACAATTTCTCAAAGGAAAAAAAAAAAGATAATGCATTTTACAACTTTTCGCCTTAAAATGGCAAGAATAGATAAGTAAATAAATAATACGAAAATTCTGTAATATTGTATCTACCAAATGATGAACTCTATTCCGCGGGAAAACTTTCAATCTTCGACACCGGAGTTTGATCCTAGAACCTTGCGATTAGCAGGCAAATGCTTTACCACGTAGCCATCAAGGTTGCACGAAAAAAAAAATGAAATTAATGTTCTGTTTTAAAATCGAAAGCGCAAAAATGATCGGATGCCTTTAAATTAATGCATTTAATACAAATAATATTAGACTTTTTAAAATTTTTATGATTTATTGTATGATCGAAGCTATTCAGCTGTAAGTATGCAAAATTTCAAGTCTCTAACTTACACAGTTTATGAGAACGAGATCTGTGACGGCAGACATACAGACAAGGGAGTGAGACGAGTAGGGTTTCGACAAATGAACGCAACCCTAAAAATAACAGATAAACGGTCTAGCCAGATAAGCATGGAAAACATTTCATTCATTCAAGTTTCCTGATCATTTTCCCACATGTGGCTGCCTAACTGGTGTTAAATTTCCCCTGTTATCACTGCATAAGTACTGACATTTCAAGAGTTAAAAAGTTTTTCCATTTTAAAATGTAGAACTTTCTCAAATATAGAGATACAAAAGACGCATAATTGAAAATTCTTGAATAATTTCTGGTAATAAAATCTGGGCTAAAAAACAATAAGATAAAAAAAAAATGAAAGTCATATCTTATATTTATACAAAAATCACCATTTTTTGTCTAAAACTATTTATGCGTGCCCGCATAGTACATATATGTGCGAAATTGTGTAGTGGGCACAACATTTCTATACCAATAACAGAAACTTTCTCTCTGCGATGGCTAACGAAATCTACCGTATGTACAAGGATTAAAATTTGCATGAGAAAAGTCCAAGTTTGGTCCGGAAGCACCTGAGTCTCAAAATTTTAAACTTTTGATAATTAGCCGAGTTATTAATTAAAAAGCTCAATTAAAGGAACTAGAATTTATTACTTTTTACAGAACCTAGTAAAACAGCAAAGTAAACACATATGACACCTGTTTCAATCGCTCAGAGATGAAGAGGGTTCCCAGAAAGATAGAATAGTCAAAAATTACAATGTATATGGAAATTTTTAAAACTATTTCAGGTAGGGATTTTAAAATTGGCTTACATACGCAAAATAATATTCTATTTCAAAAATTAAAAAAAAAACAATTAAAAAGACAATCAGAGATTTTCGGACACATTAAAATCAAGAAAACTGTCACTCGTATGGATTTTAATATTGGTATACATATGCAAAATAATATTCTATTTCATAATTTCGAAAAATCAAAACAAAATCTCCAGTAAATTTTTTTAATCAAAAAAAGGTTTTTTTATATGGAAAAAGAAATCAATTCTGCATTTAATCCTGTCGCAAATTATTTAAATCATAGCGTTTTCTCCAACTCAAATTCAATTACTCACATCTCTTCGGAACTAATTTCAAATTATCACGTTTCACAATGTTAAAATTAATTTATGAGTTGTAGTTACCACTATTTTCGAATAGTAATTTCAGCAAATTCCCTCGATTTGCACCTCCCCCGATCATTAGAAGTTTTGATGTCCCCTAGGCGCCCTTTTCTAACATTTAGGGACCTACTTATGCGATATATTATTGGTCATCTCTTTGAGCACTGTTTCATGTTATGTATGACCCCTATTCCCTCCCCCAATTCAATTTAAAATCATTAGTTTAGTAACTTTGTCACTAATTATCTGAGGCCCTTATGTCGCACTTTCTTGAAAACTTGTCCAAAGAGGTAACTAGGTAAGGGGTGACAGTTTCTGTCCTCCGTTTCCCCCCGATTATTAGGGGTTAGTTCCCCCCGTTGGGACAGTTTTATACCTTTTTGAGACGCCCTTATGTGACAGATCATTGGATAGCTTTTTGAGAACTTTTCATATTATGTACCCCTCTTCACTCGAAGGGTTTTTCTCTTATTTGAGTCATCACCCCTCAACTGATATATGTCTAGATAGGTTGTATAACGGAGTTTCGCTAGGATAAAAATTTTTTTAGAACAGAATACGCCCCTTGGCGGTTAAAAATGGAAACTAACAGATTTGGATTTTAGGTATATTTAAGGTGATTATCACGATCCCGATCAACGCCGGGCGGATCAGCTAGTAAATATTAAAAAATATATGTGCAAAAATGCATAAAAATCATATGAAGGCTGTATTTGGGGAGGAGCTAATCAATTTCTACATTCCGAGAAACTTTGAAATAAAATCATCCAATAACGTGTTAATAGCGTATCTAATTTTTCAATAAAAATATAAAGTTTATTCTCAACGCTGTCTATACATCTTCGATAGCTGTTAAGATTTTCCTAATCAAAAATTAGAATATAATAAGTATATCCACGAATTTCAAGATATGTCTAGAAAACTAGTTTATATAAAATGTCACTGGACTATTTTATTTATTGCTTGATGCAATTATCTTATTTTTATTTTATTATATCCCAATATTTTCAGGTTGTGACCAGTTCAAACAGTAGGGAGAAACATCTTCTCAACATTTGTCTATTTTATCGGTACTCATACAAATTTGTAGAGTAATTTTTGGATTATTGCCTTTGGACCTTCTCAAAAATAGATCGTTGGCCTTTGCAGGAACACGTCCTTGGGTCTTTTCAGGAGTAGGTCACCGGACCTTTCTTGCCAAGTGGCTCATTGGCCAATGATACGACAAAGTGGAGATTTCTTACCGTTGGCCAAGTGTGTTATTCCCCAGTTAGCCAACATTGGCCTAATAATTTTGATCTTTTTGGGTCTGAGCAGGATCTGAGTCGCTAACGACGTGACAAATGCTGGTATTTGTTGGCAAATGTTTCGTTGTCTAATGGTACAACAATTGGACATTTCTTGGACATCGACGGGGGATAGCAATTAGCCAACAATCAGTCATCTTTGTCCCAACTATTTTGTGCTAATTGGGTAAAAATTGAAAAAAAACATTTTATACATCTTTCCATATTAGTAAGTAATCATGTAGGGTATTCTTTACGTTGTGGCTATACACTTTTTTCGTTGAACACCTTGAAGTTGGTGGGATATTTTTTATACTACTTAATTTTAATAAATTTTTGTACAAAATTTTTTGAAGATTCTTTGTGAATTTAACATTGCAAAAACAAAATTAAATGCCCCTGAAAGGGTTAATACTGAATTTCGATATAAACAGATTTCATTTTCATGTTTTAATGTATTAAAATCGGTATACTTATGTCAGCGCATCACTGTAAGCTAAGATAAAAAAATTTAACTTGTTGAACTGAATTTCCTTTTTTCTGAAAAACTGTAAAAAAAAAAAAATTCTAAAATATTTTCAGACACACTTCTTCAAATTTTTAAAAGAAAATAATGTAGCTTCAAACATTTTTATTTATTTTTATAAATGCATCATTGAATTTAGATACTTTAAAATAAAATTGAAACAACAAAGGAATCAAAGGCCAAAAGAGGATTTTAGATTTTCTTTTTCTTTATGATTCGATTTTCTGAGTGTTCTTGCTATGTAATTAAATTCCATAAGAAAAATATATAGTGATCTACAAGTCACCAAATTTCAAGAAGTAAGTCTTTTGCGAAAAGTCATATCAGTAAGTAAGCGAAACAAATTCATTTCTTATTCTATTGAATTCAAATGAACATATGTTCTATATGCTTATTCTTATTTTGCTCCTCTCTGCGATATCTCGGCTTTTAATATTCTTTAATAAAACAAACACTCTATTTCAGGATAGATTTTGATATTTAGTTTAGAATATTTTATCAAATGTTTCCAAAAAATCTTTCGTAAAGATATATGGAACAGATATGTTTGTAACTTAAAGAGAAAGATTCATGTTGTGAACTGGATTGTTTTATGAACATAAAAATTTAATCTAGTGGAGACTTTTGGACCACTCATATATCAATATTTTTTGCTGTTTAAAGTTGAGGCTATTTATTGATGTTACATAACGACATGTGAAGAAAGTTTTAAAATAAAAATAAGTTTTCATTTTTAAAATTTCTCTTATTTATTTTATTTTTAATGTAGAATTTCTCCTAAACAGTTTACCATGAAATTGATTTTTTTTTAATTTGATTCCTATATTACATTTTTTTTAAATTCAGGCAATAAGATTAAATATTTTATAAAAAGTTAAGAAAAATGTATTATTTAGACAATAAAACTGGTTATTCCCTGAAAATTTAAATTTCCCACACTGTTCAAAATCTATAGCATTCTGTACAGCCATTAAACCGTGTTTATGAAAAACGGTTTCACAACTGTAATTTATCTCTATTATGACCAATGAGAACGCTTCATTCACGTCAAGTAACTTGAATGACTGGATAGTTTGCTGCAGCTTTTAACAATATAATCATCAATTTTTCTGATAACTAAAAAGATATTTATTAGGTTATTAAAGTAATTTTACATATATATTGTATTTATTAGTTTTAAAATCTAAAAAGACTGACGGGAAAAATTAAAGGAGCAAACATATGAAGTAACTTTATGTTAATTGTATTAAGTTAAGCCCAATGAATGGCAATAGGGTGGTTGCTCAGAGTTAACTTTATCAGTTAGTTCAATGGTATTCACACTTGTTACACAGAAACATGCAAATTCTATAAAGATTTCGCGTGTGGTATGTGAAACAAGTCGTTCAAAATACATTTGATGGATCGTAAGAAATGGCGTTTATTTGAAAGGATGAGAGCTGGACATTAGGCTAATAAACTTGTATAACTGTGTTTTTCTTTATGACAATAAAGTCAGTTATAAGGTTATTGACCTAATTTTACACAAATATTGCAGTTATTAGTTTTGCATTGTAAATAGACTATCGGGGGAAAATTACAGAAATGAAAATAAAACAGTTACTTCATGTTATTGTATTAAATGAAGTCTAATAAAAGATAATAGGTTGGTTGCTCAATGTCAATGCTATGAGACAGTCCGATGGTATTCACCTTCGCCAATCAGCAATATGCACATTTGATAATATTTTCACGTATGATATATGGTATATGTCTAGAAGGGCATTTGACGGATCGTAAGAAATGGCGTTTAATTGAAAGAAGGATAAGACGAGATTAAGATTATAGAGCTGTAAAAAGCTTGTAAAATCTGTATTTTTCTTGATAACCAGAAACTCGTTTAAAAGGTTATGGCCTAATTCTACTTAAATATCGCATTTATTAGTTTTAACCCATATTGGACCGCTGTCCTATAAATAGGACAGCTAATAAAACATTTTTTAAAATAAAATTGGTAAAGATTTTCTGGATGCATTTTGTTATGACGCCTTTAAAATACATAAAATTATAACATATAAACAAAAAAAGTAACCAATTTAAATTTTATTGAAAAAATATTTAAAAAATCTTTAAAAATTGCGATCTTATAATCTATAATTTTACTGTTATTATTATTTTTTTATTGGAAAAACATAGAGTATTTTTGTAGTACAAAAACAGTAATTTTAGAGTAAAATAAAATATTTGCTCATAAGATTAGTTCATGCACGCATTTTATATGTTCTTACTAGGTGTACTAAAAATAGGACAGCGGTCCAATCCCCTCCTTTTTTTCTTCTTTGCATTTCATTCAAAACTGGCATTTCTTTCTTATCATTTGATGAAACACTTTTGCTCCAAACATCTGGAAACAGACTGGCCACGTTTTTTGACACGTGGCCAGTCTGTTCTAGCGTCAGTAGAGTACAGGAACATTCCATTTGTGAAAACGGGGAAGTTGAAAGGAGGGAAAAAAACAGGGCAGATACTAAATGATTTTCTTTTGTGTGAATTTGCAGTGTTTGTCGCAGCTTTATTTTGTCTGATAATTTACTTTTGAAAACTTGTATTCGTAAAATCGCACAAAAATTTTTAACAGTGGAAGAAGGACTGGAATATATGAATTCTTTAAGTGATGCTGAAATTGATGAACCTGAAATGGTTATTATTCCTCCTAATCCAGATTCCGTTAGCGATGAAGAGGAAATCGACGAGTCTGATACAAAGCAGCTAGTAATGTGCCACGAACGTGACATTCCAGATACCGCAGGAACAATTAAAATTTTGGTAAATGACAGTGAAAAATTACACCTTCCAATAACCAAAGTGGCTAAAACGTGAACCAAAATTTGAACTTTCAAGAGAGAATATTTATCATCGAGAACATGAAAATATAGTAAGTATGATATCGGGAAAAACGTCCGTTGAACTCTTCCACATGATAGCTGATGATATGATAAATTGGGTTGGGTTGATTTTTGACGGCCGATTTGGGATAGGAGGGATATGGGCCAAGAGGGGGGGGGTGCCCTTCGTGGGGGTCTTTCTAAAGGAACCTAATCCGTATTTACGCATGGAAATCCAAGGTTCGAAGAAAACCACGAAAACTCCGAACGATTAGGCCGACGGGCGCGATTGGGTTCGAACCCAACAGCTCCCGTCTACCAGCTTCAAGAGCAGTACCTCTCGGCCACTCTGGTGGGGCGATGATATGATAGACCATACTATTTTAGAAACAAATCGGTATGCAGCACAAAAAAAAAAGCTGTTATTCTTTTAGCATCACTGAAGCTGAACTCAAGAAATTCATGGGTGTTATATTCTTTAGTGGATATAATGTTTTGCGACACGAAAAGATGTATTGGGAAAATGCACCAGGTCTGGTCATCACTTTAGTGAATAACGCTATATCTAGAAAACGGTATAATGACATAAAGCGCTATATTAATTTCAATTACACTTCTGAAATCAATCAACAAGAACGTTTCTATGAAATTCGACCGCTTATTGACAAGCTTAATATTGCTTTGAGGCAGTTTGGCCTATTTTCAGAAAATCTAACAATTGATGAAAGAATGGTGAGATATTTTGGAAGGCACAGATGCAATATGTACATGAAAAACAAACGAGTGAAATTTCGATACAAACTGTGGATGTTATCATCTTACAATGGATATCCTTCCCATACAATTCCTTACCAAGGAGCTACAGAAGAAAATTCGGAACTTCTTTCTCAACGTGTTGTGGAAGATTTGCTTCCCGTAGTGAAAAACCCAAAACTTCACAGAATATATATGGATAAGTTTTTCACCTCATATGGTCTATTTGTTCGTTTGAAGGGAAAATATTTCTGTGGTACAGGAACTATTCGAGATACTCGAATGGCAAAATGTCCATTATAACATTTGAAACAGTTTGCTAAAACAGAAAGAGCTGATTGTTTTGACATAGTCAACAACACAGCTGCAGTGTGTTGGAATGATAACCCTTTGGTTTCATTCCTAACAAATTTCGAGGAAACGAAAGTAAAAAGCAAAGCAGAGAAAAGGGTGGTAGAAAGAAAATTTATACTCTATTTTGTGTTACATTGTACAATAAATACAAAAATGTAGTGGATTATTCGATGGTCACATTGAAACATATTTTGCATCCATTCAAGGAAAAAAGTGGCACTGGAAACTTATTTTGAAATGTTTTGAAACGGCACTTGTCGCAGCTTGGAAAATTTCTAATCTGTTTTGCCCTCATGAAACACAGGGTCTGTTAGAGTTCCGAAGATGTGTCACAATTAGTTATTTAGGTGAAACAATCCCAAGAATCAACAGCACACAACGCGATATTATTCAGAATAGCAAAGTGCTTTTCCATCTAAATAATGAACACGTTTTGGTGAAAAACCCTGAAGGACGTCAAAGTAGATGTCAATTGAAGTATTGTAAGAGAACACCAACAACAGTTATTTTAAAATATAAAATTCGTCTTTGTATTGACTGTTTCCCGAAATTCCACATTTAATACATCTTTCTGTAATGTAAGTAGATTTTTTGTCAAATTACTATGCTTTGGATCGTTGTCCTGTTTATAGTACAGCTAATTACTTAAAAAAATGAAAAAACTTTTTTCAAAGTTTTGCTTTTATCTGCTTAATTACATTATATTAATGATAAAATTGAAGTTTTAAAAAATTTCAAAAATATTTTTTTGGTGCGGTCCAATATTGGTTTAATTGTAAATAGATTATCGCGGAAAATTAAAGAAACGAAAAAAGGGTACTTTATGTTATTGTATGAAATAAAGTCCAATGAAACATAATAGGTTGGTTTTCAATGTTTTTCGACAGTCCAACGGTCCACTTTCGCTACTCTGGTATATGCACATTCGATATTATTCTGAATCGTGGTATATGGTATATGTCGTTGAGAAGAGCATTTGCCGGATAGTAAGATAGAAGGAGATTAAGATTATAGAGCTGTAAAATGCTTGTAAAGCTGTATTTATCTTGATAACCAGAAACTCATTTAAAAGTTTATAGATTAATTTTACATAAATATTGCACTTATTAGTTTTAAAATGTGAATACAGTGATAGGAAAAATTAAATGAACAAATATAAAACGATGTTTTATGTTAATGGTATTAAGTGAAGCCAATGAAAGGCAATAGGTGTGTTGCTCAACGTCAACTTTATAAGATAGTCCATGGTATTCACCTTCCCTATACAGAAATATGCCTATTCTATAAAGTCTTCGTGTGTGGTAGGTGAAAAATGTCTTTGAGAAGGCATTATGATTGATCGGAAGAAATGGCATTTAATTGAGAGAATGTATAGAGGACAGTAAGCTTATATATTCGTAAAGTATTCATTTCAGTCATGAATTTCCATAAGGGTCAACTTCAGCAACGGCCGAAGAAGCTCTTGTTTATTTCTACCACTTTAGGGCTGAGTTTGTGACGTCAGATCATGTGATCTAATCTAACGGAGCCCCAATTCAAAGAGAAAGATTTTGTTTGTTTCTCTCTTCCCAAGGACGACTTCATCGGAGGAGATCTTGGCCGGTACTGAAGTTGTCCGTATGTCCACACAGCTTATACTATTTTACCAAGGTATCTTTAAATGATTGTAATAAGTAACACAAACTTTTTCTACCCCACGTCAGCCCCAACAGTGGCCGAGAGGTTCTGCTCTCGAAGCTGGTAGACGGGAGGTGCTGGGTTCGAACCCAATCGCACCCGTCGGCCTAATCGTTTCGGAGTTGTCGTGGTTTTCTTCGAAACCTTGGATTTCCATGCGTAAATACGGGTTAGGTTCCCTTAGAAAGACCCCCACGAAGGGCACTCCCCCCTTAGGGCCTATATCCCTTATGTTGATAATTGGCCGTCATAAACACAACCAACCAACCAACCAACCTACCCCACGTTATTATCACATTTCCCTATATTCTTTTTTTTCCAGAAGTAAGACAGTCAGCTAGATATTGCAAGCATGACAAACTTAAGATCAAGTGCAAGTTCCATCTTTATGGATGCAAAATTTTATAAGCTATATGAGCATGAGATTTTATACTTATTCCTTTATTTTTCCATCAGTGCATTTAGAAAGTGATACCACTATTATGTAAAAATTAATATTATATTGAAAATACTTACAGTATAATACAGTATTTCCAATTTAATTTAACAAATTCTGCATTTTTTAAGAAAAATGAATTCAATGGAAATATTACTATCGGCGTTTTATAGAAAATACTACTACATTCGCTCAAATATTTTCCCTTTGTATTTACTTTTTTTTTTTTATAGATGTCAAAACTTCAACACTAGCAGAACGTTGAAGTGGAAATGGCCTCAAAACTTGTGTTTAACGAAACTGCTCCAATGGTTGGACGAAATTGGTTATTTAATAAAGGCTATAACAATAGCACTATGCAATGGTGTATTTCTTTTTTATTTAAATGATAATGCTATATAAAATGTTAAAAAATACATTTAAAAATGTGAACTATTAGAAGAAAAAAACCAGCATTTTGGACTGCGAAAATGCCGAAAATATGCAAAAATGGAAAGGAAAATCCTTACATTTCAATTCTCAGAGCTTTTCTGTTATAATTAAAAAAGCGTCCTAGATTCTTTGAAAAAATTAGAAAAATGAACTCAAACTGAAAATGAACATCAACAGAAATACTTTTATGCAAGTTTATTTCTTAAATCGTAATTTAGAAATATTTGAAGTATGTTTTTGTACATTATTTTGCTTTTGTCTTTGTGAAAACCCAAACACTTTTAAACAACGGAAAAACTTGATATAAACATATAATACAAGTTAATCAGGTTTAAAATTTTAAATCAATAAAATTCAATGAATAATGCCACTTAGTGAACAAAAATGTCTGAATTTCATTATCATTACATCGCTTTTCATTTGAAAAAATGTTAAGTAATTTACAGATTTTCACGTCATCCATAGTTTTTGTGCTAACGTGAAATATCCTGTAAAAGTTTTCAGTATACCCAGTCGTTTCCGAAAAGATTTGGAATCAGACATTGTAGGCATCCTGAATATGGAAATTACTGTCACCTTTCATCATAAAGAATTATCGCAGAGAAATTATTAAGTTCAAATAACTTATTTTACTTACAATGGCTCTCAAAATTTTAGGTACAAGGAGAGTTTTCTTTGTTTACATTGTAAACAAATAATTATAGCAAGATGAAAATATTTACTTAAGTGCCTTATAATTTGAGCAATCGTATAGCAAAATAATAAGATAAAATGTAAACATTTTGTAATGTAAACTTTTGTTTTGTAAAACTTTTAGTACTTATATATCAAAAACGGTAAAATATGACGCATGATATCCCTAGAATAGACCTACTAATATGCAATGTGGTAACTTCGTCTAGCTATCTAGATCAAGCACTGCACGCGCATACTCTAAATGAGGTTTTTGATGAAAGCTATTGGCAACAAATCCCACTTATCTAAAAGTGCAGATTTTGAGTCCGACAACGGTCCTTGGATCGACATCGTGAGATCGTGACACTGCTCATCTTTCATCATCCGAGACATGCTCAATTGGAATAAAATTTCGGAGATCTAACAAAAAACACATAATCTGATTATAACTCTTCTTCAGGAAAATCGTGACAAGTTGTGGCCTAGAATTAACTCCCTTAAATAAAGAGTGGACTGGCAGCTGACCGGAAATCTGTTACATAAAATACATGGATCTTCGTATTATACCATTTTGTGGTCACAGCAGCTACATACAGTTGACAGTCTTTATTTCGTGAAACCAAACACATCTGTCTTGGACACAGCAAAACTGGAATTAATGACGCGTCTTCATCTGGAGAGCAACAAAGAAGATATGGACCCTTTGGTGGTCATGAAATCAGTTTTTGGCAGTATGCTGGACAGCTGAACACTCTTTGATGCGTATATTGTGACCACACAGTATAGGGATGTGTTCCCTTGATCTCATGTGAGATTTTTCAGGAAGGTGTCTGTTAAAATTGTATTTTATGAACGATAAATTCGAGTGAGTATTTCCTTGTGGTAGAGGATATGCATTGTATGAAATTTACCCACAAGGTCTCCAACTATTAATTTAATTGAACATGATTGGTAAGCTCTAGAAACTACCACGATACGACGTCGACCAACCCCTAGACATAGGAACCACCAGGAAATAATATCAGCTTTTTTAAGGGAGTAGAATTTAATTCCACTAACTGTGAACAACAACACCATTACCAGATAAGTTAGATAAGTAACTTTTGTGCTTATTGTTTGATTTATATAGCTTTGTGAGATGGCTACACTCCACATTATAGGGCCTGTTCAGGGAATAAACTTTGTCATGTTTGTGCTGATTTTATCTGTCTACATCAGAAAACGAGTTCTGCGGATATTCCAAAAAATATTTATCCATCTTGTTCCGTTGCTATGATGTTTCGTAATGAGGAGTTTAAGTGTCAAATTCTCTTTTTTCGTACTTTAAAAAAATAGTAAAGAAAAAATGTGTATACGTTAAAGTTTGGAAATTAGTATCTTACAATTCATCAAACATGTGACCATCTTTATGTACACTATCTGTGTCAAAAGTATCCTCACACGTTTGATGTTAGACGTTTTGCTAAATATTTAGGTAAATACTTAACGAATTCTTTTGGAATTTTAGTAATTTAAAGAGCATGATTGGCCGCATATATTTCAGCAAAGATTTAGTTAAGGGCCAATTAGGAAAAGAAAAAGAAAATTGAATAAAATATTAATAATTGCAATCACCATGTGAAATAAAATGCTGTAAATAATTTGTGGCTATAGCAGGGCTAGTTCCATGAGTTTTTGTAGTGTAAGTCACATAGCTGATATAGTTATGCTCGTTGGCCACCGTTATTTTCGAAGAGTTTGCTTAGCCTTATTCAATCAATGAGATATCTCCTATGAAATAAGTCACATTTTTCCGTTCTAAAATACTAGTAGCCAAAATCGTAGCAAGTGACTTACACTACAAGTACTCACGGAAATAGCCAGCTGATGATTTATGTGAGCCGCCGTCTAAAACACATGTGTTCGGTTCTGTAACAATATCATGTATATTAATGAATATATAAAAGTTTCTTTAAAGCATTTCCGCATGTTTCCTGATTCTACCATAAATGTTTTCAACCAAATTTAAGGCTACTTTCAGGAAACTTGCAATAGAAAGAATATACTGCGATTAGAATATAAATATTTGATTAAATATGAGCCTTTGTATGGAATGAGTTTTAACTTCACAGGTGTGAATGGTAAAAAGCAATCCAAAATTTATTAGCCAATTATATAGGTTAAACTCATATAAAAAGGCCAGTAAAATATCGTGTAAATTCAAAAAGGTATCAGCGACATAGTGAGCTGAATTTCAGTTACTTTCTTAAAGTAGCTGAGTGATAAGGGATTTCCCTCAAATCGCCATTTTTTATTTATTTTTTTTCTTTTTCATTGCTGTTTTAGTACTCGGAGAAATAAACACCTGAACTTGCCCATTTAAAACATGATACTTATAATTATCAAAAACAGAAAAATCCATTCAAAAAATATGTGTGAGCATGAGTTAAATAAATACTCCTTTATTTGATATCGGTCAATAAAAGATCAGAATTTGTAGAAAATCCTTTATCATACAGCTACTTTTTAAAATCAACTGTAATTTAAGTTATTTTACTGAATTTTTACGATATTCAATTGGCGTTATTATATGGGTTGCAATATAGAATTCACTAAATTGTGAAAAAAAAATAAATAAATAAAATAAAATAATTCTGCGCTCATGCGCAGTTTAAAATAATTTATACAAATGATCATATTTCATCAAATACTTTATACATTTATAATATTATTGCAGAATTTTATTTCTACTGCGGTTTGCCAAGTTTTCTGAAAGAAACTTTAAAGTTCAGTGAAAAACTTACACACTATAAACAAAAAATATGCGGATTTTTAAAAAATCTGTTTAAATAAACGATTTTTCAATGAATATACGTGCTATTATCACACAAATTAACATAAATGTTCCACAAGGCCTAAATAGTCATCTTCTACAGCTACATACTATTTTAAAGGACAATCAATATTTTAAAGGCCGTTGTGACTAAATCTTCTTTGAAATAATATGAAGTCAAAGATGTTTTTTACATTTTTGAAGTTCTAGAAGAATTCGCCAAGTATTTCCCAATATATTTGAAAAATCTTGAAATTGTAATCGTAAAGACCTAAGTCTGGATTTCTTATTGTTTTATATTAGAGTATTTTTTATTGGAAAAGTAATCTCAAGAAAAAAAAAAAACTTTTTGAAATTAACATCAAAGGAAGCACAATCGCTTTAAAATTAGCAAAAACATATTAAAAAAACTCCTGCAAATTTAACTATGTTTACGATATAAACAATCGATAAATGACATATAATTTAATACTTCTTTCATTTATAATTGGTGGTTTCAAAATTAGAAAATAATAAACTTCACATTTAACCATAATTAAAGTACGATATGTATAAAATCGTCAGAGATCCATAAGTATTGCTTTGTATTAATATATCAGAACTATCATTATGCACAGCGTGTTCCTTCTTATTGTTGTCCTTAACAAAAAGATTTAAAGTTATTGTTCCAATTGCAGAAATATTTCAAATATTGTTATTTTTCATATGAAAATCTGCAGTTATACTTGTAGTTAATGTGTTATAGTTAGATCAAGTTGATCTTTTCTCTAACATAAAAAACAACAATAATTTTCTAATTATACAGCCTAAACGTACCAAGTTATAATTCTTTGAATTTTATGAATATTCAGCATTTTCCCGCATTAAAAATTTGCAATTTCTTTTATAACTGATAAGTATAATTTATAGAATAGGGACCCTATAAAATTTTAAATTTTGTAACTTTTGAAAAAATAATTATTTTGACGTAAATAAATTTTATATGATAAAGGTCAATATTTGAAACATTTACAAACTGGAACTATAGTTCTAAAACTAACGTTTTATGAAAAAGTTATTGGTCAACGGTAAAAATGAACACCCTGTATACCAATATATGCATTAAATTTAACGTGCAATGATGCAATAAAGTACACGATAAAAATAAGTTTAAAAATTGCTTAATCGATAAAAGTATTTTTATCTTTGTCTGAAAAGATATTTTTCACAGTTTCTTTTTGTTTAATATCGTTCTGTTTTCTCTTACATTACAAGTGACATTTTAATAAAACTTCCAGACATTTCATTATTTTACTCAACCTTTTTTTGCATCAAAATGAGAAAAAATACCCAGCCGAAAGTAATTAAAAATGTTTTAATAAATTTCTAAACTATGACAGTTTTTAAAAACTTTTCTCCCTTCAATTACAACTGAAATAATGTTTTTAAAAATGATTATTCATAATTCTTCACTTCGTTCGAGCTCGTATGTGTATGTGTGTGTAAGCATTGTAAAAAAGAAAATTAAATTAGAAAAATTAAAAGAAAGAATTATTTTAATTTAGAACGAATAGCAAATGGTGTATAACTTAGTAAAAGATTATATCTGTCTTTCCCTCTTTTTTGGGGAAGTAGAAATATTTTACATATCAATTGCTAAAAAGATATAGCTGAAAAAACTTCCGAGTTTTGAGCCCCATTATTTCTGAATGAAAATATTCGCTTTATTTAATGACAGAAATCTGCGATTAAATAAGTCGAAGATTATTATTAGAGCTCGACCAAAAATTCGGTTTCGGTTTCGTTTTCAGCCCAAAATCCGAGTTTTGGAGAAAATTCGTTTTCTGCGAAAATGTTGCTGAAAATTCGGCCGGACAGAAACTTGACCGAAACAATCTTTATTTCAATACTCTCGTCTCTTCGTTTAAAAATTTTTCAACATTACTCATTAATATGAACTGTATTGGCTCAAATGAGGCATTCTTTATTTATTGCTGTGAACTTCACTGTTTATAATTATCAGTCATCACTGACTCAAGACATGGGTGCAAATTATAAAGCAAGAAATGCTTATATGACTAAACTTTAAGACGCTTTCCACGTGCTCATTAACATCAGCAGAGTTAAAAGTAATAGAAAATTTTTAGTTTGAAACAACAGACGTGTTTCAAATACACTTTAAGAGAGTTCTAATGTGCTAGACGATCACTTGCAAAAATCATTATAAGAGATAAATCAAGGTATGTATACCCCAAATTTTTTTGATGAAATTCGCATGATTAGAAAAACATTTTGTGTCGTTGATGAATTAATTACATGTTATTTTATATGAAAATAAAAAGTTTTTTTCAGAGGCCCAGAAAGACAACTTGGGACACATGTATAATTAATTAGCAATTATGTACTGTACATTAATACTTTGTATTAATGTACAATTTGTATAAATGTACACCATAAATGTACATTGTACATATATGTAAGTATTAATTACTTTAAAAATAATTTGGACATTTGTGCTTTCGTTTTCGGCCGAAAATAGAAATATCACGTAATTCGGTTTCAGTTTGGGTTTTGGTCTTAAAACCCGTTTCTATCGATCCTTAGTTATTATTCATAAATTTTTAAACTAACAAAGTTATAAAATAATTTCTTCAGTTACAACTGAAATAAAATTTTTTTTAAGGATTATTCACAATTCTGCATTTCGCGCACGCGTACGTGTGTGTGTCGAAGCGTTGTAAAATGAAGATAAAATTTTGATTTTGAATCTGCAGCAAATGGCATGGAACTGAGTAACGGAATATTTGTATTTTTCTTTCCCTTTCTGGGAGAGTAGAAACATTTTAATTGTAAAATGCTAAACGATATAGGATGACACCGCCAGTAGTTCATACCCTTAAAGTAGTTGATCAAATTTTTGAAGTATTGTGCCATATCACGCGGAAATGGGTTTTACGCGTGGCACTAGACATAATATTTTTGTTTCAATATTGGAGTACCTGTTGTCACATTGTTGTCAGCTGCTGCTGCAAGAGAAGCCATTTTATGGAATTCTTTTACTAGAAAATTTAAAAATTTAGTTTTTTATTAGTTGGAGATCATTACGGTAAGTTAAAAAAAATCCACTTCCATCTTGTTTATTTCAAATAATAGTTTTATGAGAATTATTGTTAATCACACCTGCAGGATGACAGTTCAAAGATTAATTTTTGAATTTTCGACTGATTTCTTCGATTGATCAACTTCTGGAAAAATGACAATTCAAGAAACTATTTATTTATAATTTTGTTGCTATTTAATTTCAACAGATTACATTTTTGCCCATTATATGACATTCATTAAGGGTTGTAGCAATCATGTTAGTTCACTTCTCAAACTTAAAAGGAAGTAAATATAATAAAAAACCCGTAGCATCGACCTTATTTGATAAACTGCTGGATGGGACACCCTATTTGTGAAACCTTCTGAGATTTTAGTACCACTATTTCCGAAAGAAAATGTTCCCTTTACTTAAAGAGAGAAACCTATGATTAAATAAGTCGAAGACAATATTATTCATAATTTTTTTAACTAGGGCAGTTTTTAAAATGTTTTCTCCTTCACGTACAACTGAAATAATGATTTTAAAATTATTTATCCATAATTCATCATTTTGTGTGCGCGTATGGATGTAAGAGTCGTAAAAATGAAAATTAAATTTTGATTTACAATCATTAGCAAATAACATGCAACATAGCAAGATATTATCTGTTTTTTTATTTTCCTTTTGAGAAACAGATTAAAGTAATATAAAAACTACTAGGAAACTATGAAATTTTCTTTTATAAACGATATCTTTAAATATCGGAAGCATACTGGTTTCATAGTTTTCTAATTATAACAAACCCTTTTCGGAATCATGGGTAATTCAAAAGAGTATATTTTATATTTATGAACACTAAAAAAACAAGTCTAGACACAGAGTATCCAAATGAAGCAGCATGAAAACGAACAAACGCATGTTTCGTGACCAACTTCCAGTCACGTAATCATTGTCAATAAAATAAATCAACGGTCAAGTGCGAGTATTTCTCGTGCTCAGAGGGTTCCGTAAAATAAATATATCAATTATTAACTGTGTTATTAAAACAAATCTTTGCTTAAAGAAAAAGACTTTTTAAAAAACTATACAACGTAAGGCTGTGTATAACTGTATGTACTAGAAAAGTATGAATGGGTATACCATAAAACTTCAAAGAGATATGAAACCTAAATAACATCAGATATTGCTATTCTGTATACCTGTTTCTTTAATCTTATCCTAATCTGTTTAAGATGAACTTATTTCGGTACTGAAAATAAAAGTAGTGCATATTTAAACTTCATTAGGCATTTCATCAAACTAAATTCAGCGTAGTAATAATCTATTCTTCTTACAATGTAGTTAAAACAAAACCCTTGTTCAACATTTAAACCTGTCATTGTGCTAAGCGCGCTTCAGAAGGGGGTCGCAAAGTTGCAACATCGCCTTGGTCCGTGACGCGTTTTTCCAGACAGTTTTTTAATTAACTTTTAAAGACACGAGAGGCGTATTGAGAGATCCTCTCAATGCAAACTAGTTGCGAATCCCATAGTATTTATGTGATTAATTCTAATTAAATGTCTTTTTTTAACAATTTGACATTTATTGATTTCATACTGCAGCTGGGCATTGCGTTACACAAATATATCATTAAAAGTTTTTATATAGACATCAAAAGCCGATGGTACATAGAGTACGCCGCACCTGTTATTATGTATGCCCAAACCGTTCGTGTCTTTAAGGATTAATATCTCGGCTAACTACCGATGACTTTTTTCGAAAATCATTATCAACAAGGCTTTTATAGTTCTGCTGCGATAGGTACCACTATAGCTCTGCTCAACACCTTTGCTGAATACCTGCAAATCGAAATTTATAAACGGAATGTGTAACGAAAAAGTGCGCTTTTCATAAAAACTATGTGATCTAGGGTAATCGCTATAGGTTTCAAGCAAGGTCTAAATTAACGTCTACTACCTCTAATTTTTTCAGAATTTTAGTTTCGGTACATTCAGGAATAGAGGAAGGAACATATTTTTGAACTACATTTCACATCATATCTCTCAAAATATATTACCTAAAATTAAAAGAAATGTATTTCTGAATTCAGCGTTACGAAAGTTGTCACACGATACACCACACGTTATATGAAAAAAAATATTTTGTTTTTGAAGTAATTTAATCACCCCCTCTATATGTTTCCTAAATATATTAGTGAATGTTTAATAATCTGTATATATGTGAGTCAATAGCCTTTATTATTTCCCTCAATTTGAACTTTCCACGTTCAAATAGTTTAGGAGTAAAATGGCTGTGAGAGACAGGCAGACACAGGAGTGATCTTATAATTGTTCCGTTTTTATTTTTAAGTACGGAACCCTAAAAAGGACAACAACCGCCTTAAAGACATGAAACTGAAAGCCGAAAACCCAAATGGCAGTAAACACACCTAAAGACCATCATGTTCCAGCAATCAATAATATTAAGCCGGAAGTGATGCACCGTGACACACTAAATCAACCCAAAAAGGTTAGATGATAAAGGTTTACACCAACCCCAACTATCACCTCGTACGCTCGGAAAAATCGTTGACCAAGGAGTTTTTAAATTTATGAATATAAACAGTTTCAAAAAAGTCTAAATCTGAAGGAGTATTACATTTCTTAATAATAGTGGCCGAATCAAAGTTGAAATTACCTTCCTTCCCCAACAACGACAAGCAGTGGAGGACATTTGTAATTTTTATTTTTCTGAACATAGTTTATGTGTTCATTCATTGTGTAGCGGAGTTTTATTCTGTCATTGTTGGGTTAGGGACATAATTTCAACTTTGATTCGGCCACTATTATTAAGAAATATGATACTCCTACAGATTTAGACTTATCTAAAAATGTTTATATTCATAATTTAGGAACACCCTGGTCAAAAAATTTTCAAGTGTATTATATGGGTTGATATGTTGCGTAACAGTGCATCACGCCAGGCTTAATCGCATTGGTTGATGGAACATGATGGTCTTTCGGTGTGCTGTGTACTAGAGGAAGAGGTGTAAATATGGGCACCCTCTTTTGTTTTTGACTTAAAGTTACTTTCATTTTAAAAAGTTTTAGAATTTTGGCCTTCATCGACAACCATAACAAGTTTAATAAATGAGAGGATGAAAAACAATGATTAATATCAATTGTTTCAATTCAAAAACGAAGATTTACAGAAAGCTTTGAAAAAAAGCACTAGAAAAAATGGGGTGTAAATATAAGCCCTCTCCAAAAAGGTCACAAAAACTAGTTTAAAATGTTTTAAGACAGGTTAAAACAATACAAAATGGTAGAGAATTTATTTATTACAGAAAAAAAATTATTTTCAGAATTCAAAACCATAACCGGCTCTTTCAGCCCAGCGCAAGCCAAGTGTGCCTACATTTGGCACATTGCACATTTAACCTACACTTCTCTGCGAGTGTCTTCACAGAACTTTCCATCACAAAAGATGCAAGTTGCATCACGCAAGACTGGCTTAGTCCCATCGTTGATATCCAGGTTCATATCACCATCACTGTCCACAATGGGAGGGTCAGTGATGAGTCTGAAGATCGTTTCGTGGGTCGATTATTTAAGGCCTTTGGTCTTCCCACCCCTGCACCCTAACCGGTCTCTTACTCCGGAAAACTCCAGTATGTCTTCTTGAGAGCACTTTTGTCAAGCGACTTGGTCAACTGATCCTTGCATGGTGATCCAGTGATGACACTGAACCTTGCCGCTTTGTGTCCACGAGTACCGGTTCTCTTCTTCATGTTGGGGACAGGAGATATATCGACCAAAATAACTACATTTAAAGTTCCCAGGGAACATTGCGGTGTTTCAAAAGTCTCATCAATTTGCACAGCTAGAGTTTAATGTACTTGTATAACAAGATAATTATTAAAAGAGGGGGCCCATATTTACACCAACCCCAACTAAGAAAGATGTCCACTTTCACATGTAATCTAAAGACATGCATGATTAAAGGCGTGCTTCTAAAAGTAGCTTAGAATCTTCGCTTTCTCGATATCACTCTGAAATTATTTTCAACTAACTATAAGGATATGAAAAGAAAACGATTTCAGATACCTGTCAAAAGTTTGGAGTCCCGAACAAACACCAAATTCGCACAATAACTCACGCTGCATTCACACTATTTGAAAAAAGGTTCTAACTGCTCTCTATTATCTTATATCAATAAGTGGCATCATGTACTATCCTGACCTCCAGTCTTCAGCACCTCCAATGGGCATTCCGGGAGGGGTGCCCATATTTACACCTGTGCCCGTATTTATACCTTTTCTTCTATCATTTGTGTTTTATGTACAATATTGGCCACCAGTCTTCAGCACCTCGAATGGCCACTTCGGGAAGGGTGACCATATTTACACCTATGTCCGTATTTACAATTTTCCTTCTATAATTTGGATTTTCGGCGTTTGCAGTGCCGAACAAACACCAATTCGCACAATAACTCACGCTGCATTCACACTATTTGAAAAAAGGTTCTAACTGCTCTCTATTATCTTATATCAACAAGTGGCATCATGTACTATCCTGACCTCTAGTCTTCAGCACCTCCAATGGGCATTCCGGGAGGGGTGCCCATATTTACACCTGTGCCCGTATTTATACCTTTTCCTCTATCATTTGTGTTTTATGTACAATACTGGCCACCAGTCTTCAGCACCTCGAATGGCCACTTCGGGAAGGGTGCCCATATTTACACCTGTGCCCGTATTTACAATTTTCCTTCTATAATTTGGATTTTCGGCTTTCAGTCTCATGTCTTTTGGTGGTTGTCATTTTTATTTTTATTGACACTGATGATGCGCGTCAAAGTTACTCACGAAACTTGCGTTTGTTCGCTTTCATAGTCTCCATTTGGATATTGCGTGTTTAAAAGTTGTTTTTCTACTGTTCAGTTTTTCACACAAGTTTTTAATTCATTATTGTATATTTATGTTCGTGGTTATATTGTATTTTCGTAGATTAAGAAACATCTTTCTAAATTCATTCAACTATTTTGAGAACGTATAAAAAATAACATTAAAAATTTGTGTGTTTGTTTGTTCGGAATAGATTTATAAACAGATGCAGAACAAACACTAAACATATCAGGGACAGATAACAAATGATTTTGGTTACAATCTGCATTTTGATACCTAAAATATTTTTTGGAGAAAACAGAGAAAAAGAGAAGGTATCAATCAATCTGTCAATACGCAAAATTTCGGAAAATAATTAGACAATTTTATGTAATGTTGCAAAGATATAAGGTCCAATTAAAATTTATAAGTGATAGAAATTACATTTTTACTTTATTACTGATAGATTCAAAATTTTAAAACGTGATTGATAAGTTTTTTCCTTCAAGAAACCTGAAATATCTTTTAAAATACAAATTCAACGCAACCTTTTAAAACACAAATTCAACGTAACGTGTTTCTTAGCAAATGAAAGGGGTCAAAAAGGTAAAAAATACTCAAAAAGATTCTCAATTTCGATGAAGAATAAATATCGTATTACCATAAAACTTTTTTCTCTTTGAGTATCTTGTTCAATTCTGAAATATTTCTCAGTTAAGATGATACAGCTTCCGACAAGTGTTTAGGATTCTTCTTTTCAAGATTTCGAATTACATCAGAAGATAAATCATGTAATAACCTTTTTTTCATTTCAAAAATTCTGCATTTATTAAGCCCTGAAATATTTTTAGGTTTATTTTGTTTTATTTTTATTTTTGAGTTGTGAAGAAAGAAGATTATGAAAACAAGTTCATTGGTTTTCTTTTTCGTTAATTACAATCTATAACTATTACATCTTTTTTTTTTTTTGCAAATATCCATCTTTATCATAATTACCATTGAATAGTATTTCACTAATGCAATAAAATTTCTCTTCTTATGGCTGAAAGGGAATTTTTGGTATGCAAAAAAAATCTATTTCCACACTCTATATACGAAATTATTATTATTTCCGCTATTAACATAACTCTGTGTTACAAATCAAATTTAATTGATGGAATATTTTTGCAATGACTAAAAGCATTCTATTATTTTATATGAAATATCTAGAACGATTCGATTAGCGTCAAAAATGCATTTTGTGTTCAATTACAAATTATATCAAAATTTCAAGATTATTTTGTACAATCAAAAATACTTTCAATTACTTATTATTTTAAAAGCTTATGAGGTTATTTAAAAGTAAAATAAAATTTAAAAAGTGAATATGGGGGGGGGGGACGTAAGGTAAAAGCTATAGCTTATTATTAGTTTCCTCTTGAGGCCAGAATTTCTCATATAATTTAATGAAATTTTTAAATATTCTGCATTTATTCTTTTACAATAATGCCATTGTAACTATATGATTTGTTCATCTTATTTGTATTAACCCCTTAAACTACGATTTACGTTTCAACAGCCTGGGTCCAAAACGTAAAAAAGATCTCGTTTCGCCTTCGAGCCATTCCACGGTTCGGCTCGGCAAATCGGTCCTAAGTTGTACCAAACGCGCACGACTTACGAAATGTAAATACATGTGTAAGATACAACTGGTTTAATTTTGTTGAATATTTCATAGGTAATTACAACCTGGTGTAATAATTGTAGTAGATATATCACAAAAGGTTTATTAGTAATCCGGTTAGCCTTTACTGTCGCTCAACGGGCCATGCCGTGATATTTACATTTGGCTCGATCATTGTACCAGGGGCCACGCCCGTAGTATTTACATTTGTCTCGAATACAAGACCACGTGTTTCGCATGTAGTTATAGGTTAAGGGTTTAATAAATGCTTTTCTAGAAAAAGTCAAATCATTTGATCATACCCTTCACGTGTGGGGAGGCCGAATGGATATACATTAATCTTACAGGGAATCAAACTGTTTAAACATTCTTTTGAAAAAAGAACGAAATATTATATTGCAAAACTTTAACTAAGGAACTTAATTAATAATATTTTACTTAAAAGTGTAATGATTTAATATTTAACGACCAATAGTTAATTATTACAATTTGAGAAATTGAAGAAAAGAAGTCCACCACCTTGTAAAAACCATAATCACTTATGTGTTTGTAATGTTGACTGCTTTTATTCAAACATTGTTTACTGACATTTCTAGCATTTTTGTCAATAGCAATGTAGGATATCCGGTGTTACCAAAAGAGAATGAATATGGAAAAGCAAGCCGTAAAAATAATCCTATAAATGCTCTATCAACAGCTGCAATGTGAGAAATGAGTCCTCATTAAATATGCTATACATAATAGTAATAAAAAATTTCAGTAACTTCAAATGTGTTCATTATTAAAAAATTTAAAAAGTAGCAAAAATTGAACAAGATAAATGATGAAATAAAATTTTCAACACAAAAACTATACATATACGAGCATGGAGATGCCGCAATGGCCGCTTCTGCGTCTTCTCGAGAGATAAGTATTTCAACCATTACTCGTACGAGGTCTGCTGAGATTGGGTCAAAAAAAAATTTTACTCGATTATACGGTTTCACTCTACTTTCCCTTAATCATCTTTCATCTTTATGATAATTTTTTATGGTTCTTGTCAGGTATGTCGGGTATAGTGCGTCTAGGATATTACTGCTGAAAAAATATACATATACCTCAAAAAATAAATTATGCAGCACTTAATATAATACAGAACAAGAAAGAGAAATCATGCATCACGCATAGAATTTGAAACGTTTTCCAAAATTTCCAGAATACTGCAACGAAACCTTACTATTTAAAAAGGAAAAAAAAACAGATATTGAAATGATAACTTCAATAATATACATAAATTTTCTTATGTTTGAAATAGTGTAACATCAATATAATATTCTGAAAATGATTTTTCCCCATAAGCCATAACGTAATGGAATTCTTTTATGTGTCCTTGTAAATGAATAATAAATGCTATGCACTTCTTACCTCACAACAAAATTGAATCTCAATAATGCGTTGCATATCAGTTTTATTACGTTTGAAATAATGCAACTTTACTAAAATGTACTATAAACGATTCTTCCTCATATACCAGGTCATAGCGGATTTTTTTTGTGTGTGTGTCTCTGTAAACGATTTATAAATGTTACACACTCCACTTTGAATTGGGAATATCCTACGGCAAACCTCAATAACATGTACTAAGTTCGTCGGAAAGCAAGTATATTTACATGAGTTAGAGAACGGTAAGATAAACGGCCCGACAAAGCGAAGTCATTAACACAGGGATGAGATTTCCGCGTTTTTGCACACCAGTATATTCTTAGAGAAAATGTTGTTCTATTAAATCTCAAAAATGTTCCGATTAAATAAAATATCATTTTCTCTAGCAAAATACTGGTGTGCAAAAACGCGGAAATCTCATCCCTGTTAACACTAAAACCGCCGGCTATTTAACTCAAGTTTTATAAAAATGTTTCACACCAGAATTTTTATTTATAACTATTTAACTTATTTAATTGGCATTTTTCGTGCTGCATACATTTAACGTATCTTATAAAGAAATTTCTGTTACGAATCGACCATTATCAATTTGCCAGGAGTTTGCCAGATTATTTCTTACAGAGCTAAAATTTCGAATTTACGTAAAAATATTAATCCATTTAAAATTCAGTACATTTGATATTTTTAAAATAATGTTACTCTCTAGATTAATAAAAAAATAAATTAACATAAAATATTTAGGTCTTTTAAAATTTTTCTAAGTTTGGGATTTGGTTGCAATAATACCATCTTTCATTGGATTTAAATGTCAAAATAATAAAAATTTTCTATCACTAAAACTTCAGAAATAATGTTAAAATAGTATGAAGCTTTTAACTATATGTATTTGTTTACTGAAAAAAACATTCATTATTGACTACGTATGCTTTTTAAGAGTAAAAAATTATTTATTTTTTAATTATAAATAATTTTCTAACTGTAAAAAGTCACTGATAGCATGTTTAAGAGTAAATTAAATTTGGGGAAAGAATCAATGTAAAGAAAATTCTTTCGACAAAATAACACACTATTTATAAGAAGTTTTCTTTAAAAAGACCTTGTGTAAATTCTTGCATCTAGAAATATCGTAACTAAAATACGAATTAAAATTTCAATTAACGTAGTACTTTAGTAAAATGCACGCTATTATTCAGACGTTATGTCTAAATTCTTTAAAATCCTGTGGCAAGGGAGATAAAGTTTGGAAATGTGGTTCTAAAAAGTAATAAGAAGGCGATGGCATTTAACAACCATTTTTTTTTTTTCACCTTCTCGTTGTAGTCAGTGAAAGGGAACAGAAAAGTAGAATAATGAATAAAACATTCATACTTTGAACTTTTTAATTTAAAATTTTGTTATTTCTCCCGTTTCAATATATTTTTTATGTAATATTTAACAGAAATGTTTTCGTAATAAGAAGCATTAAAAAGAAATTTTGCGGTTTTAAAGTAAAAGCTAAAAATCTACCCGATATATATAAAATCCTAATGCAACGAATTTATGAAACGGATATATGAAACGACTGAAATGAAACGAATTTATGAAACGATTCTTTGAAACGACTGATTAAACAACTGATTATGTTACACGGCGATTTCTCCTAAAATATGGAATATTTTCCGATGAAATTAACACCAAAAATCCGTATTGATCCTCAGATCTCAAAACTGGTATTAGAATTTTTAAATTCGAATTAGTTTTCGAAATATTAATTTTTTCTGATTTTAAATTCTTTTTTCTGATGATGGCAACTCATAACACATATTTTTTTTTTCATATTTCAGAAAAGGTTATTATTTTAAACTAATTTGGCGACCAGTGTGGACTTTCTTAAACCTATGCTTAGAACAATGCTTTTTTTTATTTCGTTATCATTTTATTTAATACAAAACTTTCATTTAAAACTAAAACATTTAAAATTAATGGCCTTCACTTCTTTCTTTTTTTTTAAACGAAACAAAAAGAAAAATATTAGGCGCAGATGTCATATACGCACCGTGGTATCTAATTTGCGCCAAAATGGCGTTATTTTGCCTGACATGGTAACCCGGCTATTAACTCTTATTTATTAATAAATGTTTATTTACATTTATTTTCATTTTATTTAAAAAAATGTTATAAATTATTTTGTTCTATAGTTATTAATTAATTTTTTATTTATTTATTGTTATTTCATTTTAAAAATAATAGAAAATAATTTAAAAATACATATGTAACTGGTATTAGAAAACGAGGTTTTCGCCAAATTTTCGTAAAAATAATCACGCCAAACCCGATTAAATAATGCAACAAATCATGACTTTTAATTTCAAACTCAAAGTAATGTTTTAATGGTACTACTTAGTTATCCCGTCGACAAATTTCGCCATATTATATAAATCGCCAAACTACTCACCAAATTTTACAAATTGACGCAATTTTTATTTTAAATAACGGAAGAAAAAATAAAATTAGTATAACATTAATAAAAATACAAATAAAACGTCGAAATAAAAATCACTTGATGGCGTAGACACGTGTAACTTTCTTACAGTCAAGTGAATGTGACATTTACGATCAGCCATTATTGACATTTAATCTTATAGTCTGACGATAGATTTTTGGTCGATGGGATAACCAAGTTGTACCGTTTTAATTTACCACTCGAAAAATGAAAAAATGCTAACTGGCGAGTTAAAAAAAAGCTATTTGCGAGATTTGCACCCGGCTAACATAAAAGTACCAATAATTCTTTGCGATCATGGCAACTTTTATGTAGTTTTATTCAAAAAAAATAACTTTTATTCTTTAATCAAAATGGAAACCTTTCTTAAGAAAAGGGGAAATGATGGCGATAGAATAATATTTGGAGACTTATCCCTATGATAGAGATTGTTTTCAATTCTAAAATCAACGCAAAGAATGATATTTCCTAACGATTAAAAATTTATTTATACGTGACTATTAAAAACAGAATTTTTTTTAAAAAATTACTATTAAATAAGTACATGTTAAAAGCATGAAAATATTGAAAATTATGTCTTGAAAATTGTATTTACACGTGAATACTAAAAGAGAAAGGAAACTTTAAAATAATAAATACATTAATATGCGTTTAACCCTTTCAGGGGATAGGTACTTCTATTCGTAAAATGTTGAAATCAGTGAATGGCACCAGAATTTACAAACAAATTTCGAAATACGGAAATGTTTTTGTTCACTTACTTAATAAGAGGAAAATTTTCATTCCAATATTCTAGTGCCAATGTGGCATTTAAGAATTAAAATTAAGTTTTCCAAAAATGAACCACCACCCTTGAAGGGGTTAAAGCAGTAAATTGTAGTAATTGTTGTAAATTGTATTATGTCAATCGTTTTATAACGCTGTTAAAAAATACCTGGAGGCAAAGACTCTGTTTACTTAATTCATTTTATTTTAGCTTCTATTCAAATGTTTAACTGATCTTCTTTAATTAAATGCGAAAACAACCATTGGATGTCTTAACAGCAACTGATTCGTCCTTAAATTTCCGCAATTAAAGGGAATTGAATGGAAACCCATCTACAAGGAGATCGCTATAGTTTTTTTTTTCATTATAATTCAATCTTCTCTAATCTTTTTAAAACCGATCAGGTGTCTGAACTGGGATTGGCAAGCGTAGCTTGCAGGTGGCAGAGAGCCCTAGTATAAATATAATTTCTTTTTCAATCTTTAAAGCATTCGCAAGAGCAAAGGAATGTGTAAGCTGTCATACAGTAAGGCTGACATAAAAAAAACCCCTGAGTAGAATTGCTGCTTACGAAGGTTCCAAAACTTCTAAAAAGGAAATTCAAAAATATAGTGGTAGCTTGAAATTGAATTCATTTATTAAAAATTAATTATTTATTGATTGATATATAATCACCGCGCAATGTAGGAAAAGTAAAAACATTAATTAGAAGATATTAAAGAAAAGTTCATAAAGTCACTACTAGAAAGTTTTACTATTTATCTTCAACAAGTTACTATACTTATATATCAGAGAAACGGCATTTTAATGAAATCCAAGATCTTTTTTCTTCATCATTAGTTTTAATGTATTATCATTAGAGCTTCATTTCTCTAAAACTTTTAAAGCAAACAATGAATATCAAAATTTTGCACAAGTCAAATCGATATATTTTAAACTTCTCGAAGAAATATTTATTTATTTTTTTTTTATCTTTGCTTATCTCGTAACTTTTTATATAATTGATTTATGCGAATCAGAACTGCTCATAGTAATTTTGTACATGATTTTGTAATTTATCGCTTGGTAAAAATGCATATTTTGCAAATCGCATTAAAATATTCAGTTTATTGGAAGTATTTAAATCATATAAAGTACAGTTTAAAACTGAAGTAAACACACCAAACATAAAAACTATAAAAAGCTTTAGAAGTTTTAAAAAAATAAAATTTAACTTTTAATTAAATTTATAATTTAATGTTATAAATTTCAAAAACGTGGTTGAATTAAAATGGCTAAGAATTTTAATTACAGAAAGCTTTAATGTTAGCTATCATTCACAATTCATAACAAGCAATTTCAATACCAATCTTATATTTAAGAGACAAATAAAAGAATAAGAAACTCAATGTAAAAGAAGCATTATCTAATTTCATTTGTACTGATTATATTATATTTCAATTAATGTATCTTCATTACATTACGCTTTTTTTTTTTACATTACCGTACTTTTTTTAATATGCTTAGCGCTAATATGAACGCTGAAAAAATTAAAACCAGGTAACCGAAAGGAATTCGGTGTAAGTAGTAAATAGGGTGATAGTGTTTTTTCCCCTTTAAGTAGAAGTCTTTTTTATTTCTCATATAAAAAGTAAAAAAAAAAAAAAAAAAAAAAAAAAAAATGCAGTTATAGCTATTGAATACTGCTTCTCCAGCATGCGTTTGTACTTAGCGTAAAGCAAAAGAATAGTGTTATAAAAAAGAAAAAGAACTAGTACCCAATTACCTCTTGCACTACTTTACTCTGCTTAACCTATTTAAAATGAAAACATATTTATGAATAACATAGTACATGGTGAACATAAAAGAATATCCCAGTTATGAATTTTAATAGTATCAACTGTAAGCGTTGTAGAGTGTTGGTTCCAAGTGACAAATAAAGAGTAACTCAAACAGTTTTAGATAAGCGCATGCCGGAGTACTGCTTTGTTATTGACTCGCTCGCAGTGCCACATATGCAAAATGGCCAACTCCTAGGCGTAAAGCGTTATTGATTGGCTGAATATTTAAAAGCCATTAGAACTATGCGATTTTTCTCCTTGGGTCTTCATAAAAGATCGTGTATACGTTCCGCCGCTACCTAATGACTTGCCAGTGTTGAGACATAGAATTGAAGAGGCTGTTGCTTCCATTACTCCGAACTTTTGAACCGAAGTGTGGGAAGAATTGGACTTTAGGTTGGATGTGTGCCGTATAACTAAATGTACCCATATTGAATATTTGTAAGAAAACCTATGTTAGTTTACCTTCAATTTGATGTATTCTTTTTATTAAATAGTCTAAAATAAACTATTATAATATACCATTGGACCTGGGACAATCTTTTATGAACACCCTGTATAATACAGCCCTTTTAAAAAATCCCAGGTTTGAAAAAATTATATTTATGAGCAAGAAAAGAAAAAGTTAAAATTTCTAAAATTCATAGTGTATGAACAAAAGTTTAACTTTCAGAGATCTTCTATTTAAAAAAGATGAAACGTTTATTTTGTACCATCCAAACATCAAAGAAAAAGTGTCAAAAGTGTTTCGATATAAATTTCTAGTAACAATGTCTTAAAAATATTTTGTACATTCTACAAAAATCTTTGAAATGGAGTAGTAAATCAGGGTTGCCACGCTACAGGGAATTTCTTGACCCGAAAATTCTTCGGCACCAGCACTTCCTTAAAGAGAATCGCTCTTTAAATAAGGCGAAATTTCGTTCGGTTAATCTAGACATATAACTTTCTTCTATCTTCAATAGAAGAAAGTATTGTAATCGAAATTTTTTTCGACTTCCGGTTTTCGACGGATTTACATGTTTTAGGGGTCAGAGATCCCAAAAAACATGTTTATAGAAAATAACTGTCTGTCCGTCTATCCGTGTGTTTGTGTGTCCGTCTGTCTGTCGCCATTGTACCATCAAAAAGTGTATGAAGTTACGCATAGAATTGAACCAAATTTTTATTTTAAGTTTTTGGATATGGCAAGTAGGTCCTCCCTGAATTTGGAAAAAAATCGCCGGTAGGGGGCGCTGTAATAGCGATTTTTGTGCGATTTTGAATATTGTACCGACCAAAAGTGTATGAAGTTATGCACAGTATTGAACCAAATTTTTATTTTAAGTTTTTGGATATGGCAAGTAGGTCCTCCCTGAATTTGGAAAAAATAGCCGGTAGGGGGCGCTGTAACAGCGATTTTTGTGCGATTTTGAATATTGTACCATCCAAAAGCGTATGAAGTTATGCATAGAATTGAACCAAATTTTTATTTTAAGTTTTTGGATATGGCAAGTAGGTCCTCCCTGAATTTGGAAAACATTCGCCGGTAGGGGGCGCTGTAACAGCGATTTTTGTGCGATTTTGAATATTGTACCATTCAAAAGTGTATGAAGTTATGCATAGAATCGAACCAAATTTTTATTTTACGTTTGTGGCTATGGCAAGCAGATCCTCCCTGAATTTGGAAAACATTCGCCGGTAGGAGCGCTGTAATAGCGATTTTACTGCGATTTTGAATATTGTAACATCTAAAAGTGTATGAAGTTATGCATAGAATTGAACCAAATTTTTATTTTAAGTTTTTGGCTATGGCAAGCAGGTCCTTCCTTAATTTGGAAAAAATTCGCCGGTAGGGGCGCCGTAATATCGATTTTTGTACCATTTTGAATATTGTACCATCGAAAAGTGTATGAAGTTATGCATAGTATTGAGCCAAATCTTTTGTGTTCGTTTATGGTCATGGCACGAAGGTCCTCCCTGAATTTGGAAAAAATCCGCCGGAAGGGGGCGCTATAATTGCGATGTCTGTACCATTTCCATTATTGTGCCATCGAAAAGTGTATGACATTATGTATAATATTGAATCAAATTTTTTGTGTATGTTTCTGGCTATGGCAAGCAAGTCTTCGCTGAAGTTGAAAAAAATTCCGCCAGAAGGGGGCGCTATAATTGGAGCTCTGTGCCCCTTTCATTATTGTATCATCGAAAAGTGTATGAATTTATGCATAGAATTGAACCAAATTTTTTGTGTATGTTTCTGGCTATGGCAAACAAGTCCTCTCTGAATTTGAAAAAAAATCTGCCGGAAGGGGGCTCTGTAATAGCAATGTTTGTGCCATTTTCTTTATTGTAAAATCGAAAAGTGTATAAAATTATGCATACAATTGAACCAAATTTTTTGTACATGTTTTTGGCTTTTGCCAACAGGTCCTCCTTGAATTTGGAAATATCGCGCGGTAAAGGGGCTATGTGATAGCGATTTTTGTATACTTTTCTTGATTTTTCGTAGATCTATTGTCCATCGGCGGCTCGTGCAAAGGCGGGAACTCGCTTCCTGCTAAGCCGGCTAATCGCAAACATCTCATAACAACAGAGTAAGGAAAAACTATTAATTATAACAAATATCATGATATAAATATATTCGTTTTTAGTTCGTTTAATTGACTGAAGCAAAATTTTAAGATGAAAATCAAAGTTGGTGTAGTATTGAACTAATAATATTGAAGTATTTTTGAAATATTAAGATGTATAAGATAGAAGAAAGTTTTGGGATTGGCACATCCAACTAGTTTTTCTATAAAAAAAATACTGATATTTTGACTGGAAAATTCCCTGAAGCGTGGCAACCCTGTAAATATATGGCGCGAACTTCATGCGTCATAATTATACATACATTTCTTATTTTATTTTTTACAGACATGCGCATTCAGTAAGGGACCGATATACTCATAAAATAAAGTATATTCCTAGAAATAAAGTATTTTTTTTTCAAATAAAAGTTACGTTAGAAAGGAAAAACTGTGTACTATAATAAATCTAAAAAATGCTATAAAAGTGATAAAATACCTTTATTTAGATTAACGCTCGTTTCATCGCACCAACGGCAAAATTTTCTAAATCATTCTTGCTAGAAATATTTTCGCAAATATCCTTAAAAAACAATAACTTGGTAAATATTGTCAGGAGACTTCATGCATAATGAAAATCCGTGCAAACATAAAACAAAATGAAATTGGATATTTGTGTGCGTGGATTAATTTTTACTATTGTTACTAAAACTGTATAGAATCTCTTTCCAAATTTTGGGTAACTCAAGGGACACTGAATCATTGCAAATATTCTCGTTGCGATAAAAATATTTCTATTGATTTTCGGATAATGCATGGTAATTAAAAACTTGACGGATAAATTATTCAATCACGAATGAATTGTAAAATGTCGCCGTTTGTGCGATGAAATGAGCGTTAATCTAAATAAAAGTATCACTTTTATAGCATATTTTAGTTTTGTTTCATTATAAGTGATTAGCATACATATTTTTATTTTTGTGTACTGTAAATTATAGTTGTGCTGCATAATTACGTACAATAAAAAAGTTTATCAAGATATTTAGATGTTTGATCTTTTCGAGTTGATTACGGTACAAATATCATTTATTACAAAATGAATTGGTATGCATTGTAAACGAGTTTTGACAACATAAGGTTTAAGGACTGTAATTTAAAAAAGAAAATTATCCCAGAAAGAGTGAAATGAATTGTATAAAAGTTTGGTTAAAAAAAAAAAAAAACTATAAAATGTTTCAGTAAATGTTTCATAGTCTTTGCTGGTATATATTAAAACTGTTAAAAATATAACTGAGAAGTTAACAAAATTCAATTTTAAACTCTTCATTTACACAATGAAAGTTCTTCATACCTATCTTTAAAGATATATTTCTAAATTTAATCTTAAGTATCTTCAACGGAAGCAATTTCATCAACAACGACCACCGGCGAACAATCATATGCCATAAATATGAAATCCAATTTCTGGAAAAAAGCACATAAATCTGGTATAAAAAGGGTGGAATCTAAAGGGTTTAGGAATAAATATTCAACACGTCTTAAATCTAATTTCTATTTTCTGCAAAAATCTCTCAAAAGGATGGGAGGAATAAATATCGCGAAAGAATTTCTATATCTTACAAATGCTTTTCCTAAATCTGTATACATACTGGTACGATTGTTGTTTTATTTCTTTAAAATTAGGTAATTACATCAAGAAACAAAGAACTTTACACAATACAGGGACTGTCTACAAATTTTCGAAACGATTTGTAGAAATAAAAAAATAAGGCAAAGCAATTTGGATGATTTTTTTATAAATGAAAATTTATATTACTAATATAATATTACACTGTACCGAATAATGGCTGACAACAACAACAACAACAAAAAAAAAAGCATTAAGTGGAAGTTTACCTATTATCCATTTCTTATTTGATTATTCCAAAAAGATAGTTACTGAAGTTATAGGTCATGATTTTCCCTTTTAGGAAGTTGGTGGATACTAAATAGTAGGGTACCACTTGAAAAATGAAGTAACTATGACCCTTATAATATTCAAAAATCATTTCATTCTCAGTATGGATATAATTTTACAAGAAATGCTGAAACTGAAGACCTATTTTCTAAGTATTGCTTAAACTGCTAATTTTTATTTTGAAACACACACTTCAGTATTTTTCTGCAAAAAAATCCAAACGAAGTTTCCTGTTTAGCACATTCCTATTCGAACATTTAAATTTCACAGGGTTAATTGGATTTTTTATTTTTAAATAATAATTTACAATAATAAATTATGCACCCTTTGCGTGAAAACACCATATTGCATACTTTTCATCCACGTATTGCGTGAATTTCAAAAATGAAATAAATAAATTGCAGTTTGTGTACAGAATGTGTGAACACAAGGTGTCTTGAAATTTAACAGTTTATGTTTTAAAATTTAAAAATGTCGTTGCCTTCAAATGGCTCATAATCTCGATTACAGCAAGCCCCTCATTTAATGCTAGCTATCATTGACAATTTCACACATACGCGTAATTTCATTACTGATCCCATATTTAAGTTCAAAATAAAAATTAAAGGAATTAAAACAAAAAAAAAAATGTTTTTGTTATTGATTACGGTCATTGTGCTTAAATGAGACGCGATTCTCCATAGTTTTGTCGCAACTAGGGTTTATTTGGCATTTTAGTAAATAAATACATATTTTAAAAATTTAAAAATGTATTACAATTCATCAGACATACCAGTAAAAATTACATAAATACATATACATTTAAAAATGCAAACATTTTGGGCTACGTTTTAGCCCCTCATCAGTACAACAACATTGAAATGACCAAAAAACTACATATCATGTTTGCAGTTAATAATTAATTTAATTACTAACAGTTAAAATTAAAGAAAGTATAAAGAACCATATCAAAGCAAGTGGAACTGCACAGGATTCATTAATCGGCGAAATTGACTTACGAGTGAACACACCTTCAAGAAAAATTCAACCTTTAATGTTATTGCAACTGGATCTGATAACTGTCATATTTGTGAAATCTGGGATACGATCGATATCCAAAGAATGCCGTACAAATTTAGACTGCAAGCTTACAGATTTGTAGCCACGTATATGGGGCATTCTCACAATCTTTTAACTTTCATGTCCCTGAATAATAATTTTTTATTTAATACACTTTTTTGTGTTTTTTTTTTAATTTCATATCCTTGGGAACATTCCAATGCATGATTGCACAACAATATTAACGAGATAAATAAATTTTGGACGATGTTGGGGGTCCAAACACATGGAAAACTCATCTACCGTCCCGTGTCCCTGATGCTTATTTTGAAGTTTGGAGCTGTCCGGATAAAATTGTTTCAATAAAAATAATTCGATGTAATTTTTTTCTGAAACTGGAACTATTGTTTTATATAAATATGTAGCTAAAAATTAACCTGCACACATTTTTAGGGTTGATATTATTTTTTGAACTCTGTCCCTGTATTTTAGATTTTTTACCATCCCTCTTCTAAAATGATACAGAAAATCACTTCAGATGCAGCGACGGAAATTTTTTGCTCATGCAGAAGTATGCTAGAGAAAGAATATCTAAAATTCTTTGACAGGAAATTTACTGCAGAATATAAATAAGCATTTAAATATCAATTTCAAGCACCGTTGCTTTGTTGGTAGTCTTACCGTCCGCAAGGTTTAATCCTGCAATTTTCGAGGTAAAATAATTATTTTTTAAAATTTAATCCAATGTAAATAACTGTTTCTAAAAATCAATGAACATTTTCGCTACCACTCTGTCTTAACATGATCTGCCTAAAATAGGTGGTAAGTTTCCTTGCCGTCCCTTTTTTCCCCATTTTGTCCATTTTTTCCCCATTTTGTTCCTTTTTTCCCCATTTTTTCACCATTTTGTTCCTTTTTTCCCCATTTTGTCCCTTTTTTCCTATACCATCCCCTTTTTTACATTACCGTCCCTTCTTTAACACCCCTTTAAGACAATATTATACCAAAATTTTGCACTAAAAATACTACATTGTCATTATTTCTTATTTGAATGTCCTGTGGGTACTATGAAAATTCAGAAAAGTAAAAAATTAGAAGAAAATAAAAAGTTATAGTGGTAAAATGGTAAGGAAAATTAAACTCGCAAGTTTAACTTAAACCTCAGTTAAATAATTTTTTTTTCGCTGCTGACCATTTTTTCTTTATTTTGAATCATTATAGCATTCGTCTATCAGATTAAAATGTTATTTTAGCAAGTTTAATTTCTCCAGATTTTTCCCCCCAAAAGTCAAAAGATTGTGAGAATGCCACATATGCTCGACAAAGCGAATGACGCATGTACGATCAGTTTCTCCAATATATACAAGTCGCAATCTTTACAAGGGATACTGTAAATTGAACCGATTCTAAGTAAGGAGAGTATTTAAGGTTTAGACTTACAAAGTAAATTTTTCAAAACATTTTGTGGCTTTTTTTACTTGTATGTCTGATGAATTGTAATATATTTTAAAATTTTTAATTTTTGTATATCAGACGTTAAACAATGTGTAGTTATTTAAATATATTTTTTATTACGCAGAAAATTATTGAATACTGTGCCTTTACTTTAAAAGTATCTTTTGCTTTGCAGAAATGGAATAAATATGTATAGTATAATCCCACAAAATACGACTGTCGTATTTAGTTGATTTTTTTCGCATTTTCCGCAGTTAAAAGCTAAATGAGTCGTCCAAAGCCTTAAATGTGACAATGCGTTTTATACATACCAATTTATCTTAAAATATACATTTAAATCTTAACTGCGGTGACAGAAATTGTCGCATAGCTACTGTGAACGGTCTTCGAGGTCGCTTGACGAAAAATAAATGAAAAGCTTCATTAAATCATAGGATACTATTTTTGTGCTAAACGTTATGTGCAGGACTATTATAATTTAAAATCGCTTATTCAGAAGTTTCTAACATTAGTACTAGGGCTCCAAACGATACAAAATTTCACAAATATTTATTGTCAAATGGCAAATTTCAAGTTAATCCTTGACAATTTTAAAAGAAAGAGGTCTGCGAGGCCGCTAACTGCAATTAATGGTTAAAAACTTGTCGCTGAAAACATCGTTTAAAATTCACGAGTGAATATTAACCCGTAAACTCCACATTAGTGCGATCCGGAATTCCGTGACTTCAACTGCGTATATTTTTTATTGGCAATATAGTGATAATGAAATATAACATATGATCACTGTAAGAAGTTTAATAAGGAATCGAAATGGGATATTGTTTTTTTTCTAAACTCTTATTTTGTTAATGAAAAATACAAATTAAAGCATGATCTAAATAACGCCAACATTTTAAATTTTGATCTGAGCGAATTCTCATTAGTGTAGAGTTCACGGGTTAAAAGAGTATTTACAAGATATTTATAACATTGTTAACAAGAATATTTATTATATACAACTCGATTTATTATAAAATGTCCCATGATAAAAATATTAGACTTATTAACACATAAAATGGTGCAATGTTTCTAATAATTCAATTTAAGCAGACTGATTAAGCCAAAGAGAGGACCAGAGCCTGATATTGTGTTGCCTTTAACCACCCCTCCTTTTCTTTACACTTTCACAAAAAATTGAATATTTTCTATGCCTTAGAATACATGTATGGAAGCATAAATACGCATTTAGATAAACTCATAGATACTCATTTAGAAGAAATAAATACTCATTTAGATTCTTTCTCTGTTCTTATTCTTATCTAAAAGTAAAAAATGTTTATCATAATGAGCAAACGTTGAAAACAGAATTAAAATATTCGATTTAAGAAAAGTCTGAAAAAATTGCAGACCTCCAAACCAGGCCATAACTCAGATGCATCATACTTTAATCAGATTCGCATTTAAGCTCCCGAACGTTTTCATGTTTGTAAAATCAATTTACTTAATCGCATTAACATAATTTAAGTGTTTTCAATCTATGCAAGATTTTTCAAAATTTTCACCGTATGGTATTGCGAATCGAATCACGTATCTACTATAATCTCTGTCACGAATATACACTGCTATTCTTATGCTATTTTTTAAAAATTAATTATTTTAATGACAAGTAATTTTCTGTTTCGATCATTTTAAACACTTATTTAAGTACCCGGTTAAAGAAAAACACTGTTAGAGGATCATACTGAAATTCCCAATTTACTAATTCAACACAGCTTAATTAATCGCAATTTCTGCTTTACACAATACTTTAACACAATATATGAAAAATATCATATAAACTTGCCTTAATCCCCTAATATTTTTTCCGCATTTAGGTCATTAAGCTTATCGCTAATAGGTATCTGAAGAACGCAGTCACCAAAATGCGTAGAATATTTTATAACTCTAATTTTAAAATTGGTCGCCTTTTCTTGAGCTTAAAATACAGGTAAAGGAAACATAAGTCGTAGTCCTTCACGTGAGGAAAGTTGTGCTTTATAATGCACGATGCCTAATTTAATGGTAAATATATTAAAAGAAAACATTTTAAATGCAGGGAAATGTTTTGGGTTTTGTTCCTGGAGTTTGGATGTCCCATTATATAGCATTTATTTACGATTCCCGCATTAAGATATTAAGTACAAAGGCATTGTCGCATTTAGAAGTCATCACATTTAGGCACAAATGACCTTATATAATATTTTCAATTAAACCATCTTTATTGTATTATACTTATGTATATTTTCTAATTCCTTCAGTTTTATGTAACATATATAGAGTTAATGTGAATGCAGAAAAAAACAAAATTTGGGTAAGCGAAAAGAATTGGGTGTTAGGGGTAATTGTAGGCTTGTGTTCCTTTTTTTTTTAAAAAAAAAATAGGTATCTTTTTTTACTCCTTTTAAAAAGGGATTAACAAAAATTTGAGAGATAGCTATTGAATGTAGCTACTGATGCATGTATTCGTATTTAACCTGAAAAAAGAGTAGCGTTATAAAAAAGAAAAAACAAAATTTGTGTAAACAAAGGGAATTGGGTGTTAGGGATAATTAGGTGCTAGTGTTCCTCTTTTTTCAAAGAGAGATTTATTTTACTCCCTAGATAAAAGGATTAATAAAAATTAGAGTGATAACTATTCAATGTAGCTATTCCTACATGTGTTTGCCTAAAGGAAAAGAGTAGCATTATCAAAAAGAAAACGCACTAGCAACCATCTACCTTTTGCACTGCATCCCTCTTTGTACCCTATATAAAATAAAAAGATATTTGAGAATGACATGGCAAAATACAGCACTTTTAAAATATCACATGTTTGATAGATAAGAAAAAATGAACATTTTATGAACAAGAAAGTAAAAAGTTAAATTTTCTAAAAATCATAGTGTGTGAACAAAGGATTAACTTCAAGAGATCTTATATTTCAAAAAGTGAAATGTTTATTTTATACCTTCCAAGCATCGAAGAAAAAAGAAGCAAAAAGAGTTTCGATATAAATTTTCTCTAACACGTCTTAAAAATAACTTCTACTTTCTGCAAATATCTTTTAGAAGGAGCAGTAAATATATGGAAAGAATTTTTAGGTCATAAAGGCAATTTTTTCTAATTCTTTATACCTACATTTCTTATTTTGTTTTATACACACATACGTATACATTGAGAACGTGGGTGTATTTTTAAAATATAGTTGTTTCCCAGACATCGTGGAATTGGGTTTGAATTTAAATTAAAAGTTATGTTAGAAGAGGGAAATTGCATACAGTAAATTAAATTATAGTCTGTTGTATAATGCCGTACGATAAAAAGATTTATAAGGATATTTGGATGTTTGATTTTTTTAATGAGATTATAGTACAAATATCATTTATTACAGAATTAATTGACATGCATTGTGAAATATCGCGAATCTTGAATCCACACGAGGCACAGTAATAAAAAATAAACGGTTAAGTGCGAGCATTACTCGCGTACAGGGGGTTCCGTAGAATAAATATATAAATTTGTAATTGTATTTAAAAAAAAATAAAAAAAAACCGTTGCTAAAAGAATACTAAGACTTTGTAAAAAACTATGCAACGTAGGGTTGGGTATAACTGTATATATTAGAAAAGTGCAAATGGGTATACCATGAAAGTTCAAACAGATATGGAACCTAAATAATATCAAATATAGCTATTCGTATAACTCTTTTTTAATATTATCCTAATCTGTCTATGATGAACTTAATTCGATACTGCCCTCATAGCATGCATGGTCACAGTGACGTCACTGTAAGTCACTGTGGTCACGTCACAACTGTGACCAAAATGCCACCACTTAGCGGCGTCACATTGTGACTGATATGTGAACTTCTTAAAAAATTTTTTAAAACTACAAAAATTCTTCAAAACATGTTATTTACCGTGAAAAATATTTTTCTGGCAATTTAAAAAATATTCTGACGTCACTGTTATCACACTACATGTAACGTACGTCTCATTATGTGACAAAAAACCCTACCCTATTGTAAACTCACAGTGTGGCAAAACATATGTTAAGATTAAAACTTCCCACTTCAAACAATAAAAATAATTCAGTGTTTGTTCCCGGCTAATATTTCACAACAAAATTAAAAACTTCATCAAAAAATGTACATAAATAAAACACGAATATAATAGACATGTAATCGAACTACTCGCTTAGACTATCTATTTGAATTTAAAAAACTGTTGAAAATAGTAAAATATTTGGCGATTTTTTCGACTATTAACTCTTGGAATGTTGCTAATATGAAAGTATCACTATTGAATTTTAAAACTTTATTTGAATACATAATTGATATTTTTCATATAAAAATGTTTTTTTTGGGGGTCAATCTAGAAAAATGTATTAACTGTAGAGATTTCAATAATAAGAAATTGTTTTTCTTCTGTATTCTATAATCCGGGAAATTGGTTTGTTATCTATAAATTATTCTTATCAGCGGAAATGGCAGAAATTAATATACAGGTGGAGAAAGCAAAGATTTGTTTGTGTGTGGGCATGGGAAGGCACGGAGTTTTGCAATAAAGCAATGCTTTATTATATAAATAAAAACACTTGCATATTTTCAGTAATAAATTTTTCTGCTAGTGTTTAATTATTTTTAGTAGTAATTCTTAAAAAATAAATTTGGCCACTTGTGTCACACTTTTTAAATGAATTTAACTTTTTCCGAATATAAAATAAAATATACAAAATGTATGCAAAACGCATGGCGTAATTAATTATTCATATTTATTTTATTTTTTTCGTTTCTGGAAATTTATTTTGAAAAATACTGTTATCTTACAAGCTGTTTTACTCTACAGGAAATTAAAATAGAAAAAAAAATGACAATTGCCTGATCCCGCCCCCACTCCCCCACTAAAAACATTATTTCTCTAGTTATTTTATTTCTTTTTTATGTTGCATTTACTACCTATAATATAAACTTTACTTTTCTATTTTCAAATGACCTTGCATTATTGCATATTAAAATGAATTTTAAATACTCTAAAAATTTAAACATTCTTTAATTTGTTATACTTCCAATATTAGTTTAATTATTGTCATATTCGACAGTAGCTTTACAAAACTTAAAACTTGAACTATTTTGAAACACATAAAAAAGAAGTTAAATGCATCAAAAAAAATCTAAAAACGAGAAATTTTAATTGGAAGTATGCTTATAAAATATTATGTCATATAAGAACGGAAAAGCCATCTGTTCTTACCTTGATAAAAGAAAAAAAAAGAGTTCGAAAAACCGCAGACGATAAAAACTATTAAAACAACATATTGCTTTTAATCTTTGGAACAGGCGGAAGGAGTTTTTTGCTGGGCAATAGGTAGCGTTATGTACATGCAGTCTGTCAGATATAAACATTTAACCTAAAAAATTCATAGGAATAATCATTCCAAGAAAATACTTTAGACAAAAATATCCGTCCGAGATATTTACACTAGCTTTGGTGTGGTTTAAACGATTCCCATCACTGCTATTGTATTTATTAAGGAGATATTTTCTACTTCAAAAATTTGTTCTGCCTAAAACATGGATTACATCGGAATAAAGAACCGCGTTAAGGGAAAAAAGTATGAACAAATATTTTATTTCAGAGTTTGCTTTTCTTTAAATTATAACGATTTTAGTATTTTCTTATAAACATTTCATTAACCTAATAAAGTTTAGTAGATTTATTATTTAATTTATTGAAATAAATAACTGTATATCAACAATTTTAATCAGATGATTAAATTCAATTATATAAATTTATTTTAATCAGATTTGTGTTCTTTTAAAATATTATAGGTTAAAGTCACATATTTTTTTTCAAACTTTAAAATGACGTATAAAAGTCTTATAATCAAAATTTAACATAATTAGCAAATATTTAAATGTATTTAATGTACTAAATAAAAATGACTTTTTATAGAATAAAATTTTTTGATGGTCTGAAACAATTTTCGTTGCACATTTTTATTTAAAAATTAATAACTGTTCAGAAGAAAAGAAGATAGTTTATTCTATTTAGAAGAAATGAGAATTTTTTTACATAATGGAGAAGTACTATAAGTAGGATATCATGCATATGTTGTATTAAGCGGGAAAAGACAGTGTCAATGAGTATTATTCGATGTGAGAAAAGTTATAAAAATTTATAAAGAGATATCCTTAGTTGGTAAGAACTTTTCAGTTAAACATTATGAACGAAAAATTTTCAAAGTAAACCGGTGTCTCAATTTGTTGACAAATATAGAAATTATGCAACCCAGTGAGAATTTAAATATGGTTTTATTGAAATATTTTAATTATTAAAAACATATCCATGTACTTGAATGAAGGAAGCTAAAATGTAAAATATATTTCATTATTTTTTTTTCTGGATACTTTTAATATTTTACTTCCTGAATGATTTTATACGCATAAACTTCAAAATATCTATACTATACACCTTATTAGAAAACAGACTTATTAACCCATATTGAACCACACCGATTAAATATTTTTGAAAATTTTTAAAACTTCAATTACATCATTAATGTGGTGTAATTAAGTAGATACTAGCAAAATTTTGAAAAAAAGTTTTTATATTTTAAGTAACTAGTTGTCCTATAAACAGGAAATATTAGTAGGACACATAGTAAGGACAGATAGATTGCATACATAAACTAATTTTATGAGCAAATATTTTATTTTACTTTAAAAAACTGTTTCTGTTGTACAAAAATACTTTATGATTTCTCCAATAAAAAGATGATAATAATAACGGTAAAATTCTAGATTATAAGATCACAATTCTTAAAGAATTTTTTAAATAGATTTTTTTCAATTAAATTTTAATTGGTTACTTTTTTTCTTTTTTTTATGTTATACTTTTATGTATTTCAAAGACGTCATAACAAAATGCATCCAAAAAATCCTTACCAATTTTATTTTAAAAAATGTTTTATTAGCTGTCCTATTTATAGGACAGCGGTACAATGTGGGTTAAAGGAAGCTTGTTATTTATAATTATCTAATCCTGTAAATAAAATAATAATAGTAATAATGAACCAATGTGTGTTTTTATTTTGTGCTTATGGTTTGAATTTTTATACTTTATACACATAAAAATGGCTAACTATTTTATATTATTTTCATTATTTTTTATTTTACTGTGTCAAGTAAAATTTAAAAGTAAATATGATTACCTGCAATTGTAACAGATTGTATATATACAATTTTCACCACACGTTATTCTAAAACCTTTATAGTAAATTAAAAACTTCATCAAAAATTGTACATAAATAGAACACAAATTTAATAAACATGTAATTGAACAGCTCGCTTAAACTACTAAAACTATTAGAATTAAAAAAAAAAAAACTGCTGTAGGTAGTAAAATCTTTGGCGATTTCTTCGACTATTAGCTCTTGGAATGTTGCTAATATGAAAGTTTCGCTATTGAATTTCAAAACTTTATTTGAATAAATAATTGATATTTTTCATATAAAAATGCTTTTTGGTGTTGTTAGTCAAATGCATTAAAAAGAGGTGCTAGTTCAGTAAAAACAGAGCATGATGACAGAGCTTCATGAGTAAATGTAATCTTAGTAATGTGTTTAGTAATGCTATAAGAAAAAAGTACATAATTTGTTAATATGATAAATAAAGTGACATTAATTTTTAAGGATTTTATGAATTACAAATTGAAAATACAATTAAATAACGACATGGTTTAACAATATCTTGTATTTTCTAAAGAAATAAAGTTCTATAATTTTTGCAAGGTCTTGGGCACACTGATTTAGATATACTGTGGTATGGGGAAGTTTTTACAAGAAATCTCCGATTGCAACTAAAGGAAAATTTCACTTTTTAAAAAAAGGATGTATTTCGCCCATTTTAAAAAGAGCAGGGTGCTGCAACTTTAAAAAATGGCCTAGATGGAACAGTAAGTAATTGCAGAATTAATAAAAACAGCAAATAAATATAATTTAGTTTGTGGCCCAAATAACAAAACAAGCAAATATGGTTTGCAGCTCATCTTGCATTGGTACAAAGGAATTTTACTATTAATCTCCGACGCTTTGGACGGAAGCGAAGATGACATTTTATGGAATGACGGAGATTCTTCATACACCGATTCATATTACAATAGTGGTACTGATACCTTCAGTGAAAGTGAATTATCATGAGAATTTTTTGTCAACATTTTCACAAAGATTATTTATAAATTTTACGTCTATAAAAATATTACCATAAAAAGAAAATGGTATTTAATAAACAGCACATGGTTTGGAAACATTTGATAAGTTACTAATTTTATTATAATGTGTTTTTTTTTTATACCAGTAATGTTTTAGCATTAGCGTGTACAATATTGTGTGGTAGATTTCCCCGCATAATAGTCGCACTTAGACTTTCACAATGAAAAATTGGCAAAAAAGTGCGACTATTACGCGAGTAAATACTGTAGTTGTTGAGCAGATATCATTCTTTCCTTCTTCTTTAGCTCCAATTTGCTGTAAATTTATTATTGCAAAAGCAGAATGAGAAAATATTACCTAATTATTCTTTTACTCTCAAAAGTTTTCTATACTTGCTATGATGTTTATAGAAAAGAAAGAATAACTTGATTTGTTAAAGGTGAATTTCGTAAAAGGATCGCGAAAAAATGCAAATTTCGTCAAATGATCATGGAAAAAAACGAATTTCATCTAAGAATAGCAAATTTTGTCAAAATATTGTAGATAAAACGCGAATTTCGTCAATGGACGAATAAAAGGCGATATTTTAAAAATAAATCGCGCTAATAAGACGAATTTTGTCAAACGATCGCGAAAAAAATTCTAAATTTCTTCAAAAGGTCGTCGAGAAGAACGTGAATTTCATCTAAGAATCGCAATTTCGTCATGAGATGGAAAAAAAACCGGAATTTCGTCAAAGGATCGCAAAAAAATGCAAATTTCGTCAAAAGATCGTGGAAAAAAGCAAATTTCATCTAAGAATAGCAAATTTTATCAAAAGATTGTAGAAAAAACGCGAATTTCATCAATGGACCGCATAAAAGGCGAAATTTTGTAAATAAATCGCGCAAATAAGGCAAATTTTGTCAATCGATCGCGAAAAAAATCTAAATATCTTCAAAAGGTCGTGGAAAAACACGTGAATTTCATCTAAGAATCGCAATTTCGTTTACAGATTGAAGAAAAACGTAAATTTCGTCAAAGGATCGCGAAAAAATGCAAATTTCGTCAAAAGATCGTGGAAAAAAAGCGAATTTCATCTAAGAATAGCAAATTTTGTCAAAAGATTGTAGCAAAAACGTGAATTTCATCAATGGACCGCATAAAAGGCGAAACTTTGTAAATAAATCGCGCAAAAAAGGCGAATTTTGTCAAACGATCGCGAAAAAAATCTAAATTTCTTCAAATGGTCGTGGAAAAAACGTGAATTTCATCTAAGAATCGCAATTTCGTCAAGAGATTGAAGAAAAATCTGAATTTCGTCAAAGCATAGTGAAAAAAAGTGAATTTCGTCAAAGCATAGCGAAAAAAAGCGAATTTCGTCAAAAGATAGTGAAAAAACATGAAATTTTGTCAATAAATCGTACAAATAAGGTCGATTTCATTTTTCAATAAATGTATTGGATCTTAACACTGTCACAACATTGTCATTGTAGTCACATATTCGTCACAAAGTTAATGACAAAATCGTCACAAATTACACAATTTTCACAAAATTGTCACAATGTGACTTCACAACATTGTCACTGTCGTCACAGAATCATCACAGTGTTCATGGCAATTTCGTCACAAATGACACATATTTCACAAATATGTCTCACCGTGACTTCACAAATTGGTCACAATGTGACGTCAAAAATGAGCTCTAAAACGGCCATAACGACTTCACATTCTAGTCACTATGACTTCACATCGACGTCACGTGACGTCACATCGAAGGTCACAAAGTCACAGTGTGACTTCACAACGACGTCGCCGTAACGTCACCATGCCTTACGGGTGACAATAAAAGCAGTGCATAGTTAAACTTCATTTGGTATTTCATGAAACTAAATTCAGCGTAGTAATAACCTTTATTTCTACAGTGTAGCTAAAACAAAACCTTTGCTCAAAGTTTAAATTTGGCATTGTGCTAAGCGCGCTTCGAATTGAGGTCTCAAAGTTGCAACGCCGCCTGGGTCAATACCGCGTTTTTCCAGATAGGTGTTTAATTAACTTTTAAAGTCACTCGAGGCGCATTGAGAGATACAATCAATGCAAATTATCGCGAATCCCACAGTATTTATGCGATTCATTCTAATTAAATCTTTCGAGGGCGATGCCCTTAAAAAACGGACACCTAATTTTAATTCCAAAACAGACAAACGGCACTAAGAATATTTAATTAAAATTTTCCTTTTATCATGTACGTGAAAATAAGCAAGTTCGCATTTTCTAATAATCTCGTTTATAAATTCTGGTGTCAGTCCATTATTTCATAAGTTTATGAATATAATTACTCCGTGCCGGAAAGGATTAAGTTGTCGCAAGACTCTTAAAGCTTCAAAATTTAAGAAATTTTAATTTTTTTTAGATGTTAAACTCCTATCTTTTCTGAATATTTTGATATAATTGTTTCCTTGAAATTCCCATTAGAACAGAAGTTTTGGCTTTTAGAATTATACCCGCTCAATAGCTGAAGCGGCGTTTCCGAAACTTTAAAGTCATTATTTTCTAAATGGCGTTTTTGGGCATAACGCGCAGGATACCTCAAAACCTTCTGGATATTTTTTTATGAAATTTTCAAAATATTTATTTCATGTTAGTCTGTATAAACTGAACGTAAAATTTCCTTTTTATTGTTCAAAAAAATATTTTTTAGGTGATTTTACTGTTGAAATTTTCAAAATTTTGTATTAGCTAAATGCAACATTGCATTAAAAATATAAAAATGCTTTAAATACAAATTTATTTAAGTTCAGGGAAATTATTACAATCTGAAGTATAAGTAAGCACCAAAATTTTCATTCTAGTTGAAATATTTATTTTGTAATCCTGCGCGTAAGCTGTTATGCCAATTTTTTGTTTGACAAATGTCTAACAGTTTCGAGCCCCCTATAAATACTAATTCTATATCTTGCAATTTTTTAAATACATGAAACGAAGGAACATACTTATATCTTTCATCCGAATCAAAATTGTGTTTTAAAATCATATACATTTTAAGACATTAAATGTTGAAAACGATCTTTTTTCATTTTTTTCCACTTTTTAGAGTCCCGAGACCCCTTAAATTAGTATGTTTTTAACAATTTGACGTTTATTGCTTTTATACTGTTACTGGACATTACATTACACATATATATCATTAAAAGTTGTTAACTAGGATTAGTGTACACCGCCCCTGTCCTTGTGTATGTCCAAACTGACATTTTAAGGGTTAATATATCGGCTAATTACCGATGATTTTTTTCGAAAATCATTATCAACATTGCTTTTATTCTTCTTCAACGATAGGTATATTCAGCGATGCTCAACAATCTTTCTGAATACCCGTAAATCGAAATTTGTGTATAACAGAAAAAGGCTTTTTTTTAAAGTCATTTTGGAGAAAAAATGGAATTTTACGCGTTGTTTTAGAAATCTCCGAAATGCCCCATGCGCGTTCCATATCAATGAAAATCCCCAATATTTTTTATAAAAGTTTGGTTTATATATATAAAAAAATCTGTGCATCGAATTTTATATATTTGAATATAAAGGTTAAAAAAATGTTTTTGAAAAATTTTGAAATTTTTCGAAAAAATTTCAAATTTTCAGAATTTTTCATTTTTTTTTAATTTTTTTTGCAAATTTAACTTTAAATATTACTAACGGGTACATTATATGCATTACGGCATGCATTTATCACAAAAAAAATTTAAAAAAAAATATTTTTGAGAAAAAAATGGCATTTTACGTGTCGTCGTAGAAATCTTCGAAATGCCCCCTGCGCATTCCATATCAATAAAAATCACCAATATTTTTCATAAACGTTTGGTTTATATATATAATTAAAACTGTGCATCGAATTTTATATATTTGAATATAAAGGTTAAAAAAAATTGAAAAATTTCGAAAAAATTTCAAAATTTCAAAATTTTTTAATTTTTTTCTCTTTTTTTCGTAAATTTTAATTTAAATATTACTATTATACAAATTATATTATATTATTATACAAAAAAAATTAAAAAAAATTTATTTTTGAGAAAAAAATGGCATTTTACGCGTCGTCGTAGAAATCTTCGAAATGCCCCCTGCGCATTCCATATCAATGAAAATCCCCAATATTTTTTATAAAAGTTTGGATTATATATATAAATAATTCTGTGCATCGAATTTTATATATTTGAATATGAAGGTGTAAAAAAAAAAAAGTCAAAATTTTTGAAATTTTTTCGAAAAAATTTTGAAATTTTTAATTTTTTTTTTTTTTTTTTTTTTTTTTTTTTTTTTTTTTTTTTAACCTTTATATTCAAATTTATAAAATTCGATGCACAGTTTTATTTATATATATAAACCAAACTTTTATAAAAAATATTGGGGATTTTCATTGATTTGGAATGTGCATGGGGCATTTCGAAGATTTCTAAGACGACGCGTAAAACTCCATTTTTTTCTCAAAAATAATTAAAAAAATTTTTTTTTTTTGATAAATGCTTGTCATAATGCATATAATGTACCCCTGAATAATATTTAAAGTCAAAATTTCAAAAAATAAAGAAATGATTTTTAAGGTTTTTTAAGGTCCCTCGTCCCCTTAAAAGGTTGTATTTTTGAGTTCAGCGTTACAAAGGCTTTCACAGGATACCCCACATGATATACAAGGAAAAGATTTTTTTTTCCAAGTAGCATAATTAGCACCTCTACTTTTTTACTAAATATATTTATGAATGTTTATTAATCTGAAAATATGTGGGTCAATGGTCTTTATTACTTACCCGAATTTGAACTTTCCACGTTCCATAGTTTACGAGTGAAATGGCTTTGACAGACAGACAGACAGATAGACGGACAGACACAGGAGTTATCTTATAATGGTTCCGTTTTTACTTTTTAAGTACGGAACCCTAAAAAAGAAAAAATACTAAAAGAGAGAAATAAAAGACATAAAACTTTGTTAAAAAATCCTTAACCCATATTTGACCATTGTCCTATATATAGGACAGCATACATATCTGAATAATGCCCATAAAATATTTGTGGTATTGCTTTTGCAACAAATGTCAAAATGAGCCGCCACTATTTGAATGCTGTTGAAGCGATGTAATATTTTTAATTTTTTGAATGAGGTAACTTCAGATATTGAATCAGACATTATACTTTTGCCTCCTGAACGAGATATAGTGAGTTATAATGAGAAAAAAATGAAGACTAGAAAAATTATGATTGCAAGTCATAGGGCGAAATCAGCTGCGACGAGAGAAGTTAGGAGGAAACAGCAGGGATGGTAGAAATTCTAAACTGAAACGACAATGAAGAAATATATATGTCAAAACGAAATGGAAAAATTCCATACCCGAATTTTCAAATGCTTCCAATTTTTTTTCTGATGAGTTAAGCCAAACTGTTATGGATTTTATTTGTGGAAAATCTCCTACAGAGCTCTTCAAGATGACGGCTGAAACAATAGTAGAAGAAATTTATAAATATGTTGGGCAGGAAAACTGTCTCAAGTTTTTATTGAAAAAAGAAGAATTCGAACAATTTTTAGGCAAATTTTCTACACTAAATATTATATTTCACATCGTTAAAAGGTGTACTGAGATAATTCTCCAGATACTAGAACAACCCTAGTAAGTCTAGAAATACCACGAAACAGATATTTTGATATAAAAAAAAAATATATTTGCATTGCAACGACAATGACTGTTTTTATTCGGACTGTTATTACAAAGCACTTACTGAATGAAACTCTACAACAGTTTGGTGCATTTTCAGAACATTTAAATATTGATTCAAAAATAGTGCGCGATTAGGAAAGACATGGCTGCCATAAGTTTGTGAAAGCAAAACCAGTCGAATTTGAATATAAATTGTGGGTACTATCCTCTAATGAGGGTTCGTACGGGTACCGTTATTTTCAAGGCCAAATATCAGTATTTTTTACAGAAAACATTTTCTATTTTAAACGCGCGAAATTTCGCCTTATTTAAGAATATATTTTCTAAAAGAAAATACTGGTACCGAAGAATTTCTTAGTCTGGAAATTCAAGGACCCGTACGAACCCTGTCTAATGATTTGATATGCATTTCATATCAGTCCATGTGAAAGAGAACAAAAAGAGGTAATCGTATTTTAGTCTGAAAATTTGGAATTGGAAAGCAAGAAAAAATATCATCATCAAAATTTTGAAAAGAAGAATAAATCAAAAGTGCCTATATCTCAATTAGTTGTAGAAATTTTGCTGTCAATTGTAAAAAATCCAGTGCAGCACAAAATGTATTTGGATAACTTTTTTGCTTGCAATGGCCTTATCATTAGACTGAGAGAATGCAAATGCTTTGGTACGGGAAATGTTAGAGAAAATAGAATGGCGAAAAGCTCACTAAAGTTCACCAAAATAATGGCTATAATGCATCGAGATGCAGCAGACTAGAAATTTCACAAGTAAAATGAAATTGCAGCAGTTCGCTGGAAAGATAATGAGGTTGTTTCATTGCTCACGAATTTTGAACATACAAGATTCTATTCAAAGATAGAAAGGTGAGTAAAGGGTGGTCGACAAAAGTTGACATAGCAGCTTACTTAATTTCCTAGAATAAGTACAAAAATGGTTTAGGTTTATTTAAGAATCAAATGAGAACCTATTTTTCTTCAATACAAGGGGAAAAGTAGTATTGGACATTATTCGTAAATGCTTATGAAACTACGCGAATTACAGCGTGGAAAATAGCAAAGCTATTCAATACAACACAAGCTTTTGAACTTCTAGAAATTCGAAGAGCTATTACAATGAGTTATTTAGGATTGTCTATACCAATGAATTCAGAGTTTAGCGATTAGGTACTCAACAGCGACATCCAGAATTTTTGAAACTGTAAAGTGAACACTTGATTGTAAAAAATCTTAGTGGAAGACAACATCGTTGTCAACTACGTAATTGTATTAAAAAAACCAACATCTATCTGCAAAAGAAGTGCTGTTTGACTGTGTTTCAACTGTTTTTACCATTACATAAGAAAGAAGTTTAAGAACGAAAAAAACATTAGTGTCATAGCAGTGGATTTGATCATCTTCCTGTATTTAAGACAGCCTGTAAATCTAAAGATAATAAAATTTTGGCAAGTTTTCAATTTTATGTCTTACCTTGTGTCTTTATGAAGAAAAATTATAATGTTTAAATATTTTTTTTTCAATATTCGATCAAATATGGGTTGACACTTTCGGTAATTGTTTCACAGTAATTGTTGCTATATGATAAATCTGTTAAAAAATATATCTGGAAAGTTAACAAAATTCAATTATAAAATCTTCACTTACAGAATATAAGGCCTTGATACATATCTTTGAAGATATATTTATAAATTTAACCATTATTACCTTCAACGGATAAAATTTCATGAGAAGAATAAAAAAAACAGTCATACGTCCCAAATATATAATCAACTTTCTGGAAAAAAATCACAAAAAAGTGGAAGACAAAGTGTTTAAAAATAATATTTTTTAACATGCTTTAAATGTAATTTCTACTTCCTGAAAAAATCTTTCAAAAGAAAGAATACATATCTCGAAAGAATTTCAAGGTTATAGGAACACTTTTCCTAAATCTGCAAGCATTCCTTTGTTGTTTCATTTCTTTATAAACATGTGACTGCATCAAGAAACAAGGAATTTTATGCAATAAAGGGTCTGTATACACATTTTAGGAAGAAATTTTGTTACAAATAAAAAAAATAGGAAAAACATTTCGAAAACATTTGCCAACTTATGGATTTTTCATAAGTGAAAATTTACATGCAGTAAAATAAATTTATACTGTACTGTATAATGCCTTAAAAAATGACTTTACGTAGGAGTTTACCTACATTTTATTTAATATTTGCTTATTTCAAAAAAATATTTGCTTAATTTAATTTTTCATTATTATTTTCATCTTTTAGGAAGTTGATGGACACAAACTGTACGGTGTCATCATAAACATAAAGGAACTCTCTCAAATCGTTTATTATCTAGAATAGCTATATTTTCTACAAGAGCTATTCAAAATAACGCTCTTTATTTTCTAATCATTGCTTAACCCCCTCAATTAAGTAGTTTTCGTAAGAAATACTATCTATTACATTCTCCCTATGTTTTGATTTCTGAAATATTTTTGCAGATCTACGCCGTTCATGACCTCTAGAACCCAAAACCACCCCCAGTTCAAAACTTTATCTATCTATCTATCTATCTATCTATCTGTCTATATACATATATATCACTTTTTCATGGGCACGATAACTTCCATAATTCTGCTAAAATCTCTGCCAAACTGATACCTAAAATCAAGGGGCAGAAAATCTCGGTCATGTTCGTTAATGTGCAAAATCGGACCAGGGGGGGGGGGGGGGTGAAATAGGAAGGGGTTTTGTGAAAACCGAAAAACACCAATAACTTCTTAATTATAATAAATATCAAATCAGTTTAATGTTATTATTACTTCTTGGAAAATGGACAAAAATTTATGTATCACAGATTTTTGATAAAATTAAAATGGGATCAAGGGGCGAATAAGATATGGATTTAGGGAGAAAAAAATTAATAAATTCGTGAATTCTCAAGATATCAAATTTATTTAAACTCTTTATAAATCTTCTTAATACTATCTATAACTTTTATATTGACAAGTTTTTGATAGGGCCAACTGTTATCGCAAAACAAAATTAAGCAAAAATAGGGTTTGAAGAAAAAAATATCTTATTAACATGATTCTAATAATACCAGCTCTTACAGAAAAATGAAATTAAAAACTCGTCAAAAGCGGCCAGATAAAAAAGTTAAACTGGTTTTTTCTCTAATCTTTATTTAATTGCTGTTGATGAAGCTAGTGCTTAACTTCTAAATCTACCTCCACCTGTAGGCAAGCCGACAGGATTTTTTTTTTTTTTTTTTTTTTTGAGACACCAGCTTCAGTTCTTTCTTCAAAAAATTTCAGTCAAAAATTTCTATTTAGTTCATTATTCTTTGGACAGTTAAATTTCAGAGGGTTCGATTTTCAATCATTTTTTTCGTCAAAATATTCATTAATAAGTTTACATGATTTCTTTATTATCAATAATTTACAATAATAAATATGCACCCTTCGTCTGAAAACACTATATTTCATACTCTCCATACGAACGTGCTTGAAATACACAGCCAGCCGAAACCAATGAAAATGCCCATTTTTTCTCAGAAGTTACCTGATGCAAGGTGCCTATGTTTCCGAATGTATCTCTCTTCCACTTTTTTTTTTTTTTCAAGCAGAATGAATTATTGAATTCTCAGTTGCAATAATTTAAAGTTGGATAATACTGTACATTTCGACATATGGTGAAGCGTGGATACATTTGAAAGTGTGCAGTAATAAACATGCATTTATTGCCGAAAGGGAGTCATGCAATATATTTTTTATGCAACAAAAGCATCTGTAAAGTTTCGCTGTGATTGTTAGGATTTGTTATCACGGTTTGAAAATAGAAGATTGATAAAAGTGATAAAAATGCAAAACCTAAAATGTACATACTACCAAAAGAATGCTCTGAAGCTTATCTTTGAATAAGATATTTTAAATTTAATCTTAAAGTGTGAAGGTAAAATTCCATTAAACAAAAAGCGAGCAGACATAGCTAAAATCTATAATCGCGTTTCTGGGTAAAATGAAAAAGAAATTGGAGTTGTGTCCGAACTTGGAATTGAGTCCAAGCTGTTTAATCATTTTAGCATAAAAATCAAGCTGATGATAAGTACAAAGTAAAAGCTATCAAATAAATTTTATAAGAAATCAATAAATCTGTTTTATGTATTATTCTTATATTTTCATAATTCCTCCCGAAATGTGAAAACGCATATTGTAAAGATTTTCATGATTTTTTCATTTTTCGTGTTTCTTCGTTGCCTGAGGATATCTTTTTAAAAAATTAAATGAAAAAACATGAAGGATTGGAAATATGAATAAAATCCAATAACACAATTTCAAAACATAAATACGAATATAAAAACGATTTTTTTAAACTTAAATTCATGTAAAATGTATTAGAAAACTTTTTAACACTTAAAAATTTGTTGTGCGTGTAGAAAACAAAATTTTCCAACATCAGACAGAGACTTTTATCAAGACTATCGTAGTGTGAGAGTGATTTATTTGGTTCAGCTCCCGATATGCAACCGGCTGCAAGATATTTATTAACCTCTTCGCTGCCTGGCTCCCCAAATGGGGACCTCCGTTTTGTCCCATTTTATTAATAGTACTCGAACGTAATTACAATTTCGATATCAGAATGATATTTTTCGAAGTCAAAGATTCGAACTAATGGAAATAAAATAAAAAACTTTCTCTAGAGTCAAATGGAAGAAGAAATAATTCAGTAATAGTTAATAATACTGTATTAATACTCAGTAGCGAAGAGGTTAATTCTGATATTTAAACATAATCTTATTTCCTTTTAGCAGTCCTCTTTGTGTTGAAACTTAAAAAGGTTAACTCAGAATATTAAACGTATTATACATATTCTGTAGCCCGCAGTTATTGACACCGAACCAGTAACTGACACTTCAGCAAATATTTAACTCAAGTAAGCATTTTCTTGTAAAATTTTGTAAAGTAATGTTCTTTAGTGGTAACGTATTTGTCTTAACTGTTGTAAATCATGCGTTAGGTTTTTTTTTTTTTTTTTTTTTTTTTTTTTTTTTTTTTTTTTTAATAGGGATAGTGTCAGTTACTGGAGTTATTTGTCATATCTATGACAAAAATTAAATAATAAAAAGTATAAATTTTCAAAATTTTGTCAGCAATAATTTTCTAATGTATCTCCACTACACTTTCAAAAACAAAGATAAGTATACAGGGTGATTCAAAAAAGATGGGAAAAATTTTAAGAGGTGATTGTACACACCCAAACAAACATTTTGTATCAAAGAATGCATGGTAAAAAACTAAACGTAAAAAAGTTAGAGGGCGCCAAAAGTTATGTTCTTATACGAGGCAAAAACACACAATGAACGATTAAGTTAAGTTACGAAAACAAATTTAATGGCATTTGATTACAATAAGTGCTCAAAACATTGACTGGCAGCTGTTATGCACGCAGTACAACGGCGAAGAACAGATTGGCGAATTTTCTGAAACACACCAGGCACCACCGCGCTGGCCAGATCTTTCATGTCTCGATTTTTTTTTTTTTTTGTGTGGGGACAACTAAAGGCTCTTGTGTATGAGACTCCCATTGAATCCGCAGAAGAACTTGTCGCCAAGCTTTCGGCTGTTGTAGGGGAAGTTCGCGATATGCCTGGTGTGTTTCAGAAAATTCGCCAATCTGTTCTTCGCCGTTGTACTGCGTGCATAACAGCTGCCGGTCAATGTTTTGAGCACTTATTGTAATCAAATGCCATTAAATTTGTTTTCGTAACTTAACTTAATCGTTCATTGTGTGTTTTTGCCTCGTATAAGAACATAACTTTTGGCGCCCTCTAACTTTTTTACGTTTAGTTTTCGACCATGCATTCTTTGATACAAAATGTTTGTTTGGGTGTGTACTATCACCTCTTAAAATTTTTCCCTTCTCTTTTGAATCACCCTGTATAATAGATTTCAAACTTTGCAATAATGATTTAACCCTTTGATTCTCGCCCCCGTGATATTCACGGGCTGTGTCTATTATTCAGATTGATTCCCACCAGTTTTATAAAATAGAGTAATTGGTTTTATTATGGTATCATTTTACCTGTCATTAAACAAGGTGAATATTTCTTTTTTTAAAATGTGGTGCCAACAAGCAACTCGAATTTTTAAACCGTAATTTAATGCAACCGTTAAGGGGTTAAACAGTAACGGATCCTTAAGGTGTCACTTACTAGGGATTTCACCTTATATTAATTTTAATTAAAGATAAATTTTACGTATTACACCAAATAAATGATAACATCTTATATAACTGCTAAAAAGTCTAAAATTATCTATTCTGTTTGTTTATCGAAAGATTATTTAATTATATTAATAATTGTTATAAAGATATTGACGGCTAACTTTGCCTTTGTTAGTATGAAATGTCACATTCGTGAAAACAAATTATGGCATTCACCTTTGCGCATTCTCCTCCTCCTTCACGTTTTTAATGAGGCTCATACCTTCTGAAACCTTTCCACATCCCGTAAAATGCCATGTGGTTTCGAGTTCTCCTAATTTTTTAATTACTAATTAAAATTACACAAACCCCTGTTATATATTTAAACCACATTTCAGACTGTATTGAAATAAAATACAAAATACAGTTCAGTTCATATTGCAAAATTTTTAGGATTTATTTCCCCATGGTATGTCATATTACGTAAGATAACGTTCTTTAAAATACATATATGAACATACGACTTGTGTTTAAATTATCACTAAACTATATTTAATAGAAGGAATTAATGATATATAAATTATTTGATATAAGACATTTAAAAAATTCAATTAAATTTGAATAATAGAAACCAAATTGTAAAAATAATTAATTAGTTATTAAAAATTAAACTTTTTTTTTAAGTATCTCAATATTATTAATTTGTTCTATAGATAATATGTTATTATAGCCACATGTAAATTTTTAGGTTGATTCCTAGGAAAATTTTGTAAATATTATGAATCGCTGAAAAATTTTCTAAAAAATTTGAAATATTAACTAATCCATATTTTTCATTATGTTAAGGTGTTTATTTTTATATTTTATAAATCCTTGAATAGGACTTAAACGTAGTACATAAGTTTGTGTAATTCCAATAAGTATTTGAAAATTTGTGAGAACTCGAGACCACATCAAAATTCACTAGCGGTGGAAAGTTTTCAAAAAGGTATGAGGCTTCTTAAGTCTTTACGCCCCACCAGTAGCCGAGAGGTTCTGCTCTCGAAGCTGGTAGACGGGAGGTGGTGGGTTCGATCCCAATCGCACCCGTCGGCCTAATCGTTCGGAGTTTTCGTGGTTTTCTTCGAACCTTGGTTCTCCAAGCGTTAATACGGGTTAGGTTCCCTTAGAAAGACCTCCACGGAAGGCACCCCCCCCCCCTTAGGGCCTATATCCCACGTGCTGATAATTGGCCGACATAAATATAACCAACCTTAAGTCATTACACTCATGAAGATTTAAAAACTTTACTGTTAACAGATCAGTGGTTTCGAAAACATTATTGTGATTGAAAAATTGCATTGGACAGATTTAATTACAGGTTTATATTATGTTACACAGGTTACATTAGGAAGGTTCTCTACCAGTATTTTTTCTTGGGACGTATGTTAATTGCATTATAAATTTTTATCGCAATTATTTTTTTTTAACATATACAAATTTATACGACGCTAACACTGAAGTTTTTGAGATAGGCCAGACAATATCTGCCAAGATAGAAATTATTGGTAAAATATTTAAGTTTAAACTCCTTTATGTTCGAAGATGATAATTTGGTTTAACAATTGCAATTTAGCTATTGGAATTTCGGAATAAATTTGAAAAGAAAATTGGAAAAAAATGAGAGAAAAAACCCCAGAAAACGGAGTTAATGCGATAACTTTATTTAGCTATGATTTTCTATGGTTTCAAAGTGACACTGAATCAGGAAGAATGCCTTCAATGTTTACAATTACCGTATGGAAGCAAAACCCCATCTCGTGCTACTGTATTCAGATGGTTTACAGAATTTAGAAGAGACCGAAATTCTCTCCTGAATAAGAAACACACAAGAAGAACTTTGTCAGCTGTAGTCCCTGAAAATGTGTCGGCTGTACGAAAATTGTTAATTGATGATAATCCTTGTACCTACAAAATGACGCAGAAAGAACTTAACATCTATTTTGCAGCTATACATAAAATTGTTCATGAAAAACTGCATACGAAAAATATAGTTTGTCGTTGGGTCATCCCATTAATTTAACAGAACATTCAAAAAGCTGAACGTGTCAGAATCAGTAAATAAACCATAAAATTACTTAACGATGGTAGGCATCTTATTATTTCTAAAATAATAAGTGGTGATAAGACGTACAGTCGTGGAAAAAAAAAAAAGTAAACACCCCTGCTAACTCTGAACAAATTATCGTAGAAGAAAGTTACAGGTACCGAACGATTGGAAATAAAGTCTACTTTTAAATTATGTAAATAAAATTTGTTTACGGGCCATCTACATATCAAAACGAACTTCAAACTTTGTTTTTTTAATACCAATATCCAAATTTGACACCATAAATAAATTCTACACCGTTCTATTAGCCTAAATCCAAAATTTCATGAAATTCATACGATTAATTTTAGAGAAAATAATTATTTTAAAATGAGCCTATTTTAGGGACTGTATCCAAATTAAAATTCTTCACTCGATTTTTCAAATGCTACAGAATGACTATGCCACTTCTATTAATGTATGATTTCTTGCCAATATCACCATTTCACTCGCTTAATATGTTTCGACTATTGCCAGCCCAAATATTTCAGCAAAATGAGTAAAATATATATTTTCAAATTATGCTTTTCTGCCCCTTAAACCATCATTTTTACGTTTTTTAATGAGAATTCGAAAACTACTTGTAAGAAAAAATTCAAATTGAGAATTCGCACAAAGCAGGACATAATAAATAGAAATATATCAAAAAAATAGTAGGTTACAATTCATATTTTTTCGAATATTAATTTCTTAATTCCTAATTCTTATTATAATTTTTTTTAATTACAAATTCAATGTATTTATATTTGGGGTATAATATTTATATTGTTTGTATTATAACTACAGACACAATAATCACATTAGGATTATAATTACAGGAGATATTAATAGAAATATGAAAATGCAATTTAACATTAGAAATTCTAAATTTTGAATGTTTATAATTCAAAAACTTATGATTCAAATGCCTAGAGTGGCTAGGCATAGTTTGAACAGGAGATTTAAAAAATATTGTCAAAATATGGTGTTTCCATTGAAAAAAAAAAACAAAGATTTGTCTGGTTTTGATTTGTAGATGATCATTATACAAGCAAATTTGATATAACTTATTTTGATATAATTTAAACGTATACTTTCTTTCCAATCGATTGGTAACAGTAACTTTCTTCCAATATAATTAGTTGCAAAGTTAATAGGGGTGTTTACTTTTTTTTCCACGACTGTACATACCTTTTTTTTTAACCTCCCAACGCGTCAAGAAAGTAAAGTATGTGTATTTGCAGATGACCCCAAACCAACAACGATGAAAAGATAAACAGTAGTGACAATGACTCCGTGTTTTTCATAAGCACGGGCTTTTTTTTTTTTTTTTTTTTTTGCTTATTCCTAAACAATAATGTCTGCTAAATAGAAACTTTTATAATAAAGAAAACAAAATTATATAATTCTTCAAAATCTTCAACTTTTATGTGAAGCTGTATACCACTGAACATAAAAAACTTAAAATGGATTGTTGGAGTATAATTTCAGATTTATTTATTTATTTTTTTTTATCTTGTAAGTGGTTTTAAGTAATGTTATAGGATGAAATCATTTTCATGCATGAACAATGTTCACTAATGTGCATTATACTTTAATAACTAAAATTTCTTATTCCTAAGCAATCCTTTCTGCTAAATATAAACTTGTATAATCATGAAAAGGAAAAATTCCAACACCCATCCGAAATTTTCAATTGTTATGTAGAGCGATATACCATCAGACAGTGGAAATGAAAAACTCAGAATTGATACTTGTGTTATTATTTAAAATTTATTCAATAAAAAATATCATAAGTGGTTAAAACGAATGCTATATGTTGAAATTATTCTCTTACATGAACAATTTCGTATAAACATCTGTTTTGCAATAAAACTACAAGGTGAAAGATTTATGTTCAATGCATAAAGAAGAAATATTGCCTCTCGGAATAAATATCTTTGCTTTTGTTACAACTATCTGAGAAATCCCCATCTATGAACATCAAAAGCATTAAAGTATGAAATGATGTAAGTGGAATGTTCTAACCAGTCTTTGGCTTATGGCCAAATGTGAATCTTTGTAATGTGAAATAGAACTTAAATTCGCTTTTACAATTTAGAATCGATATGGAATGCCTTATTTTCCTTTTCAAATCCACTATATTTCCAGTTTTAAATTTTATAATATTTGAAGAAAATTTCAAAACTGAATTTTACTTTCAATTTTCAAATACCGATAATAGTTAACGAGTTGAAGATTTCAAAGTATAAAAACAATTATTTCTAGGAAAACATTTCTGTACTATATGGAATCTTATAAAATACAACATATCTTTCTGAAGCTTTTATACTTATACTCATATAACATATATTTTTAATAGTGATTATTATATTTACCTTTATTATAAGTAATAATAATTACGATTACTTGCATGCTTAAATGTTATCAGATGAAATATAATTATGTTTTTTTAATTCTAACAAGCATCTATTTAGTATTGAGTAAATTAAAATATTCCTTAAAATATGAATATCATTAAGAATATCCGTGACGCAACATCTTTTAAAAGAAAATTTCAATCATAATTTATATGCAATGAGAATTCATTGTAATTCATTTTTTTTTCATCCATTAGTTCAGTATAATCACAACTAAGTAGTTTATATTTTTAAAAAATTGATTGGTTGATTGGGGTTTATTAGTACAATGTCTCTTTAGGGACATGGCTGTGCCCCACTAAAAAAATTAGTATTATTTGCCTTCATACACGCGAACCTATGCAATTCATCACTTTATCAACTTACCCATCTTCATTGTCAGACATATGAGAAAGTATTTTAAAATAGCTTATGTATGGGCACACTTTCAAGTAAAAAATCATTCAGGATAAACTATATAAAATATTGTTACACAAGTTATATTTACAAGGCCAAGCAGAATCAAAAATAAAAATTCCTATGATCAATACCTACTGTAAGTAACACCAACCCTATTTTGAAAAAACAAGTGAACCAGTGTCTGGTGCTGCATTTGAAAAGATTTAAAAAATGTTATTTTATAATTCACGGAATTTATGTTTTAATCTTTATTATAAATACAAAATACTTCAATCTTTATTATAAAACGTAATATTTAAATTTTGAAAGAGCTAAACACTTATAATTTTTAAGTGCTTTACTTTCAGTTTAAAGAAAAAGGTAAATAAACATTTTACATCATTCAGTATAGTTTTTATTTTAACAACCGTATCCTTACGAAATTAATCTTTTTCTCTTAAGCAAGCACAATGCATATATTAAAGTATCATTTAAGGTATGGTATAAATTATTCTTTTCTTTTTAGTCCGACTTTATCGTCCTATTTATAGCTATATCAACAGAAAAAACAGCATTACCTAACGATACATAAACATATGTAACAGATTTTTACCAAAACATTGTCTGTTTTCGACAGCAATGAATAGAACTGTTTTCTTATTTCTTGTTGCAATGTTACAGTAAAACATTCTTTGTTAATTTAAAGATAAACCCAATGTAAAACTTCTCATCATAAAACACAGTATAAGAACATTCTGTTTTCAGATGAATAGGGCATTTTATTTTAGTGTATGATTTTTCTTGTCTTCATTCTGATCATTATTTGAATCATGGTCCGACGACTCCACATATAGGGGAGATGGGAGCACATGTGAACATAAAGTGCGCATAAATATAACTTTTTCTCATGACTGGATTAATTTCTATAAACAAAACCCACTCAATATAGTAAATAGGACTACCTTTTATACATGGTAATTTTTTAAAAATCACCTGTATAGTTCTTCTTACAATTTTTAATAGTTTTATAAATTCGAAAAATTGTTCACATGTGCCCCATCAGCGGGGTAGTTGTGAACACACGTAGGACACATGTGAACATAAGGAAAAAATATCCTTTGACATGCTTTTTATTCTGTTATACATTTGTCATCGTAATCATTAGTTAATTACCTGTGAAATTCACCATATATATATATATATATATATATATATATATATATATATATTTCTCTAGTTTCTGGGTGATATGTTTAAACAAAAGATTATAAAATGAAAATAAGTAGATTTTGGGGCTGGAGGCTTAGATGATTCATTAAGTATTGCTGAAAAAAATAAAGAAGAAATTTTAAAAAAGAAATTAAAACTTTTAAATTTTGCTTAGGGATTTTTTGGGGGGGGGGAAATTTTAGGGAGGGCGCGTTTAAATACTATTTATCTCAAATCTGTCGAAATACGAAAGATTCCCACTGCTGTATTTACCTTATTTACTTGTAAATTACAGATAAAGAAGGGTTTTTTAAGTATTTTAAGAAAATCTCGACTATAACCCCCCCCCCCCCCTCTCCTAAATTCTTTTGCTTTTGAAAGAGGGCGGGGTTACAATAGGGATTTTACAGTAGTAATTTTAAAAAATTTACTTTCTTAAAATATTACTCATATCTATCTCCATTCAAAGCACCATATGCATAACTGTTTTAGATATGGAAGTAAGCATCATTACAAGTTTAGAACAAATGTAATAGGAAAATTTGCAAAGTTGTTCAAAGTAATACTTTTGTATTAACAATGCATAAAAAATATTGTTGTAAACTGTTTAGTAAAATAATATATAACACTTATTGCATCTTAGAAAACATTAAATTTGTTTAAAATACAATTGAATGTAAACAAGCTTGTTGCTCTTTATGTATTTTCTGAAAGATGTGTTTGATGAAGTTTCAATGCAAAATCAACTTTGTGTGAGGAAAATATGCTCTATTTCAGGAAAATTATAGAATGGAACTGACATTATTTATCATTAAGTTAACTGAAAGGAACAGAATCACAGAATGATTATTGGGGCACTTGTGTACTGTTCATATCTGCCCCAACTTGTCTGTTCACAAGTGCCCCATATTGCTGTTTCTGTTATATTGGTAAATCATTAACATTTCTTAATTTTAGAAGAAAAAGAACTTTATCAAAAATATTTATTAATATTCATAGTATATGTTAAAGCACTCAAATTCAAGTAAATGAATAAATAAATAAAGTTATACGCTTATCAACTTGGAACTAAGATTTTACTTTTGAGATCTAAAAACAGTGTTTTGGTTACAGAGGACAAACAAAATGTCAAAAAGCTCCAAAATTTTTTTTCCATATGTCTATAAGTGCTGTCATATTTACTATTTTTTTTCACATAAAAACACTTATAATAACTATTGAAAAATTCCGATGTTCACATCTGCCCCCTGTTCACATGGGCCCCCATCTCCCCTACTAGTGTTCGCTCTAGGATCTTATTAAAGGGCGCAACACCCCGACCATTTTAAAATCATCAAAATCCACTCTGACCATTTTAAAAGTAGTGAAATGCACCAATAGATATTTCTTATAAAAATATTCTCAATACCACAGTATTTATAAAATTGTGTCCCAAGAACATGTAAAAATGGCATAATGTCCTCATTTAGAAAAAAGACAAGACATTATTAAGTCATGTTGTAATGTAATAGTAATTTTTATTTATAATTCTAATTTTTTTACATTTTAGTCCTTTTTGATATATTTTCTTATCATTTATTCTCTTTCCTTTATTTTTCAAGAGTGGTTTACCAATCCAAGGCCTTCTTTGGTTATTAGTGTACTTCGAGGAACTCCAAATCGCTTACTTTCATGTAATATTCTCATTTCTTCTACTAACACAGCAAGCATTAGTATTATCCATAACTTCAATAGAATACTGAAGTTTTGGCTGCTTTCAAAATTTGGTTGAGGATTTCAATTTAGATATCATTATTTTACTTTAAAAAACAAAAACTTATTAAAAAATATTCTGAATATAAAAGTTAAAAATATAAAAGTTAATTTCTAAAATGGGTTTTAATGATTGCTTGTATAAAGTCTTATTCAATTTGCATTTTTCCCTTTAAGGTGTTATTTAATTTAATAGTAATTAGTTATTTAAATTTACTATTTATATTTGATATCATACTGCAGATGCGTTTGTTTCTTTTTTCTCGTTTAAAATTATTAGTAAAGCAGATATCCAATAACTGACATTTATGAATCAATAATTCGCATGTGGTGTCAGACGCTGGTAGAACAACTTAAATTTTAATGGTATTTACTATTAAAAAATTAATTTATTTTTAGGCATTTTTAAACAGTTCAAATAATAGATCGCAACATTTTTAAATATAACCAATAACTGAAAACTCTGTCAGGGACTGGTGAAACCAAATTCCTGAAACCAATACCTAAAACACCCTCATTAAACTAAATTAATTAGCTATAAATTATAAATCATGTCCCTTATGTATCTTATGCATTTTTAAACTAATCACTATGAGTATAACTTTAAGAAAAATTTTAGGATGTTACATTACTAATATAATTAAAAAACTCTACCTTAATTTTAGAAATAAGATGGTTGCTTCAAAATGGCACATTTGTGTTCTGAAAAATTCTTTCCTCATTGAATATATTCTTGACCCTCTAGTATCAAATAAATTGATTCGAAAGTAAAAAGAAGCGTCTAAGTTGCCACTATATGACATTAATATGCAGAATTTTATAAGAAATGCTTTTTTGAGTCAGATTTTTGCTGAAGTGACAGTTACTGGTAGGTGTCACAGAGATCGCAGCGTTCCTAAATTCTTCCCCATTTACTACCACTATTTTGAATAAAGAATCTTCGTTATAGATTCCTCTAACATCGGCAATAAAAGTTTTAAATAAAGATTATCGTTTTAAAATAGTGGTAGCAAATTGCAAAAATTTTAGGAACGGTGCGAGCTCTGGTGTCAATACTAACCGGGGGTTTCACCCTTGCTTAAAAATGAAAACCTTCTTACGTGTCATGCGTGAGATCACTCGTACCCTAGGCTGTAGGTTTTACTATACTGTAAAAAAATTCGGACTAAAATACGGAAATACTACTGGCAATCAAGACGCCAGTACTATTTCCGTATTTTAACGGAAGTTTTCCCTCGTAAATTAAAAAAACCCGGAAATTTTCCTGTAATATACCGGGAAATGTTCCATTAAAATAAGAAAATAGTTCTGGCGTCTCGATTGCCAGCAGTTTTTTTCGTATTTTAGCACTTTTTTTTACAGTGATACAATAAATACCTTATTTCAAGTAATATAATTTTACAGATTTAACACAATTTTTAAACATTGAGTAATAGACCGGCAGCACAGACAATCACCTCATCGAGTTCACGGATGAAGTTCTAGGATTAGTTAAACCTTGATTCGCATATTAAAACGCAATCGGTCTGCCAAGTCATATCTTGGTGGAAAACACCGGAAAACCCGATTTTAGCAGCTGACTCGTATGTTTAGCATTGTGATTTCCTGCACCAAAAGGTATGAAAACATGGAGGACTGGGAGCAGGAAAACACAATGGTAAACCTACGAGTCAGCCGCTAAAATCGGGTTTTCAGGTATTTTCCACCAAGATATGACTTGGCAGACAGATTACGTTTTAATATGCGATTCAAGATTAACTAATCCTAGAATTTCATCCGCGAACTCGATGAGGCGATTGTCTGTGCTGCCGGTCTATAAGGATTAATATGGCTGCATATACGCAATTAAGCTCTTCATATGATTTTGGAATAATAATCTCTTTATAGCATTTTGAAAATATTACAGAGAAACCAACTTTAATTGTTTCCCCCTTTTCTGGACAGTTTATGGGTTAGTTACTTATTTAACATGTTAAACTGCTATCTGAGGTTCAATAAGTTCAAATCAGTAATATATTAAGGAGGACTTCTGAATTCTTTCTACGCCAGTGAAATTTTATGTAGTTTCGAGATCTCTTAATTTTACATACTTTTTGTAATCGCACAAACCTCTGTAAGATATTTAAGCCCTATTTCAGGCTTTATCAAATGTAAAAATAAACCCTGATATTTTAACATGATAAAAAATAAAGTTCAGTTAGTTTTTCAAAATTTTTAGAATTTTCTTGAGCGATTCGTATAATTTACCTACGCTAGAAATCAGACTAAAAATTTACATATGATTATATCAATGTATCATCTATAGACTGAATTAATATTATTCAGATAGTTAAGCCTTTTCTTTATTTTTTAAAGACCAATTAATTGTTTTTTCAAATATGTTCTATAATTTAAATTTAATTAAATTTTATAAATAGTTCCTGTAAAACATTTTATACACCATTAATTTATTCCATTAAATATAGTTTAGAAGTCATTTTAACATACATTTTATTTTCATATATCTATTTTAAATTATCTTACGGGTTGTCATACACCATGTGTAAAAAATGCTGAAAAGTTTGCACTATTAACAGACGTGTACTTTTATTGCATCACATTATAAGTGCTTATCCTTGCATTTTATAAAGCCAGAAATATGGTTAAATATATATTACAGATATTTGTGTAACTCAAATAAATAATTGAAAAATTATGAGATCTCGAAATCACATCACATTTGACTGGTGGTGGAAAGATTTCAGAAGGTATGAACCCCCTTAACGACTGTATGATTCATCGTGTCAGTCGCTTATCTTTGAACCCCCTTAAGAGGCTACTTTATTCATGCAAAAACACCCTTCCGCTAATCTTAATTCTATGGAAGAAACTTTTAAAGGTATCTCGTTTGTGTTTTAATATTTTTAAACGATTTTTTTTTCTTTTGCATTGGCTAGATGATATCCATCTGTATAAAAGTCGTTTTTAACTTTTTCGATTTTGTTTACAGGTTTTTTTAGTAGTATACTTTTACTCCGGAACCGGTTTCGAAAGTGAAAGCGTTCTCATTAAAAAAAAAAAAAACCTGCAAAGAAAATCGAAAATATAAAAAATAGACTTTCTGCAGATTGACCTCAGTTATTCAATGAAAAAAAAATCCTTTAAAAATATTGAAATGCAAAGTAGCTATCTTCAAAAAATCTTCCATGTAATTAACCTTAGCGAATGGGTGTTTTTGCGTCCGTGACGTAGCCTCGAAACGACCATATGATTCATCGTGTCAGTCACAGCACTCCTTTTTTCAAATGTAATGAACCATAAGACGATTATCACGATAATATCACGTAAATTTAGCGGTTTCACTTTATATTTATCTGTTCTTACAATCTTTATCTCTCCTGCATATGTAATGAGTAACGATGGTTAGTCGTCGAAATGGTTAATATATAAGAGCAGTTAATATGTTAAAAAATATTACAGGATCTCCCATCATTTGTTTCTATTTTTGCTGATAAACTCCAATGCGTACAGATTTGATGCCGCATTCCCTGAAAACAATACATGAAATTCCGCCATAAGGGATATTTAATAGTGTACTGTTCAAATACTGCACAAATACTGTTCCTAATTACGAATTCTTATATTAAATATTAATATAACCTACTATATAAATAACATATAACTATATATTATATATTATCTTAAATTATATGTATATCATCTTATTACGAAATATTATCTTATGACGAATTCTTTTATAATTTGGTTCACATTCCCTTACAATTCGCCTCAGTTTATTTTTTCAAAATTAAATGCAACGTAATTAATGTACAATGCATAATATTTGATCATTTTTACTTTTCTCGTTTCATTGTTCATTAAGCATGATGTTTATCAAGGTAATCAGCAACAAAGAACGTACTTATCGGTAAGATTAATTTGAGCGTAAAGTAACTAACTTTACTCATTCAACGATTTTTTTTTTTTTTTGACTAAAAAAGAAATAGAACTCGGAACTAACTAAGATGTAAAAAAAGACATAAAAAAAACTTTGATCTTTTTCTGCTTATACTTACGCTTCATTGAAATTTAAATTTATGTAGAAACAAAGAATCATTTATACCCCCTCTATGACATAAACGCTTGCTAACAGAAAATCGTTTTTTAATTTTTTTACAACATAAAAAGGAAAATTGAGAAAAACTAAACTGTAAACATTTATTCATGAGCCAGCAAATCAAAGCAAAATTAGTGCATATTAGAAAATTATTTTAAATGATTAATAGATAAGGAATAAATCGGATTTTATTGGAAATAATGCACTTATTTATTTATTTTATACTAATATTCAAGTGAAATAACACACTTTTTTACTAAAAATCAGCAAAACAATTCAAAACATTCTTAAAAACTTTATAATTAATAAAAACACCCATCTAATATTTAACAAGAGCTCTGTATTATATGTTATTTTGATGTGTATTATGTTTCATTACACAGTTTCAGTAGTGTTGTATATTTAAAAATAAACTACTAATATAGCATAATAAAAGGAAATGATATTATGTGTCTGGTAATTTAAATTGTATTGATTGCGAATTTTTAAGAGGATATCTTGATATGATTTCTTATCTTTATTAATACCAGAATATGTACACAAATAAAAAGTAATGGAACTTTTTTTAACAAAAAACTCATGGAACTTAAAAAAAAGTATGTTTACGCAGATTTCTGGCATGAAAATGTACGAATACTTTGAAAGACTTTATTTTCGCGATTGCACTGAAAATGATTGATTATAATGAATTATGCCCAAGAAAAGTCACTTTGCTAATATTAACACTAATTTTCTTCATAGAAACATCCTATCATAATTCTAACATTATGAACAATAAGCAAATCACACAGCCATTCAGAAGTACACAATCACATTTCCGATGAATTTAAGTCCTACGCACTTAATTCATTGCACAGCAAAAAAATTGATGATTTTACAGTATAATACAGTGCGTCCCAAAAGTTTATAGATAACCATTTTTTGGATTTAAGAACTAAATAACTCGGTAAAAAAGACGAAATAAAGTATGAAAATATATAATGATGAAGTAAAAATAATAAAATACGCAAGTAACATTTAGCAGTCCTAAATTTAATGTAAAAAATTTAAAAAAAAAAATGCTGTCCCAAAAATATATAGACAACCGATGTTAAAAGCTAATTTAAGTACTCATGTCCAAAATTTACATATTCCAAAGTCATGTACTTGCGACGTAATAGTTTCCTGCGATAAAATCTAATCTGTATTTCCGTTTCCGACGGATTGCAAAGATACCGCGCAATGTACAATTTTCCAAAAAGGAAATTTTGGGAATCTGTCGTTTAAAGGTGTGGACATTTCAAGAAATAATTGATACGGCAGGATTGGTATTTACTGAATTCTGTCAAAAGTTGACAATCTGAAGCAAAATCCCGTTCTAGACGACCAAAGAAAACAACTAAATGATAAGACAGAGAAATTTTGGCATTCATTTCAACCCAGAACCTGTGTGTACGGTTAGTTTCTGTGGAAGTAAACATTTCAGTATCAATATCCACGGTCCATCGACGGCTTCTAGCAAGTACATTTCTTGATTTTCGCAAAATGCGTCATTCGCCAAAGCTTACAAAACGAAGCAAACGTTTCACTACCAATATCTACGGTCCATCGACGGCTGCTAGCAAGTACGTTTCATGATTTTCGCAAAATGCGTCATTTGCCAAAGCTTACAAAACAAAATAAAGACTCTCGTGTTCTTTACGGGATTTACGTAGTTTAAATTTCTTCAATGGACACGCAATCACAGGAATTGCTCAGATGAATAGTGAGTGTTCTTGTCAGTGCTGAAAAGAAATTCAATTTAGATGGCTCCGATGATTGGCATATTAATGGCGCGATATTCGCAAGGATTCACGAACCTTTTTTAGTAGGCAACAAGGAGGGGGTTCACTCATGGTGCTGGAAGCATTTTCTTATATAATGATGCAACCCATATTGCTTTATTGAAAGGTCGTCAATGTTCGGAAGATTACCAGAAAAGGCTTGAAGTAGAGTTACTTCCATTTGGAAAGTTGCTAGGGGGGGGGGGGGTGACAAATGGAAGACCATTGCTCCATTCTCATGTCCAACTCTACAACGGAATGGTTTAGACAAAACCAAGTAACTGTTATGAACTGACCAGCCCTTAGTCATGAAACGAACCCAATAGGGAATCTCTGGGGAAGATTAGCTAGAGACATTATATGCTAAAAGACGTCAATTTGCAAAGGTTCAAGATATAAAGCTGCAATTTGAACAAAAATGATTTTCTTTAAAGTCAGTCCTTCAAACTCTTGTTTTTAGTATGCTTGATCGAGTTTTTGAAGTGATTAGAACAAGTGGCTAAAACATTTGAACGTTAAAGGAAAAAAAATGAGTTGTCTATAAACTTTTGGGACTGTCAAATTTAAGTTTTAATTTTTATGACAAAGTCTATGGTTGTGTAATATTATTTGTGTATAGAATTATTATTGTCTTGCTATTATTTATATTTATAAATTGTTTTGAAATAGTTACTGCTCTTTTTGAATTGAAAAATTAAAAAAAAAACCGTTGTCTATAAACTTTTGAGACGCACTGTACTGGCAGCTTGGGCACAGTTTAAAACCGTAAAATAAGCAGAAATATACCATCTTATAAATCAATTAAAGCGTATATTACTGCTTAATTGTATATTACTTGCTAATTTTACAGTTTATTACTGTTAATGTTACTGCTTTCCACTGGCGCCCCAGCTGCTAATATTATACTGAAAATCAGCAATTTTTTTCCAGTGTATGAACTAGTAGTGATTATCCTACATGATAAAATTACATATTAATTCATAAAGAAAAAGGATGAATGAAGAAGAAAACGCTGAAAGATGAAAAATATTCTTATATGTATTCTTATTCCCCAGTGATATCTCCAAAAAAACTAAATTACACAAATTATTTTACGTCATGTTACAATCTAGGAAGAAAAATGATACAATAATTTTTATATTGCTGCACCTTAGGTGGGAAAGGTTATCTTAAATAAAAGAGCGAGTTTTTGTGACTACTATTGCATTCAGGTACATCATCTAATCAATCATTTTAGTAACTATCCAATGCTTTCGAAACTGAAAATCAATTATCACTCTGGTGCTACTTAAGTTAAATATATAAAGAAAGAAAAAGCCCCCAGAAAATTCTTCTTCCACCGATGCAAATCCCCAATTTTTAAGATGATTAATACGTATAATTTATTTTATTAAACCATTTATTTTATTATTTTTCCAACCCAACCGCAATTAGGATTTTTATTTAGAGGACACGATAACGCACATTCATATAAGTAAATGATGCCAATCGAAGATTGTATAATTAATGCATTCAAAAAATTTTATAACTATTCAGTCACTGTATATTAATTGCTAATGAATCTAGAAAAAACAATTTTTTATAACTTCTCCAATCAAATTTCTTTATTTTGCGTGATTTCATTCCTTTGATAAATATATAAATAGCCCAATTAACATCATTGTTGAAATTGAATAATTGAATCGTATAAAATGCGTGTCAAAAAATTTCACACGTACATCGCTATGTATTCAAGCTACATTGAAACCGCAATTACTGTCTTTAATACAGAATTTTCCAGTATTAATTTAAATCCCATTCCAACTTTTCTGTTGATATTAATACAAAAGTTTACGAAAAACACAATTAGTTGTCCCAACGTCACTTGCAATAAGTTTAAAAATAGTGACTTACTTAATTAACACTTTGTGACCCTAGTGGGACCGTAACTTCGTGACATCCCTGTGAAATCAATGCGGATGTTGCTTCATGAAAAGTTATCCAAGACACCCAATCTGATCATAAGAAAATCACCACGTGATTAGGAAATTTCTACCGGAGAGAGCGAAATCTACTGCGTAACGAATTATATCTAATGACAAATAGTTTTACTACACTAAAACCTCAATTGCAACTCATAACAAAATTCAACTGAACGTCAAATTATCCCGTGTAATGCGAGCATTGAGTTCCCAGTATGGGATAATTTGCAGAAATTGCCACAATACAAAAATAAAGACTCCTCCCTCAACAGTTTTACAAGCACTTTCTTGGCTGTTCTTGGTGGATTTGGTCCTTTACACCAAATAAGAACACTACAGGGCACAAAGCTAAGAATAAATAAAAATTGCTTGTTTCTAACAACTCCTTTTCATGCCGTAGGTTAACATTGCATTGTCCGATAGTTGAGGCAACTTTGCCGCGTCGTGCAACAGGACCTTTAAACATTTTGAATTGAAGCATTTTTAAAGTAACGTGATGACTATTAGATTCCATTATGACGACAAAATTTTGTTTAAAGTGCTATAAGAATATAAATTATCTTAGACTGAAATTTGGTTTGTTTTATAAAAGATTTTAATTATGATGTTATCTTTCTACTGGTTGCTTTGTTTTAATTGTACGTATTTTTTTAATAGTACTGTTGTGTTAAAAACATTGTAGCATAAAACATGCTGTATTAAGTAACACTGGTATAACATTTAACATTTTACACTTATAATAACATTTGTTAACAATTATTAATAATTTAACATTTAAAACACACTTTATCTCTATTAGAATATTATTAGTTCATCTCTATTGAAACAATATTAAGCCACTAAATCCAAAAAGAAAACAACTATCATTCATGAAATGCAAGATACTAAAAATAAATTCTGTGAAACTTTTGAAAGGATGGTCTATTTGATACAAATACAGTAGAATTTGTTTCCTTATTTACATCTTAAGTTATTTATATCTATTGCTGAGTAAATGTTCGTAACAAAGATCTATGAGATAACTTGAAATTTATCGTGCTTGTAACTGTCTAAGTTAATATTTCTTTCTCTGTTCTGATGTTTTGCTAAAACAAACATGTTTTAGCAAAGTCATTCATCACTGATCCTTTTTTTTCCTGTAAAACATGTGAATTCGTGAAAATTGACATAAAAGGTAAAGAATTAAATAGAAAAAGAAATACAGTCTTTCATTTCCTAACCAAAACTTTTTGCATTTTATTATTAGCAATTTGACATTTTAAACATTTAAAAGTAATTTTAAATTTCTTATATATTAAATTATTACAGGACGAATGAAGTGAGAAAAGACTAAAGTACTGTAGTATAAGGGTGTCTGGGACACATTTTAAAATAATTTTTTATTTATTGAGTTAATTTCTTTTTGTGACGGTTAACCATACCATTTGTAAAGGAAATAACAATATAAAATTTCTCAGATTTTTTTTAATTTTAAAAATTTTAAATTTATTAAAAAAGTGGGATAATTAAAAATCGTTATAATTTGAAATATTATTTGTAGAATTCCAATTTTTTCATTTAAATAAACAGAAATACAAAAGTTAAAATTTTTATTCAGCTTTTTTAAACATATTAATTTTTAAAAAGTTTAAAATATTTAAAGCAAAAAAAAAAAAAAAAAAAAAAAAATGATAGGACTATTTTTTAAAGTCATATTTTCAAAAAGTAAATATTTTTTTCAAATTTGCTGAATGAAAGTTAAAGTACAACAATTGAAAATGACATGTTCCAAGTTAGAATCATTTATCTTTAACGTTTCTTGTCTCATAACTATTTAAACACGCGAAATGGTGAAAAAACCCATCATGAAGAAAAACGCATTTTCACAAGAAGTCGTTTCCATGACAACCATATCTTGAAAGATAGATTTTGCAAACAAACCAAAACGAAAAAACTAATTTTTATTGTTCTAATTAAGTTAGAAACATGATTTAAACGTCATTTTAAGCACAAAAAACATAGAAAACTTTAATGCAATAAATTGATTTTAGATAATTTGAAGATTTTCCAGCCCTCGACAGCGTTTTATATGCATTACTTATGTACAGATTACGTTTTATAAATTTAATTTATATGAAAAACTTCCTTTATATGAATAAGTACAAAAACCTTAATTTCGTGGGAAGATTGGAGTCTGTGAAGTAGAGTGTCGAATTTTTCACTTCGGTAATGGGATAAGACGGGATTAAATATTCTTGCAGTCTCCAATCTTTATTTTCTAATGTATTTTACCTTTCGTACCTGTCAGCGAGCAATAAGAAATGACATTATAGATTGAATAAAATGTAAAGATAATATTAAATGCATTTAAACGCGTATTACATAATATAAAAATCATATGAAACACAATTATGTAGTGTGATAGTTATCAAATGAGTTTTTTTTTCCCATCAGAATAATTTGTTGTGAATAAACAAAATTTTATATAACTGCAATTCAACATTTACAAACATTCAACATTTACTTAAATAAATGCAAAAATTGCATACAGACGAAGTGAAACGTATATATATATATATGTAAATAGACAAAAGAAAAATAACATATTACCTGTCGAAATAAATATGCTATAATTTCTTTGAGCGAAAACACATCGTCGGTACCATGTCAAGCTATATCCAATGTGAAAATAGCCACTTTTCAGGAGGGCAAAAAAACTGTTTCAATTGTAGATTCAAAATCAGTGCCAAGCAGCAGTAAACAATTATTATACTTTTTGGGTGCTGTTTTATATCCTATTTAAGCATGCTATTGAAATGAATCATTCGAATAATTTTACTTGTCAAAAAATCACATTCGATAGTTTGATATGGTATGCTTATTTGTGCGTTGTCAGCTTCGTTGTACTTTTAGGTAGCTTTCTTTACAAAAAAGCTACCTATTGCAGCCGTTCGGAGGAAAGCGATTTCAAAAAATTTTGGTATATTTTCATCGATCATGACCCCCAGACCCCGAAACCACCCTCCGTTCAAAATTGATATATATATATATATATATATATATATACAGGGTGATTCAGCTCGTCGGTGACAAACTTTAAGGATCGATAGAGCACACCTAGACGAACATTTTTGAATAGGGAATGTAGGGTCCCTGACGCGATGGTAAGGCGCTAGGCGCTTTCGAAAATTTGGGTGCCGAAATTCGAAACGTCATAAAAACTAGGGAAATGGTTAGATTTTCTTGCTTGTTGCGTCGAAATGATTCTGTTTGTTTAGACTTTCTTCAGTACCAATTTGATAAGCGTATCTCTTAAAACATGGATAGGGGGCGCTGCAGACTTTGGAGAGCTAGACAACAACTTTAAGCCCGTTATTTTGATAATTTAACACATGCTCGCCAAAGTTTATACTCTAACTTAAAGTTTGAACCCAAAAGTAGAGCCCTGCAAAAAGCATAAGAGCCGGAATAAAATGTCAAAGTACAGGGTGGTCGAAACTCGAAGGCTCCTAGGAGATAAACAAACAGATTTCTTGACTTATGGCATGCATTTTCATGATTCTGTTTGCTGGGGCTCTCTGAAACTCAGTTGAACGGTACAAAAAGAAACATCGATAGGGGGCGCTTTGGGCAAAAAACATAATTCGTTGACATTTCGGACGCTAACTGGAAACGGGGCGCTACGATCAGTTAGAAACAAAACAAGAGAGTAATTTACTTATCATAAGAAGCTATTAAAACTGCAGTTTGTTTGTTTTTTTTAACAAACATAGCTGGTTTCAATCATGCACAATGCGCGCAATAAAATTTACATAAGGTGCTTTTTGCTGATTTATGCAAAAGATATCGTACCATATCGATATGCAAAAGATACGTAATGCGTAGACGACAACGCGAGATGACGTAGTTGTATGCGCAGACACGTCTTTTGAACGTGCGGTACCTACTTAAGCTTCGGGTTACTTGTCTGCAGATCGGTAGTAGGATGGAACGGTACACAAACTTTGAATTGGCTGACATGCATTTGGCGTATGGCGCTGCTGGTTGTAATGGACGAGCCGCTCAGCGGTTGTACGCCGAGCGTTACCCCAACAGGCAAATCCCCTGCCATGCCTTCTTCGCTCGAGTACACCAGAGGTTGTCCACAACGGGATCTTTCGACGGAGGCAGGCCTGAACGGGAGCGATCAGTGAGCACCCCCGACAACGAAGAGGCTGTGCTTAACCTGGTTGAGGACAACCCAGGTCTTAGCACGAGAGATATCGCCAGACATGTTGGCATTTCGCAAGCAACTGCGTGGCGCATCTTACGTTCCCGGAATCTGCACCCCTACCACATCCAGCGGGTGCAGTTGCTCAGAGAGCAGGATTTTGGCCCTCGAGTGGAATTCTCAAGATGGTACTTGGCGATGAGATCCAGGGATCCCCGTTTTGTAAACAGCATTTTGTTTACGGACGAGTCCACCTTCAGCCGGGAGGGAATGTGGAACGCCCACAACAGTCATGTGTGGTGTGATGAAAATCCACATGAAACCAGAAGCCGAGCAGCCCAGGAGCGTTTCTCAGTAAATGTGTGGGCCGGCATTCTGGGGGATTGCCTCATTGGCCCTTATTTGTTACCTGAACGGCTGACAGGTGGAAATTACCTGATTTTCCTGGATCAAGTGCTGCCGCAGCTTCTGGATGAGGCGCACGTACCCGAAGGTTCGCGTCGCCAGATGTGGTTCCAGCACGATGGAGCTCCGGCCCATTACACGAACGACGTGCGTCTCCATCTAAACGCAAGGTATGGCCAGCGGTGGATCGGGCGTGGGGGTCCAGTTCACTGGCCTGCCCGATCACCAGACCTCACCTGCTTGGATTTCTTCCTTTGGGGTTACCTGAAGGCCGAGGTATACCATACACCTGTCAGCAGTGCTGAAGAACTTGTGGCGCGCATTGTGGCAGCTGCAGGGCAGATCAGAGATACTCCTGGCATTGTTGGAAACACACACTCCTCAATGCGACGGAGGTGCGAAGCCTGCATCATGGCCCAAGGTCGAAATTTCGAGCATCTTCTGTAGTGTTATTTTTTGTAAATAAATTTCCAGTATCATTGATGTTTTTGGTCTAAATTTATTCAGAAGTGTTGAGCAGAGGTAGAAAATGTGTTTTCATTATTACTAACTGATCGTAGCGCCCCGTTTCCAGTTAGCGTCCGAAATGTCAACGAATTATGTTTTTTGCCCAAAGCGCCCCCTATCGATGTTTCTTTTTGTACCGTTCAACTGAGTTTCAGAGAGCCCCAGCAAACAGAATCATGAAAATGCATGCCATAAGTCAAGAAATCTGTTTGTTTATCTCTTAGGAGCCTTCGAGTTTCGACCACCCTGTACTTTGACATTTTATTCCGGCTCTTACGCTTTTTGCAGGGCTCTACTTTTGGGTTCAAACTTTAAGTTAGAGTATAAACTTTGGCGAGCATGTGTTAAATTATCAAAATAACGGGCTTAAAGTTGTTGTCTAGCTCTCCAAAGTCTGCAGCGCCCCCTATCCATGTTTTAAGAGATACGCTTATCAAATTGGTACTGAAGAAAGTCTAAACAAACAGAATCATTTCGACGCAACAAGCAAGAAAATCTAACCATTTCCCTAGTTTTTATGACGTTTCGAATTTCGGCACCCAAATTTTCGAAAGCGCCTAGCGCCTTACCATCGCGTCAGGGACCCTACATTCCCTATTCAAAAATGTTCGTCTAGGTGTGCTCTATCGATCCTTAAAGTTTGTCACCGACGAGCTGAATCACCCTGTATATATATATATATATATATATCTGACCTATGTCACACTGTAACTCCCGTAATTATGAACCGATTTCGATGAAATTTGGTGTGTACATAGTACATACCAATGTCTCGACCGAGTTCGTTGGCCAGCTTCATCCGCCAGTTTGTTTCAAAATGGCGGCCATTTAAAATTTTTAAAAAATTTTAAAACTTGAAATGTGGTACCAAAAAATTAAAAATGGAAAAATATTTTTTTCTTATGTATTTGACCTTTATACAAAGATTCCGAAGCAGTTTTTGTTTCGTCTATATCTTAAAAAATGGCTGAGTTATAGCATTTTGAATTTCTAGCGTGGCTGACATTTTGAAACGTCCTGAATTTTGTCACGCGATAAAAGGCGTATTTATGAACCGATTTGGATGTAACTTCGTTTATACATAGTACATACCAATGTCTCGACCGGGTTCGTTGGTCAGCTTCATCTGCTATCTTGTTTAAAAATGGTGGCCATTTAAATTTTTAAGAAATATTTAAATTTGAAATGTGGTACCGAAAAATTAAAAATTAAAAAAATATTTTCTTTTTATGTGTTTGACCTTGATAAAAAGATTCGGGAGCAGTTTTTGTTTCGTCTATATCTTAAGAAATGGCTGAGTTATAGCATTTTGAATTTCTAGCGTGGCTGACATTTTGAAACGTCCTGATTTTTCTCACGTAATAACAGGCGTATTTATGAACCGACTTGGATGTACCTTGGTGTGTACATAGTACATACAAATATCTCGACCGAGTTCGTCGGCCGGCTTCATCCGCCATCTTGTTTCAAAATGGCGGCCATTAAAAAAATTAAAAAATTAAAAAATTTAAATGAGATACCAAAAAAATTGGAAAGTGAAAAAGATTTTTTTTGTATGTGTTTTACCTTAATACAAAGATTCCGGAACAGTTTTTCTTTCGTCTATATCTAATAAAAATGGCTGAGTAATAGCATTTTGAATTTATCTTGTGGCTGACATTTTAAAACGACCTGATTTTTGTCACGCGACAACAGGCGTAATTATGAACCTATTTGGATGTAACTTGGTCTGTACATAGTACATACCAATGTCTCGACCGAGTTCGTTGGCCAGCTTCATTCGCCATCTTGTTTCAAAAGGGTTGCCATTTAAAAAAAATTCAATTTAAAATTCAAAATGAGGTATTAAACAATTGGAAAATGAAAAAGATTTTTTTATGTGTTTGACCTTGATACAAAGATTCCGGAGCAGTTTTTGTTTCTGAAAATTTGTTCTTTTGTTTATATCTTAAAAAATGGTTGATTTATAGCACTTTGAATTTCTAGCATGGCTAACATTTTGAAACGATCTTGTATTTGTCACGCGATAACACACGTATTCGCCTATTTCGATGTAAGAAGGCATGTGGATAGTATACATCAACACCTCGACCAAGTTCGCTGGCCAGATTCATCAGCCATCTTGTTTCAAAATGGCGACCATTAAATTAAAATATATATATATATATATATTTAAAGTGAGGTGCAAAAAAATTAGAAATTGAAAAGGGTTTCTTTCTTAAGTATTTGACCTTGATATAAGAATTCAGGAGCATTTTTTGTTTGTCTTTACCTTAAAAAATGGCTCAGATATAGCAGTTTCAATTTCTATTGTGGGTGACATTTTGAAAAATCTGATTTTTTGCATGCGACAGCACTCCTATATATTAACCGATTCCGATGTGAGTGAGCATGCGCACAGCAATTACTAAGGTCTCGACCGAGTTCACTGCTTAGCCTCATCCACCATGTTGTCTTAAAATGACAGGCACTTTAAGAAATTGCCGAATTTGGCAGCCAAATATATGTTACTTCAAAGAAAAGCAGCTTGGATAAAGCTGACTAACTTCGCGAAATTCTCATTCATTATATTGATAAAAATTAGTATTGAATCTCCTATATTCGGTTTCCACTAAATTGAGCTTCGTGTGTTTGAATGATATAATTTGGCTTTTTTTAAATAAGGATTATGAAAGCTACCTCTTCCTCCCGGCACTGGCCGGAAGGACTTTTTCAGCTTCAAGCTATCCAATGTGCCACATTGGATTGTTTGACTTGTAAAAATTTTGTTCTTTAACTAGGTTCGCCATTCCATAGTAGCGAATATGCTATATTGGATTGATTGACTTGTAAAAATTTTGTGCTTTTCCCAGATTCGCCGTTTCATAGTAGATAATGTGTCGTATTCAATAGTTTAATTTGAAAAATCTTTGGTATTTATATATTCAGTATAAAACTCTTAAGAATTTTGTTGAATAATTTTAATTAGAAATATACAGTAAATTAATAAAGAAAAGAGCTTATTTTTAAACATTCTGTTAATTTTATAAAATATAAGAAAACAAAAATATCACAAATAATGGGTGGGCAACAATGGGCACTTTCATACCCGTTATTATAAATAGTAATCTTCGCGCTATTTTTTCTAAGAAACTCATGGACCATATTCTACCACTATTTTCGAATTGATTATTTTATTGATTTATTTAATCCCTCATTAAAAAAAAGTTGATTTTGAAAAAAATTTGGAAGAAATTCATATTAGGCTCTTGTAATACAATAATTGCAAATGTTCTCCCGAACGTGGGGTTGATAAAGAGGTGATCCCTTTTTTCAAGATTTTCTTGATCGTTGAAAAGTTTTTACGACTTTTGCTTTACTTTTCTGTCATCTCATCATGCCCTAACTCTCGTAAATATACTCGGATAGCCATATAACTTATTTATGCTTTTACATGGTTATACAAAAAATTCGGTTACGCTGCTCTATTGGTAGAAATTACTGAATGCGAATAATTAACCTATTATACTTTTTAACACTTTCCAACAAGGTTGAAAAGTGTTTCTGAATTCGGTTTGTCTGTCCACGGTCTAACTCACGTAGATATACTCGGATTTTCATGCAATTGAAAACTGTTAATGGTGCTTACAATGGCATGTTTGGTTTTGCATATGAAGTGTGAAACATTAATAGTTCAGTACTCAAAAGATTTCCATTGCATTATGGTATATGGGGGAAAATCGTTTGGAAAGTATTTTAAAGACATTGCGCTATTTAAAATGTATTAAATCTGATATAAATCACTGAATTTTATTACAAGAAGATTACGACAGAACAGAGCATGGAGTCATAGCATTTGTCGTTCATTTACAGAGCCACACAAAAGAAATGAGTTACTGTCTTTAAGCAATAAATTGCTGAAAGTGCGATTTTGAATTTCGGTATGCGCTTTTAAATTTAATTATCTTTTTGCATGTTGTATAAAAATTCAATACCTCGTATACAGGGCTGTACAAAATAATTCACTAAAAAGCAATTACCGTCCATATACAGAAAAAGTACTCGAATCAGTTTGTGAAGCCCTGTAAATGATCACTGTTAAACATTTGCAGCATTCTGGCAGTTCATTTGACCGTTTTTTTCCGAAAACGGTTACACAACCGTAATTTTAACACTATTCTGACCATATTATTGGCCATTTTATGGTCAGAATATAGTAAAATTATGGTTATGAAACCGTTTTTTCAAAAAACTGCCGAATGACCTGCCAGAATGCTGCAAAATTTTTAACAGTGATCTATAGATTTGTATATAATCTAGATAGTATGCGACAATTTAGTTTAATTAAAAAACGCGTAACGCAATTTACACTTTCATTCTTTAGCAATTTCCGCCAATAAACGGAAATATACTCGAACTTCTTGTATATCCCTGTATATTTTCTATAGATTTTTATATATGTTACCTAATATGGTAAAATTTAATTCGGGAGAAAAATTCCTATAAACACACTTCCAGAAATTACCCGTCATAGCCGGCAATGTTTTCAGTTGTTTGCGTAGCTCTGCATATTAGGAATTTCTACTAATATATTTTAGTATAGTAAGAAGAAATAGAAGACCGAAATTGCATAGCTCAATTTGAAACGTCCTTTAAGAAATTCACGCTCATACAAAGTAATGCTTACAAATACTTTTGTATAGCCCTACATATGACCTATAGAATTTATACGCACCACGTAATATTTAAATTGTTAAAAACTCATACTATATTTGAAAACTCACTTTAAACAACTATCGCTAATAGACAGCAGTGTAACCGAATTTTTTTGTGTGTCCCTGTAAATTAACGATAACTATCATACATGTCATAGTCCAGAATAAGTAACTTGTAATGTAAATAAATTACGAATGTCAATTTCACTTTGTTTGAAGCATTTTAACATTATTAAAATATGCTTAAAAATTTAATTTTTTATTTATTATAAGCCATTATACAACAAAACACATTTGTATGAACCTGTAACTAATAATAAATCACTTGCACTCCGTATTATACATAAAACATGTTTTAATACACTTAATAAATCCATATTAATTTCATTATGTTTTAAATATCGTAACACCATTAAAAGACACCGCTCTTTTTCCCTATTGAGTGTAGTGTAACGGGATTCTTTTCAGTGTCCCTGTAAATGAACTAAAAATTCTCACATTCCATTTTGAATAGATAACATATGCTATAATAAACGTCAAAACCATATGTCAATTGCGTTAAATTTCAATCCAAAATTAAAACAGTTTTTGTCTTCCTGATAAAAAGATTATTTTCATATTGGATAGTTTGACATGGTACGGATGGTTAGAAAAAGAAAAATATCCAAACATTTGCGACAAAGGATCCAATATGTCATATTAGACAGTTTGACATTGTAAATTTTAGAAAAAAGTGCATATTGGATACTTTGAAACAGTCATTATAAAAGTTTCTAAGCAAGCTAGATACGTGACGATTTTGCTTAGAACGTATGATGCACAATACAACAAAATGGCACAAAATATGAAAAATGTATTTTTTCACATTGGATAGTTTGACATGGTAGCGACGATGTATTGCTTTGTCAAATTTAAGTGAATCTTTTCAAACAGCTAGAGAATGAGTGAGATTTTTTAAAAAATACAATGAAATAGAATTTTCTAGATTTAAATGATCCCATTATACATTTTACTATATTTATATTATATTTCGAAATTGATATAAATACTTGATATTTTTAAACAAATGGGTTTTCATATAAATGATTATGTATGTTTAACAGCAGACTGAGGCGTTCGTAACTTATTTTCGTGCTTGTATTACGTAAATAATAAAATATGAAAGAATTACCTAGCGGATAAAACTCGGTATTACGGTTGAGCATTTTCCACGGCGTTTTCATTACAATGCATAACTTCATAAATATATATATGTAGAAAGAAAGGAAGGTAAAATCTTTTTCGAATTAATATATTTATTTATATCGATCTACATACACACACACACATATATATATAACATATTTTTCATATTCCCGAACTGATGCGACTGTTTATTAGGTGTGTTCAACTTTTATTGCCATGTTTATAATTAATATTGCACAAAATGTTCTTCTACAGGTGATTAAATTGTGAGTATGTCTTATCGGTCACACAACGGCACAAAATGCAGCTTCTTCTTTACAAAAAATCAATGCAAAGTAGGGCTTGAGAAACATTTTTTTGTTAATCTTTTTGATACCCACTCATTTCTCAATAAGTTATGCGATAGCGATTTTTGTGACAGTTTTATTTCTTAACATTTTGCTTACTGTAATACAAGATGTTTAATATTCCAAACGGTAAAAGATTCCACGTCCAAATCTATTTTGATTGCCCTAACTAAAACTTCCAACTCTTGTACTCAGAACCAATGTGTAATAGTCATTTCATTCTTTGATCTGTAATCGATAACATCTATGTTATAACATCTATAATCGTTCGTTATAATAAATTATTGCATTGTCGAGGAATCGCTTTTGCAGATCTTCATTCTTGAATAAAAGTTGCAGATTTTTCAAGCTACTCAATTGCGTTGGCAAAAGTATTATTATCTTTGATGTGAACACTAGGCCATTTTCATTTTGTAATATGTTCACAACTGCTTTCGCTCTGTCTCCCAACCTTTTCTTACAAGATGGGTACGTAGTTACATGATGCTATATTATATTAAATTTTTTTTTATTTCAAACAAAATGTTATCAACACCTTCGCTTCCATGTATCCACTAGTGGATAGATGTTATGTAAAGGGACAGAAACCATGTATCCTCTAATACAGCGGTTCCCAACCTGGGTTCGTGGCGGGACTGCTACCAGTATACGAAAATAATATCGGTAATGGCAGAAATCACAAAAATGGTTTAACTAAAAACACATAAGGAAAATTGATAGTTTTAGATTACCAAGTTAGTCTTTTGTGCAAATTCAATATGTTACACTCAAAATAAGGGAAATGTCCCGCTATACTGAATAATCAATTGATAATGCAATGTCAGCAGCTCTGCCCACAGATAAGCATATTGCATGAATGCTTATCTTTTCCCCCATCTTCCCAAAAACTTCAATTAATAACTTTTTAATTCTTCTGCATTTAATATTAATTGCAGTTTTGTCTAAATCACGTCAGCACTTCTGATTTTAATGTCTTTTGTAACAAATGTTGCTCAATAATCATGGTATGATTGTTAAAATTTCTTTTAATGCTACATTGATTTTCCTTAATGTTTGGCTAATATTATAAAAAAAATTATTAACTTTAAAATGCAAATGTAATTTGTATTGAATTATCATATGGTTGTGATATGATTACTAATGAAGAAAAAAGCTTGTTGAATGAGGGGTGGAAAGGCGGCGAGTTTATGAGAAATGGAGGTATTTCGAAATTAAAAGCCTAAAAAGGGGGTACGGAAAAGAAAAAAAAGTTGGGAAGCGCTGCTCTAATGGACACACGATCTATAACAACGTAAATGTCATATACGTACAGCCTTCGCAAGAATTATTAGGCAGTCTGACTTTTAATGCACTTTTGGTTTTTAGGCAACAAATAAAAGTCTCATCCTTTTATAAATTATTATATTAACACAAAATTACAAAGAATATCAATATTTACCACTCTTGGCATGGTGGATCCACCCTTGGCTTTAATAACAGTAGCAATCTTTTGGGGCATACTGCGTTCAAGGCTTGCACATTTTCCTGCTATTATGCGATCCCACTCTTAAATAAGAGTATTTTTCAAAGCTGCATTTGTTGTTGTGCTTGTTTTCTGAGTTTACGTTTTAATATATCCCAAAGGTGCCCGATTGGATTAAGATCTGCGGACTGCGCTGGCCGATTCAGCAGTCCAATGTTACTGTCTTTAAACCAGCGCATCGTAGTGACTGATTTATGAGAAGGGGCATTGTTTTGTTGGAACTTGACGTCGAGTAAACTGGTGTCACTAAAAATGCACGTTATCGAAAGCTTCAGAACAGTTTCCAGCACATTTATATATTTTGGCTGTACATGCGGTCTTCGCAAACTAAAATTTTACCAACGCCATCAGAAGCCACTCAGCCGCATATCATAGTGCTGCCGCCTCCGGTTTTTACAGCAGACACAACGCAATTTGGATGCTATTCTTCGCCGATACGTCGACTCACGTTCTAAATACATAGAAACAGAATAAAAATGACACATTTTAAAATATTCTCATTTTTATTAAAAAAGCCGACTCTGACTGAAAGATGGTTATTTTTCATAATAAAAAAGGACTAAAATGCTTACCTGAAAGTCAGATTCATTGGACCAGAGATATTTGACCAATCCTCTACCGTAGAATGCTCATGTCTACGAACCTATTCCAAGGTATTTTTCTTGTTGTTTTCTGAAAGCCGGAGCTTCTTCCTGGCTTCGTACCCTTTTAACCCAGCTTCTGCTGGTCTTCTTCTTGCCATTCGAGCACTTATGGTCTGCCAAATGTCATCTGACGGAGTTGCAGCGAACTCAGAAGAAGTTTTTTTGCGATCTCTAACAGGCTTTCGTATTAGTTTTCTGTCCTGGCGTTTTGTTGTTGCTTTTTTTTTTTGTCCGTTCTTGTCTTTCTTTACGTCAGATCGAATTTCCGTGATCCTTTTACAGCAAATTACACTGCACATCAAGAATATTTAACCAAATTGCTTATCTGTAATTGAGATTTGCCTTGTTCATGCAAGGCCTGAATTCTCACTCTTTTTTCAATAGACAGCTCACTTTTCTGACATTTTAGAATTAAATGATGTACAATTCGTCACTAAATCACACACGGAAGTTACTTTGAGCTGCGATTCTCAAATAAAGTGAGGTAAAACATTCGAAGTATTTCTTCAAATAATTGCATTTTCTTTGTTTTAGTCGCCAAATGTCGCCGGTCATTCAAAAGAGATTATATATGTTTTGACAGCACTCCTTACGCCTTTGTATATAGCATTTGTTATTGTTTCTAATATTTTTTACGATACATGTGTTTTGTAGGGGTGTTTAATACTTTTTTCCAAGGGTGTAGGGGAGACTGGGGAGAGTTGACACATTTTTTACAAAATGATTTATTATATTTTAAATATTCAAGCTAGAATAAAGTTTAATATTTTATTCGTTATATAATCAGTTATAAAAATAAAATTGCGAAATAAGTGTAATATATAAGAAACTTAAAAAATGATTTGCTTTAATCATGAGAAAAGAAAGGGTCAATGTTCACCACATATGGCAGGCTTGGCCCACTTTATTTTATATTGAAATATTTGTTAAAAGAAATAAAATCAATTTTAAAAAAAGGCAAAATAACTTTATGCTGCATGGTATAATTATATTATTAAAAAATATTTGAGGAAATGTTATATGTAAACAAACCGCTTTGCCGGAATTCAAAGCACAGGAGAAAAAATCCGTTTTATACACCCACATTTTTGTGACACTCAACCTGGAAGCTCTAGTTACCACATAGTTTGGCTTCATCTCATTGTGTTCATACGGGTGAAATTTTTCTACATGCCTTTCTAAAGTGTTATGATCAATGCTATGTTCTTTTGCAGAGGCATGAACACTTAACATTTCTGAAGACTGCTACTTTCATCCTTTTAAGTCTTTTCCATTCTTTCTATTTACCAACTATGGGTACTATTTAAGTGAAATAAAAGTTCCTATGCACTTTCCCATTTATATTTTTTAATTTTTTGTTACTTCTAAAGCAATTTTCAACATTACTTTCACGTTTCTTTAATCAGTTTTTAAAATTTTCCTTTCTATCAACCCATGCAGTTGTAGCTTTATAGAATAAATTTACATTATTTTAGAAATATATAACCACGACCACTTCATTATGTACAGTATATAATAAAAATATTTTCAAAAATAATTAAAGGAGTTTTGACAATCTGGTCAACCCTCCCTCAGATTGATAGTGTTAAGCCTGCCCACATAGTCACTTTTTATGGTATAGCACATGGCTATGTTTAGCCTAATTTACTGTACAATCTTTATGCCAGAAATGAAAGCTCAATATTGCTTCATTACTTAAAACCTACTTACTTAAATCTCTATGATACATTTTATCGGAGAAAATCTTACAAACTTTTTCTAAAAAATACACTTTTTAAGCTGAAAACATTTCACAATTGATTTTTCCACGTCTGTTTCAATTAGCTGCATGAAAAAAAGACTATTTATTTTGTACTTCAGTAGTTTTAGTTGCCACGTATGGGCAAAACTCTGAATTTCTTTTAAATATGAAAACCGAAGAGTGGGTGAAGCCTCCCCTATTGTCAACCCTCCCCAGTCTCCCTTATATAAAGAAGTTATTAAACACTGATTTACATTATTAGGATTAAGGTGCATACATTTATTCTTAAGGCTAGGTTATAAGAATTGCTAGATTGCAAATTTTCATGAAATTGCTCAAAATGTTCGCAGATACGAAAAGATTTTTGACATGCTTGTCATGCATGAATGGTTAACCAACATCTATTTCGCTTTCCTCCTGATTATTCCAAAATAATATTAACAAGTGATTAAAGTTTGTCTGGTAGACGCTTAACTCAAGGTCATCATGTTAAAAATCTAGGATTGAAGCTTTTGCTAAAAAACCTCTATCTAAGGGACTTCGGAGTAGTGATGCTTCATTTGTTTCAGCGTAACATAAATGTTTAACAACATTTCCCTATTAAGTAGTTTTTCATTGCTGAAGACACCAAAAAGGAGAAATTTTAAGACCTCTTGTTAAATTATGCAATGTGTGTATTTTAGAATGTTTACGAAAGTTGAATTCACCAAGCATCCGCAGTAGTCCGGGATCAGCATCACTCTTTTATTACCCGACTACGGCAAAGCCAAAGGAGGGTTATGATTTTGACAGGCTATGTATGTATGTATGTATGTATGTATGTATGTATGTATGTATGTATGTTCATCTGTTCCCTCGTAACTTCTAAACCACTAATCAGAATTCGACAAATGACATATCATTAGAAGCGTCTTAATTGTCCGCTGGTTATAGGCTATATAGATTTTCACCAAATTCAATGTGGCGCCTTCTAGCGGACAAAATATACAGAGTAAAAAAATAAAGTTAAGCTAGATATGCCGTGTTTGGTATCATTTTAAAGCGCTTCACTTCAAAACCATAGAGGGTTTGTTTATAAGTGCCTTGGATCATAATAAGTTGCTTAAAAATCCACATGACAGTCAATCGTTAGCAGAATTAGATAGATTAAGAAATCTTCCTAGGTCATCTTAATACATGAAACCTTCAATCTACATTACACATTTACACATTACACTAACGACCTCATCCACTAATCGGTCCATTACCCATTTGCTGCCATCGACGGATATGTGCGTCACTACTACCAAATACTGGAAGCGTCATACGTCAAAAAATAAAGTTAAGATAAATATGCCGTGTTTGGTATCATTCAAAAGCGCTTTACTTGTACATTTTGAATATATCTATATATTACTAGCATTTGCTTGTGACTTTACCTGTATTCATGGGGTACTTTTATACTTTTTCAGCGTAGTTTTTTGTCGTAGTTGGGTTTTAGTTTTTTTACTTTATCTTGTACCAATAGTAGTGTCGATGATTTTTGTATAAATGATAGATTAAATGGTACAAAAAGGAAACTATGAGTAATATGGCGCAACAGTGGGGAGAGGTTGCTATAGCAGCATCTGAAACAAATACTAAATCTATAATATAATACTGCAGGTGTGATTGTCATGAACAGTTACGGGCTGACCACTTCGCTCTTCATATAACAGGAGATCATTTTTACTCGAAATTATCTTTTCGAATAAAATATAACACAAGTTACATTCTTAGAAGGATCATTAAAAAAATTAATGTTTGAGAGGTGAGTTACATTCAAATATGCATATACTCTGAAATAACTTCAATTGAAATTAATGTTAACTGCCTAACACATCATTCCATCATCAAAGTAAACAAACACAAGCGATTCGTTCGTTGTGAACGATAAAAATATTAAACATGAAAGTTAACATTCGCAAAACAAGCTCTCCAGCGATGAAATTTGCAGCCAAAAATAATTCGCGCCTGTAAGGCAATCAAAGTTTAGCAGAATTCTGTTATGTGAAGTGCTGTACAACTCAAGTTCCTTCACGATTATTCATTGACAAAATGAAATGTAAAGAATCCCAACTCATGTAATAACATTTAATGAATCAAATTTCAAAACGCCAATTAATTTGGTTTTTACATATTATTCGTGCCGGGTAGATCACCGAAAATGATTATTAATCGCTAATTATATTTAACATTGTCGTCGCATTCATAACAATGGTTTAGTATACCTTTATTAAATACATAACATAATTAAATAAGTGAAATCATATATAAGCAAATTGAAGTAATACAAAACAATAATTTAGTATGCATTTGTTAAACACATAACAAAAATTAATGGACACATTTATTTGACGTCAGATTCTTTAGACGGGTTTATCACGTCATGAAATGATTTTAATTCGAAATTTATCAGTATTTTTAATGATGTTTTACTGGTTTATATATTTTTCGTTAATTAATATAACAATTACGTTATTGACCTCGTGATATTGAAAGAGAACAAGCATTGAAAAAAATGTGGTGATGCATTCGTACAACAGATCAGTTTCCACTCGCAACCGTTTTTTATCGGCCGTTAAAGTTTGGCTCATTGTTTGGCGATAGTCTTTTTTTATAGAAAGTGGTCGACGGCATAATGGAGAAGTTCCCCAAAAAGATAGTAGCAACAATCTGATTCAATGTAAGTGTGGATATCATTAAAGGCTTTTCACAAAAAATTCATTGACGAAATTCTATTAGATAAAGCACACCAATTGGGAGTGAACCCAATTACGGAAGATTACTTAATAGGTTTAAAAATCTCCGCATTAGTGAGCGCAGTGCAGTTGATAAGCAAACGGAAATGAAGCATAAATGCGTAACTGAGCTGTGCGGTTTTTGTCAACAAAGATGAAATACATAAAAACAAAATATTGAAATAATGCCATAATCGCAAAAAAATTCTTAATTTCTTTATGAGAATCTTCCTATTTGGTGGCGGATTAAGAAAGTAAGTTAAATTATGAATAAAAGTAACATGCTGCAATACTTAGAATACCTTTAAGGGGATAAAACTGGTCTCCAGAAGCGGATAGTAAATTAATAGTAGAGAATAGGTGAAATATTTTTCAGCAACTAAATATGACATGTCTAACACGTAAAAAACGGTCAACTGAGTAGATAGACGGTTGTTTGTCGTAAAGCAGCACGTAATAGCACGAGAAAAAAAAATTCAAAAAATAAACTGGAAGTAGCGTCAATGTGATTTAGATGTGTGATTGTTAATGAGGTAAACTGAAGAAAATAGCCAGTCAATTGGTAAGAGTGGGGTATGCTCGTGTGCTGCACGTGCAAAAATGTGAAAGAAAATAATAAAACTGAAAGTACCGTCATTGAGATTTAGCTATTTGACCGTTAATTGTGTAAACTAGTGAAAATCCCGCGATATTAGGGGAAGTTGACATAATGAAAAATAGATAAATAAAAAAATAACGAACTGAAAGTAGCGGCATTATTTAGCTTCGCAAATCTGACACGTAAATCAATCGACCGAAAAAACAGTTTATCTTATCCTTTATGTTATATTTTTATAATTACAACTCTTGTACTATTTTTAAATTTTAATCAAAAGAAATTATTTCAAAGTCTAAGTCTTCGTATAAAAAATATTACACACGACAAACATGAAAAGTAGATGAATGTGTAAATAGTAAAAGAATGTGAAATTTTGAAAAATAAAAATAAAATAATTTTAATGTAAAAAAAATATTTATATGAAAAATGCAGAAATTTTATTTAAATTTTTACTGTAGATGAAGATGCTTCAGCTTCACTTGAAGTATTATTATACATTTGGTATTTCGGGAGCCATGTGGTAAAATGTCTATAACAGTTAAGATGATAATGCTATAAGTTGATAACTCTTCAGAGAGTGAAACATTTTCCAACTGAAATTGTTCGTTTTAGGAACGTTCAATATTTCCATGTATTTATTAAGATTACCTTATGTAAAAATAAAATCTTCCCTCTTTTCTTCAAAAAAAAAAAAAGAAAAAAAAAAAAAAGACACAAAATGATGCTATTTCAAACATTTTTATTGTTGCCTTTAAGAAAAGTACAACTGGCGACTGCGCAGCGTAAGTTGCATACTCTGCAAAGAATGATGGTACTTTCACTTGGGATGTTGTGACAACTGTGTATGATCATTTTCACGGTGGCTGATTTTTCATAAAACCTTCCGTTTAGTATAATTACTATGAGATCACGCTTATCGAGACAGAATTTATCGTTGTAGCATACGAGTTTTGTGCATCTCAAACAAATGAGACAGTATGGTAAAAGTACGTGATGAGTCCTATTCATCCAAGATGCATGCCTTCTCTGGATGTAATATCCCCCCTCCCTTTTTTTTGGTGTTTTTTGTGTTTTATTTTTTATGATGCCTGTTTATAACAACCTTTCATAAACAAACCATCGAGGTTAACTGCGCGAATTGGAATATATGTGTATAACCATGAATAATGGTAAACGAAAACGTCAATTAAATGCAATATCTCAATGCAATCAATACAATTCTTGCAGTAACGGTTAAAATAAAATATATCTCAATGTATCATTTTCTATGTGTAAATATTTCCCATTGCACTATGAAAATGCTTCTGTGAACAAGCATCATCACATTTTTCTATCGGAATCAAGTCTATCGATATAAAACGCTCTTCAAATGCTAAGTTACCTTTTTATATAATTTAAAGTTTTTAAAGCAAATTTTGAAATTCGGGCAGTGGAAACATTTTCAAATATAACCCCTGAATGACAAACAGAGATGTGCTTACTGAGAACCACTATCTCCTAATAGTAATATTCGCCTTATTTAATTGCAGAACTATATGATTAAATTATTTTTAAATTGCTCTTCTTAAATATTGGTCCCCAAAATAAACACTAATTTGTATCTTAATTAAGAAGTAAAACATTTTTAAAGGTTGTCTGCAAACTATATCTAACAAGAGTTCTCTAAAATTAAATAACCAACTTTGAGAAGGGTAACACGTATAATTTAACAACCAATCTACGAGACATGAGTCTTTTTTTAAATTTATTAAAATACTTGTGTTACGAAAATTATAAACAAAAAGGAAACATGTACTACCATGTGTTTAAACTTATTTTGCTTAGATACAAAACAGTAATTTTGATGAATAAAAACAATTAAAAACCATTTACAACCATAGCAAAAAATTATGTAAGGAACAAAGAAAAGTAAGTGTAATATGTTGGGTAAAATTTGAAGAGGGAACTTGTCGGTTGATGCAGTTGCGGATGTAATATCGCGCTCGATGCTAGTCAATGTAATCATTTCATGCTCTCATGCGCAGATGACGAGCCTGCCCCCGATATCTAATCAGCTGACTAGTGTTTTAAACATGTTTGCCTAATTAACCATCATATAACAAAATCCCAATGAGTTATTTTTTTATTTTTTTAATATTTTTCATTCAATTTAGTTGATTTTAAATTTATCTAATTAATCATCATGTATTCAAATCTCAATGTCGCTACTATCAGTTTGTGTACATTTTTTTTTCTTTTTGCGTTTTAACACGTGCAGCTGACGACTAATTATCGTGATCTCGTCAACTGAGCGTCTTTTAAGACTTTTTACAGTTTAAATATTTTCTGTAAAAAATTTTCAGTTGCGCTATTGTCAATTTGTTTTTCACTGTTTTTACCCACTTACGATGTTGTTATAAAGAGTTCTGATCCTTTCCGCTATCGCACCATCTGATAATCAATTTCTAAACTGCAATATGATATCTTTCATAGTTAAAAACATGAACTACGTTAAAATGACTATCTCAAATGTGACGTTGCTTCCCGGACTGTGGGAAGAAATGTTAAAAGGAAACAAAATTTTGTTTTAACAAAATTGCAGATTTTGCTGATTTAAGGAATGTAATTAAATACTTTAATGACTACGGTCATGAACTATCAATGAAAACACAATCGATGAGCAAAGTTTTTAAATATTGTCTAGTGACTAGTCTATATGAGCAATGATACCTTTTTTTTATTATTTTATCTATAAAAGCCATTTTCAAAAACATTAATAAGGGTCGACCAATGTATTTTATAGCAAATACCGAATATTAAACATTAACCCTTTCCGGCACACTGTGCCCGGGTCGGGATACCTAATTTTAATTCCAAACTTTCGAACGACACCAAGAATATTTTAGTAAAATTTTGCTTTTACAATGAATAGTTAAAGTAACACGTTTTTAATTTCTGAAAAAGTCGTTTTAAAATTCCGGTGTCAGTCGATCGTTTCATCATTTTACAACAAAAATTGCCCGTGTCGGAAAGGGTTAAGCTTTTATCTCGAATCAATAATGGAAAAAATTGAATTATGAAAAATCAGAGTTAAATATGAAATAACAAACTTCATTTCCCTGTCAAAGAATGCAAAACACTTCCAGACAACAACATTTTCAATTATTGGATGTTCAAATTGTAGAATTTTAGTTGTCAGATATCATTCTATATGCCTTAATCTTTCGTGCAGCACATAATATACAACTTTTAGATATAATAAATATGTCCAGAAGTTTACCGAATTTTTAGTGAATTTTAAAAAAATGCAAAATTAAGAAAATTTAGAAGATGTATCATTATTTAAATTATTTAGCATATAGCATTTGTTTCTTTTTCAGGTAAAAATACTACATGTTCTTTTACCTGATTCTAATTTGTTTTCTGTAACAGATTAATTAAGAGTAAGTGACTGTCGTGACTGTTATAATATGCATATTACCGAGAAGAAGTAATTTAAATACAAAATTTTATTTTAAAGAGTTTTATTGAATCTAAGTATATGCATAAAAATTTCTACAAAGTGCTTTCCGAAAGTATAAGTAAAGTGATTCTACTGTAAATACACGTTAAAAATATTAGTTGACTTTAGAGGGAATTGTCAACTGGGATGTAAGCAGAAAATCGCTTTTTAACCCTTTAAGACTCGGTGTATTTGTAAACAAAGCTAGTCATGCCTGTAGAAAGTAATACATGGACTGCAACCGCTACCTGTTGATAAAAAATGATACTTTACTCTATCTGCAAACCAGAACGATCGTTCGATTCGAATTTTATTATAAACGACTCAGAAGAAAACAAATGAAGGTCTAACCCGCACGCCGTGCGGGTTGGGTCCTAATGGGTTATCGGGAAACAAATTGGTCTTTTACAAACATTCTTGTATTTTGTAACAGTTATTAGAGTATTTGATTGTTAAGCAACAAAGCTTGTAAAATAATTCAATATTTTCAAGTTAAAATAGGGTATTTCATTAACGTCATTGCTGACAATTTCCCCCTAATATCAACAATTTTACTTACCATGAAGCAATGCATTCCGAAATTCTACAATTAACTACCGAATTCACACAAAATTAAGCTGATAAATAATCACAATGCATTTCCTGTATGCAAATAGAGATTTATCTACGTAAAGTAAATCAATATTTTCAGGTTAAAATAGGGTATTTCATTAAGGTCATTGCTGACAATTTCCCCTGTTATCAACAATTAATTTTTTGCGATGTAGCAGTAGCATTCAGAAATTCTACATTTATCTTCTGAATTCACGCAATATCAAGGTTATAAATATTCACAACGCATTTTCAGTGTGTTAAGAGAGATTTAGCTGCGAAAATTTTAGTCTTTGATTAAAGTATAATTAATAGATAAGATTTACAAAGTAATATCCTAATATTTATTGCTAATAGAGATATATTTACAATGTTGTTACAAATTATGGGTGTTTTGAATAAACAAATTTTATTTTAAATTGAAACTTAACTATGTTTAAAATTTTATTTAACCAGGGTATCCATCCAAGAATTCCAAAATGCAATCTTTAAGATTATTCGCTAATATACCGGGTGATCCAGAAGTTCCGAGAGTTTCGAAATGTTAATATTCAGTAAACTATGTACAATAGAAAGGTGTGGTTTTCACAGAACTGCTTAGAAACATGTGGGATTTGTTTTTTTTTTAATGAAAAAAGAATATGTTATATTAGTTACACTTTTTGCCAACAGGTGGTGCTGAAATTGATAATTAATAGTTTTGCTATGGTATAATAAAGCGGATTGAGTATTGGCATCCTGTTCTACCTCGTTTACAACTGCAATAGATGTTTGGGGTCTTCCGTTTCTTTGAAGAACTTCCAATGAGCCCATTTCCGGAAACCTTTTTATCATAGCCTTCGGTCCTTTTTGCAGTTTTAACTCCGCGCATTGTACGATAAGAAAGCAAAGCTAAACTTCACGATTCATCCTTTTTGTAAAACAGCTTAACTAACAAAGCTTTGTCACGCAAAGAAACCATGTCTAAACATAGCAATTACACATCCAATTTTGTATCAAAATTCTTTTACATGCAATTTCTTTAACCTTCGAAAAAGCGTTTGAACATAAATGACCCTTAAAGCGAAATTTGAGCAACATATCAGGAAAGATGTTGCGTAATAAACTCATCTGCTTCTATAACACATAAAAATGTTAAGTATTTATTTAAACATTTTTTTCATTATAAACAAAAATCCCACACGTTTCTAAGCATATGTGTGAAACCCGCAACTTATTGCACATAGTTTCCTAATTATTAACATTTCAACACTCCTGGAACTTTTGGATCACCCAGTATATATTTTAATTATCTGACATTTCTATTGAAAAAATGTGTTTTAAAGAAATGTGAGTGTACAATGTAAAAGTCTGTTAAGAAACATTTCGTATGATACCTCATTCGTCGTTGTGCAATAGTATGTACATAGAAAATGCGAAGTTGACATCAGAAATAATATATGTAATTACTTGTTGAGTGAAAATGTGAACAGATGGAAAGCTACTGTGGAAGGCTGAAAACAATCAAAATTCAAGTTGTGATAGGGATTGTGATATAACATTTAAAGTAATTTTTTATGTGGATTTATGGTGAAGGAATATTTCATGTTTGGAAAACACAATTTACATTAAGGCCGTTGTTTACATCTGAAATTCATTTTAAAGTAATGTATGGAAAAATATAATCGTTTATGATTGTTTTCTGTTATAAAAAATCTGAAGTTAAATTCAGTTCTAATTCTATTTCACTCAAATTTGAAAGTAAATTTATAATTTTGCACAGTAAACGGCGATTTTGTGTGAAAGAATGCGAAATCAATTGTTCTGTTATATATATAAATTCCCTGTAAACGTATAAATATTCCTACCTTTCTCTATTTAATGAAGAAAAGAAATTTGAAAGATTTCAAAAATGAATTGAGATATGCGAAATTTCCTCAAAAAAGACCCACTTTTAAGATGATTCCAGTAAAAATCGGCCTATTGCAAAAAAAATCTTTCTATCTACCTAGCAATCTCTCTCTCTCTCTCTCTCTCTCTCTATATATATATATATATATACATACATATATATATATATATATATATATATATATATATATATATATATATATATATATATATAACCATTAAATAAACATTACCGACCACCCTCAAAAATTGTGATAGTATGAATGAAATGACAATAATACATTTTTCCCCAACACACTTAATATGAATACCAAAAACATAATATACAAGCTGCTATGAATAAAATAAAGTCCCTTGTACTATATTACAAGAATTAATATGGAAGAAAAAAAGAAGAATATGGATACCGATAAAAATAATTGAAAAGCTTATATATTGAATTACGTTATCAAGAGTACAGAATTCAATTATATAAGCAAAATAGTCGTTTTCTGTGAGAAAAAAAGCTAAAAGCTGAAAATTTTTCACCCTGTATTCTAACGACTAAAATGACCAAGAGATTTTCAAGATGAAAACAGAATAATATTAAATGCCACGAAATTGGAAAAGCAATACAATTTTTTAAATATTTAATTTATAGCAAGGCAAAATAGTAATATTGCACAACATACCTAATAAAATCCCAGTTTTTATCCAAATATACTCCTTCATATGGTATCCAAAATCACGATAAGTTTAAGGTTATTTTTACAGTTAAGTTAACACAGATTTAAAAACCTAATGGATTCAGTTAATCTAATTAGAAATACCATGATGATAAATGCAATTAATATAATATAAATAGAAAATAATTACATTATTAGTAATTAAAATACCTATTAACGCTTTTAATTTTTTTAAAATTTCTTAACTATAGTAAAAAATACCAAAACAATTATTTTACAATATCGCAAATAACTAGCATTTTAGTATCATCTAGTGTTAAAAATTGAAATTATTACTTTAATAGAAGCAACAGACAAAATGCTAATTAAATTTATGTGCTGCCATCTAGTATGATATCTTAATACTATTATGATCAAAATATCATAAGATGAACCTAATAGAAGCTAATGCTTTCAAAATATACCAAATTCTTTACCACACAAATCCTAATGTATAACAAATACCATATTATATATCATTATTCGCAAAAATATTAAATAAATACAAATGTTAATAGATTGCTTACAATATATTCTACTACCATACTCAATTAATCTATACGGAGAATTTAATTATTTTTATAACATTGATAATATTATATAGCTATATGCTATAACATAAATTAAATTATATATAATAAAATATATAAAATAAAAATATAAAAAACTTTCAGAATACTATTAAATATAAAAAATAATTAATAAAATGAACAGGAAAAGATATATATATATATATATATATATAATGAGCACGGTAATCAAATTTATGACTGCCAAATTCTACGCTTTTTTTTAAGTCGAGTAAAAATATTTAAACCTTAAATTTACATCACAATAAAACAAAATATGTATAACACTTCATTAAATAAACGCATCGCATCCTTTATTAAATAATATTTACTGTTCAAACAACGTTTATATGATTTAAAAAGCTGTAGAAGCTGGTAGCTATGGAAATATGTAACTCTTATTGTTTGTTTATAGGGACACGAAAAAAAAATTCCCATACATTATGTTATACGGGAAAATAATTTGCGGTGTGATTTAAAGATGTTATACTGTACAAGTCCTTACTGTGAAGTGTACAAGTTTTTTTTTTTTTTTTTTTTTTTTTTTTTTTTTTAAGGTATAATATTATTCAAGATTATTCGACATTCATTCGGAAATAACGGGCCTCTGAGAATCCGAATAACGTTATGGTCATCATTTTCATTTCATTGCTAAAATCAGAAATTGTTTACTCTTTTAGGTGAAACCCATTAAATTTTTCATGCCATTTAATGAATGATTTGTGCTCAAACCTCGTTTGAGCGCCAGAAATATTTTTTAAATAATTACCTCATATCCGTTCAGTTACATTTAGCAGTCTTCGATTCACATGCAAATTGCCTTTCTTTGCAAAATAGCGAATTTAGTAAGGATAATATGTTTAATTTGTTTTAGGTCTGATTCGATCTATATGCCTTAAAATAATTTTAAAAAAAACCCCAAAAACGCAAGCTTCTCTCATGATGGAATCGAATGGATTTCTTTTATATTATAAGAAATTTGTTCCTTTCTATATCCTCCTGAGACCTGGCATCCATTTAAATGGATGTTTTGCTTTCTCCTTCTATTGTGTTAAATTTCATTGTAGCAATCTAAAACCAGTTTGGCACGGTAATGTATGAATCAAAAATCAACATTCAGCCCTTGGATTTTGGCAACGGTAATTACTTTATTTACAAAAGGGCGTAATAAATGAGTAAAGTTGGATTTCTAAGTTCTGCTGGTAAGTTTCTTTTTTATGTCATTTTAATTTGTTTAAACTTTTTTTTTTTTTTTTTTTTTTTTTTTTTTTTTTGCAATTTCAATAGCAAATGTTAATACTTGTCTTATGTTCTTTATAGTATGTTCTATTCTTTCCCATACTTTTAGAATTTTTTAAATTATTTTAAAGCGAGTTATGACCTCAACATCCATTTAGATGGATGTGCTGTAAAACAAAATTACAAAATCGAAATTTATTAACTTCTTTAAACACATCATTTTGGATGCCTATTTGTTGAATAAAACTCATATCATAAAAAATATATGCATTATATTTTGCTTGAGTCTTACGAGGTTATATATCGCTGTAAGTAGACAATTTAGCTGATAAAGATATACAAGGTGAAAAAACCTGGACAAAGTTTAATTTAAAATTAACAAACACTACTAAATACTACCATTAAAATTTATTTTCTAACTACGGACCTCACTGAAACGGGTTGTTTAAGATTTATGATAACGGTCTCCCTGAAAAATGCGATTTATCACATTCTACGCTGAAAGCATGAGGCAATGGAATTCGTGCGGTTGCTGAAAGTTCCAAGATAGACTGTATCGGATGCATTAAAATATTTATAATAGCTTGGAGATAATAGAAAAAGACCAGGTACAGGCAAAAAACGAATAGTCAACGATTTCAAAAAACACAAAGTGACCTTAAGAAAGGTTAAACGTGTTCTGATCGTTTCGATGAAAAAGTCTGAAAAAATTGATGAATATCAAGAAGGTTCATTAAATTGTTTCTTAATTTTACACAAAGAATATAATATGATAAAGTAAAATAAATCGGAAAGCTTTTACTCTGTTCCGTTCTTAAAAAATTGGTAATGTCCGTAATATCGCGCCTCTTTTTAAAATTTTTATACATTTTTGGTAATTTTCAATTTAATTAATAACTTTCACAAAATATTCGTAGGTGCATTATTGATTCTTCACACCACATGCAATTAGTTCAATAGCTGAAATAATGAAATAATAAAATCTATAAGACCACAAAAGGTACATTTAAGACGTTTGGAAAAAAGTTTTCCTAATATCGCATCATTTGCATTCCTAATACCTCACAGGGCGATATTTGGAATACTTTTTTGCAGTAGTTATAAAAATGGAACATGGAAGCCAAATAAATTTAAAAGACATTTTATATTGCTGTTATATTTAATAAAGAACTTATTTTTGTCAGATTATGATATTTTACGAAGAAGTCAGGCTATAAATTGTCATTTATATATGTGAATGGAAATTAGCTGTTTAAACAGAAATTACAAATGTAGTTTATGTAATCAGTAGCTATAGGCATTGTTCATGACACCAGATGCGATACTTAATACAAATGATCCATTTTTCTCCACGTCAGTCAGTTGAGAAAAGCTAGTTACAAGAAGGAGATTTACAGTTATTTTCGCTGTCTTCGTCGTCAGTAGATACTGTCAACGGTTGATCAGGATCTTCGTCTAATTCTGGGAATCTCTGCAATAATGGTTGACGTTTCATGTTTTTTCCTTCTTTCCGATAGCTTCCTTCTTAGACGATTTTTTTTTTCATTTTTTTGGGATAAAAGTATTTTTTGCAACCTTAGTCTTTTTCTTTTTAGTAAGATCTTCACCAAATTTTACTTTATATGGAGTACTTCTCAGAACTTTTGCTGAGCAACTCGGACGTCTTCTTTTGTTTACTGGAACGTTTTTCTCATTCAGATGCTGCAATGGGCTTATGTCCATCGGAAAAATTTCGCTACCATTTGGTGATGGAGAGGAGCATACACAACTGGACTGTTTTCGATTAAACTTGTCACTCTTGTTTATAGGTGGTTCGAAACAACTGGATACAGTCTCAGGCTCAGTTTGTTCCTGTCTAATTTGACTTGTTTCAGCTGGACGACTTATCAGTGATGCAGACAGAGTCTTATGGATGTTCATGCTGTAAGAAGTCTCAGCAAAGTCAGTTACTGCAAATTCATGGTCTTGGAATATGTTTCTATTCAAAGGGAAAATACATTCATAAAAAAAAGTCTTAGAAATTTCTTCATAAATAAAAAAGTTGAGATTTAAGACCGTTAAATAAAATAGTTTGCGTGATATCGCACAATGCGATATTAGGACTACAGTAGGGGTGCGAAATTAGGAAGAAAGAAACATTACAATACGGTCGACTCTACAGGTGAAACTAAGAATAGAAAGAGGCTTACAGCTATATCTAGTTAAACTACATGATTATGTGGTTCTATTTATGTTACAATAAATAAGAACAGTACTTACTTTGAAAATTATTTTTCACTGTATGACCAAGTTGACAAAACTTTCGGTTTGTATAAAACTTTAAGAAATTAACCGAGACTAAACACAACTGCGTATTTAACCAAGGTGCTCATACGACTGACGCCTTGCCACTAAACACTAGTTCAGGCACTTTTTGCCAGTTTGACACCTACTTGACTAGATCATGAGGGGTGCGATATAAGGTAATGGTGCGATATTAGGGACATTTCTCCTATTAATTTCATCGTCTTTTAAACAGTCTAACATCATTAAAATGCAGCGAAAACGATTTTTAACATAAAATCTAAAGACTATAATGAAATTCTTTTGAATGTCTTTGCAAATAAACTGTAAAAGCTTCACACTTCAATTTCAATAGGGAGCATGCTATAGTAAACCTACGTAATATATATACATTACGTGAAAGTCTGAAACTGTGAGAGTTACATCGTGGACAGACGGGCATCCGGCAGAAAAACGGGGTCATAAACATTTTTTATTTGTGTTTTAAAGTATTGAAGACGGCATTTTGAGAAAAATTGTGCTAAACAATAAAATAGAGATTATGATATATTATACTTAATTAAATATTATATTAATAATAAATATCCTTCCGAACATATTCAACTGAATTTTTTGCCGTATTTTTTCTTTCTTTTCTTGCTAATCGACAATCATCGCTTATTGGTACGAATTGAAAGAAAAATACATTTTCGTAAATAAATAGCATACTGATTAACAAGCAATCACAATTATTAAGCTCATATATTTTTTTAATTGTACTATTTTGTTTTTATACTCTGCAGGTAACGAACACCCGCATAGTTTGAGGAATTTCCTTGGGTCAAAAGTATGAAATGATGTGTCAAAAGTGCATCAGAACCCCTATGTTAAAACACTGGGTGCCAATAGTTTGCGCACAATAGCAATTAAAAAAATCCATTAATTATTCAATTTATTTTAATGTCTTGTAATGTCTTGTTTATTTTAATGCTAATAATAGCAGTTTGAAAACCATACTGAGTAAAATTATCTTTTTAATTTAATTTCAAACCATGGAGTTTAAGAATAGAGCAAAAATAACCGTGTCAAAAGTTTAAGCACAAAATCGTTTTTATGCAAATTTTACAAACTGATGTAAGCGGTTACGGACGCAAACTATTTCTGGGTGCATAAGAAGCAGTTAGTTGTTGTTTTTGAGTTAGTACAAAAATCACAAAATGGCTCGATTACCATATCTGAAACGACACCGTAAAGATGCTAGATTACAGTGGGCCAAAGAGCACATTCATTTGGTGTTAAGTGGCTGAATGAAACAAATGGAACCTCGATGGCCCTGATGGGTTTAAGTACTGTTGGCATGATCTCCGCAAAGAGCTAAGAATATATTTAGCCGACAACAAGGTGGCGGTTGTGTAATGGTATGGGGGGCTATTTCTTTCTATGGTCAGACATCTCTAGCGTTCATCAGTGGTCGTTAAATCTCTGAAAACTATCAAGAGACACTTGTCAATTATTTTCTCCCTGTTGCCGAGGTTGTTTTTTTTTTTGGGGGGGGGGGATGACATGATAATGCTTCGATCCATACCTCAAACTCAACTTCAACTTGGCTTAAGACGAAAAAAGTATATGTTTTGAAATGGCCGGCAATTTTCCCTCATTTAAACCCTATAGAAAATATGTGGGGGTATTCTCATTCATGTAGTTTATTAAAATAGAAAACAGCATTCTTCGGTTAAAGATTTAAAAGATGCCATTGAGAACGAGTGGTTTAAAATTGAACCAAAAATAATACAGAACCTCATTTTATTGATGGAAGACCGTACATTTCAAGTAATTCAGTAGAATGGACCAATAATCAAGTATTAATTCTTTTATTCTTGTTCTACTATAGACTAAAGAATCACTGCCCATTTGTGACACACTCATTTTTGTTCTTTTGATAAATTCTATTATTTGATATAAATTTTAAAGCATAAATCTGTTAAATAACTTTTTAAAACTACAATTTGTAGGTCATGTGAAAAGGAAACTAACGTTCAGCCAATAATAAAATTTAATTTTGAAATTTTATGTTGTGCTTAAACATTTGAGATGCACTGTATTATGTTTTTACAGTAATCGGAATATCACACGAAGTTAAAATTTTACCTTCATTTATAAACTATTACAGTATCACATTAAAATAGTTATGATACGTTTTTACCATATGCCTTTAATATACAAAGCGAAATACAATGTTATGTTTGCAGAAAAGATCGATTTCCACTCATCCTAGATTATACGGAAGACATTTACCAGTGTTTGAGTACGAGATTATACGCAGCAGACGGGTAATATATTTTCGATGTCAAATTATTCATTTCAGCATGTTTTTTCTGCTGAAGATTTTCATTTAATCTGTATTGGATATTCAGCGTTTTTCCATAAAGCGTTATTTATCAGCGCTTTCCACTAATAAACTAATGTAAAAGAGGTTTCTCGGTTACTTTAACAATAACTTATTTTTAATTTTAAAAAGATTACAGTTTTTACATTATATATGTTGCGTATAATCTGCACTAACATTTACTTTAAAAACTATTAGATGAAAAATCAGTTCTAAGACAAATTACGGATAATAATATCAGAAAACAAACAGTCAAGCCAGAATATCTTCATTTATATCATCAAAGTTACAGAAAAAATTATCGAATGTCGCAAAAGGCACGCGCGAGAAAAAGTTAATCATATTTTAATTGCCTTAAATAACGATGGCATCGCTTCAGAAAAACACGGAGCAAAGACAAATTAAATACATATAAAATACAATGTAATATTATATAACAAAGCACATCGTTTAGGTTACAAGTGAAATAACACTGCTTCGTTCAACGTTTTTACAAAATATCATTCAAAACAAAAACGTGTAAAGTGCAAAAATTATTGTTTGAGTTATGCCTATATTAAGGACATTAACGCTGATTAGTTCATTTTTACATCTTTTATGTATTGGTAACTAATTTTAGAAATTTGTATTTTGATGTTTATTGGCATGCAGACCTTAAATGTAGAATAAACAATGGTGTTACTATTAAAAATTTAGAAGTTAGGTAAAATTTCAATGTGTAAATGATATCTTGTGACAAAATAAATGGCATATAATTATAAATAATTTCATCACAAATTAAATGACACTTATCACTTTTTCTCTCATTAATTAGAAATGCAGCTATCGCCATTGTTTGAATTTTTGTGCCTACCGAACAACTATGTACTTGGTTCATTGAATTTTTAACCCTTAAATGCCTGATTTTTTAAAAATCATTGTAATAATGTTTTTCGGCTTCCATTTTTTAAATAAATCATGAGAAAAATACTTTAAAAAAATCATATTTTGTTTTAGTATGATTTACGGCTAAAAAGCAGTTTGTTACTAATCGGCAATACTGGTCTTTAATTGAAAAAATAATTTTCTTTGATAAAATTTTATAATATTAAACACACAAGAATTTTAGGAACTATAATAAGACACACATTTTACTTTCTCACTGCAGAACAAAACAGGGTATTTCGCAAACTTCCAAACAAAACAAAAAGCACATTTAGCAACAATTAAAAAAATAAATCTATCTTTATTCTTAAACAGCACAAGCATTGCCATCTACATGTTGAAAATCCATTTACTAACATTTTCGGAATGTATTTTATTGGCAACATTAGGCATTATAGCTTCAAAATTATTCTAATAGTATTTTAGAAACCTAAATTGGGTATGTTGCCAAAAAGCAACACCCGGCATTTAAGGGTTAAATCTAAGGTATTTGGATAAATTCAAAGACTTGTTTATATTACTCTTAGAAACAATACAATCGTGAACATTATACTTTTTTCGCTACTTTTAGGGAGCATTTTTATTCTGAGCGCCTCAATTGATTTAAAATGCAGTAAAAAATGGAAATTAAATGCTTTTTTTTATTCGTAAATTTCACAGGCATTTACTAAGACCAGATTTGCCTTTCCCAGGCATTTTTTAACATAAATACAAGTTATACTAATTACAGAGTTGCTACGTTCCATCAAAGTGTTTTCTTTTTTTTTAAAGTAAAAAAGTTCTTAAAAGTGCTTGAATTTGTTTACATTTTAGTGAAATTTCTTTATTTTATTTGATAGGTGCTTCTTTTCTCATAGTCAGACGTTAACAAATAAAATAGAGCAGTTGACAAGTGAGAAAAGAACATTTTATTATTATGGTAAGTTCTTATAATAAAGAAAATTGCATATTGTACAAATCGCCATAACAAGCGTCTGCTTTTGTGAAAACGACTTTTAACCCGGGAGAACTCGCTAGTAAGAATTTCTCTCACGTTGCCCAATTGCTTTTCTTTTACTTTACATTCGCTTAATATCATTTTTTTTTTTTTTTTTTTTTTTTTTTTTTTTTTGCTTGGCTTAGTATTTTTACTCACAAATAGGTAAAATAATTGAAATAACATTTTAAAATTTTAATTAAAATGAAAAATGGTTTAAATAAGAGTCTTAAAAAAAGTACGACGGTGAGAGAAAATCTCAAGCAGCGAGATCTCCCGGGTTAAAGTAGAATGCAAAACAATTTTACATATTTTTCAGAGCTTTATTTTGAAGTTCTTTTTTGCATCTATTTATAAACGCAATAAATATAACAATTAAAAAATATATATGCATCATTAGTTGCACGAACCACTTCAAGGCGATAATCGTCGACGTTTTCCTCTGATACACATTTTATCTCACAGATTGCTTTATACAATACTGAGTCGGTGGACATGAATTCCTTGTGCTATTCATGTATTGAACGATAAAGAGTATCAGAGGAAAACGTCAACGATTATTAACTTGACGTGCTTTGTGAAACAAATTGCACACATATAGAGGTTTATTAATTGATTAAAAGAACTGCAATTATATAAACCTATAATTTTACTATTCTCCATACATCTGTTCATTCTCTATACATCTGTAAATTTGTGTTTGTGATAAAAGCGCAATATAAAGATACCCTGTATGTATTCTGCATTGAAAGAAAATTTGGTAATTTCCATCTACGTTCGTTAATTTCATTATTATGATAAAAACCCCGCAAAGTATCATTTCATTGTTTCTTTAAAATGTTTTTTTTCTTTTTAATCAAACAATTTTATTCTTTATTTTATCTAGAAAAAGCTTTTTTAGATATGTTATTAATCAACACTTAATTTAAAAATCGTGAAACAATTTTTAATGGAATATTAATATAAACTTATGGTGAGATGCTTGTAATTTTAAGCCCTTATATGAAATTTTAGTGATTTTTTTCCCGCGCCACAGCTAATCTACCTTAATATTTATGGAAAGTTATTTTGTATTAATGTAATACTTCTTTACACTAAATTTAAATGTGAATACTTTAAAATATTATTGTATTTTCCTAATATTATTTTTCATGTTAAAAATAAAGAAATTAGGCTGAAAATTTCTTATTCAACTGTAAATTATTATGATTTTTTAAAACATTGTTTCTAAATACTATCCGTGAACCAAAAGCCGTCATCAATATTGATAAAACTTGCACTTCTCACTTTGGCTTTCAGCCAAGGTGTCCCACCAAATGGGACATGATTAAAAAAGAGATTCGCAAAGGATATAGTCAGCTGCCTATTTTCAATTTAAGATATCTGTACTTGCTTACTTCGGCCAACTGTTATTAGCTAAGAGCTTTTCATGAAAACTAGGCTTCTCTGGATTTTAGTTTTTTCTTCCAATACAGCACAAAGGAAGCGAATACGAATATAAGAAATGTTTTTAATTCTGATGAAATATATTTAGTTTATTTTTTAAATTTATGTTGTAAAAGAAAACATGTCATTACTATGAATTTTAAAGTATGAATTTTATCAGAAATATATATTGTTTTGCTTGTAATCAGAACATTTTAATATGTAAAAGATTTTTATAAAATAAATCAAATAAATGTTGAAATAGACATTTTATTAAATCAATCTCTTTTAATAATTAAAGACATATATTACACACCATATGATAAATTCCATCTTTTTTTATTTATGAATCTTTTTAATAATAACTGACTCTTTTAATAATGAAGGCTAATCATTATTCATCGTATGATTCATAGTTTATGTATATTTATATATTAATGCGCATATATTAGCAAGGCACTTACATACTAGCATACAAACATATACATTAATAAGTAAATTTAAAATAGACGTTAAAACACGTTTTTGATTGAAAATTGCAGTTAATTAAAAGTTAATAAAAACCGTATTAGTAAATAATTTAAAAGATTGCAATGCAAAAAGCCTTGAACAAAATCACTCGTGTCAACGCTGTAAAAGAAAAAGAAAATATATGAAAATACGGAAATTGTACTAGAAATATGTGTAGCGCGCTAGTTGAAATTAAATAAACACAAACTCGTCAATAACTCACAACACTTAATAAATAACAAAGTGAACTGTATCACACGTTTAATTATAAACCCTCTTGGTTTCACACTCTTAGAATAGAATAAAATACATGTGAACAAAAAAGAACGTTGCCATTTTTTAGAAAGTAAACTTACACAAAAATGCTCGCACTGCAGCATTGGCAGACGATAAATAAATTTCGAACAATATGGACACCAAGACTATTTCCATATTTTAGCGAAAAAAATAATTTCTGTACATTTCGAACATACACTCCCGGCCTTGAAATCTTCAAGGGGTACAAATAAAAGATTTATATATGTTAATGAAAGTTGTTGTTAATGAAAGGGCAAAGGACAGAGTTTATGAACCACTCGTTTAAATTTTCCGGCAGCAGTTCTTACTATGGCGACTCTCACACGACCGTCATGGCCGGGAAATTTCTGAATAATTCTTCCTAACTTCCACTGAAGAGGGGGAAGAAGTTCATTTTAAATTAGCACTAAGTCATCTACATTTAAATTTGCTGTCGCACACAACCACTTGGGACGTTGCTGGAGTTGAGACAAATACTCACCACTCCATCGCTTCCAGAAGTGTTGAAATACTCTTTGGGTTAATTGCCAACGGCGAAGTCTATTAGGGGGAATTTCAGAAACGTCAAGTTCTGGAATAGCCGTCAAGGCAGCACCAGTCAAGAAATGACCTGGTGTCAGGACTTGTAGATCACTTGGATCATTCGACAGAGGACATAAAGGTCTCGAGTTCAAACAGGCTTCAATTTGTGACAATAATGTAGAGAATTCTTCAATTGTAAATAGTGAATTTCCCATTGTTCTACGCAGATGATATTTCACAGATTTTATGTTAGCTTCCCACAGCCCACCAAAATGTGGAGCAGAAGGGCTTTAAAGTTCTAGATGACACCTTCATTAGCCACATAATTCTGTAATGTTTGATCCTTACTAATGGAGGATACGGAATTGTATAACTCACGCAGTTCCCTACTTGCACCCTTGAAATTTCCTGCGCAATCACTAACCAACTCAGCTGGTTTACCTCTACGGGCAACAAATCTTTTCAGAGCAGCCAAAAATGTGGAAGCTGTCAAATCCGAAACCAATTCAAGATGAATAGCACGAGTTGAAAAACAAATAAAAATAACAATATAACTCTTAAACGACTTGATATTTCTACGATTTCTCTCCTTGCACATAAATGGGCCTGCATAATCAATTCCAGTCCTTGAGAATGGACGACTTGGTCTAACACGTATGGCTGGAAGATCTCCCATTATTTGAGTGCCAATAGATGGTGAAGCATGAAAACACTGTAAGCAACTCCTCACTATTTTTCTTACTGCATCTCGACCACTTAAAATCCAGAAATTGGTTCGAAGAACAGCTAAAAGAAGCTGTGGACCAGCATGTAAATAAGTTATATGGTAATGTTTGATAATTAATGCAGGTATATGATGTGTCTTAGGCAATAATATTGGGTGTTTCTGATCTTCTGAGACATTAGCATGTCTCAATCTTCCACCAACACGCAAAATACAATTATGATCCAGAAATGGGTTTAAAGACAAAAGTTTACTTGGAGATTTTAAAGAGTTGTGATGACTTAAATCAGATATTTAATCACGGAAACACTCGTTTTGGACTATTTTCAGAATTTTCGTTGTGGAATTTGAAAGCTCTAAGACTGAGAGGAAACCATTTACTCGATTTGATAACGACTTTCTTGCATTGTCTACAAATCTTAAGCACCACGCGACGATTTGTACTAGTCTATTTCAAGAAGAATATCTGAAAATCAGATGATCATCATTGAGTTTAGAAATATTTACAATACAATTCCTTTTTTCTTCCTTTAGGATAATTTCTTGTACATCCTTGCCTTCAAATGAGTCATTAGACGGTTTATCCCATGGCTCTCTTAACCATTTAGGATCATGAAACCATAGCTCACAATTCACTAATTCCGATGGTAGGATACCTCTTGTAACGCAGTCAGCTGGATTTTCAAGCCCGCGAACATAATTCCACGAAATATTAGGCAGTGTTTCTTGGATTTTAGCAACACGGTTTGCTACAAAGGTTTGCCATCTATGAGGCTCTGAAGAAAGCCATGCCAACGCAACCTTAGAATCAGTCCATGCAAATACTTAACTCTCCTTGACACTTAAGTGATCCAAAACAACTTTAGCAAATTTGTCAAAAGAAGAAGCTGAACAAAGTTCCAGCCTTGGGATTGACTGAGTCTTAATGGGTGCGACCTTACTTTTAGATGTCAAAAGATTTACGGTGATTGTCTCATTCTGAGAAACTGAACGCATATATATTGCTGCACAATATGCTTTTTCAGACTCATCAAAAAAGGTGTGCATTTGAAGGTTTATCTTATCTGCAGCTAATACAAATCGAGGAATTTTCAACTTAGAAATTACCTTTAAATCATTCCGAAAAGATGTCCACCGTTTACTATGTTCTTCACTAATTGGCTCGTCCCAGGTAAGTGAAAACTTCCATAAGTCTTGCAGCAGTACCTTCATGAAAACAACACAGGGGGAAAGCAAGCCTAGCGGACCAAACACCTTTGCAACTTCTGACAAAATATCTCTTTTAGAATATCCTGTCCTTTTTCTCATGGTCTAAAGCAGTGAAACAGAAGAAATCACCCGTTAAATTCCATTGAATTCCTAAAATTTTTATCCCGCCATCATTAGTCAAGAGCAATGACTCTGTACTTTCCTTACATTCTTCAGAAATATTCCTCAGTACTCCAGGTAAATTTGAAATCCATTTTCGTAAATTAAAGCCACCTCGTTTCATTAATAATGTCAATTGACTAATTAGTTCCACAACTTCTTCCTCATTCTGGCCGCCAGAGAGAAAATCATCTACATAAAAATCTTTCAACACAGCTGCAGATGCCAAAGGAAAATTGTTTTTCTCATCTAAGGCAAGCTGATGAAGAGCTCTTGTAGACAGAAACGGGGCAGATGCCGTACCATAAGTGACTGTTGTTAAACGATATTCCTCTAACGGATCCTGGGAATTCTCTCTCCAGAAAATTCTTAAAAAATCTCTATCTTGTGGATTAATCAAGATTTGTCTAAACATCTTCTCTATATCTCCTCGTACAACAATAGGCAAAGTTCTAAATCTTAAAAGAATTGGAAAAAGTTCCTGTTGTATACGGGGTCCGACCCTTAGAATATCATTCAAGGACACACCAGAGGTAAATTTAGCAGAGGCATCAAAAACAACATTTAATTTTGTCGTCGAACTGGATTCACGAATTACCGCATGATGAGGTAAATAAAAAACAAATGCAGGGACATTTTCCGATTTGGATATCCGTTCCATATGACACAAATACGAATATTCCTTCATAAACTCTCGATAGTGTTTATAAATAGACTGTTGTTTTGAAAGATTACGTTCCAAAGAATGAAATCGCTGTATGGCTAATTCCTTAGTATCACCTAATTGCGATGCAGAATCTTTAAATGGAAGTTTCACAACAAATCTTCCAGAACTATTTCGAAAATAATTGCTCTTAAAATGGTCTTCACATTCTTGTTCTTCCTTAGAAATTCGATCTAGCTCAGGAATGGAATCTAAAAACCAAAACTTTTGAACTAAATCATCTAGTTGAAATTGAATATTATTAACAGAAAATGTACGTTGACTTGTATCAAAAGAGGTAGTTCCCGTAATTATCCAACCAAGTTTAGAACATACGGCGAACGGTAGAGTTTCTTCTCTTTTTATAACTTCCCCTTTAAGCAATGTAAAGAAAACGTTAACACCTAATAAGACATCTACTGGTCTTGATTCAAAGAATATTGGGTCTGCTAGAACTAAATCATTAAAATTATTTAAAATATTTGAAGGTATAGAACTATATGGCACATTTGATGTGATTCTGTTTATCACAAATGCTCTAGTGGCAAATCTCACTTCAGAATTAAGGGGAGTAAAATTTAAATTTACTTCTTCATTAGATTCAGCATTATAAGAACCTAAACATGTAATCTGTACTTTAGTAGACTGCCTTGGCAAACATAATTTACGCATACAATTTTCACTTATGAAAGAGGCTTCACTGCCACTATCCAGCAAAGCGCGACAGTGTACAAGATTCACGAACCTTAATAATTGCTGTACAAAGTAGAGTTTGCTTATTTTGCAATGAATGTAATCCCGACACAGAGTTGTTTGGAAATTCAAAGATGCTAGTACAAGAAGTTTGATTTAATGACTCAGTTGGTCTCGGCTGAAATTCTGGTGCATTCGGAGAAAGAAGGCCAGTCGGCGTTTCATTTACACTATCTGAATAAGATTTTGGGTCTCTTGGAAGATGTAAAATTTTATGGTGAGGCTTATGGCACACTTTATATTTACTTAAACTCTGACAGATTTTTGCATGGTGTTTATCTAAAAGACAATTGTAACACAAGTTGTTTCTTCTAATCATTTCTATTCTTTTATGTACACTTACCTGCAAGAATTTAGGACATTTATACAACGGATGTGATTCCTTGCATACACAACAACTATTATTAGAAGACCATCAATGTCGTTACTTTACCTTTCTTTATTTCCTTTACTGAAGATTTGCTGTTTTTAAGGATTCTAGCATGATCCTTCAAGAAAGATAATAAATTATCAAGAGTTCCCACCTCCTCCTTTTTTAATGTTCTTTCTCACCAATATCTCGTATTTTTATCTAATTTATCAGTAATTGCAAAAAACAATCATTACTTCCGAAAATCCACTCACGTCTTGTTTAAGCACACTTAACGAACGCACACATTCGTTTATAACATCTACACTCTCTAAAATAGACTGTGCATTGTCCGAAATACAAGGCATTCCAATTAACCTCTTAATTAATGCATTAATTTACTCACGCTTATTTGAATATCGCTCCTTTAATAATTCTAAAGCTGTCTTATAGTTTGAATCAGATATTGGAAGACTCTGAATAATTTTAAGGGTACTGTTTTTACATGCCGATTTCAAATACTGCAATTTTTGACAGTCGGATAAACTCTCATTATTATCCACACTAGCTTTAAATAAATCATAAAATGATATCCATTCTTCTAAATTACCACTAAACGTAGGAAGTGTCAATTTTGGGAGCTTTACTTCTGGTATTTGAGGTTTAGAAAGACTATTATTTTGATTCGATTCATTTAAAGTAAATTTTGAGTTTTTACGGTTAACACTTAACCAAAGATTGTCAAGTTTATCATGTACGGATTGTTGCTCATCAACAAAATTAGCTAGATCTTCTTCTTTACATTGTGAAAAAATTGCATTAAAAATTTCATGGAATTCCTCATTTAATTTTTCGATTTTATTTTCAAATAAAGCAAGCTGACTAGAATCAGCATCATCTATCGAACTAATAATATTATTTTCTAGTTTAGTGACAGTAGCTTTTAAAACTCGTTTTCTAACTAAAATGTCTTTAAATTCAGTCATAATGAGATAATATTAACAAAAAAGACTCACCAAACAGTATAGATGTTTGGATGACGCAGCTTCTTTATTAATTTTCACATCACAACTTCAGAACGATCACATGATTACTCTTGAAAACGAAACTCATCTTAAGTTCGTTCTATCACTACGAACACACATTAACAAAAAGAAAAAAATATCAAATCTCCGGTAGACGTAACCAAAAATTATGTAGCGCGCTGGTTGAAATTAAATAAACACAAACTCGTCAATAACTCACAACACTTAATAAATAACAAAGTGAACTGTATCACACGTTTAATTATAAACCCTCTTGGTTTCACACTCTTAGAATAGAATAAAATACATGTCAACAAAAAAGAACGTTGCCATTTTTTAGAAATTAAACTTACACAAAAATGCTCGCACTGAGCATTGGCAGACGATAAATAAATTTCGAACAATATGGACACCAAGACTATTTCCATATTTTAGCGAAAAAATAATTTATGTACATTCCAGGAAATTTCGCATGATTCTGAAGTATCCATTTTTAAATTTCCGTTCTATAACAGGAATTTTATTCCTTGAAAATGATCTCTATAGGGAAAAAAATTCAAGAACAATTTTGTCTGCGGAGAATTTTTTCTATTTGAATTATATTTAGTAAGCAGCCAAAAGTTACCGCCATTGGATTTGAAGAAGGCAAATTCTGTTTTGCAGCTGGCTGGCATAACCACACAGCTACGATTACAAAAACAGCTCTCTAAAATAGTGTTGCTCACTTTACATGCTTTTTATGTAGCACAAACAAGGTGAAAAAAAAACTTATTAAAAGTTTCTTTGGTAGCTTTTTCTAATTGTGTGGTTCTTTAATTGTTTTAAAAATAATTTTAAATATTTGATTCTTTATTTGATGCTTTGTAAAGAAAAAAATTAACTTTTATGTAACGTATCCGTAAAAATAGTGATTAGAATCGTGATTTATTTATTTATTTTTGCCAAAGATACCAACATTTTTTTTAACTAACCCCTTTTTCAAATTACTTGCGTTATGCTCTACTATAAACTCCAATAAAAAAAATACATATTTTAACCAGAAATATTTGCTACATGCTGTTAAAAAAGGGTTGGGTTGGGTTGATTTTTGACGGCCAATTATCTACACGAGGGATATAGGCCCAGGGGGGAAGTGCCCTCCGTGGGGGTCTTTCTAAGGGAACCTAATCCGTATTTACGCATGGAAAATCCACGGCTCAAAGAAAACCACGAAAACTCCAAGCAATTAGGCCGACGGGCGCGATTGGGTTCGAACCCAGCACCTCCCGTCTACCAGCTTCGAGAGCAGAACCTCTCGGCCACTGGTGGGGCCTGTTAAAAAAGGGAAAATTTTCTTATTATAATTTAGATAAATACAGGTAAACAATAATTTCAAGTATTTGGAAAGCATTAATTTAATTTCCTCTTTTTTGGTTTCTTTTTCTCTCCTTCTCCGGTAGATGTCGCTACTTGTCCACCCAGTCGTTTCCACTGCTTCTCTCACATTAGTTGTTTCTGGCGCTTTCGCTACCCGCATAGGGTATATAAGGCAGCGCGTCTCTGTCTATCATTTTGCTCAGCCTTGCTTTTTCTAGCACGCTGTTCTTTTTTCCCTATCTTGCACTGAAGAAGAATCTCGCCGTAGATTCGAAACAGCTGTTTGCTGCTTTTCACGCATTATTTGTGCATTTTAAACGTTGGTTTACTGCTTTTTAATATACAACCAATATTTGGGTATTATTCGTGTTTTAATGGAAATATTTACATATAGAACAGTACATATGACAATAAATTACTTTGTTTTCCAAACACAGCGCCTTCTGTACTCAAACATCTGTGCACCATTTACGAAAATTGTACTTTTTTGAAAGCAACATGGAAATATTCCACAAACTTTAAGAAAAGTTCCGGTATATTTACGGCTTTGTAATGTCAAAATGTCAATTACGGATATTGTACTGTTTTTAGAGAAATTAAACAATTCCGTAAAATTTCACGGAAATTTCTAGTATTTTTTCTGATTTTTTACAGCGTATTTTATATGTCAATGTATTTTGAATGCTTGAACTTTTATAGTAAATAAGTCAAAGTTGTAAAGAATTCTACGATTTGTTATATTTCAACATAATGTTATTGATAGAAAAATTGATAAGTCTCAACTACTAGTCATTTACTGGAGAATTGTGTGTGTTACTGACATTGTGAACGGAGAGAGCTACAGCTATGCAAGTGAGGTAACTGTATAGTAAAGCGACTACGCCTGACCTAATGCAAACGACAGCAGCATCCCTAGTGGCGAAATTTGGAAGATAACCATTGGAAATCAAAAACGAAAAGAGGTAGAGTAAATTTTCCAATTAGAAAGTTTTAGAGCATCCATTAATTAGTACATAACGACATTTGGTTCACACGGATAAGATAAATCGTCGCCTGCATATCTAAAAATGTCCGAAATCGATGAACGGCGATACTACTTTGCCTATTCACATCCAGGAAATGTAGCAGTGCACAATTGCAGATTGTGACGTTCTATTATACTGTAATGTCTGTAAAAATTTAATTTCCAATTCCTTTAAAATTTTAGAATAACCCTTTCAGGGCCAGAGAAATTCTGTTCGTAAACTGATGAAATAATTGACTGACACCAGAATATTCAAACGAATTTCTCAGAAAAAAATCACCCGCTAATTTGCACTTTCATTACAAAGCAAAATTTTATTAAAATACTAGCAGACCTACCCGGCGTTGCCCGGGCCCGTGATAAATGAACCTCAAATTTGTATGATTTTGTACCTTTAATTCCTTTTTGTCTGAATTTATATTTTTAAATATAAAAAATCGCAAGAAAAATATTAAATTGAAGATACGTACTGTTTTGCGTAAGTTGATTTTGGGAGTCTATGCGTAACAAAAGCGAGCGGAACTGCGACAAAATACTCAGGTTTTTACTGGTTTCGTGACATTTTCAGATATTTTGTTTTGTAAAAAATATTTCTACCCCTGCAACGTTTCAAAATTTTTATAGGAGATGTAAATCTGGTCTGTTTAGATGCTTCGATAAAAATTGTGTTAAAATAAGGACGTTGACTAAAATATTAAATTTCTCGAAAATAGTGGGTAGTGCAACCTTCCACCGAAAGGGAGCGCAATATGTTCTATACAAATATTACTCTACGAAACAGTGGTCAAAGGGCTGTTATAACTTATGTGAAAATTTCAAGTCGATCGGTTAGTTTGTTTTCCAAATTTTAACGAATTCGCATTCATTCTCTATTAAACAAAAGCGTTTCTTTTTCTTTTTAAAAGTCGATTTTTTTTCCATTTCAAACAAAAAGTTCTGAATATTTTTTTTTAAATTTTATATACTCTTAATTAATCCACAAATATAGGCCGAGAAGACAAAGTTTAAAATCTGTAAATGCTATATTTTTTAAATTTTGGTTTAAATTTGAACTCCCATTAAAATTTTACCCTATGGTTTTTATCTACTCTCCAAAATAAAAGTAGGTGTTTTTCAAAGCAGAGATAATGTATGTAACTTTTAATAAGTAGCATATATCTCATGACTCCCTCAAAAAACGGCATATAAAAAGTCAGAAACGCTAATTTTTAAAAAGAAATCTAGAGTCCCTCCTTCCCACCCTGGAATTTCACGCACCATTCTTTTTTACACTTTATCTTTTGTGTTATAAACGTTCTTAAAATTTCAAACAGATCGCCCTGCTAGATTTCCTAATTTTAACAAAATCGCGTTATGTTAGTTCCACATTCCACCACCAGGGAGCGCACTCTATTCTTAACAAAAGCTCCTTTACACAACCTATCAGTAGATATGTTACTCGATAAGGTGGCAGTCTTCAGCAAAAATTTAAGATATTTGTTGAAATTACTATTCGGAAACAGTGGTAACTTTTAACTTTTGTCACATTTATATGTACTAAGTAGCATGTATCTGAGGACTCCGTCAGAAAACCGCACCTGAAACTGTATGGAACGAAAGGTAAAAAAAAGAAATATTTAGCCCCTCCCCTCCCACCACCCACCTGCCCGAAATTTCACGAGCCATTTTTTATAAACTTTTTCTAATATGTTATAAACTATCTTAAAGTTTCAAGCAGATCGCTTTGTCAGATTTCCTACTTTAAATGAAATCGCGGTCTCTTAGTTCCACTTTCCACCACCAGGGAGCGCACTGTGTTTTTAACATAACTGTATTTGAACGCAACTCCGTTATACAACCTATCAGTAGATATGTTACTCGAGGGGGTGGAGGTCTTAAGCAAGAAATTAAGATATTTTTGAAATTACTATTCGGAAATAGTGGTAACAAACTTTTGACATTTTTATATTTAATAAGACTCATTTATCTCAGGACTCCGTCAAAAAACCGCACCGGAAATGGTAAGAAACGCAAAAGTTTAAAAAAAAGAAATCTCTCGCCCCTCCTCCTCTCCCCCACCTTCCCGAAATTTCACGCGCCATTCTTATATAAACTTTTTCTAATGTGTTATAAACTATCTTGAAGTTTCAAACAGATCGCCTTGTTAGATTCCCTACTTTAAATGAAACCGCGGTCTGTTAGTTCTACATTCCACCACCAGGGAGCGCACTCTATTCTTAGCAAAAGCGTATATGAACGAAACCTCTTCACGCAACCTACCAACTTAGATACATGGATGGGGGGGGGGGGCGGTCTTAACCAAGAATTTAAGATATTTGCTGAAATTACTTTTCGAAAATAGTGGTATCAAGACTTCTGAATTTTTTATCTCAAATAAGTAACATTTATGCTGTATTTTTACAAATCGCACGCCGTTCTGAAGAATACTACAATAAAACGTAACGTTATTATCGTTTAAAATAAGCATATATAAAAGAAATAAACCAATTAGTGAAATTAGCGCCCCCTCCACTCATAAATTAAGGGTGCAAAAAGTTCTGTACGAACATCCGACATGAGTTCCCACTGCCTGCGGCACTGTATAGTAGGCGGGCGATAAATTCGGAACATTTTTCTGTATTTAAAACATAAAAGAGAGCAATTAAAAAATGCGTTTAAAAATGTCTTTAAAAAAACACTTCTGAAAAAAAAAATCATTATCAGTATCAAAAATGAGAATTTAAATTCTATTAAAACTGTTGCTAACCGCTACAGCAGCAGAAAGCATTAGAATGCAAGGACTTATTGTTGCCAATTTCTAATTTCTAGTTAAAGAGCCAGTAAGGAGTATTCTATCTTTTATTTAACGTTTAAAAAACACATTTCTTGCTATCTAAATAAATCAGCATCAAACAGGCACCTCCAATTTTCCGTAAATCAACCAAAATCCCCGATTTTTTAGCAGATATTATCGCTCAACCAATCAAAGTATTAAAAAAAAAACAGAAAACAGTGTGGCAAAGAAAAAGCCTGCCAGGTTGTCAAGATGGTTGCTAGGTTGTGACGTCATTTGAAACTAATCCCTTCTCTTAAAGGCTCATTATTATTAAATATGTTTTCAAAGCATGTGTTTCACCTTCATGCTAAAATTTAATGTTTAGTTGAAAAAACAGTCACTCTTGAAACATTAAGCTCTCAAATTGGTTTATTTATTTGTATCCCGGTTTACTTAATTATTTCTGCGAAAGCTTTATACAACCAACCAACCGAAAGCAAGCGGAAACAAAGAGTGTGTTCAGGCTGCACGCGCGCTACGCGCGCGAGCTCAGGAGACAGGAACATGGAGTGGGTAAATATCATGGATGGAATAACACGTAGTGTGTTCAGGAACAGATCATGGATTTGATTAATTATGGTGCTAATTATAAAGATATTTTGTTGCAAAAAGAACGTGTGTTAGATGGCTGAATGGATAAGGCAGTGAACTCGAGACTAGGGGTTCTGGGTTCGAATCCTTCCAGTCCCACATTGTAATCATAATTTTTTTTTGTTTTGTTTATTGGTTGTTTTATATTTTTCATAATGAATAAGATATTTTTGATGAAGATATATTTTTTATTTTTATTATACAGAGGCACGTGTATTTTTATTATAATAATAAAATAAAATATCTATTTAAATGTGAGGAAATGAGGTATTTTGAGATGAAAGTTTTACATCTGAACGCCTTTTAAATATTTAAAGTTTCGTTTCTAAGTGATTATATATGTATATGTATAATGATATAAACATTAAGCAAATCCAAATGAAAAAATAATATACTATATTGTGCAAAAATATCCTTTTGCACGTAGGATAATTCATTGATTTTCTTTTTTAATACTTTACGAGTGAATTTTTATCGAGACAGGCTGGAAATCATATTTTACTTTGAATATTATAAAAATAAAATGCAATAGTTGTAGATTATTTTAACTAAAAATATCTGTATATATATTTTTTAAAGAGATAAAATATATAGGTCTGCTGTCTAGTTTTGTAGTGAATAAAGTATGATTAGAATGTTTATAAATTTTCTACTGAAAGTATAAGTAAGTATTTTGCTTATACTAACAGAATTTTGAATGCCATTTATTTCTCATGTTTTATGATGTATTTTGGTCTGTTATCCACACGGTATTAAAATATGCAATCATAAAATAAGAAATATATATATTAAAACCTTCTCTGAAAAACTGTCTAACTAACAGTGCAAATTCCATTGAAATCCATCCAGTATAGTAGATTACAAACAAATCTCATATGTTGATATCACAATCTTGATTTACTAACAGCATTCTATTTATCACAGAAGTTATAAATCAACTGATAAATCATTTTTAAATAAATAAAAAGAAAATTGTTAAAAAGTTAAAATTTTTAGATCACCAGTTGAATTCTTAAATTGTATCAATCAACCTACCAAACAAAGCACAACCAATAACACATAAGCAGAAAACGCACAATCACGTGATCAAATCGCCCACACAATTTTTTTGAGCAGCTTGCGCGGAGTTTGCGCGCGGTTGGTTAACTAATTTTAAATGCTAAATGGGCTAAAGTAGATAAAGAAGGTCACGTGATGTTTTTCCCGACTATTTTAGATTTTATCTGAGTGAACACAGGCATGTAGTCCTGTTACGAAAACCATGTTTTGGAAGGATAAAGAAATATAGTCGTTGGTTTTACCTTTTTTGAACCATTAAAAATAATGAAATAATTGAATTATGTTAAAATTCCTTTCTTCGATAAGACCTACTCCATGACGTAAACTTCTGAGCGCGCGCGCGGCGCGAAATGCACATCTGAACACACTCAAAGAAACGTCTTTTTAATGAGCGATGCTTTATGAACCAACCAACCGAAAGTAATCTGAGGGGAAAAAGTCGTACTTTTGATGAGAGTGATGTCCGAATATTAATTAATTACTCAGCTAATAAATAGAACATTAAAATTCTGAGGATATGGTGCATTAGAAGAGGCCTTGGACACTTTAAAAAAAATTGAACCTCGTACGTGCCGTAGATTTTGCTAGCCATCGCACACAGACAGACAGAGCGATTTGTTCTTTTATTAGTATAGATTCTTGGTGCCATTTGTCAGTTTTGGAATTAACTAGCCACCGACCTTGAAAGGGTTAAATCTATGTCGTCGCATTGAAGAGGCTTGCAATAGACGTTCCATGCTGAGAAATGCGCATGCAGAATTACTCTCACGAATAAAAACGTGAATCGTGAGCAATGGCGAACTTTTCGAACATACTGAATATTAACTTTTTATCACTGTGAGACAGTTTTTCTTTTTTTGTGTGTGATGCTATCAAAATGTATTGAGATAAGTACGTATTTATAGCAGAAATTGTGCGTATTTCTTCATACTTCTGACTATTCCACTCAAAAGTTTACACAAAATCGAATACATCGATTTCGGACATTTTTGGGTAAACAGGCAAATATTTATCTTATCCATGTAAACCACATGTCGTATTCTATTAAGTAATTGATGCTCTAAAACTTTCTAACTGGAAATTTTGCTCTATCTCTTTTCGTTTTCAACTTGCAGTGGCTATCTTCCAAATTTCGCCACTAGGGGTGCTGCTGTCGTTTTCATTAAATCGGGCGTAGTCGCTTTACTATACAGTTACCTCACTTGCATAGCTGTAGCTCTCTCCGTTCACAAGTATTTTCAGGTTAAAGGGACTTTCCTTTGCACCCTGTATACTAGAAAAGTATAAATGGATATACCATGAAAATTCAAAGATACATGGAACCTAAATAATAGCAAATATAGCTATTCTGTATATTTGTTATTCCATATAGGTTTTTAGTTAACCTTTAAAGACATAGTAGGTCTATTCAGAGAGCCACTCGATGGAAACTAGTCGCGAATCTCATAGTATTTGTGTGATCAATTCTCATTAAATTAGATTGTTTTTAAGAATTTGACGTTTATTGCTTTTATACTGCTACTGGGCATTACATTACATAAATATATCCTTAAAATTTGTTATCTAGGCTTTAAAAGCCGATGGATCATAGAGTACGCCGTCCCTGTCATTATGTATGTCCAAACCACCCGTGTCTTTAAGGATTAATATCTCGGCTAATTACCGACGATTTTTTCCGAAACTCATGCTCAACAATGCTTTTATACTTCTTCTACGATAGGTGCCTTCAGCTCTGCTCAACGCTTTTGCTGATATCCGTCAATCGAAATTTGAGTGTAACGGAAAAATGCGATTTTCTCAAAAACTATGTGACCTAGGGTAATCGATATAATTTTCCTGCAAGGTTTAAATTAATGTCTACTACATCTAATTTTTTCATAATTTTAGTTTCAATAGATTCGGAGTTAGATGGGGGGGGGGGGGACATATTTTTGCACTACATTTTCCACCATAATTTTGATAATATAATACCTAAAATTAAATGAAATATATTTTTGATTTCAGCGTTACGAAAGCTTTCACACGATACCCCACACGATATACAAAGAAAATATTTTTTTTTCAAGTAACTTCATTAGACCCTCTACATTTTTCCTAAATATATTTATGAATATTTATTAATCTGTAAATATGTGGGTTAGTAGTCTTTATTACTTCCCCCAATTTGAACTCTCCACGTTGCATAGTTTACGAGTAAAAGGGCTGTGACAGACAGACAGACAGACACAGGAGTGATCTTATAATGGTTCCGTTTTTACTTTTTAAGTACGGAACCCTAAAAATCAAAACTTTTGAATGTAATAATTAAAAGTTTGAGGTTTTATATTGAAGCACTAAAAACTGCATCTGTACAGCTCGGGATTTTAAAAACTCTTTATAATATTTTAAGTAAATTAAAAAGTTATTATTTCTTTCAGGGAAATAATTTTAATGCTCTTTTCTGATGTAGTACATCGCATTTCATCTTAATGGTCGATGTCGACGGGAAAAATAATTGCCTCATTTAGTTTGTGTGAGGTGTCCTCTCTGGGAGAAATTTCAATCTTTGAGAAACTCTTGAGACTGTAATCAAATCTGATAAATGTAGATAAAATTAGATTGTGTCCTTCTGTCTCCGAAAATAACTATCAAATATAGAATGTTTGTTCTTTACTAAAAAAATTCAGTAACAATTTAAATTAATAATTTATAAAATCGTTTCTGTCTTTTGCGTCTTGTCTACTGCAATCCGCATTATGCTATAATGAAAAGTTTACTTCAGTATTTACTGGAAGAATGAATTTATCTATATAATATCACCTGTTTTTAGAATAGTAATTTAAATATAAGTTGCTTATTGTCTGATTTTTGTCAACTTATAAATGTCATTGTACTATAATTATGGGCGTGTGTGTTAAATGTGCATATTTATTATGTGCTTATGGTAAATTAAATTTTAACGCCTTCATTAATATCAATTTAATAAAATTCTTTAAAAAAGCACAAACAATATGTACCATATTGCTTACAGGTGCGTACTTATCATAAAAAATACTAAGCATATATTAGAATATATTAAAAATCAATTAAAATCCAAAGAGTTTTCAGCCGATGCACTCGGCCATCATCAGTGGAAAATTAAATGTCGCCTTGTCTCGAAATGTTGAGAATCTTCCGGGAGAAACCAGTCTAGATTAAGAGGATATGGAAAATAATGTGACAGAAAAAAGTATTCATATTTTCAACCAAATATGCTTTCATCTATATTTAACAATTCCTAGCAAATGCCATAGATGTCATATGAAAATACACCATTACAAACTATATCTTTATTAGAAATTATCTCAATAAATTCCCTTATAAGGGCTTCTTGGTAATTATTTCTACAAAAAATAATTTTGGATTTATTAAATTCTACTTTTATAGACTGAGTTTGAGATAAAGCTAACACAGTACACGGTCGATTTAACCTGAGATCTGCTTCATGTTCCATTATTTTATATCGAAATGTTCTCCTTGTAATTCCTATGTAAAGTCTTTATTATCTTTTTTGAAAGGTATAATATACCCCTGATATATTGATAGCTTCAACAGGATCAATTTTCATATTTAACAGACCACTTAAATTTGAGGGAGGGACTGCGATTAATTTTATATCATATTTAAAAAGGCTATGCCTCATAGTTTCACAATGTCTTGGAATATAGTCAACTTTACAAAATTTAATTTTTTTTATCTTGAGCTATGCTTTGTTTTTTATAATTTTTCACTTTAAACCTGTTTGAAAATGTTTTTTAAATAAAACGGTGTGGAATTGAATTCTCTATTACTGCTTTTCTAATTACATCTAGTTCTTAAGAAAGAGAAACAACGTAGAAAGACACAAATATAAATATTTATAAAACGCGTACAGCTGTTTCGAAACCTCTAAGGTTTCAACGTCAGTGCTTAAAATTAAAGATAAAATTAAAACTCAAATGAGTGGAGGAGGGATCCAGACGGACGTACCTTACAGCTCGACTGTCAACGGTGTAATGCATCTTCACGATTGACTACGATAACCACGGAGTCTATCTCATGCGCACACAATCAAAATTGCCCATTTGCTCCGGGCGAGTTGAAACAGGGAGGAGAAAAAAAGGGGGGCGGGAAGGAAGAGAACGAATTAGAGAAAATTAAACCATACCTTTGAAAAATTAGGCGCACTGGAAAAATCGTTAACTAAACTGTTTGAATTTTTCCATAAGTGTAAAGCTTCCCTGAAGTCAAGATCGTAAATCGATAGGGGAAGCTTATTACAATTTTTCCCCCTTTTTATGCATCTAGGTCTTCTTTAAGGAGATGGCTTGAATAAACTTCAAACGCTCCTTTAACATTAGAATTAAAAGGTGTCAACTTCTTATAGGCGAACTGCAACCAAAAAAGATAGTGACATTAGCTCTGTTAATCTTTCTAAAAACTGTGCAATAAAGACTCTGCTTAGTTATATTTCTGATAAGCTGGACATCCAAATAAGCATGTTTTTGGTTTTGTTCGACTTCTAGTGAGAATTTCATCTTGTTGTCTAACATATTGACTTTATCTAGAAAAGAGTATAATTTTCATCTTTGTCCTGACTCCATATAACGCAGGCATCATCAACCTACCAAAAATCCAGACCGATATTAAAGACTCCATGATTTTATTCTCAAGCCGGCGTAGTTTAAACTCGGCAAGTAAACCGAAATGGAGGAGGCCATTGCACGCAAAGCACGAGAAAGCCCAACGCAAGGACAAATTTCATAGGCAGAAACTTTTAATCATTGACTTTTATTTTAAAAGATCAATTGGTGTTAATCAAAGTACAAGATAATTAGAAAGTTCCTAGCTCTAGGTGGTATGCATTAGTCCAGAAATAATTTAGTTTTCGTTTTGAAAAGCTCTCCGCACCCAAAGTATTGTACACTGGTCTCCAAAAGTTAAGGTACACGGACTAAATGCGTTCGATTGCACACGTTTTGTCGAATATCTACAAAAGTTATTGGCGAATTGTTCTTGAACTTCTGGGATGAAAAGAACATGTTTCATTTCATATTTTTCGGTGAAGATTTAGTCGGGGGTACAATTAGGGGCTAATAATAAATTTAATAATAAAATAATATTTGCGATCACCTATGTAACAGGAAAGGCTGGAAATGGTTTGTCACTGTGGTAAATGACTATTTGGGTCCTGTTCAACGTTTGTATGCATTTGTGTAAGCATAGCACTCATATTCGTGAAGATGTTAATATTTTTGTGAAAAACTCAAACTTTTTTTTTATAGCATACAGAGTTTTCAAACAAATTTAACACAACTTTCCAAAAACCCGACAAAGAACAGTAGAAACAGTATACTGCAATTAAAACATGAATATATTGAAAATTTGATAAGATATGGGCATTTTTATGAGATAATTTTTAACTGCGCATGCGCGGAAGATTTCAAAATTTTTATTTCATAATTTGGTACTCAGTATTTTGGGGCAACTTCTATGAAAAGTCCAGTCAAATGTTGTGAAAATTTAGGAAGATGTAGTGAGCTGATTGAAAAGTTGTGTAAAATCCCTTATAATAAAGCTATTTTTAGGAAGCAACTCACTATATCGACCCCATCTTTGTGAATTTTCGCGATATTTGACTAGACTTTTTATATAAGATGCCCTAAATAGCTGAATACCAAATTCTGAAATAAAAAATTTGAAATCTGCCGCGCATGCACAGTTAAAAATTATCTCATAAAAATGCCCATATCTCATCAAATATTCAATATATTCATGTTTTAATTGCAGTATACTGTTTCTACTGTTCTTTGTCAGGTTTTTGGAAAGTTGTGTTAAATTTGGTTGAAAACTCTGTATGCTATAAAAAAAAAGTTTGAGTTTTTCACAAAAACGTTAACATCTTCACGAATATGAGTGCCATGCTTACACAAATGCATACAAATGTTGAACAGGACCCAAATAGTCATTTACCACAGTGACAAACCATTTCCAGCCTTTCCTGTTACATAGGTGATCGCAAATATTATTTTATTATTAAATTTATTATTAGCCCTTAATTGTACCCCCGACTAAATCTTCACCGAGAAATATGAAATGAAACATGTTCTTTTCATCCCAGAAGTTCAAGAACAATTCGCCAATAAGTTTTGTAGATATTCCACAAAACGTGTGCAATCGAACGCATTTAGTTCGCGTACCTTAACTTTTGGAGGCCAGTGTAGTAGATATATTGGATGTGCGATGTCTTTTGTTCTCCGATAGGTGACTTACGAAGTCCTTGTATCATCGATAGTTGGTCAGTGTAGAAGATTATTGCAGGCAGGAGAATTACTCAAATTAAAAAGGTCTGGACATCAATAAAACATTGTGAAATATACATGGTTTTCAATAGCAGGCATATAAAGGTTTTATTAACCTGCTGAAGTTCGTTAAAAGTGTGTTTTTACCCGACTGCCAAGAAGGGTTATGTGTTTGACGCGTATCTGGGTATGTGCATTTCTTTATACCCTCGAAACATCCCAACGGCTGAATGGATTTTAATGAATGAGGTCTCTATCGATTCGTCTTAACCGTCCGATGGTTATAGGCTAGGTTTTGTTTTTATAAATTCAGAATGGCAGCCGTAAAATACGTTTTTGATTTTTTAAATTTGATTTTTACTTGTTAAAATACTGTGAAAGCGTTTTATTAAATTTTAGTTTCTTTAGCACATTTTTAGTTACACTTATTTTCCAGGTATACATGCGTTCCGACGAAAGATACATTCGAGTTTAAACAATCATTTCTTGGCGTTGTCAGTGGATTCTTTTATAAAAGCATATGATAGCATGGACAAAATACAATGTTTTTGCGACGGAAGATACTTCTTCCAACTTCCTACTTTGCCTTTGGTAAGAAATTCATATTAATTTGTGAATAAAGTATACTTCGTACTCACGAAATTCTCTCCTTTTCAGTGAAGTAAAATAGTGTACTATAATGAAAGATTTTAAGTTGAATTGAGTTTAACAAGATTTTCAGTTGTTAGATACGTCCTTGCTTTTATGAATTTATTAACTTCACTTTTCAACTAGCTTGTGAACTTTCAAGCAATTTAAGTTGAATTCATGTATACATAGCGCTGCAAAATGGTAGGTCCACCTATAAAAAACTATTAAAGTTCTTAAAAGTATTCAAAATTTTTTGCGAAGAAATTCAAGTAATTTTCTTATCTAAAATTTAAGAGAAGGGAAGAAAATTACGTTTACGTATCAGTAAAAAATTAGTAAAAAGTATTTTTTTTTTTACTTTTTATGTAAAAAAGAAAGTCCGCTTTGCCTTTTTATATATTTAAAGCTATTTAGGGTTCATGAAAATTTTTAATAAAGTCAAGGTCCCTCATAATTCTACAATGTCCTCTAATTTAAATTGCAATTCACCTTGTAACTTTCGTTGCTCAACAGCAATTTTTAAACTGCGAATTTAACTGGACTCAAAAACCAAATTAGAGAAAAGGAAAAATGTAAAATTCCAGTTTTTAAAAAATATGGTAAATCTAACAGAAAAGAGCATGGACATTAAGTTGATCATATAATGTTGTGAACAATATTTGCGATTAAAAATTTCTTATGGCACTAGCAAATCGCCTAGAAAGTCTGAAGCACTATCCGCTCATCATACGAGGAAAAAATTATTATAGTTATTATTACCTAGAGGTTATTAATATCTAGTTTCTGTTAGATTTAATACATTCCTTAAAAACAGTAATTTCATATTTTTAATTTTCTGTAAGTAGAATTTTGAAACCCAGTCTATCTACAGTTTAAAATTTGCCACTGACTAATAAAAGCTGCATGTGGAATTGCGCTTTAAAGGAGAGGTCATTGAACAGTTACGATGGACCTGGATGTTATTTCTAAACATATTTGATATCGTTAGCAAAAAGATAAAAACATTCTGGTTTCCAAGTCTGCTCTGCTTAGGAACTTGAAGAAAGTTAATTTTTTAAAATACAAGAAGAGAAAAGCAGGTTTAAAATTAACTTAAAAACTCAAAGGGCACATATTAAAATTTACAAATAACTTCAATTAAATTTAAAAAATTAAAACACCCGACTGCGTAAAAAGCGAACTAATTAATTATTTCTCATCAAAGTGAAATTATTTTTTTCACTACTTACTTTTTTTATTACTTACCTATTTTTTTTTTATTTACTTGTATTATAACTTTTAAGTTGTGTTTAATTGTTAGTTCCTATCTATAAACACTGTTTTGATGAGGCCTATAGATGTCTATGATGGTTAGAGTTGCAGTCAAGCTACAGATCCTACTTACACAACTTTCAGGTTGTGTAATATTCTACCGAGCTTCTGACTGTAAAATAGTCAATGAAACATCGTCTTCATTTTGAATGGCCTAACCAATGTTATGCCTCTCAATAGGGTGCATAATTTTTTTCGACTCTACTGCCATTTTGTGTTTTACGGCCACCATTTTGAATTTATAAAAACAAAATCTAGCCTATAACCATCGGACGGTTAAGACGAATCGATAGAGACCTCATTCATTAAAATCCATCCAGCCGTTGGGATGTTTCGAGGGTATAAAAAATCCACATATCCAGATACGCGTGAAACACATAACCCTTCTTGGCAGTCGGGTAAAAAAGTAACGTTTTGAGAAACACTGGAAAAAAGTAATATTTGTCGATAAAAAAAAAAAGATTAAATTAGATGGTTCATATTGTTGGAAATTTCACTGGCATGATTTGCGAAGAGAAAAGTCAAGTTTTCATAAATGGCGATGTGGCGGTAGTTCCGTAATAGTTTGGGTAGGTTTTTGATGGCAAGGAAAAAATATTCTTTTAAGTAATCACATGAACAATAGATGTTACCAAAGGGTACTTAATAACCACTTGTTACTAGTTTCTGGAGAAATTGGAGGGCCACTTTTTATGTTTCAACAAGACAACGCTCCGTTTCACTCCATAAATGTTACGTTTGAATGTTTCGTATCCGATGATGCTCACATTATTTACTGGTCTGCTAAAGTCTTTATAAAAACCTCATAGAGTTCCTATAGAGAAACACTATCAACAGTTCCATATGCTGTTTGTAAGTAGAACATTTCCACAAGCAAACTGAAACGACCATTTCTTTATTTACGTATTATCAACTGCATAATTTTAAATATTAATTCGAAGCTAAAGGGAATTTCTGAAGTGATTCTGAATACAGATAAAAATTTTTACTATTAAGACATATTGTATAACTCTACTTCATTTGGTGGACATGTCTTTTTGCAACGCCCATTTTTCCTATAAAATTTAATTTTATAACTGGGCGTCATTTGGTGGACATGTCTTTTTGCAACAACCATTTTTCCTATTAAAACAAATTTTCTAACTGTACTTCATTTGGTGGACATGCCTTTTTGTAACAACAAGTTTTCTTATTAAAACAAATTTTATAATACTACTCCATTTGGTGGGAATTTCTTTTTGCAACAACAAGTTTTATATATTTATTATTTATTATATTTATACTTTTCCATTTTTCTAAATAGTTTTTCTCTAACATTTTACTCAAGATAATTTACTTTTATTAGAGTTTCATAATTTATACTAAATGTATATTCTAATAAAATAATTCAATAAAACCCACAAAATTTTAGGTTGCATCTGTCATATCCCAACGTACTGTATATACTATAAGACTTTAAAGTATATTTTAACGTAACACAAAGCAGCAACCTTCAAGTTTTAATAAATTCTTTTACGTTTTTCACCATTGTGGTGGATGAGGCCTCAACATAACACTGAAAAATGTATGGTAAACTCACGTGTTAAATGCAAAATAAACAAATAAGTAAAAATAAATAAATAAAAGCAAAAACTTTTTGAGCTTGAAATTTTTTCCTATTTAAGTTATAATTTCTTTCAGTATTTTTGAGTTTCATCCAAAAATCAGTATTAATTTCAAATCCCTTGTTACTTTTAAAGCTATAAATTTGTCATACACATTCCATCACACACACACACAAAAGAGAAGTGCCCAGTTAAACTGATAGCATTGAGCTCACAGGCTATTCACACTAATTGAAGGAATTATGCTAATTTAAGGAATAATTCTCCTCGTAAAATAAAGTAAGGGGGAGATTAGGACCCGTTTCCCCTCCCCTTATGCTTAACGAATGAACCTCCAAATCTAATCAGGGAAGCGCCTTATCGTAATAAACCGGTATACCAAATTTAAAGCAAATCGGATAATTCTGCATGAAAAACCAATTTATTTAAGTTAAGGGGTAGGATAAGCCCCCGCCCCCCCCCTTTATACTGAACCAATAAACCACCAAATCTAATTAGGGAAGCGCCTTATCAAAATAAACAGGTATACCAAATTTCCAGCAAATCGGAAAATTTTGCATGTGTTGGGCAGAACTGGGTCCATATACCGACACAGACTAACTACCCAGACATAAACGGGATTGGGGCCAGGGTAAAACCCCAGTCTTGAAGGGTGGAGGAAAAAGTGGGTAATTGTGATTTAATTACCCTAGTAATTGTAGGTTAACTACTCCTAAATTACTGTACCTGAAATATTATAGTGGGTATTTAAAAACATTATAATTTATAAACAAACATTTGTGATCGTAATAATTGAATAATGGTCCTGGCTACTTCTGATAATTAATCTAACCATAATTATCTTAAATTGAGGAGGGAGGAAACACATCTCCAAAATTGCCCCAAACTGCGTTGCGTAATTTTAGTGAAGAAATAGCTTTTAGACCGCGCAGTTTTAGCTAAACAAAACCTATCAAAACTACGCATAAATAACATACCAAGGAAGTTTATAATCTGAAATCAAAAACTCACATTAAAGTAAAACAATGGACTCATGTTGTATGAAAAACATAGGCCAAAATTTAACAATTAACAAAAAGTTTATTTACAGTTAATTACATATTTACAAAAACAAAATAGAGTTGTGTCACAAGACACCAGTGTTCCAAAGAACGAAATTGAATTAACATTTGAATTAAGTTTACCTTTTAAATTATTATTACAAGAATTAATTAATTGCTTGGTTACCATAAATTGTACATCCCTAGCACAACATAGACTATTAAAAGAATGGGAATACAAAAATATTTAATAACACATACCTTCTGAACAATATAGTAGAAGCTTACTCATAGCCGTTAGTCACACACATATTCCGTTGATTATTGGGTTTTTTTTCACATTCCAGGTAAAGTTCACAAATTATTTAAACTGGCGATGATATCAGGTCCAAGAGCCGCCAATCTTAGGGTCGTCCCTTAACGGAAAAACACGACCCGAAAAACTCGTAGTCATCTCTAAAAATCACTGCTGGGAAAACTTAGTAAATCTTGGTTTAACCTTCACTGTTGAGAGAACTATCTCATCTTAGAAAAACTTTATTAAACCATCACTGTTGAGAACTGGAGCAAATCTTAGAAAAACTTTATTAAACCATCACTGTTGAGAACTGGAGCAAATCTCTATTTTAACCATCACTGTTGAGATCTAGAACAAATCTGACTATAACTTAATTCCTTGCTTACGACATCACCTCGTATTAACAATATGAAGGATGGTCCTTTGCCCCCTTCTTCAAATGATCGGTCCGTCTTGTCGACTCCCTCTTTTTCAGCCTTCTCGCAAACCTCTGATTTGATACTCCACTTTTTCGGGGTATAAAGCACTCCGCCCACTAAGCGTCAGTGATCGTGGGACCTGAGAACCCCGGGCCTCTCCTTCTCGCCTGTGTGGTCCAACTTTACGACTTCTTTTATGAGGTCCAATAAATATTCTTACATCCAGTTGTAAATTCTGTTTGACATTTTATGTCAACCTTTTGTTAAGCTTGGAGCCTTCGAGTCTATCTGAAAAGATCCCCTTCGGAGATAAAATCCGACTGTGAATTTGTCCTCTTAACTAAGGCTTTACAACGTAAATACATATATGAACACATTCTATATATACATACAAACTTTATAAAATAATAATAATAATAATAGTCAAAATATATAAATAATAGTATTTTTTATGGTATAAAAAAATAACAAAACCTGCTGAAGTGATATCAAGGGTGTTTATATCAGTTATATGATATTACTTCCAGCAGCATGAAAAAAAAACATTTATGAAAATTAAGAGGGATAAGCTCCCGTCACCTCCTTCATACTTAACCAATGAACCCCCAAAACTAATCAGAGAAGTGCATTATAAAAATAATCCTAGTAAAGAAAATTGGAAGCAAATCGGATATTTCTATCAAGAGTTATTGTGTTACGTACATACATACGTGCATACATAGATACATACATACATACATACATACAGAACCCGCGGGCACATTATCTCTCAGGCTGTGATAGCCTGTGAGCTAAAAACCAATCTAAGTGTAATGTATAGAAAGAATCATTCGAATCGATAAAATTATTTTATCTCAGACAGAAACTGAATTTTTTAGTCCCTTCATCTTTTTTGTAAATTCTTTGAATTCCGAAAATCTGCATAATACTTTAAGACATAAGCTGACAAATCGAGCGCTCGAAGCTTTTGTCACTTGAAATATTCAATCTAACTTAGATGCAAAATATTCAAAAAATAACCGTTTTAAAGATTTGAAAACAGCTTTGTTTTTGTGACGATAGAATTATGAATATTGATTCTTACGCACATTTTGCGATTTTTATATATTTATGTAAAGAGCTAAAAAATGTCGTCGAATAACATGTAAAAAAAGAAAGTTATTGTAAAAACTTGAAATAAAAGAAAAAAAAAAGAGCAAAAAACGTACGTTATTAAAGTGTAGATATTATTTTTAAAAATGAAAGATTAAAAATAGTATCATACGCACACACGCGCGAGCACATCAAAAGTGTACAAGAAATGCCGTACATATTTTCTTTAAAAAAAAGGTTAATTTTATATATGTTCTGTATAGCTATTGTTTAATGTAGTGCAAAAAGCAAAAATATAAGATAAATAAATATGATAATAATTATAAAAGGCCGTAAGAAAACTAAGACATTTTAAATAAAACTAGTAAGTATTATAAAAAAAAATGTTCATAATACGTTCAAAATTATAGAAATTAAAATGGGTATCTAGTCATAAAGTAAAGAGAAAGAATAGAGATGCAGAATGCCGTAAAAATGATTTATAATATGATACATGTTATCGCTCAAATATAAATGCCATCATTCGGCCCAAACAAAGCAAGCACGTGAAACAGGAACCGAATTCTTTGACATCACCAGAGCCTTTTTTCTCTAAATGAAAATAATCTGCTTATGTTTAAGCATTCTAAAGTAGAATTTCATTGTATTATGAATTAGAAACTCTATTAATAAAAAAAATTTTCTTTTTTCGCGAAAGCACGTGATTGTGTTTGGGCCGAAAGTAGCGGATTTTTGGGTTACATTTTTGGCGTTTCCCTCAGTCACCACAGTTTATCTCTATTATTTCTCTTTACTCTATGGTATCTAGTGAAATAAAATATTTGAACCACACTATTACAATCCTGCGATCTTTATCTCGGTTTCCAATCGCAAGCAGGATGCACTTCATAGAAGTTACAATGCAATGTTTCACTCAGAAAAAGTACTAATGGGTTATTGTTTTATCTGCCTAATAATCAATACATAACAAAAGTGTGAAAAATATGAATAACATTCAATTGAAGAAAGAGTAATAGAAGTTCATGAATGAGTTAATGTGCTTAAAAAGGATATAAACTTTTAACAATCTTCAGCAAACTGTCCATTCATTCGAACTTTTTTAAAGGTAACGGTTTCTTCCCCATATTATGGAGCGTATCCGACCGTATTATTTTACCTATTTTAGTCAAAATAGATACAAAGTAAATTTATGTAAGTTTTCCTATAAAAACGGTCAAATGACTGGACAGTTTGCTGCAATTTTAAACGATATAATAATTACGAAGTATAGAATATCATACCAGCGCATATAATGAAGTTATAAAGAATATCGTACAAGAATAACATGATAACTACAGATTTTTAACAAAAGTGAAGGCATAGAGAAACCATTAAGCAACTTTATAAAGTAGTTCGAAATTGAATTTAATGGATACATTTTTATTAATATGTATTAAAAAATTTGGATACACAAAAAGAAAAATAAGAATTTTTTTTTTATAATAAAGATTTTCCTTTCGGTATTTTTATATATATTTTTCAATTTAAGAGAGCTGAATCTAAATAAAATAACGAAAATGTTATCCGATATAAAGTTTTTTACTAAGGGTTCTTTAACAAAAGGACATAATTTACGCTGAATAATGTATTTATTTTAGATGCTCATATTCATATACTATATATTGTCAGAGAATAAAGTTTAAAAACCTAAAAATATACAAAAGATAACAAACATAGAAAATTTGTAGTATTCCTAAGAACTAATATTTATGTTGGAATTTTTTCCTTTTAAATATCTCATTGTAGTTTGGAGACAGTTTGTTAAATAATCTGCTTTTGACAATTTCCAGTAGTGTAATTTCTCTAGGAGTGACATATATACTGGTAGAATATTTAACCACGACTCAGTAATTATCAGTGGAGAAAAAAATCCAAATGTGAATTCAGAAAAGGAACGGCTAATGATACATTACGTGTTGCTCCGATAGTGGAAACAAGATCAGCAATAGTAATCGATTTGGTCTACCAGTCGTAAACTCAGACTAACGACATCGTACCGGATTACTGCCCGTCTCCAAGCCAGAGATAGGATGTCTGTATATGAGAGTGGTAACAAACGGGTTATAAAACTGATTGATTGAGTTGATTTTGAACAAAAAACTAATCGGTTGTTATCGTGCAGGCGAGTATTGCGCAATTATAGAATGTAGGTTTGCCATAATTTGGACTAAAATTTTTGTCTGATCAAGTGTCCTGTATGTATGTCGCCACTCTCATATAGAAGCTCCTAGCCAGAGGTGAAAACAATGCCATAAGTGCTTGCACCATCTATCTAATTTAAGCGCAAACGTACCTAATTTAAGAATATGTGTTTTTCTTTCAGATATGCCTTTTCTTTACAAAATACACAGTCTTACAATAGATGTCAAAGTGGAGGATTTTCCATCCAAACTTCATAAATTTAAATCTAAGTTATTATAGATATTTCAATGAGTAATAAAAGGATCAGCGCTTACTCAATATTAAAAAAGAAAAGGAATCACGCGTGAAAAGTGTTTTTATTGTCTTTTTATTGTTTCCTTCTATTGTCTGGTTACTTTTGTTACACATCAGAAGAAACACTTTCAATTTTCAGAACATACCAAGGAATTTTTCTGTCTGTATAAATTACCAGGATAGTTTTCATTATTCTTCGCATCTAAATAAAACTACCTACAATGTAAAAGATTGGAAACTTTCATTGAGAAGAAAATTTTCCGAAAATTCAATACATCTTCATAAATATTACGATTTTGGAAAGCTCTCCTTTACATTGAGAAATTTATATGGGATGAACCAAACAGAAGGCTCATAAGTTAATACATTTCCAAAATTTACAAAAACATATTTTCTAAAATTTATGGGCAATAAATGGGCCGTTTAATTTCCGAAATATTTCCATAAACCTCAGAAACCTATTTTTTTGCGGAGATTTCTGATTGGTTTTTCTCCAATGGTTTCTGAAAATAAGGGAAACGTTTTCGGAATCTTGAATAACTAAGCCTTTCATAGAATCTTCACGAATTTTTCTGTACTTTTTACGGCTTAAATGAAAATCATGATAAATTTAACAAACTGACTTTTCGTATATTTTTCTCAGAGTAAGAATTTTAAGCAGACTTTTGAAACTTTTATTTGAATCCATAAGTATAACACTTAAAATAACTCATACTGATACAAAAGTTAAATTTTATTGTTAAAAATATTTGTGGCAAACAGCAGTAAATGGATTCAAACAAAGAACAAAAATAAACATGTTTAAGTAAGCAACTGAGATGCTAAAATCAAATGTTTCTTTCTTTTCGGACAACGACTTTAATTTTGTTAAAAGCAATCAAAATATTCAAAAGTTCTTTATAGAATACAGAATTTAGAATGGTTTTAAGAGCATTGTTCTTCTGCATTGAATTTTAGGATGCATGCGAGAATAATAAAATCAAGTTTGGATACATAATTTTCATTTTTTTTCTTATTGTGATTTTTGTTTATTTATGACTTCGCTTTCCCATGAATCTGACTGTCAATAAGATACACATAAGTGAGTTTCGCATAAAGGCGCAAAAACATAAAATAAATTTCGATTCATTATCATTCTTTATATTTTTTTCATGGCGTGTTTAATGAAACATTTGAAAATAATTCTCTATTTTTTACACCGTTACTTCTTTTTTTGTATAGGGGAGATGGGGGCAATGTGAACAGGGGGCAGATGTGAACATCGCAGTTTTTCAGTAGTTATTATAAGTTTTTTTATTTGAAAAAAATTACCAAAGATGGCAGTACCTGTAGACATATGGTAAAAATTTTTTGAAGCTTTTTGACATTTTGTTTGTCTTCAGTAGCCAAAACACTGTTTGTAGATGTCAAATGTAAAATGTCGGTTTCAACTTTGGTAAGTGATAAAGTTTATTTATTTAGTTAGTTATTCGAATTTTAATGTTTTAGCATATACTATGACTATTATTGAGTATTTTGGATAAAGTTGTTTTGTTCCCTAAAATTGATAAATGTTAATTATTTATCAATTTAACTCTAGCAGCCATGCGGGGCACTTGTGAACAGACTAGTTGGGGCAGATATGAACAGTTCACAAAAATCAAAATCTTTCTTTGTTGTGCGAATAGAAAGAATTGATAATTATAAAATGTATGTTAAATTCCTGAGAAAGAATCTCAGATCCAATTCATGTAATTTCCCTGAAATAGTAGACATTTCTGTCATACAAAAAAGTGATATTGTATTGAAACTTCCACTTCCACATTTGTCAGGAAGTACACAAAGAGCAAGAAGCTCATTTGAGTTCAATTATAATTTAAATAAATTCAATGTTTCCGCAAATGCAATAAGTGTTATGTACTATTTTAGTAAACGGTTTAAAACAATATTTTTTATGCATTGTTAATACAAAGAATATTATGACAAACAACTTTGTATTTTTTTTTTTTCATTTGTCTCAAACTTAGTGATGGCTTACTTCCATCTCTCAAACAACAGCTATGAATAGGATAATTTGAATTGGTATGGATATCAGTAGCATTTTTAAAATGTAAAATTTTCAAATTGATAACTAATATAATTCTTGTGTATGGTGTCAGAACAGCTTTATATATATTTAGTTTCATTTTAAAATCTTTTGTTTAAACATATCACTCAGAAACTAGAAAAAAATATTTTTATTTTATTTATGGTGAATTTAACTGATAATATAAATAATGGTTATGATAACAAATTAATAACAGGAGAAAAAGCATGTAAAAGGATATTTTTCCCTTGTGTTCACATGTGCCCCACGAGTGTTCACAACTACCCCGCTGATGGGGCACATGTGAACAATTTTTTGAATTTATAAAACTATTAAAAAATGTAAGAAAAACTATACAGGTGATTAAAAAAAAATTTCCATGTGTAAAAGAAAGTTCTGTTTACTATACTGACTAGTTTTTATTTATAAGAATTAATCCAATTATGAGAAAAAGCTATATTTATGCGAACTGTTCACATGTGCCCCCATCTCCCCTATATGTATTTCATTGTTTTAGTGGTGTCAAAAAAGATTAAATATTTTCAATTTTTGAGATTTTCTTTATTTAATTATTTGTGACAAAAGAGATACGATGTGCGGCTTCTCTATTTAAAGTTCATGGGCACATATGGCACAAATTTTTCTCATGAAGTTTCACAGAACTGATTTCTCTAGAACTAAATCTTAATATGTACTCCATAGCGATATTTGAAAATGATACACATTACATACATCATATATACCGTCGTGAGCATATTAGGTGCTTGCAATTACAGTTGAAATTAATTTTTGATGATTTTAGTCCATCTTAGTTTCTAAGAAAATCTAAACCCTTTGTTACAAAAGTTCTAATTATCTTTAAATATGTATTCAGTAGAAATATGCTCTAAATATTTGTCTCAAATAATATGACTGTCAGTATTAATCAGAGACAATTTTTTTTTCTATAAAGTGAATTTGATTTTATAATATTTTTTTAATAATGTCATACATTTACGTTTTTCGTCCTTTCATATTAACGTTACAAAATAATTTGAATAAATTAAAAAAATATATAATATAATGTTACATTACAACATTATAAGATTACAAAATAAAATAAGTTTATCTTTAGTAGGTTCCCTTAGTAGGTATCTTTCTTAGTTTCCCTTAGAAAGACCCCCACGAAGGGCACTCCCCCCCCCCTTAGGGCCTATATCCCTCATGTTGATAATTGGCAACCAAAAATCAACCAACCAACCAACCTCTCAATTAACATTATATATGCATTTTTTGGCAATTAATATGGGTATGTAAACTTTATTTTTTCTTTGAGTTTTCATGCGTTATTTTCAGGTGTTTTAATGAAGTTATACGTTTTATATTTGAGCAAAATGTTAGTGTGCTAAGAAGAGCATGCAATCTATAGTCCTATACAAGGTCATACAAAAGCATTCACTTTTCAGAATATGCGCGTAAAGCGTCAAACTCAAAATAAATTTTCGTATTTTGAGAATTTTTTTATAATTTGTAATATATTCTAGTATATTCTCTCTTTCTTGTTTCGGCATTGTTTCATAACATCAATTCCTAATTCAAAAGAGTGTAATTAATTAAATTATATCCTTCCTTACAAATCTATTCACAATAATATTCCACGAGTGATCTGTGCACATGAAGCTTATTTCAACTATTATTTTCAGTGCACAAGCTAAAGTTACACATAAGTATATTGCTAGACTTATAAAGTAACTACAAGACTAATTTAAACGCATTTTTCCTCTCAATTAACAAAGCCCCACCAGTGGCCGAGAGGTTCTGCTCTCGAAGCTGGTAGACGGGAGGTGCTGGGTTCGATTCCGATCGGGCCCGTCGGCCTAATCGTTCGGAGTTTTCTTGGTTTTCTTCGAACCTTGGATTTCCAAGCATAAATACGGGTTAGGTTCCCTTAGGAAGACCCCCCAAGAAGGGCACTCTCCACCCCTTAGGACCTATATCCCTCGTGTTGATAATTGGCAGTCAAAAATCAACCAACCAACCAACCTCTCAATTAACATTATATATGCATTTTTTAAACGTAAAAACATATATATCTAAATTTCACAAAACATTTCCCCCGGATAACACGATTTGGTATTATTACTAATCGTTATGTTTAATTCCCAGTGTAAATATTCAGTAGTTATTTTGCATAGAGCTTCATACTAAATTATTTATGAAAATTACATAAAAATGCATGTATAAAAAATTACAAAAGAAAACATGCATAGTATTATAAAAAATTGCATAAAAAGACCCATTCTTCTTTGCCAAGATACCTTGGTTTAAAAATTACGCGAAAAATGTAAGTGGTATATTACGCTGAGTAAAAAGTTTTCCGCCAAATTTTTTTTTCATTGTAAATTGATAAATACATACGAAAACGGCAAAGCAAATGCGGATAGTTTTCTTCTTTCTAATCTACAATCTTCTGCGAACGTTCTTGCCTCTTTCCAATCGAATCTGCGAAGAATTGTAGCGTGCGCGAGTTCAAAAAGAGATCGACCTCATTTATGACCTCCTCATTTGAATTGAAGATTGCGCCATCAAGATATAGCTGCAGATGTGAAAAGAGATAGAAATTCCAAAGAGCCATCTCTGGACTGTATGGTGGATATTGCATCAAATCCCACTCCAGCTTATAGAGAATCGAGCCAGTCATCGTACTAACATGTGGCCGGGCGTTATCTTGGTGAAAGAGAACCACCTTCCTTCTGAACTCGTTACTTCGCTTTTTGCGAATGACATCTCGAACTTTGATTAGCATGTTGATGTATATTGCACTGTTGAGAGTCTGTCTGCTTTTCAGGTTCTCTTCGTGCGGAATTCAGCGACAATCCCACCAGGTGCAGATAAACACCTTCCTGTTAGTTAGGGCGCGTCTTGCAACAGAATCTGCTGATTCCCCAGATGCTGACCACTCTCCTTTACGGCTTGTATTGTTGTAGTACACCCATTTTTCATCACAGGTTACAATTCTGTCCCGAATGTAAACTTTCCTTTGATCTCTGAGCAGAGCCAAACAAGACTTTTTTCTCTTGCGCTTGTCTTCAGAAGTCATTTTATGAGAGATCCAGCGATTGAGCTTAAACGTTCGATTTATGCGTTTCAGAGCGTTAATTATGGATTTTTGGCAAACGTAAATCTCTAACGCAATAGTTCGTGTTGAAACATTTCTGTCTTGATCAATGATTTGCTTTAACTGATCACAATCGACTTCATTAGGGTGGCCAGAGCGTGGTTCATCTTCAATATCGAAATTTTCAGCTTTAAGCTTCCGAAACCAAACTTTGACTGTATCATAAGAAACAGTACAGACGCCTAAACTTTCACACATTTTTCTGTGGCATTCAGTCGGGCTGAGTTCGTTAGGGAACTCATAGTACATAATCGTTCTGATCTTTTGACGTAATAGTTCCATTTTAAACACTTTTTTGAAGCAAAAGATAATAATTTTTTAACAAACAAATGACACACATGTGTAGTTCCTAAGTTCAGCTTTCGAATGCAGAAACCAGTTTGTGGAAAAATTAACAAACACACAAATGACAGCTGTTGGCGTAACTCCTCTTGGCGGAAAACTTTTTACTCAAGGTAATACTTCATCTTTGCCTTTTATGTGTATAAAAAGATTTAGAATTTATTAATTATTACTTCGCTGTGCGTCCTTGGCGGATTGCTTGATGTTCCATTAAAAAAAATTTCTATATGTTTTATTCGTACCAATAGATTATTTTCTGCATAAATTCTCGTATTGTCTCTTTAATTTTCTGCAATTCCATTGGCCAGAAAAACATATTTCTCAGATCCGCTTCTATGTTATACATTTGAGCAGCATTTCTATTATTTTTTGCACTGATGACGGTGTTCTGAATGCTACAAAAACAGCTATGGAATATATGATGAATTTTTCGGTGTTATAAAAGCTGTATATATATATATATATATATATATATATATATACAGTCGGACCTCGATATCTCGAACCTCCTTATCTCGAAACCCTTGATATCTCGAAAAAAGAAATTTCCCCTGAATTTCCATCGAAATTCTTATGTATTTTCCATAGTTATCTCGAAATATATTTTCCAAAACCCTTGATATGTCGAAATATTTTCCACAGAAATTAGTTTGACTTTTTACTTTTGGCTATTGTCAGCTTTAGTACTAGTTTGATCTGGATGCTGGTTTCACATTCTTTTATCCCTTTGTTGATACAAGTAACTTACAGAGTAAGAATGGATGGCTTTTGAAACCGAAAAAAGGGACAACATCGTTTTTGGAAACTTTGCAGTGAAAGTGCACTGGGTGATTCAGCTACCTGTGAAGAGTGGCTCTCAGAAAAGTCTATAAAGCAGATGAAACTGTATTATTGTACCATAGTTTTCCCAACAAAACGTTTGCATTTAAAGGTGAACAATTCCGTCGTGGCAAACCAAGTTAACTTCGTGTAATTATGCTTTTGGCAGCAAATCAAAGTGGTAAAGAAAAGCTTCCTCCTCTTATGATAGGACGATCTAAAAAGCCGAGGAGCTTTGCTAAAATTAAGTCATTTCTAATGCTGTACTGGTGAAATATAAGGGCTTCGATGGCAAACGCAATTTTTGCTGATTGGCTGATAGGAATCGGTAAAACAATGGCTGAAAGTAAAATACACGTTCTCCTCTTCATAGACAATTGTAAAGCCCACGCTAAAATCTTCCAACGCTAAAAAATATCGCTGTTAAATTTTTGCCTCCAAACACTACTTCGAAGCTTCGACCAGGATAACCATCGACAGCCATTCAGCTAGGAGATAATCCGTAGCTTCAAAGTTGAGGATTGAGCCCAAAAATTTGAGAAACTTCTGATTAGTATCCAATTCGTCATTTCTTAATGACGAATTGGATGTTATTTAATCAAAACAAGTTTGTGTATAACACAATTTTGAAATTATTAAAACTCTGAGAAGTATAATTTGTTAATTATTAGTAGATTATGTGTAGTTTTTGACGAATCTTATTTTTTACAGCAAATAGCAGTTTGTGAGATTAGATTTTTAAATTTTGTCAAAACCTTGATAACTCGAAACCTCTATATCTCGAATTTTTTTCTCTTCCCCACAGATTTGAGATATCGAGGTTATACTGTATATATATATATTTTTTTGATAAATCGTATTTCCATATAGAATTGACATAGCCGCATACATTTCCATATAGATTTTTATGGGGAAATGGGCATGGTCACTATAATTATCCTGATAGATCATTTAACGGAAATTTAAAACCTAAATTACATAAGGAATCCGTAGAATTGCGGAGTATTTTGAAACTTGAAATATTTACCATGGTAATGTTTGAACAATTATTTTTTTTTCCTTCGAGTATACACTAGTATGTTAAAAATGAATAAATGCGATTGTTTACAAAATTTACAAAGCACTGAATATGAAAAATAACCATTAATAAATATTCACTAACTGCAAGCCAAATATTTGTTTTCATACTATTTTTAGACAAATTTTGGTAAAACCATTTTCGTGGAAGTATAATTTTTAACAGAAAAATACGTAACCAATTTAGTTCACTTTTTACCTAAAGTGATGGAGACGATTTTAGTTTTTCAGTTTTGTTAAAAAAGTTTTAAAAGTCACATTCACTAAATGTATTCAATTTGTACAGATAAAGTTTTAAAACTTTTTAAATGCATTTTTAAGCATCCCTTGTTAGCCTTTACTGACGGTCACGTAAAAGGTTGAAAGAAAACATATTACATAAATCATCAATATATATTTCCACGTTTAAAAACACAGTGTTCTAAAGGAATTTTGCGTAGTAGTTTCACAAATAGAAAACGAACGAAACTGTATTGAAAACTAGTTATTTTTAAAACAAACTTAGTTATAAAAAATAACCTTTGAACACACTATATATACAAATTAAACACTGTTAAATTTACTTATAACGTATTCGAAATAATAAATAAACTTGTTTTAGACTTACAGTAAGTACTCACGCTTTTCTGTACACAAAATTGTCATTTCTGAGAAAAACTGATGTAAAAAATGTTTTTTTAAATGGATAATAACTACAAGTTGCAGATATAAAATATTTTCATATTTATCGCATACAATGTGAGTTTTGAACACATACACAATTGAACTGAAATAACGTCTAAGAGCACCACTAGATTTTACTATGAGTCAGGTACAATGGGAGAGGGCTTGAAAGAAAATTGCTTAATGTCACTTCCATTCTTGTTCAAAATATCTTCCAAAATGTCATATTTAACCGAAGTTCGTAATTTATTGTTAAAAGTTTGTATTTAGGTAGGGAAAATGGAGCACTTTTCTACTGAAGTGGACTTCAACATTCAAAATCCAACCTATGTTTATCAGTGCAAAGCAAAAAATCTCGTAAAAAAATATACAATTTTGGTTATGTTCAAGAAGATTTTAATGGGTGCAGAAATAAATATTAAAATAAAAGGAAGTGGTTGATACAGCAAGAGTGGATCTATTATATATTAAATTCTTTTCCACGTTCTTTTAAATAAAAAAAGCAGCTTGCTAGAAAAACTTTCTCTCTTTCAAAAACCATATTATCTACCTTTCCTTTAACCCCTAGATATTTCTGTATCTGTTGGCGTATGAACTCTTGACAGCAGGTACATCCTGTATTGTTTAATGTATACACGTTATGAGTTTTGTTTCACTTTATATATATTCAATTTAGAAGACAGCCATAATCTAAAATAACATTTCCATTGTGTTACTATAAATAAAGATTATACATTTTATGCGTAGTTAGAACATATATAAAATACTGGTGTGAATTATGCGACTTAGAAAGAAGTGTACATTATTAGAAAGTAATTCTTATTAGAAGTACAAGGTCAGATAATATAGAAATATTTCTTCCGTAAGTTTAAAATCTACTATCTCTCTGACAAAGGAATAATTCTTATATATTTCTAAGGTATATTAAAAAGCATTTAATTTTAGGTGGAGCAATCTTTTCAAATAGCACACTTCTATTTGTATGTGTTTCTCCATACTATAACGTTCAATCTAATGGAATTTATTTTTCACTTCACTTTCTTTTATTGTCTTTTGTTTTGTTTTAAATAAATGTATATGCATACAAATATATTATGCGTATAAAAAACTGTTAATAATGCTACATTTATTTTTAATCTCAGAAAAACTTTATCTGTTCCCAGTAAATGATTTGTAATTCTGAAAATATTAGTGCATTATGTGTTTTTGAATGAATGAAATATATCAATTGTTTCCAATTTATAATACGAGGTGTGGCTAATTAATAACCAGAATGATTCTTCAACCTGTGAGAGCGGTGCAGTCGATTCTCCCTTGACGATGTTTACATGGTATATTGCTAATTTTCTGCGTTTCGGTCGAATCCACGCGTTGCATAGTTTGGCTGTAGCTTTTGCTCTGAGTGAACCATGCGCCAGTGACTCGGCGGAAGAACTATGTGTTCAGATGGAGCAACTGGTTAACCTCAAGTTTCTTTGAAATTTTGGGGGAAATGTCGTATAAGCATACTCTATGTTAATAAAATGTACGGACATCAATGCTTATCGACCACTCAATTGTTACAGAGTTTTAAAGGTTCAAAGAGGGACAAGAAACCGCTGAAGACGTTGCGCACTCATGACGACTCTGCACGTCAAAAACGGACGCAAACAATCAAATAATTGGTCCGCTGATTCGAGAAAATCGTCGTCTGAGTATCCGAGTTGACTGGTTGTTGCTAATGGAAAAATAATGTGTTCGTAAAACTTTGCATGAAACATTCAACAAAAAGGAACTGAGTGCGAAAGTATTGGCAGAGATCATCACACTCGATCGAAAGAAACCATATGTCTGTAAAGGCTTTTTTTGGCAAAGCCCAGCGTACCCGTCATTGATCATCCACCGTACTCGGCCAACGTAACTCCCCCGTGACTGCTACTTATTTACACTAAAGTCAAATCGTAGCTGATGGAAACAAAATTTTAGAGTGTGAAACTGGTCAAAGCAGAAGCGGCGGAGACTCTCAACAAGCTGACAGAAGAGGGCTTCCAGCATTGATTTGCGTGGTGAAAAATTTGGATAGAACTGAATACGATTCGTCAGGGGATAAAGTTGTTAACGAATAAAACGATGTATGACGTCAGACCGGCTACTGAATAGCCGCACTTTCACAAATTAACTAAAAAAGGTTTCTTGCAGCCATTTAAAAATCTAGAGGTTTTTTTATGGGGGAAGTAAGGGCAACTGTACCTTAAAACCAAGGGTCTTCAAAACTTTCGCCCTTGAGGGTTACATCAATACACTTTAAATTTTTGCGGGCCACGGGTCATTCCATAACGGAGGCAAAATATGTTTAGGCGCTTAGGTTACTGGGCCAGGAGCGAGATGCATAGTGGTGCGGTGGGAATTACAGTCTCTTCTTCTAGAATGACATTTTTTTTGTTCTATTTATAGTTGCAGGTAATATTTATTTGATCATCAGAAATTCTATAGAATAACCACGTTAAATAGTTTATATGAAAATTAATAAAAAATAATTAGTCTTGTAGCATTGAATAGAGCGCATCCGCTAGAAAAACTGTCTACTGCAGTAAAATATTCACAAATAAGAGAGCATATAGGCAAGCTATCAGGAGATATTAGCATAATCGGTACCGTAATTTTGTCAAATTTCCATTTTTTACGGCACGGATAATCGCCTCCATTTTTGGTTCAGAGGAAGACAATTATGATTATCAAGTGGCATTTTCCATGCTTTTTGTTATCCCTTTTTCTACCTAAATAAGGTGCTTCGAAAGTCTATTTCAATGTCGCGTAAATCTTTTAGGTAGCATTACAAAAAGCTACCTATTGCAGCCATTCGGAGGAAAGCGATTTCAAAACATTTGGTATATTTTCATCGATCATGACCTCCAGACCCCGAAACCATTCTCCGTTCAAAATTGATATATATATATATATATATATATATATATCTGATATTTGTCACAATATAACCCTCGTATATATGAACCGATTTTAATGTAATTCGGTGTGTACATAGCACATACCAATGTCTCGACCGAGTTCGTTGGCCAGCTTCATCCGCCATTTTGTTTCAAAATGGCGGCCATTTAATTTTTTTTAAAAAATTTAAAATTTGAAATGCGGTACCAAAAAATTGAAAATGGAAAAATATTTTTTTCTTATGTATTTGACCTTTATACAAAGATTCCGGAGCAGTTTTTGTTTCGTCTATATCTTTAAAAATGGCTCAGTTATAGCATTAGGTAGCTTTCATTACAAAAAGCTACCTATTGCAGCCGTTCGGAGGAAAGCGATATCAAAAAATTTTGGTATATTTTCATCGATCATGACCCCAGACCCCGAAACCACCCTCCGTTCAAAATTTATATATATATATATATATATATATGACATTTGTGACACTGTAACTCTCGTTTTTATGAACCGATTTCGGTGTAATTCGGTGTGTACATAGTACATACCAATGTCTCGACCGAGTTCGTTGGCCAACTTCATCCACCGTTTTGTTTCAAAATGGCGGCCATTTAAAATTTTTAAAAAAAATTTTAATTTGAAATGTGGTACCAAAAAATTGAAAATAAAAAATATTTTTTTCTTATGTATTTGACCTTTATACAAAGATTCTAGAACAGTTTTTGTTTCGTCTATATCTTAAAAAATGGCTAAGTTATAGCATTTTGAATTTCTAGCGTGGCTGACATTTTGAAACGTCCTGAATTTTGTCACGCGATAAAAGGCGTATTTATGAAGCGATTTCGATGTAATTCGGTGTGTACATAGTACATACCAATGTCTCGACCGAGTTCGTTGGCCAGCTTCATCCGCCATTTTGTTTCAAAATGGCGGCCATTTAAAATTTTTAAAAAGACATAAAATTTGAAATGTGGTACCAAAAAAATTAATGGAAAAATATTTTTTCTTATGTATTTGACCTGTATACAAAGATTTCGGAGCAGTTTTTGTTTCGTCTATATCTTAAAAAATGGCTGAGTTATAGCATTTTGAATTTCTAGCGTGGCTGACATTTTGAAGCATCCTGATATTTGTCACGTGATAACAGGCGTATTTGTGAACCGATTTGGATGTACCTTGGTGTGTACATAGTACATACAAATATCTCGACCGAGTTATTTGGCCAGCTTCATCCGTCATCTTGTTTCAAAATGGCGGCCATTTAAATATATTTTAAAAATTTTAAATTTAAAATGAGATACCAAAAAATTGGAAAATGAAAAAGATTTTTTTCGTATGTGTTTGGCCTTAATACAAAGATTCCGGAACAGTTTTTGTTTCGTCTATATCTAAAAAAATGGCTGAGTTATAGCATTTTGAATTTCTAGCGTGGCTGACATTTTGAAACGTCCTGAATTTTGTCACGCGATAAAAAGCGTATTTATGAACCGATTTCGATGTAATTCGGTGTGTACATAGTACATACCAATGTCTCGACCGAGTTCGTTGGCCAGCTTCATCCGCCATTTTGTTTCAAAATGGCGGCCATTTAAAATTTTTAAAAAGACCTAAAATTTGAAATGTACCAAAAAAATTAATGGAAAAATTTTTTTTTTCTTATGTATTTGACCTTTATACAAAGATTTCGGAGCAGTTTTTGTTTCGTCTATATCTTAAAAAATGGCTGAGTTATAGCATTTTGAATTTCTAGCGTGGCTGACATTTTGAAACGTCCGGAATTTTGTCACGCAATAAAATGCGTATTTATAAACAGATTTGGATGTAACTTCGTTTATACATAGTACATACCAATGTCTCCACCGAGTTCGTTGGCCAGCTTCATCCGCCATTTTGTTTAAAAATGGCGGCCATTTAAATTTTTAAGAAAAATTTAAATTTGAAATGTGGTACCAAAAAATTGAAAATTGGAAAAATATTTTTTTCTTATGTGTTTGACCTTGATAAAAAGATTTGGGAGCAGTTTTTGTTTCGTCTATATATTAAAAAATGGCTGAGTTATAGCATTTTGAATTTCTAGCGTGGCTGACATTTTTAAGCATCCTGATATTTGTCACGTGTTAACAGGCGTATTTATGAACCGATTTGGATGTACCTTGGTGTGTACATAGTACATACAAATATCTCGACCGAGTTATTTGGCCAGCTTCATCCGTCATCTTGTTTCAAAATGGCGGCCATTTAAATATATTTTAAAAATTTTAAATTTAAAATGAGATACCAAAAAATTGGAAAATGAAAATGATTTTTTTCGTATGTGTTTGCCCTTAATACAAAGATTCCGGAACAGTTTTTGTTTCGTCTATATCTAAAAAAATGGCTGAGTTACAGCATTTTGAATTTCTAGCGTGGCTGACATTTTGAAACGTCCTGAATTTTGTCACGCGATAAAAAGCGTATTTATGAACCGATTTCGATGTAATTCGGTGTGTACATAGTACATACCAATGTCTCGACCGAGTTCGTTGGCCAGCTTCATCCGCCATTTTGTTTCAAAATGGCGGCCATTTAAAATTTTTAAAAAGACCTAAAATTTGAAATGTACCAAAAAAATTAATGGAAAAATATTTTTTTCTTATGTATTTGACCTTTATACAAAGATTTCGGAGCAGTTTTTGTTTCGTCTATATCTTAAAAAATGGCTGAGTTATAGCATTTTGAATTTCTAGCGTGGCTGACATTTTGAAACGTCCGGAATTTTGTCACGCAATAAAATGCGTATTTATAAACCGATTTGGATGTAACTTCGTTTATACATAGTACATACCAATGTCTCCACCGAGTTCGTTGGCCAGCTTCATCCGCCATTTTGTTTAAAAATGGCGGCCATTTAAATTTTTAGGAAAACTTTAAATTTGAAATGTGGTACCAAAAAATTGAAAATTAGAAAAATATTTTTTTCTTATGTGTTTGACCTTGATAAAAAGATTTGGGAGCAGTTTTTGTTTCGTCTATATCTTAAAAAATGGCTGAGTTATAGCATTTTGAATTTCTAGCGTGGCTGACATTTTTAAGCATCCTGATATTTGTCACGTGTTAACAGGCGTATTTATGAACCGATTTGGATGTACCTTGGTGTGTACATAGTACATACAAATATCTCGACCGCGTTATTTGGCCAGCTTCATCCGTCATCTTGTTTCAAAATGGCGGCCATTTAAATATATTTTAAAAATTTAAAATTTAAAATGAGATACCAAAAAATTGGAAAATGAAAAAGATTTCTTTTGTATGTGTTTGGCATTAATACAAAGATTCCGGAACAGTTTTTGTTTCGTCTATATCTAAAAAAATGGCTGAGTTATAGCATTTTGAATTTCTATTGTGGCTGGCATTTTAAAACGACCTGATATTTCTCACGCGATAACATGCGTATTTATGAACCGATTTGGATGTAACTTGGTCTGTACATAGTACATACGAATGTCTTGACCGAGTTCGTTGGCCAGCTTCATTCGCCATCTTGTTTCAAAAGGGTTGCCATTAAAAAAAATTTAAAATTTAAAATGAGGTATTAAAAAATTGGGAAATGAAAAAGACTTTTTTTATGTGTTTGGCCTTGATACAAAGATTCCGGAGCAGATTTGTTCCTGAAAATTTGTTCTTTTGTTTATATCTTAAAAAATGGTTGAATTATAGCACGAATTTCTAGCATGGCAACCATTTTGAAACGATCTTGTATTTGTCACGCGATAACACACGTATTAGTCTATTTTGATGTAAGAAGGCATGTGGATAGTATACATCAATATCTCGACCATGTTCGCTGGCCAGATTCATCAGCCATTTTGTTTCAAAATGGCGGCCATTAAATTAAAAAAAATTATATTTAAAGTGAGGTGCAAAAAAATTAGAAATTGAAAAATGTTTCTTTCTTAATTATTTGACCTTCATATAAGGATTCAGGAGTATTTTTTGTTTGTCTTTATCTTAAAAAATGGCTCAGATATAGCAGTTTCAATTTCTAATGTGGGTGACATTTTGAAAAATCTGATTCTTTGCCTGCGACAGCACTCGTATATATCAACCGATTCCGATGTGAGTGAGCATGTGCACACCAATTACTAAGGTCTCGACCAAGTTCACTGGTTAGCCTCATCCACCATGTTGTCTTAAAATGGCAGGAACTTTAAGAAATCGCCGAATTTGGCAGCCAAATATAAGTTACTTTAAAGAAAAGCAGCTTGGATAAAGCTGACTAATTTCGCGAAATTCTCATTCATTATATTGATAAAAATTAGTATTGAATCTCCTATATTCGGTTTCCACTAAATTGAGCTTCGTGTGTTTGAATAATATAAGTTGGCTTTTTTAAAATAAGCAATATGAAAGCTACCTCTTCCTCCCGGTGCTGGCCGGAAGGACTTTTTCTTTTTACTGCTGAAAATCATACGGCAGACCACTAAAATTCTGTCGGCGGGTGACTCATAGGACGTGGGATACGCGTTGAAGATCCTTACTCTAAATATTTTGGGAACCAAACCAGAGGAAAAAACATTTTAATATTTTGGATTTCAGTTAAATCAGCTTCGAAGATAATTTTGGATCTTTATGGTATTTGTTATATTTTATGTATAGGTTTTAGCAAAAGCGTTTATTTTTAAAGTCACAATGACCGTTATTTGTTTTCGAAAGTTTTCAAAGAATGAGCATGTCAGTCAGATCATCTGCATAATCCATCATTATGTTGAAAGCATTAAAACCGGATCAATTTACAACTGCATTAGACTTAAATCGCTCAAAAACAAATGGCGAAATTGTGATTTTATTGAGTCAACATGAAGGTACACTACTTTGTTTTTCTTTCATTTATTTATTTATTGTAAAAATGTATTCCACAGTATCCTTGTAATTTTATTCAGAATCCAGAACATTCTAAATTTACATTTACATGATTTTTACTCTAGACCCAGTTTTGAAGCTCCGGTTAAATCCAGATTTTTATGTCGTTAATAATCGATAACGAAATCATCAACAGAAAATTAAATCGTTAATTAAAAGATTTTAATCATTAAATATTTAATATTTCAAAAAGAAATTTTCTTCATTTGTTTGAGATTTCTTTTTTGGATATGAATGGTAAGGAGAAATACAAAGTTTAAACAATAGGTTTGTTTAGAAATTAAAAAAATATTGCAATCAGTAAAAAAAATATTGTATAATATTTTAATAATTTCCTGTGTCAGAATATTCTAAATAGAGATTTACCAGTTATTTATTTCTGGTACATTTTTGCAAATCTTGTTTAATATACCTTTTCATCCGTTATTATGAATCTATGGTAAAATCATAAGCAAAATCTGAAATTGTATTTAAAAAATTATTATTGGCACATTTTTAAAAATGTAAAAAAAAAAAATAAATTCTTCATTACATTAAAATTTTATTCCGACGTATGAATAAGATGAAAAATGCGAAGGTTAAATAATTTTGAATCTCGAAAATTATCTAAAATCTTAAAAAAATATATTCAATAAACAAATAATATATCAGAGCCTTTACCAGATGATTTTATGCCTTTTTTTCCATTTCATAAATAAATTTAAATATTTGTTTTCCGCTTTATAAATGTTCCTTTCTGCTCTAGTATATTACGAATATATGAGTCTTTCATTTTACCTTGATGAGATTTTTAACGCGTTTTTTTTTTTTTTACTTTAAAATATTTCTTTAAACTACAAATAATCAAAATATGTAGTCTTTTGTTCACATATTCTTTTATTACAATTATTTTTGTTTCAATCACAGTTCACTTTTTAGAAATTGCTTAAATTATCAAGTAAAATGTTGAGTCAAAATAAAATTATCGTACTTTTTTTCGGGCAAATTGTTAGAGAGATGAATTTTTATGATTTGAATTATACATTATCACGTTTATCTTTTTTCTGTTTTCTTTACATTTGAGTTTTCATCAGTACATTATAAAAGTCGTAAGTTTTTATTTCTTCGATGAGAATTGTGCGCTATATTTTTAAATATAAAAAGTAGTTTATTAGGAAGAAATTAAAGATTATAAAATAAAATCAACATGTTAAAACTTTTGCTTATTATTCATAGATACAATCATTTCAAAATGGCGCAAATTTGAACCCAACATTTTGAAATAATAAATAAATATATGTTCGATTTAATAAAACATTCTTTTGAAGGGTTTTTTTGTGGTTTCATGTCAATGTGAAAGCATGCTTTATTTCGTTCCATTTTATTTTAATCCAGCATTATACCAAACAGTCATCCGCACACAGTATATTAGTACGAAAGTTTTATTCTGAAAAAGTAGTTTAAAAAGACGAGATTAAGCAATAAACAATCAAGAACTCAACTATTTCTTTGTCATTTGAAATATTTTGTTCAGATATTTTTGTTGTAATCATCGACCGTATTGCTATAATCTTTTCACATGTATTTACAACGAACTTAAATTTTTAGACATCATTTTGAGGAACTAAATAAAGTATAGGTTTATTTTTAAAATATACTTTTAGTATGAATGCATTTTTCATGCTTTGATTTTGTATCTTAGTTAAGCCATTTCGAAATTCATTCCCTTTTACTTTAAAGCAAATTTTTGTTTTACATCAATTATTTTATTTTTCTAGTTTTCACTCATTTTTAAGGGAGGTTCTACATATTTGGACTAAAATTCACGTGATTTTTATAATTTTTTTTTTTTTTGGGGGGGGGGGGTTACAAAGAAAAGAGATAACACCTTGGGACTTTTTTGCATTATATAGAGTGACCGCGCCAGTAGTTGAACAATTTTTTGAAATATTGCGCCAATTCAGGCAGAAATGAGTTTTAAACGTGGCACTAGATATAATATTTTTGTTTGAATGTTGAAGCACCTGTTGTCACATTGTTGTCAGCTGCCTTCTGTAAGAGAAGCCATTTTATGATTTTTTTTTAAATTAGAAAATGTAAAAATTGACTGATCAACTACTGGGGAAATGGCAATTTCCCAGTAGTTTATTTACTTATAATTTTGTTGCTATTTAATTTCAGCAGATTTAATTTTTGGCCATCATAGGACATTCATTAAGGGTTGTAAAAATGATGTTAGTTTACTTCTAAAACTTAAAAGGAAGGAAATATAATAAAAACCCCGTAGCACCGACATTATTTGATAAACTACTGGCTCGGTAACCCTATACTGATATTTTACTTACATATTTAAAATATATTATAATATATATATATAATTTATATACATAATTTACATTATATATTAAGAAAGAATAATATGCTTTCTGCAAGAGGGAGTACCTGCAGTCGCGCGCAGTGAAATTCCGGTCGGGCGACCGTTTTTCTCCTGTAAAATGCATCTAAAAAAATTTGGTTGACAAATTATAACAGAGCATTAATTTCTCTGTAACTTATAGCAATATTTAGCTTAATAAGTTGATTTTTAACAGCGGCCATTTGAACAAGAAAGGCTTTCCCCCTTTTTACGTGCTAGAAAAGTTAATCAATGAAAATTATACTTTTCTGTGGTATAGGCTCGAAGAAAAACGATTATCTTTCTTTTTTTATGAATGAAATCGGTCAATTTTTTTTTGAGAAATAGAGTCTCCCAGTTTGAAAAACACGGATTCGTAAAAAACAAGTTTAAAGTTTTGCCATAACGTTACGTTCAACGATAGGCGTTCTGTTCGACGAGCAAACAAGAGTCTAAGAAATCGGAATATCGTAAAACCGCTTTAGGGAAACGATCTACATACTTGAGGAATATTAAAAAAAATTGAAAATTTTGACACATAGATGTAGAATCTCCCTTCCAGAAGCAATTTAATGCAAACTTTTTAATTAAAAGAAGCAGCTTATTTCTTCGAAGTTAAACAATAAATAACGAATTAAAGTTAAAAAAGAATCAAGTTAAAAAGTTAAAAAATCAAAGTTATCAAGTTAAAAAATAATTTTGAAGCACAGAAAACAAACTATAAACGAATCGGGGGCAGAATACGGAAGTTCTTGACAAGCGAGAAATGCCCTAAGAACTAGGCAAAACGGTACTACATTTTTTGTTGTTGATGTTTCGTTAGAAATTATTTTACAGCAGTTAATTTTGTTTTTAAACTACGTATTTAGAATGAGCTTAAATCTGTAAGTAGTACGATGCAGGAAAAATAAAACTATATATATATATATATATATATATATATGGCCGCTTCTTTCAGCAGCATTTTACTTTTTTCCTTGTTTTAAATAATAGATTATTACACTAAAACTGTTTAAAAAAATTATTAGTATCAAGAACGATAATTTTCGAGTAAAGTTTTTCATAAGAGCACCATAAAAATGATAAATCAAACACAACAGATCTGTTCCTGATCATATAAATCTGATCATTGATCAAGTGTAAAGTCACTCGTAGTTCGAAGTCACACGTACTTCGGAGACCTCAGAAACCAATATATTTCCGAGTTTCTAAAGAATTATTTGTAAAGCAAAAAAACTGTATCTTTTGCTAACGATATTTCCGGATAAGTATTCGCGTATGTTTTACAGTGTAATAATCAGTTTTCTCAAATAAGTATCAACATAAAAAATCGACTTTTCGGATGCTTTGTATTCTCACGAAAATATTTTTAGCAGCGTAAAATACTTATACATACATTAGTAGGAAAATAATATTTTTCTTTTTACACTGTTGATATAGTATGTTTGTATATTGAACATGGAAATAATTATTTGAGAATTCATAGCATTCACAAAACAAATATTTTCCGCTGATACCAGGTTAAGAAAACTGACTAATTTTGTTGAAACACTGTAATAACTACTCTAAAAGGTTTCCGAAAATTACAGACAGCGAAAATAAAAACTTTTGTTTCAGAAATGCTTCTTTAGAGCTTGAAAATCTATTGGTTTCTAAGGTTTCTGGAGATAAAGGAGCGAGTTTCTGTAATTATGAAGCGGTTATTTTATATTTTCGTTTAACGTCCTTCTAGATAAATAAATATTACTCTTTTTTACATTGTATTCCAGCTCTTGAGAAGATATGCGTAACCGTACGTATGTTTCAGGGGCGCGCTGGATGAAGAGCAAAAAAAATTGCCTTCGATTTTGTCACTTTTTAAGCGTTCTTTCAAGTTATTTATAATAGTTTTCGACCAATATTTTCCATATTATAAGGGTTGCCCAAATGAACAGTGGTCACGTGCGATTGTGTAAGAATGAGTGCAGCTATAAGGAACAGGGATATAAAGGGTGGTAGGAGGTGTGCACCGCATACGGCGTTTAACAGTGAAACCTGTTCGCGGTAGAGGAAATTGATGGAAAGTAAAGTCGGGCCAATAATGCGTCCATATCGGAACAATGTCGGTGGGTGATGGTGTGAACCGTTCCTTTACTCAGGTTGAGTTCGTCACTGATGTCACCTGTCCGAACTCTTCGATTAGCTCTGATTATTTCATCAACGGCGGCAATACAGTCGGTGATAACGATGTTTGTTTGTTCCGGTCTTGGCAGAGCCGATATCATTCGCCGCCCTTCACGAAAATTTTTTACACCAATTGTTCATGGGCGTTCGACCTAGACAGTCGACAGAGACTGTCACCATTCACCGATATATGTTCGCATTACGCTCACTTTTCGCAATCAGAAACCGCACTATCGCGCGCTGTTCCGATCTGGACGCATCCATGTATGGCACGACTTTACTTTCGACCAATTTCCTCTACCGAGAACAGGTTTCACTATTGAATGCCTTATACGGTGCACATCTCCTACTACCCTTTCTATCCTGTTCAGGCACTGCTATAGCTGCAGCCATTCTGACGCAATCGCACGTGCCCATTTTTCATTTTGTCAACCCTTATACATTTTAAAATTTAGACAAAACGTCGGATTTAAAAATGTATAAACGTGATGCAAATGTTCTTTTTGACGAATCAGACGCTTTAAATCAATCTGACACAATCATCATCTTATAGTTTTGGACAAGCTTTAAATTACATATTCACAACGCTACTTCATTTTATGTTACATTTCTTACGAATAAAGGTTTTAATACAAATAAAGCTCTTAAGTTCAAAATCACGTTTATTTCATTCCATAAAAATTATTTTCTTGAAAAACATAATCCATTGTATTAAATATCCGAGGAAATTTTTAACATCATTAGCAAGATAAAAATAATGAAAATCTGAACTTCTGTTTTAATGAAGCATATATCATTCAATTCACGTTGCTCACTTTTTATCATCGTCTAAAACAATTATCTGAAATGATTGGTATCTGAGCTTTTAATGATAGTCTATTACTGTGATCGTAAATTAAACATCTTAAGTATTGTTTTTCTTTGGGGGAATTTTGAATATTTTGGTAAATTTCCAAACTTTTTCTTTTAAATGTATCTTGATTTTTTAAAAATATTGTTAAAATTTGATGTTATCTATTTTTGAAAAGTTAATTTACCGAAAATTTAAATTGTCATCTTTACTTATCGCAATTAATTGCCTGTTAACGTCGTAGTGCATTAAGACTTTGTGAAAAACTTTATGCTGAACAACTGTAAAAGTATGAAGCACTTTAATTAGTATTATTTTCAAATTATATATGTATAAAGGGTGACCCAAAAGCCAGAGAGAAAAAAAATCTACAATTTGAAAAGTAGGGGAGACTAGGGAGTGTTGACCCTCTTTTTACAAAATGATTTTTAATTTTTTAAATATTGAACGTAAAATAAAGTTTTATATATCATTTTATTCGCTATACAATTAGTTATCAAAATAAAATTGCTACATAAGTGTAATATATAAGAAATTTGAAAAATGGTTGATTATAATCATGACAAAATAATATGTCAAGGCTCCCCACATATGGGAGGGTTGACCCACTATGTGGGAGGCTTCTCCCAATTTGTTTTATATTGAAATATATGTGAAGAGAAATAAGATCAGTTAAAAAAGCAAAATAGCTTCATGCAACATGCTTTTATTACTATAAAAAATATTTTTGAAAATATGATGCTTAAAAGACCTATTTAGATGCAATCGCAAGTCAGAGGGGGGAATTTTGTTTTAAGCAGGATTTTTCTGAGCAAGCACAGCAGGGAAAATGAAATTTTAACATTTAAGACAGTTTTCCATTAGAGACAGATTCTGTTTTCATAGGGTTTCGTATATTATGACCGAATTTACGAGCCACTGTACTGTTTTTTTTTCTCCTTATCCTACATTTTGTGTCACTCGACCTGACAACTGTAGTTGTCGCATAGTTTTGCTTCATCTCATTGTATTCCTCCTGGTGAAATCTGTCTACGTACCTTCCTAAAGTTTTTCTATCAATGCTATGTTCTTTTGCAGCTGCACGAGCACTTAACTTACCATTAACATTTTTTAACCGTTTCGGGAGTTAATTAGTACTTTCAGTACTAAAATGTTGAAATAAATGGATGGCACTGGAATTTACGAACAAATTCATTTGGAAATAAGAAAAATGTTATATTTCACATATATAATAAATGGAAAAGATTTTAGAAAAATTATGGAGCTATTGTAGCGGTTGGGAATTAAAATCAAGTGGTTTCATATACATACCACTGTCCCTGAAAGGGCTAAGATGGCTGCTTTCATACTTTCTAGTCTTTTCCACTATTTCTATTTACCTATTTTAAGTAATATTAAATGGAAAAAAGTACCTATCAACTTTCCCATTTATATTTCATTAATTATTTTCTTGCAGTGGATACTATGGCAATTTTTCACATCTTTATTTAATCAGTTTTAATTTTTTTCTTTTCCATCACCCCATTTTAATTTGCTTTACAGTATAAATGTACATTCTTTTTTATACATAATCATTAACCTTTCTTTATGCACAAGTATAATAAAAAGATTTCCAAAATCACTTTATTAAGGGAGCCTTGAGCATCTCGTCAACCCTCCTTCATATTGACTGGGCCAAGCCTCCCCACATAGCCCTTTTCTAAAGAATAGCACATTGTTATGTTTAGCCTAACTTACTGTATAATATTTATCCCCGGAATGAAAGCTCGCTATTTCTGCATTACTTAAAACCTACTTGCTTAAATTTCTTTGATATATTTTATCTGAAAAAAGCTTACAAAAAATTTCTAAAAAGCACAACTTTTAGATTGAAAACGCCACTCAATTGATTTTTCCAAACCTATTTCGATTATCTGTATGAAACAAAAGCTGTTCTTTGAGCACTCTAGTAGCTTTGGTTGACACCTACTGATAAAACTCTGAATTTCTTTAAAATATGAAAACTGATATGTGGGTTAAGCCTCCCTTATGGTCAACCCTCCCTAGTCTCCCCTATAGACAAGTGACGGAAACCCTCTTGCCAGATGACCGATTTCCAGGATGAAAAATATTCTTCGAAGATATTCTGAGACTAAGTTAGACGGAGAAAAATATTCGAGAAAAGTAGTTGCAACTTGCCAACAATGCACCATTTTTCTCAGTACGTTCCACACTGTGCTATGGGGAACACCCATGTTTTGTAATACCACACGTGCGCTACTTCAGATTAAAATATTATCCACTGGCTGATCAAATATATCGATGGCAACATTTCCTAGGACATTTGAACAAACCGCTCTACGTCCTCGATCCGGCTGAACAGCCAAATGTCCAGGTTTCTCCAAACCGAGCGATCATTCTCCCGAGAGCTTTAGGAAGAAAGGGTCCTTTGCGCAAATTCTTACGTAGACGAAACTCTCGAAGTGCGGTTGCACTTAGTTTTTTACTAGAGCTTTTTAGCAAAGCTCGTTCTTGCAGCAGGGGAGCCATTGATAAGAATGACATTGCCCAGTATTTAACCACATTTATACCCAGAACAAAACTGCTGCAAACCATTGGTTGATGCACATGTTTGTGCTTACAGTGCAAAATTGCAGTTACAATGGCAGTTTAAGCTTCTTTACTCTTTTATGTTCTTTTTTTCCCACAAGGGTAATAGGAATTAAACAGGAAAATTTTCATTCGAATTTATTTTTTTTAATTACTATTATTGTTTTTTCTCTTGTACATCGCCATCTACCGATGTTTCTGGAACTAATGTTTTTCGCGTAATCTGTTTCCCTATTAAGACATAGGGCATGTGTACAAATTTTAAAGCCTTTACACTGAGTAGTTCGTATACAGGGAGGTTGGAGTAGGGGTGCTTTAATTCTGGCCACCCGGTACAAACATTCTGCTGCACTCACTACGGTACATCACAAAGAACATTTTCGACGCTTCGCACTGTAATGTCTAAAACGCACCCTTTTGGATTAACAACAGTACGTTTACGTTATGCAGGACTTAAAGGTAAAGGCTTAGTTGCAGTTGCCTTTATGACGCGGGTGCAATCCACATGGCACTTGCCACTACTGCTTTCTGAATAGCAATCTGCAACTTATTTAATCACCGGATTTCTTTCATTACACAAGGGTAATATTTTTATTCGGAAACAGTTATGACAATAGGCTTTCTGGCATGCAGGCTCTCCCTTTAATATTTTTATTGCTACACTTTTCTCTAAATAAAAAATATTTGATTTTAGCTTTATGGCTCCATTTATTAGTGTGGGGCCATGGCGGCAGACTCATTTTCTTTTAAGTTAAACTGCACTTGATGCCATCAATTTAACAGCTTTTCAATAGCTACTTCTTCTTGACAGAGTTAAGTATTTCAGCCCTTATCTGCTTCAAGATTGCTCATATTGACTGAAAAATGAGATATCCCGTTTTACTCTACTTTATACTACAAAAAAAATATATATATACAAATAAAAAATATTGGTAAATATTTGAAGTCTGAATTAGAATATGCAAAACTTTTATGTATGGCTAATTAAATCAGAGATAAAATTCGTTACGTGATTTTGGTTAAAGTATTGAGATCATTTATCCTGCTCAAGAATAAATGGAAATTTAAATTACTCTCTAGATTATCCACAAAATTGTTTAAGGAATCTGCCGACAGAAGATACTGCGACTTTGGTCATTCTTTATATATATTAGCTGCATGTAATTCATAAGTCTTAAATCAGTCCTTTATTCAGTTTCTTTTCCGAAAATGAAAATACATAATAAGCTTATTAGTTAATGCAGAGAAGACGTTATCAACTTTTTTATTCAGCTGTATAGAAATTCCTTTTGATTTTGCATTTTACCTCCCAATTATTGAAACAGATTATTTAGCATTTATTCATAAATAGATCAAATATTTTTTAGTAATTATCGTCCTCTTTACTTTCTTATTTGTTATTTATTTTAAATTCGTCCTAACACTTCACAGAAACTAAATTCTTTTTCAAAATATATGGAGATCGGAAAGCTGTAGTAAAATACGACAAAAACATTCAAGATACTTAATGAAGGGCATTGACTCTTACACAATTAAAATCTCTTGATACTTTAAGAATATAATGCTGACTTTTTAGAAACACACATGCATTTTTTTTTCAAACTTGAAATTTACGTTTTCTATAAAATTCGCGTGTGAGTAAAAAAAGGAAAAAATTTAAAAAGTTGGTGACATTAGTAAATTCCATTTACATTTTCTCTATTTCCTTTAGTTAAGATTAATACACAGTTTTTTCTATTTCATAATTTGAAAAATGTTAATTAAAATTAAAAAGTGTCACCTTACTTAAATTTAAAGAAGAAAAGCACAAAGAGATTACCCAATCATGGGAAATTGTGTAGAATTATATTCAATTTTTATTTAAATTTATGTTGTGCTAATGAAGTTCATGTTGGAAAGCTTCCAAGTTTCTGTTATTTTGTTCATTGACCATTTAATCGTTGGTTAGGTGATTTGTTAAATGTATAATGGTGAAAGGTCCAAAAAATGAGCTTGTTTCTTCCAACACATACTAAGATTATTAAAATAATGGAAAGAGAATAAAATAATTTAAAAAAAACCTATATCGATGTGTACTTACACGTAGGTCAAACATGAATAAAATTTTACCAACAAAGTGAAAAGTACCCAGGCCAAAATTTAAATCAAGTACCTTGATTTCACGCGCCAATGCTTTGCCAGCTGAGCTAACCAGACGAACCGGCCTTATGGAATTCACTCATCTGTTTGTATCACCAGTTCTGCGAATCCATGATGAAATCACGCTACACATGAAAACCCCATTACTCAATGGATAAATAGGTGTAAATACGAATCCAGTAAATTTCAAACATAAATTAAGACCTGAGTATTCAGTAGTTTATCGTTTCATGAGCGTATATTGCTCAATTTACGCGGAAGACTAAAGTCCAAACTTTTAAACTAAATATTTTTATCTTCAACCCGCACTCATCAAAATTAACACATTGAAAGCGGGAAACCTAAAAAATATGTTTTTATGGGTTGGGGGAAGAAATTATTATCAGTACCGGAAATTCTTGCCATAAAATAACTGAACCCGGAACAAAATAAGACTGTTTTTTAAATACGAAAATGGTGTTTTAGAAATTCGATGCTGTTATACTGATATAGATAAGTATTGGTTAAACGTAACAATATTTAATTTAAATGCCTGGACTTTGTTCGTCCGCATAAATTGAGCTATGTACACTCAGTTAGCAGATGTGCTGTTTATTGTGCATGGTGCAAGATTTCTGCTTTTAGAGAATGCAAATAGTTGCCGCACAGCCGCCTTAGAGTAATTTCTGTCACAATTTTTAAGTAACAGGGTATTTCCAGAGTTACTGTTTCAATTGTATATTGAATACACGGAGAATCATACTTTGTAAAAAAAACAGTGCAATAAAGACGAAGTTCAGTAACGAAGCCATCAGATGTTGAGGCAGATTGTGACATGCGTAACTTTATTGACGCTTAAAAAGAACCACAGAAATTAACCATCCATTTACAGGTTACAGTATCTATCATTACTTTCAAAATAAAATTTTCTGGCACAATTGTTTTGGCAGAGTAGCTTTACAAAAACTACCTGTAACAAATAGGAATGATAAATATCGTCTAAAAAGGACAACTGGCAAAAAAACATGAATGAAAGGAAAAAAAGCTATTTTAACGTCGTACACCAAGATGTCTGTACGTCTGGAAAACACTAGCATAAGTGTACAATCACGGTCGTCTTATATTTTGCCCATTTCGTAATCAGTGGTGCGGATTTTTCATGATTTGGATAGTCATCTCATGACTTCGTCCAGTGGGTTGAAATCTGAAAAGGAAAGTAACTGCGAATGGCAATACTGAACTTTTAACAAACAAAATACATACTGTTATACCAATATCGTTTTCTAATGAAGATAAAGTTCTCCAGGAGGATAACAGTTTTATACCTGCAAACAATTTTGTCGTGGTTTTAAGAGTGTGAAGACGAGGCCAAGCTACACATCGGGAATTCAACACCATGAAATCAACATTGTCGAGAAAGCGTGGTTTGTAAATGAGGAGTCTCTATCCACCTCCAGCATATCAAAATGTTCCTTCATGCTTTTTCCTTTAAAATTGTAGAATATTCCTCTAACAACATTCATACGCTAAATCCATGGAGGCTCGTCTGACACTTTTAGAAATAAATTACCTTTGTTCTTTAGCGGTATATAACAAAAAGTTTTAAACTAAATTGTTTTATGCTTACCCGATATTTATCTACATTAATATAGCAGCATTAATATTCTGAAACAACATTTTTATATTTAAAAAATATATTTTTCATATTTAAAAAAATATATGTGTTGCGATAGTGATATGGAAGCAACAATTTAAAACTATTTTTTAGTAAGAAAATGATCTTTCAGAAAATCGATGCTACTAATATTAAGATAAATAAATTTTGGATAAGCATAATAATATTTAATTCTACTTGTTGGACTGAAAACTGTAGAAATACAAATCTAATTTATATGTAAAAATATCACACGTGTACAAACCGTCAACAAAGATTGAGCGCATAATATTCATGCATTTATAACAGTGATATTTGAATAATATTAATACATTATCTAGACGAAATACTTGCGAAATGTAAACCGACGTTATACTATTAAATATACTTTATTTATTTGCGTTTTGCTACTTAGCTGTAGGCTGTTATTGAATTTATCGTGTTAGCATCTGTAATTGAAGTAGTTGACGAGTTATTTAAATCTTCTGATAGTCGCCATAAAAATTGACGATAGAAAGTAAATGTTTTATGCTAAATTATTTTTCTTCCTATTTTAAGACAAATAAAATCTAACACATTAAATTGTTTATGTTTTTCTTTTGACTATAACATAATTGATACCATAACTTTAATTTTGTACATTAATATTTCGTAATTTTCAAAGAATCCTTTTTAATGAAGCTTGACATATGATACATAAGGTTTAAAAAACGTTTAATTTTATTTGTTTTGTCAATAAAGTAATAAAAGAAGTAAGAAATGTAGTTCTGAATTAATTGGCGCCTTTTTAAAATTATCATTACATGAAAGTTCAATTAATAGTATGTATAAAAACATAGTTTCTCGCAGAAATCTCTTTAATTATTTTTAGAAAATTCAATTTTACATATAGCGCTCAGGATGTAACATGAGCGGATTAAAACAATCGTTAAAGTGGATATTTGGTTTCAGAAATTTCTGAAAGATTCTACAGGAAGTACACTTTAAAACAAGGTTTTTAGATAATTGAAAATTTATCTTAAGTTGAAAAAAAAAATTCTTATTCTCAAGATACAAAATTTGGGGAGAATTTTCCGAGCTTCAAAAACTCAGAAGTTATCCATATTGCTCTGAGATCGGAAGTATTTTGTATTCGTAAATTACTAATTAAATTCTCAGTGACGCTATCACACGCAATGAGAAGTTTCTTGATTTTTGATGTATGCATCCTTCTCCTCGAAAATATTGCAAACATATCTACATAAATTATGAATTTAACATTAATATAGAAACCCTTATTCGTTGTGATTAAAGCATCAATAATATGTTCGACATCTGTAATTACGTAAGATTTTAGTATATATCAATGTATAAAACGGAGAACATCTAACAGAACTTACTTTTGAGTTACAAGTCCTTGTAAAGAATAAGAAGGTCGGTATTCGCATTTTCAAGGACTATTTTTAACCGTGTTCAATCTTCATACTATGTTGATACAATATCAATATTTCGGAGAAAAAAATCACCATATTTACTCTTTGATTACGGACCAGTACTGGCGACTATTCAATCGTACCGCCATTTACAGAACATTTTCTTTCTCTCTCTTGTAAGATTCTTAGTATAAGTCTACGGAGAAATTATTCTTCAAAAGTAGTACGGATAAAATGCAAAATAGACCATTACGAGGTGTAAGTCCAAATCCGTAGTGTTTCTTATTTTTTAATCTATATCAAATACTGTCTCTTCCACAGCATCATAAATCACCTGCTTTAAAGAGAGTCTTATACATTGCGTGTCAAAATCTAAGTACAACATAAAATTACAAAATAAAATTTTATAATAGACTGAAAGTTACTTTCCTTTTCACATGACCTACAAATTGTGGTTTTAAAAAGATATTTAACAGATTTATGCTTTAAAATTTATCTCAAATGATTTATCAAAACAACAAAGATAAGTGTGTCAAAAGTTTAAGCACAGTGGTTTTTTAGTCCTTAGTAGAACAAGAATAAAAAAGAAATAGTACTTGATTATTGCTCCATTCCGCTGAATTGCATTAAATATACGGTCTTCCATCGATAAAAATGAGGTTTTATATTGTTTCTGGTTCAATTTTAAACCACGCGTTCTCAATAGCATCTTTCAAATCTATGACTGATAGATTATGACTGCGAAGAATACTGCTTTCGATTTGGATAAGCTGTATGAGTGAGACCCCACATATTTTCTATAGGGTTTAAATCGGGGCTAATTGCCAGCCATTTCAAAACAGATGCTTTTTCGACTTAAGCCACGTTGAAGTTGAGTTGGAGGTATGGATCGAATCATTATCATGTTGAAATAACCATTTTTCTCTCCTAAAACCTCAGTAACAGGGAGCAAATGATTGACAAGTGTATCTTGATGGTTTTCAGAGTTTTCACGACTACTGATGAATGCTAGAGGTTTCTGAACATTGAAAGAAATAGCCCCCATACCTTTACACAATCACTACCATGTTGTCGGCTAAATATATTCCTAGGTTCTTTGCGGAGATTGCCAATAATACTTAAGTCAATCAGGACTATCGAAGTTCTTTTTTTTTTTTTTTTGCATCACTGAATATGACATTCAGCCAATTATCACCAAATAGCATATGCTGTTTGGCCCCACTGTAATCTCGCTTCTTTATGGTGTCGTTTCAGACATTGTGATCGAGTCATTTTACGGTTTTTGATCTATTCCTATTCCAAAACTCTTCTCTGAATAGTTTTTTTTCGATATTTGTCCTCCAAATGCATGTTTTACTTGCGAAATAGAGTAATTACCAGCTGAAACCAAGTTTCTGATGCGGTGGTCTTCGTACAAAGTAGTCACTCGTGGCCTTCCTGAACGTTTGAAATCATTACCACGTGCCAAAACTTGATGAATACCTCATTTTGATCTTTTTAATGCATTTGTAATTTCAGAAACAGACTTATGTTTTGCTCCTATACACGAGATATTTATCACCTCCTCCTCTGAAAATTCTTTCGACTTAGGAATTTTGTACTAACTCAAAAACAACAACTGATTGCTTCTTATACACACAAAAATCGTTTGCGTGCGCAACCGCAGCGCAACATCAGTTTGTAAAATTTGCATAAAAACGATTTTCTGCTTAAACATTTGACACGGTTATTTTTACTTTATTCTTAAACTCCATGGTTTGAAATAAAATTTAAATAATAATTTTATTGAATATGGTGTTAAAACTACTATTATTAATATATATAAGGCATATATTGAAATAAAGGGATTATTAAAAGTTTTATTTTAAAACTGATATTGTGCTTAAACTATTGACACACACTGTAATAGAATATAATAGTACAATCAAACGAACAGTTATCAAAATATAAGGGATGCGGTGTTAGCCTTTTTTCCGCAAATTTCATCGATAATCGTATCTTTATAATTACACAGCATTAAATGCACATAAAAGTTAAAAAAGGATTTTTAAATAACGCATAAAATATATTATTTATAAATCAAGGTTGAAAAATAAATCATTATTCTTCTATGGTATGTATTATTTATGATATCAACATAACTTTTCCTTTTCACATACAAAACGCACAAAGATGAATGATGTATCATTTGAAATACTTTGAAAGGGTATTTGACATTTTACACTCTCAAATCGTTAAAAGATTTTGTTAGATTAAAAATTGCAGTTAATTAAAAAGGAATGAAAAACGAATCAGCAAATAATTTCAACTATTGCAGTGCGAAAATTTCGCACAAATCGAATGGCTGTATATTTTCTCTGGTATCAATATCCCCTTTTCTATGCACATACAAAAATCACCACACTTAATGTGATGCAATAGGGGAGACCGGGGCTAGTTGGCTACAGGGGTAAGTAGGCGCAGCCCTTATAAATCGGCTGTTTGTGGATAGATTACGCAACCAGTCACAGAGTACCTTTCTTCTTGCTTTTTACAATCCTCATTGTAGTTTTGCAGCGTTACCTACGTTCATTGGACATTTATTATGATTTTTCTGTTTTTTGCACTCATAAGTAATTTTTTGTTGCTTCATTCTTTTTCTAATTTCTAATACATATCTTAATAATTGCTATTTAACTTGCGCAGTTTTTCTTAGTGTATGATTAACTGTACCTACTCCATATGTGATTTAGTAGGATTATTTATGCTTAGATGGTTACGTGTCCCTTTTGTGAAGAAATTCATTATGGGGCTAGTAGGCGCATTGAACACGGGGCAAGTTGGCTCGATGTCTGGTGTATGCTGGTAGCTTGAAAAACAGAAAACACCGAGAAAAGTGGTTGTAATGCAAGATTTTGGTCACACGAGGCTTGCCCAATCGGAGAAACTCGTTTTTTTTATTTGTGACAACTGTAACTCTGATGATGATATCGAGTAGGATAGAAGTTACTCATTGTTAATATTTTATTCATTATTTTTATGTCTGTATGATTTAGAATTTACATTGAACGGCGATAACGCCTTTGTTTAAAATTACTGGTAATAATGAAATTGATTTCTCTTAATTGCATGTCTTATGTAAATTTTTATAAAGCGTGTGCCAACTTACCCCATAGGTATAGACAACTTGCCCCGTGACGGAGTAGGTTGGCGCACAATTTTCCTTTTACTTTAGGCGTTCGCTAAACATAAACTACAAAAGCTACAAACTCAAAACTCCAGGTATTTATAGCCCAATGTCTGTTCTTTAAAGGTACAGTTAAAGTTTCATAAAAAACTTAAAAAAAATAATAAAAATCAATAACTGAAAGCTGCGCGTACTAGCCCCGGGCTCCCCTACGAAAAGTGTTTTACCCGTTTTTGACATATTACACTCATATTTCTTTAAACACTTTTTTGAGAAAAAACTGCAGTTAATTAAAAAATAATGAAAAAAGTTATGAAACATAATCTCACCAATTGCAGTGCGAAAATCTCGCTCTAGTCCACTGATAATAGAATATTTAATTCATAGTTCTGACGAAAAGAATAATAGTAGTTACCATAATGTATGTAATTCCTTTATAGCCTTTAGCCTCGTGCCGTAACTTTGATCGCTGATACTATCTTTAAGCATTTAAAAGTTAAGAAAGTTGAGAAACAGGTAAAATACGTTATTATTATATCATTGAAAATCTATATTTAAAAATTAATCATGAATCTTCTATTGTAATTAATATTCATAACTTGGTAGAAAGATTAAGGCTTTAGCTGTTTATCATTCCATTTTATTTTCTTCGCGATAATTACAATTTTTGCTGAAGCAGGTTGAATGAAACATCTCATTTTTAACGCTTTCGCTAAAATATTACTTCATTAATTATCAGCTAATGATGCTACCCGTTCCTTTATATATGTATTAGAGCATTCGACAAAACCTCGATCCAGCGAGAAGGTTAAATATATCACCATGTGGTGAAACAGAAAATTATACAACAGGCAAGCAGGCAAACTAATGGCTTTTCAAGTGCGATGTAAAAAATGTGTTGTAAATTGAAAGTGAAATGCATAATTTGAAAACAATAGTCGATGATTCAAGAGTATCATTATTACATTTTTATTTTTAATTATTTGTTTTTCTCTTAGTTGTTCTAAAAAAGTATATATATATATTGTATTATATTTTAGTGGAAATTTTCCCATTGTGCATGTCTTAACATCATAAAATCTGCCCAGATATTCACCTGTCTAAATGGTTTAGAAAATATTCTTTTTTTATTTCCATAATGAGCTAAGAATTCTTAAAAAATAATATATTCTTATTGTTATACTAATAATACTATAATATTTTAAAATATTATTTACAAAATCGTTTTTTTTCATAATATAAGTGAGGGAATTGTGACCTCAAGCGACAAAAAGATTTTTTAATTACATATTTGAATCTACATTGCTTAGTATTCATTTTAAAAATATGTAAAAATTAAGGAAAAGGGTGGATGTCCTTATATAGTGGTACAGGATTTTGCCCAAAAATGATTAAGGAAAAAATATTTCTTTTGTGTAATAATTGTATTCTTTTTATTGGATAGTCGTACTTTCAAATTTAAGACATATCGTCACCTAATTAGCGGGATCGTTAAGACCTGCAAAGCTAAGTATTTCCTGAATTATTTCTAAAAAATATTATTTTCTGCATTTTTTAATAACAGTGCAAAAGCACAACACTTTAAATTTTAAATAATTTATTAAAGGCATCTCAGCGGATAATATATTTAAAAATAAACACCTTGCAACAATGTGCTTTTACGGAAAACATAAGCAATGGCGGATCTTGGGCAATGATATAAGTTCACGAAGCAGACATATATAAACCAGTTTTAAGTATTTTAAATCTTTTAAGCGCTTAAAATGCATATATTTGTCTTAGGGGAGATCGGGGCTAGTAGGCGCAGTTTTTAGTTATAAATTTTTATTTATTTTTTGTTTAAGTTTTTTATGAATCTTTAACTGTACTTTTAAAGAACAGGCATTGGGCTATAAATACCCGGAGTTTTGAGTTTGTAGCTTTTGTAGTTTATGTTTAGCGGAAGCCTAAATAAAAGGAAAATTGTGCGCCAACCTACCCCTTCACGGGGCAAGTTGCCTATACCTATGGGATAACTTGGCACACGATTTATAAAAATTTAAATGAAGCTCAAATAAGACATGCAGTTAAGCGAAATCAATTTCATTATTACCAGTAAGTTTAAACAAAGGCATTATAGCCGTACAATGTAAAATCGAAATTATACAAACATAAAAATAATGAATAAAACATTAACATTGAGAAACTTCTATCCTACTCTGTATCATCTTCATCAGAGTTACACTTGTCACAAATAAAAAATCGAGTGTCTCCGTTTGGGTAAGCCTCGTGTGCCCAAGATCTTGCATTGCAACCCTTTTTATCGTTGTTTGCTGTTTTTCAAGCTACCAGAATACACTAAACACCGAGCCAACTTGCCCCGTGTTTAATGCGCCTACTAGCCCCATAGTAAATTTCTTCACAAAAGAGACACGTAATTCTCTAAGCATAAATAATCCAAGGAAATCACATATGGAGTAGGTACAGTTAATCATACACTAAGAAATACTGCACAAGTTAAATCGCAATTATTACGATAAGTATTAGAAATTAGAAAAAGAATGAAGCAACAAAAAATTACTCATGAGTGCAAAAAACAGAAAAATCGTAATAAATGTCCACTGCACGTAAGTAACGCTGCAAAACTACAATGGATATTGTAGAAAGCAATAATAAAGGTACTCTGTGAGTGGTTGCGTAATCTATCCACAAACACGCGATTTATGAGGACTGTGCCTACTTACCCCTGTAGCCAACTAGCCCCGCTCTCCCCTATCTATTCTTTATAGCATAAAAAATGTAAAATGTGACTCGTAACAGAAAAACTGTATAAAAAACAGTTAGAATATGAAAATTGAAAATTACGCATTAACATTCCGTTACTACTTTCCCGATTATATAATGAAAGAAAATTAGGAACTGTAAATGATCCTGACGGAAAAAAATTAACCCTTAAAAGGGAAAAAATCCAGTTTTCAGCCAGCTTTCCTCAGTTGCTAAATAAAAACTTCATTAATAAGTTTCAATGTATTCTTTTTTGAACTACTTTAGGAATACAGGAACAAATTTATATGCGGTGAACTTTTTTAGAATAGTTTCAATAATTCTGGGCATAGAAACAGCCCTCAACACAGGTATAGCGAACAATAATAACTCTTAGCTAAACTTTTCATTCATGCACGGAGAAAGAACCAATAAATTTAAGAAGGAAAGGAATATTTTCTCTTTTTATTAGGTTGAGCAAAAAGTTCTGGGAAATTTTTAATGTAATAGTTACCAGAATTTGTATCATATATAGGAGGACTAGTGGTACAGTCCAGAGGTGGCTCCATCCGATTATCGTCTCTTTCGATCAATGCAACACGTTTTCAAGAGCCGTCGATTTGAATCTTTTAATGAAGTTGAAGAAGCTTGACAAGAGTTTTTCGATTCCAAGGAGCCGCCATGTTACTTCCAGCAAATCCGGAATCTGGCAGAACGATGGCCGAAAGTCGTGGACAATGATGGTCTCTACGTTGAATAATAGTCCTTGTTGCTTTTGTTGTTGATTTGCGCTATAACAACGCAACTTTCACAAACTTCCCAGAACCTTTTGCTCAACCTAGTAACAGACTCTAAAATAAGGATCTTCTGTCGAAGTTATTTGGTGGACCTCCGTGTTAAACCTTAAATGCATTTTTTTTTTTGTTGTTGTTCGAAAAACATTATATTTGAGTCTATTTTCGTTAATAATCCTTTAGAAAGATAATGAAGAAATTTATTTGTGTTTCTGTTGGACGTAATGTCTTAATATCACTCTTGAGTTACATAAAAAAAATCGCTCAAAAAATGATAATTTTAAATTATATACTTATAGTCCAGGCAATAGGGAATTTTACCTAAACAAATTAACGGTCGTTCTGGAAATCGGCTTAATTTATGTTTTTTGGGTCGCTGAATCCGAATTTGTAGCTTCCCACCAAAATTTCCGCCGGCAACCCCCCCCCCCCAAACTTTGGTAAAAAAAACCCAAAAAAGGTTTTTATTAAAAAAACCAATTTTTTATTGTTTTAGGGGAAAAGTATCTAGAAATTCAAAAAGAAGACAAAATTTGCAACAAATTAAATGCATGACATTATGACTTAGGATGAAGGGGAAGGAGGGATCTGCCTCGGAACATGCGCGCAGCGCTGTGTGGGCTAAGCTGCGCAATTCCACTTAACCACTCACACGTATACATTCGACCTCTTATTTGCCGTCCGAACTTTCCTTATAAGGTTGACTTTAAGTTTTTTGGGCCGCTGAATCCGAATTTTTAACTTACCCCCAAAATTTTCCCGCCCGAAAACCCCCCAAAATAGTTGTTATTAATATATTTTCTTATTGTTTTAGCGGAAAACCATTACGAAATTATGAAACTAGACAAAATTTGCAACAAATAGGATAGATGACATTTAGACGTAAGATAAACGGGGAGGGAGGGGGCTGCCCCCTCCCCGCGCGCTTTTCTCAAAAACCAATTTTTTTCAAAAAATCAAATTTTGGGGGGTTGCCTCGTGAAATTTTGGTGGGAAGTTACAAATTCGGATTCAGCGACCCAAAAAAACATAAAGTGAGTCGAAATCCAGAACTAGTATTAATTTTTCCAGGTAAAATCCCCTATTGCCTGGACTTAGTGCATGTTCAGAGGCAGCACTCCACCTCCCCGTTCATCCTACGTCATAATGTCATGTATCCTATTTGTTGCAAATTTTGTCTAGTTTCTGAATTTCGTAATGCTTTAAGAAATTTAAGTTAAAAACAACTATTTGGGGGGGGGGTCGGGGGGGGAATTTTGCGGGGAAGTTAAAAATTCGGATTCAGCGACCCAAAAAAAATTAAATTAAACCTTATAGAGAAAGTTAGGAGGGGAGATGGGAGGGCGAATTTAAACGTGTGAGTAGGTAAGTGAAATTGCACAACTTAGTTCACGCAGAACCGCGCGCATGTTCCGAGGCAGATCCCCCCTTCCCCTTCATCCTAAGTCATAATGTCATATATCTAATTTGATGCAAATTTTGTCTACTTTCTGAATTTCTCAGATACATTTTCCCTAAAATAATAAAAAATGATTTTTTTAATAAAAACCTTTTTTGTGGGGCATTTTGCCAAAATTTGGGCGGGTTGCCGGGGGAAATTTTGGTGGGAAGTTAAAAATTCGGATTCAGCGACCGAAAAAACATATAGCAAACCTTTTCCCAGAACTACCATGAATTTTGCTAGGTAGAGCCCCTATACGGTCTCTATTGCCTGGACTATTACAAAAAAAGTGTTTACACTGCACAATAACAACTATTCAACAATATAATAATTTTTTTAATGGTTTCAATAGTTTTCAGACATCATAATCACAACCTTACAGAGAGTGAATATATAATTTAACAAATTATTTATTTATTACATAAAAAAAATTACAACAATCTAAATTTTTAAAATATTTATAAGCAATTTTATTTAATGTATTAGATTTAATTATGATTATTTCAATTTTAATAAAAATGATGTTTTCCTCCTAGCTTAATTGTGCCCTGTTTCGGGAAATTGCACCAATTAAGAAAAAAAAATATCTTCGCCTAATTTAAGCTGTGGTTCCAATGACTTGTTGAATTTATTTAATAAGTGTTTCTTGTTTTATTTGCAAAGTAAAGTTTTTGCCTTTTTTGAATAAAATGAGAAAAAAATCTATGACTGCAATATACCACCCTCCATTCAATATTGTACATATTCCTTACATACTACTGTTGTGAAAATATTTATAGAAATACACCACTAAATCCAGTGATAGATGTACATTTATGTGACAAACATATGCGATAAGATTGAGACAATTTCAGATAATGTGTGATATGTACCAATACTATACATTAGAAATTTTCTACTGTTATGAAAATAAATTAATCAGTCTGATTTTAAGGGTTCATTTTAGCAAATAATTCAAAGTGATTAATAAATTTAAATTTAAAATGTGCAGAAGTTATTTAGGTGCCATAAGCAAAGTTAGAGATTTTTATCTCTTGATAGGTACAGCATCCCAAAATAACTCAAAACTTTTGTATAAGCCATGAGAAAGACATCATTTTTATTTTATAAATGGAAAGCCCAAAGTGTATACTTTTATTTAAAACAAAAAGAAATTGGAAATTTCATTTTCCTTTTTGTGGAGAGCCTTTTTTGTAAAATGACAAAAATTCAGAAAAATAACCATAACTTTAAATTTTGATTTAACTTTTTGGCCTTAAAAATTACAAATTAATTTTTTATATATTTTTTATTAGAATCTGTATTCTTTGATGTACTTACAGTGATACTTTTAAGCACATTTGGATTTTAGATCAAGAGAAAAATCTTTAGAAGATGGAACCACAGTCTACAAATACAGACTCAGAAATGTGTGATTAGAGAAAAATTCAAAAATTGGACCCCCGTATCTCAGAAACTATGAGGTGTAAGAAGGAAAAATTTCTGTTGGATTCAAATGAAGATAGAATTAGTATGTACACAAAGTTTCACCCAAATCCCCGTAGGTTCGGTTACAAGGTCTGATTGAATTGACACTGTATTCTGTTTTTGATTAATAAATATTCAAGTTTCAATATGTCTTTTATGGTTTGTCCTAAGTATTATATGAACATACAGAAAATGATAATATTAGTAAATGTTCTATCTGTTATTTTTACACGATTTTTCTCTTGATATTACCAGTGCAAAAACGAGCAAGTTGAATGGGGTTGTTGGGCATACGTAACTTCCATTGTATGGTACTTAGAGTACCAGAGTCACGGAGACGATGTAAAATCTCATAAAACTTATCACGAAGATTTTTTGCACAGATGCTACTACCTTCAATAGGTCAAAAAGCCATGAAACGGACCAATATTTGACATTATTTTGTCATTTTTGATGAATATATAGATAAAAGTATTTAAATGTATGTAAACACAATTTCTTTCGGGCATATATATATATATATATATATATATATACAGGGTGTCCGGTCTCAACGGTGTCCAATGGCTAATTCCTAAACCATTAGTCATAGACATATAGTTCCAATTACAAAAATGTTTTAAATGAGGTGAAGAATTATTTTTAAAGCTATTTAGGTCAAGAGAAACATTTATTTAAAAGTTACGAAATTTAAATTTTTATACGGTCCCCCGGTCCTATAAGTGATATTTAGTAAACTTTTCCTATTTCTCTAACAAGTACGGCAAAAAAAGTCCCATTCATCTGGTACTAAATTTGACCGAGTCATGACATTTTCAATTTTATGACTTAAACCACTTTTCTGTAACTGAAAACAGATGAGTTGGACCAAGCTTTTAGGGGTCGTACACGAAGTGCTTAAAGTATTATAAAGGGCGTCCACTCCAAACGATGTTCAATGGCTAATTCCTAAACCGTTAGTCAAAGACATATAGTTCCAATTACAAAAAGGTTCTAATAATGTAAAGAAGTATTGTTAAAGCGATTTAACTGAAGGTGCTGCCCCCGTATAAATATTACGGTAGTGTTAATTTTTAGTAATTAACTTTCAGATTGGTTAAAATAATTGAAGAAGTGAGTTTCAAAACTCGCCTTACCGAGAAAATCAAATTTTGAGAAATCGCGTAAAACCTTTAAATGCGTCCATTGACATTCATTGAAAATTTGGAGATTGTAGTGCTTGATTGGTACATTTATACCAATAGAATAGATTGATAGAGAAACACGATTTTTTAAATTTCGGATAAGGCGAGTTTCGAAACTGACGTCTTCAATTGTATTTTGACTTTTATTTTATTTTATTTTATTTTATTTTTTTTTTTTTTTTTTGTAAGGAAATGAGTGTGCTTCTTTTGATGATTTTATTTTAAAAAGTTGTATTATTTTTATAAGCTTTTAACTTACGACGTTCGTATGTATGTCTTCCTAATTCAAAATTTGTATTCCAATTTTAACTCACTTCCATATATCCGATCAAGATTAAATTTTGCATAATTATGTAAATCCAATGACAATGTAATATTAATATGATTTTAGGTACGTACCATTTATATTTATTTTACAGGACCACTCCAAAAATTTCGTATACATTATTACCTACAAACAGAAATTTTAAAATAAAAATCAGTAACATTTATGTAAGGCACTAAGATTCACAATGTAATTTTTCGAAATGAAAGTGCGTTGCGTTTATATTTTTTATACAGTGCCGCACAAAAGATGTCAGATACATTACGATGTATGAGCAGGGATTGCTTATTATACATTTTGATGATATTATGCTTTTTTCAAATTCAACTTTTTAGTTCTTCATAAAAACTTGTTTGAAAAAAATATTTTAGCGACCAAAATTAAAATGCAATTTATACTTGCTAAACAAAAAATAAATATTAAATGGAGTGAAAATTTTTCCTGTTGGACAAGGAAAATAAGGTAAACAACTTTATTTGTACAATAGATGTGCCAAAACACTTGCGGCCTCAAATCATGCACATACAAATATTTTCTAAGGTTTAAAATGCATATTTTTTCCCAACCATGTTTTACCAAGTGCTTGGCAAGTGCAGAGGCAAGTGTTTGATGGCAAAAGTGATTTATATGCTTTTGAAACTTGCTTAGCGAGAAGTACGGCAAAAAAATTATAAATTGTTAAATGTTAAAATTTAATAATTTAACATATGTTTTGATTTAACAGTATTTTCCCCCTAATTTTTAATTTAAAAAAAATGCTCTAATGAATATTTGCTGAGGGGAGAGACAGTGGAATTTTCAGAAGGGGTTATGTAAAAATAATAATAATTATTATTATTTTTTTATCATTACAATAAAAGGACAAATGGAACAAGATCTTAAAAAAAGAAAAGTTAATTAAAAAGAGAGAATGTGGGTGGTTATATGATGTCCGACCTTTAATGGATAAATCTGTGCTCTGTTAGAACAAAATATTAAAATATTGTAACAATTTTTGTATGTTTATTTAAATCATCGAAATAATCCCACAGGTAGAATCATATAATTCAAATAATTGATGTTTAATGTAAAAGAAAGTAAAAGTGAGATGAGGATCATTTTCAGAAAAGGACATTTTAATTTACTTAACATATTCAGAGTAGCCATTCAAAAGTTATGTATAAAAATATACGCATAAAAAACAACAAAAAAAGTTTTAGATTAGGTAATCTAACTATGTATCATTTTCTAAAGAGTTGTGACTGTTGCTTTTATAATCATTTAACAAAATTTCTGTTTTTTTTTTCTTATATTTTTAGTACAAGTTGTATATTTTGTTTTAATATGTCAGAATGAACAAAAATCTCAAAATATAATTGTAATGTTAATTTACTCTCAATGTTTAATGTTAAATTTTATATCTGACGATTATTTTTATTTCTAGTAAATTTGTGACTGACCCCTATTTTGCAGCAAAAAAGATACTCCAACTTTAAACATCTATTACTCGGTCAGTTTTAATCGCAGAGGAATGGGACTTTTTTTTTGTATTACTTGTCAGTACAATAGGATATTTTTCTTAAATATCATTTATAGGACCTGGGGACCGTATAAAAATTTAAATTTCGTAATTTTTTAATAAATGTTTTTCTTGACTCAAATCGCTTTAAAAATACTTCTTTACCTCATTTAAAACATTTTTGCAATTGGAACTATATGTCTATGACTAACGGTTTAGGAATTAGCCATTGGACACCGTTGAGACCGGACACCCTGTATATTGATACCTCATTTCAAAATTATGATTGTAAAAATAACATTTTGAACTAATCATATTTTTCCTCCTTTATTTTCCTCCACATACCAAAGACATGCACAAAACCAGACATAGTCAAATTAAGGACATTAATCTCGTTTTTGACATAAACCTGCAATATGGATCCCTATCCATTTTTAGGCAATAAGCGGGGTAATTGGGTGCTATCGTTTTTTCTTATTTTTATAGCTCTACTATTTTTTAGAGCAAATACCAGCTTATGTAGAAGTAGCTATATTCATTATCTATCGCTCCGATGTTTTTGAGCATTTTATTTTGGAAGTAAAAAAAAATATCTGTTTAAAAATATACACCAGTTCCCAATTACACATGACACCTAATTCCCTACGCTTACTCTATATAAAATAAATTATTAATGTACTTTTTATTTAATGAATTTAACCTATATCATTATTTTATTTTGCCGTCGATACCTTTTCTTGACAAGAGTTCAATGAGCCATCTGATTCAAAGCGCTACATCCTATGTATTACTTCGATCATAAAATTTAAATTTAAAAATTCAAAAAACCCGACTGTGTAAAAAGCGAACTAATTAATTATTTCTCATCAATGTGAAACTATTTTTTATTACTTACCTATTTTTTTATTTACTTGTATTGATGACTTTTAAGTTGAGTTTAACTGTTAGTTCCTCTCTATAAACACTGTTTTCAAGAGGCCTATAGATGTCTATGAAGATTAGAGTTACAGTGAAGCCAGAGATCCCACCTACATAACTTCCAGGTTGTGTAATATTTAAACGGAGCTTCTGGCTGTGAAATAGTCAATGAAACATCGTCTTCATTTTGAAAGACCTATGCAATGATATGCCACTCAATATAGTGCGTAATTGTTTTCCCTCTCTACCACCATTTTATATTTTACGTCCGCCATTTTGACTTTATATAAACAAAACCTAATGTATAACCATCGGACGGTTAAGACGAGTCGATAGAGACCTCATTCATTGAAATCCATCCAGCCGTTGGGATGTTTCGAGGGTATAAAGAAATCTACATGCCCAGATACCCGTGAAACACATAACCCTTCTTGGCAGTCGGGTAATTATCAGCTAATGACGCTTCCTGAGCTTTTATAAATGTATTAGGGAATATGGCAACCAGCGAGATGCTTAAACGTCTCACCTTGCGGTGAAGCATGACTTAGATGGGTTTTCAAGTGTAACAAATTAAAAATTTTGCAGTATATGGTTCGTAAAATGCATAATTGAAAAACAATTTCAGATGATTGGAAGATATCCTTATTGTACTTTTTAAATGTACTGTTTTTCATTAAAAAATTCCCATATTAAAAATTAACTAATACAGAATTTTAAACTGCGAAACTGTGTTCATGAAACAAATAAATAGAAAAATATAGTTAACTTTTAATTAATAAATTTAAAGACGAAATTTTAATTATATATTATTTTTCTAAATATTTATCCAGTTCCAAAAGCTAAGAATATTTCTTAAATAACACGTTATTTCTATATACATCAAAAAGTTACTTTCACAAAAATTTCTACCCTAATATCAATATCCCTAAAAGAAAATATATTTACACTTTTCAGTTATTATCTGCACCAATGTTAATTATGTTCTTTTTTTTTGTCTAAATGGTTGTTACTTTTTCTGTTGCCAAGCAATCAATTTTTTATATGAGTCTTTAAAGATTATCATTTAATAATGTTTTCTGTCGAGTATGATTTTCACATATGCAATACCCTATATATACAGAAGTTATAGTAAGAAACTTACTTTAATACAATTACTAAAATCTCAGAACTTAAAAATAGTCGGAAATATGAAATTATGAAAAAGCCAAACACAGGCACACAGTTTTAACCAACAAAAATGTTAAAACATGGAAGGTAAATTTTCACTCACAATGTAACAATTCTAATTGCAGAGCAATAAAATTCATATCCAGATTTATATCTATGAAAGGAAATATTTTAATATGAGAAATTTATAACTTTTCAATACTTTTCATACCACTGAGCGAATTTAATACCGGTTAGCTCATCATACATTTGAAAATGCATTTATTTTCTCCCGTTTTAAACGTATTTAAAGAGCAAAAACATTTATGAATTGACAGATAATATATATTGGTTTATAGCTGATGCTTTTCAAGTTAAAACTTGCAAAAATTCTTATAAAAGCATTTTCATGCTTTTCATATTTTTCTCGTATTCAAAAGCAAAAGTATTTAAAAATAATCGAACTCTTTCCGTCAGATTTTTTATTTAGTAAAAAAATAGTTTCTGCAATGAAAATGTCTATTAAGGTGACTACAGGAGAATTTTATTTTGGAAGTAAAAAAAGGTCTCTGTTTAAAAATATACACCAGCTCTCAATAACACATGACACATAATTCCCTCCGATTACCCTATATAATATAAATTATTAGTACATGATTTGGAAACTAGATACATAAATTAATTACTATTCTCAAGACCTAAGAAAGTTCCAGAAATTAAAGCAAAGTTTAATGAATATAACCTATATCATTATTTTATTTTACCGTCGATACTTTTTATTGCCAAGAGTTCAATGAGCCATCTGATTTCAAAACGTTACATCGCATGTATCACTTCGATCATTATCAGCTAATGATGCTTCTCGTGCTTTTATAAATGTATTAGGGAATTCGACAACCAGCGAGATACTTAATCGTCTCACCATGTGGTGAAGCATGATATCAGGTAAACTTAGATGGCTTTTCAAGTGTAAAGAATTAAAAATTATGTTGTAAATGGTTCGTAAAATGCATAATTTAGAAATAATTTCAGATGTTTGGAAGATGTCATTATTGTACTTTTTTTAAAGGTACTGTTTTTATTAATAAATCCGCATATTAAAAATTAACTAACACAGAATTTTAAATTTCAAAAGTTTGTTCATGAATAAAATAAATAGAAAAAATAGTTAGCATCTTACTCACTCCCTTAGCTTTTACTTTATAAATTTAATGACGAAATTTTAATTATATGTTATTGTTTTAAAAATTTATCAATAATTTTTTCAAGTTCCAAAAGTGAAGAACATTTCTTCAATAACACATGTTATTGCCATATACATCAAAAACTTTTACAAAAAATTCTACCCCAATATTAATATCCCTAAAAGAAAATATATTTACTTTTTTCAGTTATTACCCGCACCAGTGTGAATTATAATATTGTGTTTTGGCAAAATGTTTGTTACTTTTTCCATTGTCTAGCAATCAACTCTTATATCATTTAATAATGTTTGCCGTCGACGGTGATTTTCACATATGCAAAACGCTATATATACAGAAGCTATAGTAAAAAACTTACTTTGATACAATTCCTTAAAACTCAGAACTTAAAAATAGTCGGAAATATGAAATTATGAAACAGCTGAAAAAAGGCACACAATTTTAAACAACCGAATTTAAAAGCATGGAAGATAGATTTTCACTCACAATGTAATAATTGCAGAACAATAAAACTCATATCCATATTTATATCCATGAAAATAAGTATTTTAATATAAGAAATTTATTACCTTTAAGTACTTACCATACCACTCAAAGAATTTAATGCGGATTAGCTGATAATAATTTTGAATATGCATTTATTTTCTCCCGCTTTAGACATATTTAAAAAGCAAAAATATTTCTGAAGTGACACATAAAATATATTGTGTTATCACTCATGCTTTTGAAGTTAAAACTTCTAAAAATTAGTTTAAAAGCATTTTCATGCCTTAAAAACTATTTTTCTTGTATTCAAAAGCAAAAATATTTACAACTATATATTATCGAATTGTATATTATCGTTATTTTAAAAATAAATATTAGCAATTCAAAGTTATTATAAAAGTTACATTCATCTTAAAAGATGCCTCAAGAAACGAAAATTATTCTCTTAGGATTTCTTAGTTTGTTCTCATCGATATTTTAATAATGCATTTTCCAATAATGTCGAGATTCAGAAAATGTTTAAACGGAATTTGATAGTATACTTCTATCACATGAATTTCCAAATGTCTTCATATCTCAAAGATTTATAGAAAGAGACAAAGTTTCATTAAGGAATGTCTCTTGGTTTTTCTTTTAAATTCATCTTTGCAATTTACCTTTAAACCTGTATCGGTTTTAGGAAATCTTTTTTAAGCTTTGCTTCGTTGCAAATAAAAAGCAAACATTAAAGTGTTTTTCGTAACAAAAAAGAAACAGAAACAGAAAGAAAGAGAGAAATGAAGACAGAAAATATATTTTAGGATTTTATTTCAAAGATAAAGGCTAAGATATTTGACTTATTGGCTTGCTTGAGAATTGTAAATTCATAAATTATGAAAATGTTCAAAATGTCGGTCAACAGAATATTAGAAAATAAAAAATAAAAGTGTTTTTAATGTTTCACACAAATATTACATTACATTTTAATATCATATGACACGGGTAAGCTTGTAAAATGTTATCGTTCAGCTTATTCATACAATTTATTGTACATTTTTGCGCATTTTATTACATTTCCCTTCCATTCAAAATTAGGGGATGTAAGCTTAATTAAAAAGTAAGTTTTTAAGTCTTTTTAAAATTATAATAAGATTAAAATAATAAATTTGTCTAAATAATATTCAGATATAATTTTTATTTCTACTATTAAAAAAATAAAAAAAATAAACATATAGGATACAGAAGGTAAGCTAGGAGGGAGGAAAATTGTTGGGTTATACAGTTTTCAATATTTTCGCTGTTAAGTAAACAATTTATAAACACAAGACGTTTTAGGTGTATTACCAATTTTTATTATATATATATATTTTAACATATCTGTATTAATGAATTTAAAAAATAAAATTCCAAAAGCATATTTTTTTCCTATTAACCCTTTAGCGGGTGATGTCCTCCAAAAAAGGACACCTAATTTTAAGCGTACTGGCACCAAAAATATTAATTAAAATTTTCCTTTTATAAAGCACGGGAAAATAAGCATGTTTATATTTTATATTAAATTAGTTTGTAAATTCTGGTGTTAGTCCATCATTTCATCATTTTACAAACAGAATGACTCCGAGTCCGGAAAGGGTAAAGAAATACATAAAAAAAATCACTCGGTTTTAAATTATATTAGTTTTACACCATATGGCCATTAATGACCGGACGCTTTCCATTTTAGACATTTTGTCGAATATTTAAAAATATATTTATCGGATTTTTCTGGAACTTTAGGATTATGAAGAATATGTTCTACTTCATATTTAACAACGGCGGTTTGATCAAAAGGACAATTAGGGGGCAAACAAAAGAATCGAAGAAAAATAATAATGTTTGGGAACACCCTGTAAAATAAAATGCACGAAGTGATCTATCGCTTAAGCTTACGAATATATGGATAATGTATAATATAGGTTTTCATTTGTGGAAGAATAGGAACGTATATTCATGGAGATATATCGCTTTTTAAATAAGTTTTAAAAAATTGCATGTTTTTCGTTTATATCATGCAGGGTTTTTTTTTACCAAATTTAACGCCAGTTTCAGAAAATATGACAAAATGTGGTAGAATAATATGGTGTAACTGGAATGTAAATATATTAAATATTTGGTGAAATATGAGCAGTTGAATAAAATAATTCTTATCTGCGAATGCGCACACGTAAAAAATATTTTTTTTTATTTTCATGATTTCATAGTCAACTCTATCGAGCAACTCTTAAAAAATGCCAGTCAAATATCGTGAAAATTCAGAAAGATATCGGCAATAGACTGAGCTGATTTTAAGTTGTTCTTTAAAAACAGCTAAATGATAAGGGGTTTTCCAAAAATTGCCGCTTTTAATTTTTAGTTTTTTTAATTTTCATTTTTTATGGATGCTTTCGTTCTACTTGAAAAATCACCAGAACGAGCTTATTCCAAGAAAAAAAAGAAGTATCAAAATCTAAGCATTTCTTCTAAACCTACTTTTGACATTCATTAAGTATAAACTCGTTTTCTGAAAGCCAGATAATAATAGCAATTAAATTTAAAAAATCAAAAAACCCGACTGCAAAAAAAGCGAACTAACTAATTATTTCTCATCAATGTGAAACTATTTTTTTTATATTACTTACCTATTTTTTTTATTATTTACTTCTATTGATGACTTTTAAGTTGTGTGTAATTGTTTTTTCCTATCTATAAACACTGTTTTAATAAGGCCTATAGATGCCTATGATGGTTAGAGTTGCAGTAAAGCTAGAGATCCTACCTACACAACTTCCAGGTTGTATAATATTTTAACGGAGCTTCTGAGTGTAAAATAGTCAATGAAACATCGTCGTCATTTTGAAAGATCTATCCAATGATATGCCACTCAATAGGGTGCGTAAAAGTTTTTTTTCGTCTCTATCGCCATTTTGAATTTATAAAAACAAAACCTAGCCTATAACCATCGGATGGTTAAGAGAATCAATAGAGACCTCATTCATTAAAATCCATCCAGCCGTTGGGATGTTTCGAGGGTATAAAGAAATCCCCATACCCAGATACGCGTGAAACACATAACCCTTTTTTTCAGTCGGGTAAAAAATAATAGATTGTGGAAAATCCCTTATAATTCAGCAGCTTTTAGAGAGCAGCTAAAAATTCGGTCGCTATATTGCCGATATATTTCTCAATTTTTGCGATATTTGACAGGATTTTTTGTCTGAGTTGCTGTATAGATTTGACTATCAAATCATGATATATCGACGATAGCATGTCAAACTCTCCAATGTGAAAACAGTGGGCTAGGTCTTTAAAATTCAGATTTCTTCATTGGGACCACTTTTTTGAAATAGTTAAATTTGCCTTATTTAACCTTATTTACTGACATATTAATTAAGGCGAAAGGAAGGGGAATTTTGCCATTTCAGAAAAGTGGTGTCAATCAAGAAATCTGAATTTAAAAAAAGTAGCTCACTGTCTTCACATTGGATATTTTGACATGGTACCGAGGATATATGTATATATATTTCATCAATACTTAAAATACATATAAACATTATATATATATATATATATATATATATATATATATACAGGGTGATTCATAATGAATGGGCCAAAAAGAATAGCGCAGTGTGACTGCCGTAATGGATTTATTCAGCCAAACAAATTTATTCTGCAACTACAATTATACAAGTTTTATTTGGTAACAAGGAAAAATCATCGAATGACGAACTCCCGCTAGAGGCGCTGTTAAACAAAATGTCTTCCATGCAGGAGAAAGCGTACTGCGTTTTCGAATATGCCAAAACCTCCTCGGTAACTGTTGTGTAAAAACATTTTCGCACGAAATTTCGTAAACAACCACCGCATCGGCATAACATAAGCAGGTGGGTGAAGCAGTTCCAGGATACCGGCTGCTTATGTAAGAACAAAAGCCCAGGACGAAAAGAAACAAAACCCGAAGTGGTTGAAAGAATTTGTGAACGCCCTGTGATTTTTTTTTCTCTGGGGTTTCGTTAAAGACAAGGTGTTTGTGCCTCCACTTCCTCAGGACTTAGAGGAACTGAAGCAGCTGATAAGTGCAGTGTTGAACTCCATCACAGGGGATATGCTATCACGAGTGTGGCAGGAGCTTGATTACCGTGTAGACATTTGTCGTGTCACCGGAGGGCACATATTGAACACCTGTAGAAACTAGAATAAATGTAGTTTTGAGGTAAATTTGAATTTTCTAAATATACTAATTACAACGTTCACAATTATGTTTTCTTTTTGTCCCATTCAATATGAATCACCCTGTATATAATATATATATATATATATATATATATATATATATATATATATATATCATGCCGGCATGCGCAGATAGAAAATATTTGATCAAACTGCTCATATTTCATGAGATATTTAATATATTTACATTCCAATTAAGCCCTATTATTTCTACTATATTTTGTCAAATTTTCTGAAACTGGCGTTAAATTTGCTAAAAAAACCTGCATGATACAAACAAAAACATGCAAATTTTTTTGAACTAAAAAAAAATCGATATATCTCAATTAATATACAATAAATATATCAATTGTACAATATCTATATATTCGTAATCTATAGGAATAGATCATTTCGTGCATTTTTTTTTACAGGCTGATCCCAAACATTATTATTTTTCGTTGATTTTTTGTTGCTCCCCCCCCCCCCTAATTGTTATTCTAACCAAATCGCCGTTGATAAATATGAAGTCGAACATATTATTCATAATCCTAATGTTCCCGAAAAATCCTGCAAATACTATATCTTTAAACATTCAACAAAATGCCTAAAATTAAATGTGCCTGTTTCATTAATGGCCATATAGTGTATGTACGACTGTATAATCTGACCTTTGGTAGCTTCAAGGTTTAAGTAATCTTTTCCTGTAAACGCTTTATTTCCATTCTCATCACAATTGACAATGTAAGAAACGGAATATTTAATTCACAAATACCAAACTCTAGGGAAATAAGTTTTATTTTTCAAAAAGTAAATTTTTCAAGATTTTAAATATTTCCACGTTTATATTGTTTTAAAATATATGGTTAGAGTCCCTCTTCATTAGTTATAGAAATTTAGAAATTACGTTTATCATTACTATTTCTTAAGATATTTTTTGTAGTTTCAGCTTCTGTATCTAATTTTCCTCAAACATTTAAATCGCGTATGGCAGAATATTGAACACGCTATAGGGAATTAATATATATATATATATATATATATTCTACAAATGCTACTTTAAAAAAAAATGCGTGACTCTGCATGATGAAACTCTACAGTGTCTAGATTCTAAATCTAAAAGGAAAATAAAGGAAATTAAATAAAAATTTAACTTTGAAATTCACCATATTAATCATATAACCATCATCTTGTACTTTAACGATAAGTGGGTTCATATCGGTTTTTATTATCATATTGGAGCTCCTTTTCTCCGCAAATAAAGGGGAATTTCATCTCGCTTTGCTAAAAATGAATAAAAATTATTATCGATGAAGTGTAGATCATTTTAAAACTTTTGCAACGTTTTTCATAAATTGTTCGCCTTTCATGTATTCATTTCTCTATATCATTCCTTTTTCTGTAAATTTTATGCAACAAACCGACGAAGTTTCTGAATGTAAGCATTATCGAGAATTTAGAACGTATATTTGCAATTCCGAGCAAGCAAATGTAAAGCCGAGATATGAATTTTTAAAAAGTGATCTGCAAGTATAAATTTTAAAATGAAAGTTATTCAAGACCGTGCACTATTATAATGTATTAACATAAGAATCTAAGAAGAAAAATCGGTTCTGTACAATGCTTTTTATTTGAAAATAATTGATAGTAAAATATTCCATAATATGTAACGAAAATAAAAGAACATTTTCTTTCGATAAAAAGAAGGAAAGTATTTCTAAAAGGTTTATTGACTAGTTTAATACATGAATATTATATCCCGTAAAATTTGAATTTAGAAGCCAATTAATACCTGTTCATTCTACTTTAGAAACATAAATTTTAGCCCTCTGCAGCTTAGTTGGACCTAAATGAATCACAACTCATTATATTTACACACAAGAGCTATATATCAAATAAGCAAACTAGCGAAAAAAATTTAGCAAAATATTGTATATTCAATATATAATGTTCAGTTTTAACGGTTTTGCATAACAAACCAGAGGTTCTCTAAATGTGGGTTTTCCTTTTTTCATTAATCAAAAAGTATCGTATCCAAAGCACATAATATACGCTTCATTAACGTTGAATTAGCTGTACAATTAGTAGCAGATTAACTGTAACATTTCAGAATATATACCGATAGAAGTTCTCTATGGAATATGTTCGTCTTAGAAAACAACTGCCGGTGGAAATAGAGAAACACAATTGCATACTATAAATAATTACATATGTTTAAAAATAAAGTAATCATAGGATTTGCTGGAAATGTCCTCCCTGGGGTTCCAAGCACAGCTGTATCACATACTGATGTACAGTCGTGGAAAAAAAAAGTAAACACCCCCTTCTAATTCCTCAACAAATTATCGTACAAGAAAGTTAATGGTACCGAACGATTGGAAATAAAGTCTACTTTTAAATGATGTACATAAAATATGCTTAGGGGGCCATCTACATATTAAAACGAACCATAACTTTATTTTTTTCAATAGCAGTACACAATTCTGACAGCATAAATGAACTCTACACCCTTCAATTAGCCTAAAGACGAATTTTTATGCAATTCTTACCATAAGTTTCCGAGAAATTAATTATTTTAAAACGAGCGTATTTTAAGGTCTGTATCCAAATTGAAGTTCCGTACTGGATTGTTAACCGAGAGAACCGCCTTCTTGATCAAGGCACGTTTAAGCGTCAATGAAACCTGTTTGATTACAGTACAGCAGAATAAATTTCAAAATGTCTACTCACTTCCATCATAGACGGCCCCTTAAACCATCATTTTGCCGTTTTTTAAGCATAATTTGAAAACTACTTGGAAGAAAAATGTGAAATTTTTTAATTTCCATAAAGCAAGACTTAATAAATCTAAATCCATCAAAAAAATTGTAGGTTGCAATTCATAATTTTTTCGAATATTAATTTCATAATTCATAATTCATATCATAAAATTATAAAAATTGCAAATTCAGCTTATTTATGTTTGGGTATATTAGTATTATTACTACAAAAAAATTAGCACATTAGGAGCATAATTTCGGGAGATATAAATAAAAATATGAAAATGTAATTTAACATTAGAAGCACTACATTTTGAATGTTTATAATTCAAAAACTTATCATTCAAATGACTTGAAATTTGGTGTCTAGGCATAGTTTGAACCGAAGTTTTGAAATATCTCGTTAAAATTGGGTATTGCCATTTAAAAAAATGAAGTTTGGATTCATTTTAATATGTAGATGACCCCCTAAGAAAATTTTATATACATCATTTAAAAGTAGACTTTATTTCCAATCGTTCGGTACCAGTAACTTTCTTCTACGATGATTTGTTGAGGAGTTAGTAGGGGGTGTTTACTTTTTTTTTCCACGACTGTACATTTTTTCTAAAGCCATAAATTTATAGGTTACCTTCTAGAAAAACACCCTGTAATATAGTTTAAATAAATATTAAAAAAACCAGCTTTGTATGAAAACATGCAGCATAAAATATTAATAGTCTTTTGCACTAAAACACAGCAACATATCAACAGCGTGCAAAATCATCGTCACACTGTCCTCTTCGTTACTGAATAAAAAATAGTTTTTGAAAAAAATGTTGTAATAAGTTTTCTTACTTATTTTGGCTTCAAAAATGATAATAATAACTTATTTTTTTAAATTGATGCTCCAGGGTACTAGTAAATGGAGGTCCACTTACGTGGACCTTGGGCCACAAGTGCGTAAGAAATTCAAAATTTTGGAAAATAATTGTACATATTTGCTTCTTTTTAAAATTGCGAATATATATATTTTTTTATTTAACGTATTTAAATATTATATTTATTGCTTTAAATGTTTTAAATTAATTAAATCTTAAATCTCAAAACGTTTAAATAATTTTTGCCGTGAATTATTTTTAAGAAATGACTGAAAAATTTAAATTTTATTACATTATTTTTTACGTAGTGTGAAATATTTCAAAACAATTGTTTTTCGAAAAACATAAATAAACTTTAAACTTTATACACATAACTCTTCTTTTTCATTTACATTCTTCCAAACAACACTTCAACGCATTTTTTCTGTCTATAAATCTTGGCAAATGTGCTTTATTGTCAAGACGGATTTCCTTATAAGGAACGTTAACTTTTCTTTGCTTCTTTGTCATTGCTTGTTTGAAAACTTGAATTTATTCGTGGCTTACGTCTACGGGGAGTTTAAAAGTTCAAAATCATTTCTTCCTTCATACTTGATTAGAGGTGTAACAATACCCATCCTATAATCTATTAAGGACATGTATTTTCATCTTCATCGCTATGTTGTCTCTTAAGTAATGTATCAGCCAGTTAGAAATCACAAGATATACAGAGTGATTAAATGCACGCTTTGGCCTTATTGTTTGTTTTTGCTGCACAGTGATAATATGTTAGGTTCCAATAAAATATCTGTACCACCCATACATATGCTGTACATATTTGCTGCAGCTCTCAGGCTACTTTTACTTTTTACTTATCCACTTTCGACCATCTCAAATATGTATAAGTTGCGTCAATTTCAATACATGTTGAAAGAAAAGTAACTGATTTGTGTTATTTCCACTTAAAAACGGAAATATCATCATCTCTAAGTACTTCATCCCGCTCTCCTCATTTCTGCTCTTTATCAGCTCTCAAGTTTTGTGTAGCAGAAACGATTCTATTTGACGTAAGAGTTACTGAAAAAATACCCTCATAGCATGCATGGTCACGGTGACGTCGTTGTGACGTCACTGTGAGTCACTGTGGTCACGTCACATCTGTGACCAAAATGCCACCACTCAGTGATGTCACATTGTGACTGAGATGTGAACATCTTAGAAAACTTTGAAAAATTACAAAAAATATTCAAAACATGTTATTTATGTAAAATTATATTTTCTGTCAATTAAAAAAAAATGTGACGTCACTGTTATGACACTGCATGTAACGTACGTCACGTCACATTTGTGACGGAAAAAATCACCATATTGTAAGTCACAGTGTGACAAAAATATGAACATCAAAAAGCTTTGAAAATGAACAGAAATATTACATGCCCGAGTTACAGCGACATAAGGAATGAAAATATATTAGTGGATAGGAAATAGTAAATTCGGACACGAAAAGAGAGAGGGGGGGGGGGGGGCAGAAAAAAATGCACGGTAGAAGTATCAACAAACTAGATTTTCATGCTATATTTTATCAATTTCTTATTTAAGACAGTGAAAGTATACTTTTTTATGATTTCAATTTTATCTACCATTGCAATTTAATCCTTCACTGATTGTTATTATTATAAAAATGTTTCTCGGGAAAATGGTACGTATTGGAGCAATTTGGATAACATATTTAGAATTAGGAATATTACATTTGTACACTTTACATATTTAGTTTTCAGGGAGGAAGTTGTTTTATTTATTTTTTTATTTTATTTTATTTTATTTTATTTTATTTTATTTTTTGTCGACCAGTGGTATTCTAAACCCTTCTGTGGTTTCAAACTAAAATTTTCTATTACAGTTAAGTCTGTAGCTTTTAATGAGCACGTAGAAAGAATACTCAGAGTTTAGTCATATATGCATTTCTTACTTTAGAATTTGCATTCAAGTCATATTTTTTCCTGTTAGTGTTTAACTATTTTAAATAACTATTTTTTTTTTTTAATTCTACTTCTTTCAGACTTTTTAAATAAAATTAGTATTTTCCGAAAAAATATGTATACAAATTTTATACAAAACCCATGATATAATTATTCGTATTTCAAATTCGTGTTTTAGAGATATGACTTTAAAAAAAGTTATTTTAAAATTGTTTTATTCTACAGAAAATGAATAGGAAAAAAATGACAGATTGACAAAGAAAATTTTTTTATCCTGTATACTCTCTTTTCATTTATTAAGAAGATACGTATTTATTTATTAGGTGTAAAACAAACTGTACTTAAAAAAAAAAAAAGAAAGAAAAAAGGCAGGTGTTTCATTCAAATAGAAAATTTTCATTACAGATACTCTCATAAAGGTAAAATTACTGCGCATTTAAACTCTGTTGTGTACAAAAAAAAAAAAAAAAAAAAAAAATTATAATAATACAGTAGGAGCACCTGCTTGGTCAAATATCGTCTGCGCTCGATGAAAACCGCAGAATAAAATTAGGATCAGAGAACTTCTGACACGAAGAGTTAGTTTTTTTAAGCTATCAGAAATATGCCTGACAATTTAGGATAAAATACGGATATTATTAAAATATTTATGGAACTTAAAAGGTATGTCTTATTTAATTTAAATTTTTTGTTCCTTTTTGACAGATTATTACATGAGTTAAATAGTTGTATGTTATATGCAATGAGACTGATCTGATATTCCTTTCAAAAGCAATATGGCGATGGAAAGATTTTTGAGAAATTGTTAAATGCATTTAATTCATCTATTATAGTTTGTTGTTGTTTAATAGTACAATTATAAATACTAATTATTTAGTGTTTTTCAAATTGCTATATATTTTTTTAATTGTATTTAAGCGTTTTTTTTTACTGTTTGTGATTTTAATCAAACATTTAATTGTAGACATTCAGAGTCAGTTATTAAATTTTCTTTGATTGTAAACTCATTTTCTACATTTTCGATACATTTATTTTATTGGCATTAAAAAATAAAATATAATATTTAAGAATTGAAATAAAGTGTTTTTCATGCCCGATAAAGTCGAAAAGTGTTTATGACTTCGGTTTGTCTGGCCGTCTGTCCGCACTCTAACTCGCGTAAATATACTCGGATTGACCTAAAATTTTTGGATGTTATTGACGTTTACCATAGCAAGACCCCTATTTGTAATGAAGTTTGCAGCAGGTTTAGTTCATTTGCAGGGACAGTCAATTGTATTCCATTACATTACGGCCTGTGGGAAAAAAATCGTTTCAAATGATTTTTAATGATTTTACACGCTTTCAAACAGAATAAAATTGATATGCATTTATGAAGCGCACTAAAATGTGCATTCCATAGAATATGCGATGCAAAGAATAGTTATTGTTCATTTACAGGGCTAAAAAAGGAATTCCAATACATAATGATATAGGAGTGGAGGGAATTGTTTGCGGCGTACTTTATTTATGTTAATCTATTTGATATGTAATGAAATTGATATACGTCGTTGAGGTTTACATACTATGAATTATTTCATGTATAATACGAAGTGTATATAGCATTTACATGGACACACAAAATATTTCAGATACTATATTGTATCCGAAGTACTGTTCATTAGCGATGATTGCTGGAAATACATTTTTAATTATGATATGCACTTTTATGATTCACTACATTTATGCATAGTATATGGTGTATATATATATGCTATAATTCATATACAGGACTATACAAAAGTATTCATAAGGGTTACTGGGTATTGCTTAAAGGTGGTTTTTAAATAAGTTATGCATTTTAACGCTGCACTGTATTTAATTTACTAAGAAATGTTTGTAGTAGATAGATAAAATGATATACAGGGTCACGCAAAGAATTGGATACGTTGCCGTCTATGAATTATAATTTCTGGAAATGTGATTTCAGCAGTTTTAAGAGTGTTTTAGCTTGAACTAAATTTTAACTAAATAGTGGCGTGTAATAAAGGTTCTAGGTAAACTACAGGGTTGTACAAAATTATTTAAGTATGTTTCCATATATTAGTATAAATTGCTGAAAGAGAATTTCAACCTGTTATGCGTTTCCTTGATAAACTAAATTTTTCCATTATATAGTATATATATATCAATCGACAGATCAAATACAGGACTGTTTAAAAGAATTAGAAAACATATTTGGCTGTGGATGGTAGGGTGTCAACGATTTTAATCGGTTGATTTAAATCAGCGATTAAATCATGATTTTAATCAACCGATTTTTAAAAAAAAATCATTGATTAAAATCAAAAATTTTCTAGATGTTTAAAATGTCAAAAAAAGTATTAAAATCTAACATGAACATAATTTTAAAGTTTCTACAGGTATTTTGACTTATGAATAAACAAAAAAAGAGCTTTAAATAATTGTTTCTAAGCTTAATTCATTAGTATTGTAAAAAAATTAAAAACAGTTGAGTTTGTAAAAAGCATTGTTTTTAAGTTTTTATCCAAATTAAAACAGTTTCATTTAAAAATGATATTTAAATCTAACATAATTTGCAATGTCATAATTCCCTTTAGGTAATCAATTTATGCATTATTTTATATAAAATACACATAGCAAGTATAATTACATTTCTACAAGTAAAAGAATAAATAGTAATTAATAGCAATCTCAAGTTAAAGAAGAATGAAAGAATGACATCTGCTCAGCAGCTAAATTGTAAATGAATGCATAAGAGAAAAAGAAATAATTGGTATAAAAATGCTAAGCACAGCAAGAGCTTCTTTGGTATAGGTTAAATAAATGTTTATTATTATTATTATTATTATTATTATTATTATTATTATTATTATTATTGTAACTCATATATATTTAAAAATTGAACCATTGAAAGCTAATAGAGGTAATAATGCTGTTAGTTAAATATTTTGAGGATTTCAGATATTAGTGGCTAACTTATATTTATTCTATATGAATGGGTTTAACTCATTTTCTTTTTTTTTTTTTTTTTTTGGTTAGCATACACGTACATGTGTGTAAGTATAGATTTTGGTGGTTTACAGAAATTTTCCTAAATACAAATGCAAAATGAGCTGCAAATAATATTTGTTAGTTTTGTTATTTGTGCTACTAACTAATGAAATTACTTATTTGCAGTTTTTATTAATTCTGTAATTACTTATACTGCTTCTTCTAGGCCATTTTTTTAATGGTGCCACACCATGCCCCTTTTGAAATTGGCAAAATGCACCCTGCCTTAAAAAAAGAAAAAAAAAAAGTTGAAATTTACCTGTAGTTGTAGCCAGAGATTTCTTGTAAAAAACTTCCCCATTCAACAGCATTCTAAATTTATGTGGAAAAAATCTTGCAAAAATATAGAACTTTATTTCTTTAGAAAAAATAGGATATTATTAAAATATGTTATTTAATTGTATTTTTCAATTTGTTATTCATAAAATTATTAAAAATTAAGTACACTTTACTTATAATGCTAAAAAATATTCTTTTTTTTTCCTTACATCATTACTAAACACATTACTAATATATTTCCTCATGAAATAGTGCCCGTTTTTTGAACTAGCATCCTGTCCCTTTTTCTTTCTAAAATGAATTATTATCATTTTAATAATTAAGGCTTAAAAATGTATAATATGTTCCTAATTAGAGAATTGATTGTTTAATAATTAATTTGAAGTAATGTTAGCTATTTAATATAAAATGCAGTTAATAATTTTCATAAATGTTAAGTATCACTAGTATTTATAAAGTTTTACATAATTATTACAATATTAATGTATATAACATTATTGTATAATACTACCTAATGAAACTACTAATTTGCAGTTTTTATTTCTGTAATTACTAACTAACAATTATAATTTTATTAATTAAAGTGTAAAAACATAGATTATGTTAGCAATTAGTGGTGTAATTGTTTTGGAAACCTAAAACTCCTGATAGCTATTCAGTATTTGAACGCTGGGGAAAAAATCATAAAAATCTGATTTAAATCAAAAAAATCCGATTTTTTTTTATTTTTAAAAAAAAAATTATGATTTTTTTACACCTTAGTGGATGGTAACTGCGTAAATCAGTTTTTCAAATGTTTTACGCGTTTACATGTTTACTTAGTTATCTTATTTACGTTATTTCCCCAGATGTCTTGTTAAAACATTTAGAAAGAGTTGGAAAGTGTTTTATAATCTATGCCTAACGCATGATATATCTTACTTGTTGTTTCTATTTCCCAGATCAGTCTTTTCATATAAAACATACCAAATCTAATTAGCTCATACTCACAAAATACAATATATATGGGAATAAAAAATTTAAATAAATAGGGCTTATCATGTAGTTCTATAAGTAACAGTTGTATTAATGTCCGTTAGACTCCATGTTCGTATTTAATAAAGCAATGACAAATCATAACACATTAAAAAGCTTACACATTCTTAATATTAAGCTTGAATTCAAGATCAAGCTTAGAACTTAATAAAAAAAGATGTCAGTTAATAAGCATTGTTTTTTAAATGGAAAATTAAAAATATTTTAGAAGAATAGGACTCCAAAATAGTGATATCTTGCTAAAAAGTACGGTAAAAAGATAAAATTTTATATTTCAAACAAAACTTTACTTTAAAATTATCGTAGTTTTTATGACAAGAATCATCACAGTATTAATACTTGGACATTTTTCCAGAGAGAAACATTCGCCTTGCATACAATATTTCAAATGAAATTCGAATTTCAAATAAATTGCTTAAAAGGCGCAAAGGCCAACATAGTGAAAAATATCCACGCCGGGACTCGATCCCGGGTCATCAGTATAGCGCACTCACATTCTACCGACTAAACCACATGGAACGATACCCAGCCTGGAAATTTTCTCCCTATTACATGTTGGCAAGGCTACAAACGTAGCACAAGATGGAATATTTATCGTGATCCACCGTCATGGGGCAAACACGAAACTTAATTAAATCCAGCATCGATTGAAACTATATTAATACTTGGAAAATTTTCCAGAGAGAAACATTTGCCTTGCATACAGTATTTCAAATGAAAATCAAATTTCAAATTAAAATTGCCTTTTACACTATTAATTTGAAATTTGATTTTCATTTGAAATATTGTATGCAAGGCGAATGGTTCTCGCTGAAAAAAATTTCCAAGTATTAATATAGTTTCAATCGATGCTGGATTTAATTAAGTTTCGTGTTTGCGCCATGTCGGTGGCTGACGATAAATATTGCATCTTGTGCTGCGTTTGTAGCCTTGCCAACATGTAATAGTGAGAAATTTTCCAGGCTGGGTATCGTTCCATGTGGTTTAGTCGGTAGAATGTAAGTGCGCTATACTGATGGCCCGAGTTCGAGTTCCAGCATGGAATCTTTTTCACTAGTTCGCCTTTGCGCCTTTTAAGCAATTAATTTGAAATTTTATTTTCATTTGAAATCATCACAGAGTTTATGACAAGTTCGTCACAAATGACACATATTTCACAAATTGGTCACAGTGTGACTTCAAAACATTGTCACTTTCGTCACAGGTTCGTCACAAAGTTAATGCCAAAATAGTCACAAGTGACACACTTTTCACAAATTAGTCACACCGTGACTTCACAGAGTGGTCACAATGTGACGTCACAAACGACCTCTAAAACGGCCATAACGACCTCGCATTCTAGTCACTGTGACGTCACATTCACGTCACGTGACGTCACATCGACGGTCACAAAATCACAGTGTGACTTCACAACGACGTCGCCGTGACGTCACCATGCCTTACGGGTATTTTGCAAAAGGTATTCTGTACATTTCAAACTAGTAAAAAATTTGTCTGTGTAAAATATATGGTTAAAATATCGGGACGCACTTTACACAATAATTTAACAATAACCCCACCTAAGTGAAAATCTCGCATATCATCTGAGGAAATACTGCCATTGCTAACATACGTATATACAGATATCTAATACCAATCCATCTCTAATTGACAGAACGAATATTTTAATTCTAGAGGATTTGGTCTTGAAGGTACATATTGTAGGAAATCATACTGCAAAGAAACGAAAATCATTTTCTAGTCCAAATATGTTTAAGTGGAGGTAAGCTTAAGCATTTTCTCTTATTAAATCTAAAAAGAGTTGCAGAATTATCAACAAAATACAGATAATTCCCTAATTTAAAGGATCAGTTTTTTGTCATTATATCAACAAATTGCAGCATTGACATGCCTTGCCACTGGTATAATTTGGATGGGGGAGTTTCGATGTACCCATGAGAATAGTAATCTGTAGAATAGTAATCTCTCGATTTTCCATTGCATGTAAATTTGTTTGTGCAGCTAGTTCCTCGAAAAGCTCAATATTCATAATTGTGGTTAAATTTTATTTTGAAGAAAATTATTAAATTTAACAGCATTAAGCAATATGTTTGTACAGTTAAAAATAAACAGCTATTAGATTTCCATCACGTAGATTAAAATTAATATATAAGAAGAAAAATAACGTACGCGTATGTATTAGTATTAATAGAATTGGGATAAAAAATAGTTTCAAATGTTGGCCTAAGGAAATCTTTTAATATTTTATTATTATTATATATTATTTACGCGAAAGAATAATTTACAAATATAACTATTTAAAAATAATTATCTTTATTTATTTTGAGTAAAATATACATTATATATGCTCTCCAATGTGTCTATGTATTTTCAATAAAATTGCAGAAATTTATCAGCATTAAATAATATTTAATCAAATATACAACATCCACTTAATCTATCTTAAATTGCATATTTTGAACACAAAAAACAACATACTTTAAGTTAATTAAATATAGGGGGCTTTATTATTATTTCTATACATAACAGTATCTCTGAGTTTAAGTCTATTTATAGTAGTTCAGGACTGAGGTTCACGTGTGTGGACCACGATAAAATGATGCTTTCAAAATCGAAAACTTCACAATATAAACAAAAGAAGTTATCTAGTGAATATTTATAATGTTTTAGCAATAAAAAAATATGACATCTTAGTTAAAATTTTAATATAGATAAATATTACTTACTTTTACGTAATCGCTGAATTCACGATATTTTTCAAAACCTCATTTGTAACCAACGTTTTAGCTAAGAAAATAAGTCAAGTTTTCAAATCTGTTGGATTCATTTTGAAGATTAAACTGTCATAAATGTGAATTCATAATCAAAATTTAGGTATTTTTCTTGGTTTTATTACAATGGGCTAAGATCCAAGGTAAAAAATATGTGGAGCTCAGGTGCGAAGAGGTTATACACCTGAAAAACACCCGCCGAATTTTCCAGTACGAAATGTACGTTGTATGTTGCGTCAAGTTTTTGCATGTAAAAGACGACAGATGATTTCTTACTCCAAACAGGTAATTTCGTATTTAGTTCACATTTATGATGACAATATAAAGTTTTTTTTTATCTCCATCTACTAATAAACTTCAGTTTTTGGTGCTTGTTTGGAATTTTTAATCCAGTTCTTTCAATACTACAGGAAAGTGCGCTCCTCACAAGCTCTCCATCAATAAAAAGCTTCAGTAACTGATTCAAACTAGTTACTGGAGTCACTCCATAATTACGCTGTAAAAAAGGCAGATGTGTATTAATGTACGAAAATATAATATAACCACAAACGGAAATGCACAATCACCTTTTCCGAGTTACCCATGATTCCAAAAACCGTTCTTTTTTCTTATAACTTCATAAACTATTATATTTTCGAGATTTAAAGAAATATTTATAAAAACAATTTTTCCCCCTCCACTGATTTTCGAAAATGTTTCCGAATAGTTTTTATAATGTTCAGATTTGTTAAATCGGAATATCGGATTTTAGGATGTACTAAATCCGCAATTAAACATTTTAAACTGTGATGTGTGTGTGCCACCACTCAGTAATGTTACATTGTGACTGAGATGTGAACTTCTTAGAAAACTTCAAAACATGTTACTTGTTGTAAAATTTTATTTTACTGGTAATTAAAAAAAAATTGTGACGTCCCTGTTATTTCACTGCATGTAACGTACGTCACGTCACATATGTGACAAAAAAACACCATATTGTAAAACACAGTATGACAAAAATATTAACATCAAAAATCTTTGAAAATGAAGACAAATATTAACAGGCCCTGGTTACAGCGGCATAAGGAATGAAAATATATTAGTGGATAGCAAATTGTAAATTCAGACACGAAAAGAGGGGGCGGGGGGCGTAATAAGGAAAATGCATGGTACAATTATCAACAAACTCCAATGGGCAAACACTAAACTAAATTAAATGGATTTAATTAAGTTTTGTGTTTGCTCCATGTCGGTGGCTCACGATGAATATGCCATCTTGTGCTGCGTTTGTAGTTGCGTTGCCAACATGTAATAGTGAGAAATTTTCCAGGCTTCCATGTGGTTTAGTCGGCAGAATGTAAGTGCTCTATACTATGGCCCGGGTTTGAGTCCCGGCATGGAATCTTTTTCACTAGGTTGGCCTTTGCGCCTTTTAAGCAATTAATTTGAAATTTGATGTTCATTTGAAATCATCAGAGTGTTTATGACAAGTTCGTCACAAATGACACATATTTCACAAATTGGCCACAATGTGACTTCAAAGCATTGTCTCTTTCGTCACAGATTCGCCGCAAAGTTAATGCGAATATAGTCACAAATGACACATTTTTCACAAATTTGTCACACGGTGACTTCACAGAGTTGTCACAATGTAACGTCACAAACGACCTCTAAAACTGTCATAACACATTCGCATTGTAGTCACTATGAAGTCACATCGACGTCAAGTGACGTCACATCGACGGTCACAAAATCACAGTGTGACTTCACAACGACGTCGCCGTGACGTCACCATGCCTTACGGGAATAAGTTTTGGACGATGTTGGGTGTCCAAATACCAGGAAAACTCCTATACCGTCCCGTGTCTCTGATGATGATTTTTAAGTTTGGAGCTGTCTGTATAAAATTGTTTCAATAAAAGTAATTCGATGTCGGTTGATATTATTTTTTGAACTCTGTCCCTCGGTTTTAGATTTCTTACCATCCCTCTTGCTAAACTTATACAGAAAATCCCTTCAGATACAGCCACAGAATTTTTTTTTCAAGTTTTCTCTCATGCAGAAGTATACTAGAGAAAGAAAGTCTAGAATTCTTTGACAGGACCTTTACTGAAGAATTTAAATCAGCATCGAAATATCAATTTCAAGCATCGTGGCTTTATTGGTAGTCTTACCGTCCCCAAGGTTTATTCCTGCACTTTTCGAGGTAAATTATTTTTTTTTCAGATTTAATGCAATGTAAATAACTGTTTCTAAAAATCAATGAACATTGTGGCTATCAGTTAGTCTTAACATGATTTTCCTAATAATAGTGGTAATTTTCCTTACCGCCCCATCCTTATCATCCCTTTTTTTTTCCATTACCGTCCATTTTTTCCTATACTATCCCCCTTTTTTCCTTCCGTCCCTTCTTTAACACCTCATTAAGACAATGTTATACCAAAACTTTGTACTAAAAATACAACATTGTTATTATTTCTTATTTGAATATCCTGTGGGTACTATGCAAATTCATTATAAGTAAACATTTAAAAGAAAATGGAAAGTTATAGTGGTGAAATGGTAATGAAAATTAAACTCGCAGGTTTAACGTAAACCCAGTTAAATAAAATATTTTTGCTGGTGACCATTTTTTCGTTATTTTTAATCATTAAGGCATTCGTCAATCAGATTAAAGTTTTATTTTAGCAAGTTTAATTTTACCAGATTTTTATTCCCGAAAGTCAAAAGATTTTGAGAATGCCGCATAAACAAACCTATGGAATGTATACATACAATAACTCATATATTTTCTTTTATAGTGTGAACGTTTCCACAGACTATTTCGTTTTCCTTTTAGAATGTATTTTCTTTTGTAAATATTGACTGCGAGTGTTTTAATTGAATGTTTTCTCTTTTGGTTTTGGCGACGATTGGAAGGCAATGTTATGTTTACTTTTCATGTGTGTTTTCTACCTTTCATTCAATGTGATGTTTTATTCGATCGGATATTGAGGAGAATGACAACACCAAAAGAGCTATTACGAATATTAAAACTTTCATCGCTAGGGACGAGATAACTCGTCTTCTAGGAATATTAGCTATCAATTAAAAAAAAATCAATTCGTACCGGAAAATTCTGCCATTTAATTATTAGACATTGATTCCTATATCTAATGTCTAATAATTACCGGGCAGAATTTTCCAGTGCGAATTGATTTTCCCAAACGGAGACGACATTTTATTTTTTTATGTTTGTAAGGACAAACAAATCATTAATGTGTGAAATGTTATTCATTATTATTTTTCAAAGTAAAATAAACAAGCTATAAATGAATTTGTGTTTTGTTTCACTTTTAGCGCTACAAGGAGCGGCTCAGGCTCTTAGCGCAGAGGGTGGGACAAAGGTACGCCATTGCCGCGATGAAAGTGTTAAGCTAGATGCCGCAAAGGTCGTCAGGTGGCTTCAGGGTTCCGAGCCTACCCTATCCCACTTTTCGATGCGTTTAATTAAATTAATTTCGCTTTTTAATTTGCCCGTTAATGTCTTTTTATTTTTTTTTACCATTCGGAAAAATGGCGAAACAGCACCGAAAACTGGCGATATGAAGATATTAAAATAATAAAACTTTGTAAAAAATCACCATAAAATTAAAACAAAACACAAAGTGTGTTTTGTTTTAATTTTATGGTGATTTTTTACAAAGTTTTATTATTTTAACATTTGGAAAAATGGTTATTGTTCTCGTCAGGGTAGGAAATCAAAAGCATATCTGAAGGTTTTTATTGGTTTAATCTGCAATTTATTTGTTTTCTGTCTGGTCTATACAGTAATCTGTATTTCCCTTTACTTTCAACAGAGATGGACAACAGAGTGTTGCCAATATGACAAAAAAGTAATAAAAACTACAAAAAAAATTAATAACTCAGAAACAAATTGAGAAACAGCTTTCAAACAAATTGCATTGAAAAGTACATTTTTTTCTCTATACGACGATATTAGAAGTTTAAGAAATAAATTTCATTTAAAATTGGCCGTCAGATTTCTTGGAAATCTGACGATGGAAAAGCCTTTTCCCGAGCAGCCAATGAAATGCTTGGATCATACTTAAGTTTCAGGTGGATAATATGTACGATTCGCAGGCGATTTCCGTCGCTTGCAACTTTTACGCGTAAGAACACTATTAATGTTTAATTCATGGCGTACGTAAGGTATGATCAACTCCGCGCTATTTTTTATGTCTTAAATTTTAGTCTTTGAAAAAATCATTTTCCAAATGGTCGTTGTAATATGTTAAATTGCATTTTTTTAATTTATTTTTTTATTTTTCCGGTCTGATCACAAGTGTGTCAGAAAGTGTGGCGCATTTTTAAAAGAAAGTGAAAGGACCTTGGACGGGCAAGCGGAAATTCTACGACGATTCACATAGATAATCCATAGACCTTTATGGTGGTTCATCAAGAACGTAAACACATAGAAATTACAGAACAGTATACCAGAAAGATCCCCCATTGAGAAACGGTATATTTCAGTGGAAAAAGAAGTTTCTAGAAACTGGAAGTGTCTTAAATAAGATGAGTCTCAGATGTCTCAGCGCAAGTGATGTTCATGTTGAGCATGTCAATAAACAAGCTAAGAAGGATAAAGGATGATGCTGAATTTCTTAACCGCAAAATGTTCTCCTAACGAAGCGCCTCGTTTTCATCAAAGGTCATAAAACTTTTTGAGTCTATCTGTTTATTAATTTCTTCATTATTTTATGAATTATTAAACATAAAAAGGTATCAGACCTTTTATATACACCGTGTATATATAAATTTTATATTTTTTTTACTATTTAAATGAGCTTTATTAAAGATTTGCTTTAAAATGTAATAATGAATATTAAAAGCTATTAATACGTTTATGTATGTTACATATTTTTTGTGATAGAGTTAATTTTGACGTACTTAAAATTTACAAATGAAAAACTACGAATAAATTATTTCCCTGCGTCATAGCTAAAATTTGATAAAGAATAGGGAAAAAAGTCTTCCAGCTAAAATTAATAGATTTAAGTAAAGGAAAACTATACGAAAATTATATATTAAAATGAATTTTTGCGACAAATTTAGGTTCTGAATGCTTTTTCAGTTAATGAAAGTTCTCGTAACGCATTTTTCAGATAATGAATTTGACAACCAGCCAAATTCTAGGACAGTTTTCTAAATTTAACAAACAAAAGTGATAAATGATTCATTTGTGAAGTGTTTTAAGAAAAATATTCAAAAATTATTGATTTACATTTTGCTGATTTAAGAAAGCATAAAAAAGCTAGTGATTCGGAATGGTCATAAATCATTGAACACTTTCGTAAATGAAAAAAGAACACAAGGATTTCTCTTTTAATTCAGACAATACAGCAACATTAACGGTTTGAGATTATTTTGATTCTTCGAAATTTTTTCCAGGAAAATATTTCTGAAAATGTAATTTGTTTCACTGAATCAGTATTTTAAACACGTAGAAAAATGAATATGAAGGATTCAGATATAATTTTTGGAGTTTGTTAATGACAACGATTTGTTTGCTTAAGGTAAACCACGCTACCATGCCTAAAGGAAAGGATCTATTTTCCAAAGGTCTTATTAAGGGAATCAGGTTATTCCCGATTAAAGACAATAACTAAGACTTATGTTCAAAATATGCATAAATTTAATGAGAAAAGATTGTAAACCTTCCAAAATAATTTATATCACACCATAGGCTGATTAATATCGCATATATGTTGGATCAATCACATGTTTCTTTAAGATATATATTTATATGTAATGTTCTTAGTACACTCAGGGGTGCAAGCGCTGAGCAACAAATGGCTGATTTTCACCACTAAATTTTAGTAATATTCTTCGCCTTATTAAATCTCAGAAATGCTGACAGTAAATAAGGTGAGGAATACTATAAAAATTTAGTGGTAGCAATCAGCCATTTGTTGCGCAGCGCTTGCACGCCTGAGTACACTGTAATAAAAGAAAGATGCTTCTTAACCTAACATAGCTGCCAACCTTCCACTAATCTTCCGTAATGTCTGGATTAATTTAACCCAGGTTAACCACATCTCGAACCAGAAAATTTATTTCATGAATGCTTATTTATTTAATTCCAGGTTTTTACGTAGAACATATTTATTTTCATTTCTTAAATAATTTTCTGGTTTGAAACGTATTAAACCAGGGTCACATTAACGCAAGTATTACGGAAGATTAGTTTGAGGTTGGCAGTTATGACCTAAGAAACTACAGTTTTACCACGAACAATAATATACAATAACCTCTCCCGAACTACTTATGATTGCAAAACGCTTTCTTTTTCTTTAGAAACCTCGGAAGCTTTTTGATATTTAAAGAAGGATTAATAAAAACTAAGTTTCTTTTGCTGCCAATGATTTTCGGTAAAGCTTTCGATTGGTTTTTGTAGTGTATTTATCAATGTTGCCAACCCGGAATATAGTTTTTCCTGGATGATTACAACTCTTGAAATAATCATATTTAACAATCAAACACATTTCATAAAGAAACATGATAAATTAACAGCATTAACAAATATTAAAATTAATATTACTTTGTTAATTTTGCATGTATAAATTTAATTACGCAGCTGACACCGCTTTGTTGAGTATTAACAGCATGTTAAAATCCGATATTCCGGTTTCGGAAAAGTAATTAACCCCCTGACCGCCGAGCAAAAGGGCAAAATTGTTGTTGTTTTCTCTGTAATATATTTTAAATGCTAAAATAAAATATTTTTGCCAACATGATGTATTTTTTTTTTACGTTTAGGTATATAAGCCTTGAGAGTATCAATCATAACTCAATTTTTGTTAATTGGATTATATCGTAGAATTATACTAGTTTAAATAATGTTTCTATTACAGTGAAACTTACAGCTTAGTGACCAGATAAATCAGTTAGCGGCAGTTAGAAGGTTAATACACTTAAAAACTACTCGGAAACGTTTCCGAAAGTCAGTGTGAGCAAAAATAAACTTTGTTTTCATAAATGCTTCTTTAAATCCGGAAAATATCTTTGCTTCTAAAGGTTTCTAGATTTAAAGGACGCTTTTCGGAAATGAATATTGTATATTTTTCTTTGTTGTTATATTGAATTATTGTAGATTAAGAAACATTTTTTTTTCTTTTAAAGTGTAGATATTAGTCAAAAAAAGTATAGCTAGATCGATAAACTTTCTTAAATATCATAGAAATAAAAATAACGTATATACAGTTTCATGAGCTATTATTTAAAGGCTCCGTTTATCAAGTAAAGCAAAAGGTATCTTACAAGAGTTTAAAATATCTAACTGGCTTACTTCTACCCTTATAATCCTTCACTAGTCATCATAAATATTCGCAAGCGCATATTAAACTAATAAGAAACCAATAACTGCAACATCTCAATCTTTCAGAAAATTCTCTTTTTAAATATTTCTAAATGATTCTTTTTCAATGGAATATCTGAGGTCAAACTCTAATGTTGTATCTTTCTATTTATTTTCCTTTTTTTCAGTTTTAAGTTAAGAGCAATTTAATTCTGCAGGAAAAGATGTTTGTTTGACTCCATAAACGGGATAATATCTTCGAAATGAAACTGCAATCAAATTAAAAAAAGTTAGATATAACATTAAACATCACTTCAGATATTCTGTGCAAAAAGAATCATTTAAAAATACTGAAAAGCAAAAGAGAAAAATGCAAAAGAAGCTTTAATTGGTTTGAGATTAGATTTTGAATGTCGTCGCGTGATTAGTGTAGGTGTTTAAGGCTATGTATGTACTCTGCATACTCGGAAGTTTTGAATCAACTTATCTTGAAATTATAATCATGCGCTTCCTTTTTTGTTATGAAATCTAAAGAAAATGATTCATTTCAACTTTTAAACATGTAAACGAGATTTAAAATTTTCTTATTAGTAGTCTGCCACTTAATAACTTCAACAAAATTTTAAAGAAAAGCATCTGGAACTGATCTTTAATGAAAGCATTCGGAAAGAATTTTTAGAAGGATATACGGAAAACAAAATTGAAATTTTTAATTTTCAGTTGAGAAATTTGAAAAATACTAATGTCTATATGTTTAACATTGGAGAGTGCCATTTCAAATCTGTCTGATGAGGAGTATCTGGTGCTGTGATGGCATCTTTCACTCTTCATCATTTATTTACTAAATGAACAGAATTGAATTCAGTATATTTTTAACATTTATACATATATCGCATAATTAATTAAGGTTCAGTTTAAAATGATAGGCAACAATGAAATAAAAGGAAACACATCCTGTAACTATTAGACATATTTAATATCGGATTAAATGTTATCGAAATTTCAAAATATTTCTTTGAATTCACAAGTAAAATATTATATAAGATTTTGTGTAAACAAAATTAACTAAAATTGATTGATGTATATTTCTAATCAAAATCACTATAATTTTCTTAAAATACCTTTAATGATATATGTTTATGTTATAATGAGCTGTACTTTCGGTTTATTCTTCATAAGTAAATCTCCGTAAACAAACACCATGGGGAGAACCCCTGACAATAACGACTCAAGGGAAAGAAAGAAAAGAAGCAGAGCTATGTTTTATCTCCTCCTACCTCAAGAGTATTGGGGAATATTGAACGTTTTGTGCATTCATTTCCCCGTCTTCTAATAACATTCTTTTCATAAAAGATGAAAGTGAAGCAAAGTATTTCGTTTCCCCACGTAATAAGATTTGCTTGTATCAATACTGTTTGCCTGAAATAATAACATAATACACCCACTTCACTTTTTAAGTATATTCTGCATAACTTCATTTGACAGTGCTCATAAATTCTTATGAAATTTAATGATTTTTCAATGTCATGTTTTCAATTTCTATTACTTAATTTTTATACATGTTTTTATTTAATATGAAATCGTAAAACCTGGTGTTTCATAAATTGTGTGTATACAGGATACAGGTTAACTCAAAATGATGGACTGAGATTCCTACGGTTCTATGTATATCGGGAACGTTTCTGTATTTTGTGCGCATTTATACATAGCAATCAATATGAATGATAAACATTACATATGAATAAAAGTTGTAGTGGGTTAAAGGTTGTAGTGGGCTAGTACCTCTCTTATAAAGGGACTATATTTTTTTTAACGTGAACATTCAGTAGATGTTAATCTGCATGCGCAAAGGCGCCATCTATCCTTACTTTCACTTTAATATTCCGAAGAGTGTTTGTGGCTTTCGGAACCTGCGGTTAGTTGTTTTCGCTGCAGTTTTATGCAAATTAGGTTACGCGGGTCAATCTGCAGAGTTTATAAGCAGGATCTCTAGTTCGTATCTGCGGATCTTGGGTTGAGACCTGCCTACTAAAGGGCAGCGAGGCCAGCCTACTTCTTTTAGAGTAAAGTGTAGCATGTGCTCTGGGGAAACAAAGTGAACAGTTGAGCCGAGTAGAAGTTGCCAGTCTTTGTAAGAGTGAAATCTAGTTATCATTCAATGAAGCTTATCGGCAACCATCGGTTGGTAGTTTTAGATTCATTTATATAGTTATTGAAAATTGATGGGTAATCTTTATTTGTAGCGACAGTCTCGTTTAATATCGAAGTTATTATCGATTGCTGTTTGAGCCACCTTCCTTCTATGCCTAAATGAATTTTGAATTAGTAATCTTGTACTTTATTTTTTTTATTGAGTGTTGATCTAAGGACTACATTAGAGTTAAGTGCCGCGTAGTAGAAGCTAAATTAAGAAGCTCCATCCCTTCCCCAATCTGATTTATATAAACAGTCTTTTAAATCTGAACTTTGACTATATATCTTAAATTCAATGTGGCCAGCCCTGGTGGGTACATTGGTTACTAAAACACTATTTATGTTTTGGTAACTATAATGTTATTTATGTTCAATGTGTCTTCACACAATGTGTCTAGACAGATAAAACATAGAACATCAGTGGTGATTCTATGGAATGTTATTATATTTCTTTTATGCGAAGAACTTATACGTGATAATATGTTTGTAATTTAATTCAGTTTTTCTCTTTTGTCAATAAGAAAATCTTTCTTTAGAAAGAACAGACTATTAAGCGAACGAAGTAATTTTTTCTTGAATTGACACATTCTATGTTTCCATTTGAGTGCTCTGCTTGAGAAAAGCTATTTTAAAACCGCCGTTGTTCTTCGTATGTTTTATTTTATTTTCCACATATTAATACAACTAAACACTACGATGGTGTGAAAAAACTCAAATTGATATAATTCAAACATACCAAAACTTTCTAAATAAACACATGTTTCCGATCTTCAGAAACAGATTTAATCTTTTGATTTTAGTTCGAACCCAATCGTGCCCGTCGGAGTTTTCCTGGTTTTCTGCGAACCATGGATTTCCATGCGTAAATACGGGTTAGGTTCTCTTAGAAAGACCCCCACGAAGGGCACCTGGGCCTATATCCCTCGAGTTGATAACTGACCGTCAAAAATGAACCCAACCCTTTCGATTTTAAGAGGTTGGGACACCGTCCATCCAAAATTTTAAGAGGTTTTCAGAAGTTTTTTCTAATTTGCGGTACGATTGAATATAAAAATAGTCGCCAGTCGTAGGCCGTAATTAAAAGTTTAAACAATCTTCAAAATGCTTAAAAAAAAGAGTCAATTGAAGAATATGATAACTCATCATAGACTTAACCTAGAACAATAAAACAAAAAAATATTTTTTAGTTCAAAAGCTAGTTAAATACGCAACTATTTTAAAATATATGCATATTTAGTGAAATGGCTGCAATTCAAAGTAAAAAATAAATTTTCAACCAAAAATTTCTTTACTTAAAGTTACATAAAAATTGAGATATCAATATTAAAAGGGAAAATTCCATGTATTTCACTAGAGCAATGTGTGACGATTAATCTTCTAAAAAGATCTAGTTTATTGATTGAAAATAAGTGGAGTGTGTTTTCATATTTTTGAAATTACTATTCATAGTGTCTATAGTGAAATTATGTTCATAGCGAAATCACTAGTGTTTCCATATTTTTGAAATTACTCTTCTAAAGAAAAGCGCGATTACAGTTTCATTACTATTTACTCGCTGTGACGCGGCCTACTTCTATATCTCTAAAATTGTCCTTTCACTTTTGATATCGGTTTCTAACCAAACGAAATTTGATTTTTGCGTGTATAAGGTGTAATTTAAGGGCCAAAGAAAATTTGAGCATGTCTAAGTGGTATCACCGCTTTATGGTTACATTGTCCCTTTGGTCATTTTGTCATTTATTTTTTCGGTATAAGTTATTTTCATGAAGAGATTTTAGAAACTTTGCGTTTTATATTTTAGGTTTAGGTCATCTTAAGAATTTCTTACATATTTATAACTTAGTATTTCTCAAAACCATTTTAATAGTATGCTTGTCAATTTTCACTAAAATAAATTAAGTTTCATAAGCAATAGTACGGAAAAATTCTTTTAAATATATTTAAATATGGCAGATAACAGCAAAACATATCTTCTTTAAAAGGAACAATTGATATGCTAATTAACATGATGTCATAACTCTTAATTAAAAAAGACACCTGCTGACATTTTTAAAGATCTATTTAATGTATATTTTTTTTATTTCAAATAAAATATTCGGATGATAAAATACAAATTAAAAAATTAACTAGATAAGAGATGAATCATGATATGTTTTAATTTTTAAGAGCACTATTTCGCAGTAAACTTTATTTATTTTAATCAGAACATTAATTCTGCATAAAACACATTTAAATAAAAATAATTTAAAAGTCATGCAGCGTCATCTTTACTTCAAAGGTTTTAATTCGAGGTTAATAATTATAATATGATAAATTACATGCTGTAATTAGAATTGTTAAGAACGTTTTTTAAAAGTTTCTGCTCAGAAGATTTTATTTTTGTTTTTGTAAGGAGCTAATTGCCGAATCAAAAAATAGCTAAATGCATAAAATCTATCATAATAATAGAACGTAAATTTTATAAATGAAAAATTCCTTCGTTTTATTTATACTCAAAATAACATCAAATCTAATGACAGTGTATTTGTTCACGAAAGTTTACTTGTTTGTATACTCCTTAAAATATTTTGGATAATCGTTGTGATTTTTTTTATCCATAATTTAAATAACACGAATTTATGAAGGTTTAAAATCCAATTATGAAATAAAAAAATTTCAGTTAAAGTCGACAAGATTTTATTGTTGAAATGATTCATTCTTTCGTTTTACTGTATGTAGAATATTTTGGATAAAAATATTAAACCTAAATTTAACAGAAATTAATGCCTAGGCTAGATATAAATTACTTAATTTTTTTTTTTTTTTTTTTTTTTATTCTAGTCCTGAAATCCTGACACATGTTTTCAATATACACGATAGAAGAAGGAGAAATTTTTCTTCATCTAGTATGAAGGTTTACGAAAGTATAATATAGTTGCTTCGAGTTACCCACGACTCTGAAAAGATTCCCCTTATCTTCAGAAATCACAGAAAAAAAGACTTCGGATATTTAACCTCTTCCCTTACTATCCCGAGTTATTCCGGATTCGTATGTAGTGCAAATAATTATTATCACGAGATAACTCGGGCATAAAGGACTGTCACAGGCGACTACTTTTCTATTCTACTCGCACGAAAAAATATTTAAAAAATAAATTTTGTGGTATATTTCTCTTGAAAATGTTGGCAAACTGCATGCCAAAGATTTTTATTTAGAGAAAGTGGTGCGAGGTAGAATTAAAAAATAAATCATTAAAAAATGGGGGGGGGGGGAGAGAAATATGATGATTTTTTACAGTTTTTTTTCAAACAAAAGTGTTAAAGAACCATTTCTAAGCAAAAGGATGTTAAAGATGTTTTGCGGCTGGCAATTTTCGGAAATTTTTCCGAGTACTTTTTACAGTAATTTAATAAGTTTCCGCAACCAGGTATCAACAGAAAACATATATTGTTCGGTTGCTATCAGTTCTCGAGCGAACATTTTTCTGCTCAAAAAACGTTTTCAATAGACAACATGCTAAATTAACAGCGTAAAAAGAAGATTATAGTTTTTCTTTCTCATCTATAAATTGTTTTACTCAGCTTAAAATGTTTACTCCAGAATTGATAGCACCCGAACGTCATTAGCCAGAATGGATAAAACTTAATCCCATGTATATCTTTTCAAGATTTACCGATTAACAAAAATATATAAATTTCAGAGGGGTTTTTTTTAAAATAAGAAAACGTTAATTGGCATATTCTAGATATTCAGGAAGGCTTACTATGTTCAGTGATAGAAAATATGATTTTGGTATTATAGCATGTTATTGACACATAATAGTGAGGCATGCAGAGCATTTATTGAAAGCATATTAACCCCTTGAGGGGCAAGCAGTTACGTTCGTGAAATGCTGAATTCCCACCGGAATCTTTGAAAAATTCTATTTCAAAATAAGTAAAAGCAATTTTACGACTTTTTTCAACCAAAGTTAGAAAAGTAAAATTTAATAATATTTATCTGGTGTAAAACTTCATTAATCGTAGGTGGTATATAATATATACCGGTGCCCCTGAAGGGTTTATACATGTATGTAGCTGAACACTATCAACTAAAATATGTAAGTCTACGTAACATTTATGTGGATGCTACAGTAGACATTTCGTCGAATTTTGGTTTTATTTTTTTTTATTTTATAAATTAGCGTATCATTGAAGTTATTGAAATTTAAATTCCTTCCTGTTCAAGAAGTAGATCAGTCTAAAGACCTTTAACCCCTTGAGGGGCAAGCAATTACGTTTGTGAAATGATGAATTCTCACCGGAATCTTTGAAAAATTCCCATTTCAAAATAAGTAAAAGCAATTTTACGGCTTTTTTCCACCAAAGTTAGAAAAGTAAAATGTAATAAAATTTTCTGGTGTAAAACGTCATTAATCGTAGGTGGTATATAATATATACCGGTGCCCCTCAAGGGGTTAAAGTGAGTAACGTATTTTTCGATCATTTCTTTCGATTTTCCAAAAATCGAAAGAAATGTGGCTCTTGGTTAATTTTAACACAGTAATTTTATTTGGTAAATAAATCGTATAAGTTGTAATTTCCAAGTGTGCAAAAAGGTGAGAAGGTCAGGATTTGAACCAGGGACCTCTGGCTTAAGTTGTCAATGCTCTGCCAACTGAGCTATCCTGAACAAATCTAGTGAGCAAAATTCACCCAAAAAACTTTTTGATAAGATCATCCGGTCTGTTATCTGAAACAGCCCAACAGAATAAATCGCAGGTAATGGAATTCCAAATAACGAATGGATACGTAATTACACGTGATTAATTTTAATACTTTTATTCCAAAATAAATCAGATGCGTTGTGATTTTCCCACAGTTGGAAAATTACAACTCATATGCTTGAGCATATATTGGGCGAACTCAACAAAGGTCGATTAAAAAATAATAACACGGAAGACCATAGTTAATGGCTCAAAATTTTTTTGAAAGAGTCCAGTTCGAATCTAAAGGTCTGAAATTTGCTTTAGAATACAAACTAACAAAATGATTATAATGATATCGTGTATTTTCAGCTGCTGTTTCTTGAAACTTGTGTTTTGAGAGTTAGCCACAAATATCCAAAACGACTCATACTAAAATTATCTGTCAATCTAAGATAAATTACGTGAAAATATTAAGTTAGAATACCGAAACTCACACAGACACAAAGAATATAAATATTAAGGATGTTGGAAAGTGATAAAATCAATTATAAACTTATATAACATTTTCTAAACATTTAAACTCATGTACTCTACATTTACAGTTTTAGTAATATTACGTGGTATTTTATTATTTTATATTTTTTAATTTCTAGTTCGAAGATGTTGTATTTTCTTGAGCTGAATATTCTACACAAATGAAATCCCTTTTAAATTCACTTTACTTGATACAATAATTAATACATTTATTACAATGTTTAAGAACAATATTTAATCTACAATATTTGAAAAAAATTGAAATATTCGAAGAAAAGTATTTCAAAAATGTTTAGAGATAAAATTACTAGAAAATCTTTTTATACTATCTTCTGGTTATTCCATTTCCCTAATTGCTTTATTTCTACTCAGAAAATACACAAATAAAAAACTAACTTTTCGTTTTTCATATAATTTTTCTTGTAAATATTTAAAGACAATTATGCATAAAGTTATACGTAACATACTAGTATAAGACAAATATGTTTCAAAAACTTTAGCTAGAATTATCTGAAGAATTTAAGATTTTTGAAATTTTTTTTAACTTAAAGAATTGCCTCTGTTGTATCTGCCGTACTACTTCATGGAATTTCATATAAGTGTCTTTAACATTTTTTGCATGAAAATCGTTTGTCACTATAAATTTTGAACGGTAATCTTCACTTTACTTAGTTTCAAAGTTTATACCATTAAATAACGCAAATTTAAGTTGAAGCCGTGTAATTTAACATATATTTAATCCTTCTGTCCGGTTTCGTCTCGTTTTACAGCCTCAATTTTTAGGTCTAATACATTTTAACTCATTTCATCATATTAAATAAATAGCTGTTTCTCATTTTCGGAAACATAATACAATTAATCAAAATTTAATGCACAGGTCGCCATAAGATCTTTTACCATTATCTATCAGTCTGAAATTTTGCAGTGTACACTTTCTTCATTTGAAATATTTTTGACAAATTTAATTTCCACATGAATAATAGTAAGTAAATAGCTTTCTCTTGTTATTAGACTAATTAATGCATGTGAAACTAGCCTTCCTCGAAGCAGGTTCTTCATGAATTTCATAAAAAGTTAGAAAAGTTTTCTTTTAGTCGAAAGCCTTGCTTGCTCTGATGATTTTCGTATATATTCTACTTAAACTAACATAAACATGTTAATACTTTATTTTTTTTAAAGAATAGATAAAAAATGATATTTATATTCATTTTTTTAATTATACTTATTTTTTTGTATATGTAGGTTGAGATTATTACCTTTTCAAGCTATTCCTATTTCCGAAACAGCAGCGTGCATCTTTAGATTTTTCTAGCTCTGAAAATTATATCGAATACGCAAATCTGACTTTCAGCAATTTAAATTAAGTAAGAAATTTTAATAATTCTCTATAATTAAATAAAAAAATGAATTTTATGAAGTATAACTGGTAATAAATTACTGATTGTGTATTTTATTTTAGATTATTGTTATAGAAAAAATACTATTCTATATTTCTCTATTTCGGTTATGTTTCACTTTTGTAAACTTATTGCATCATACTACATAGAACTCACAGGGTAATCGCTATAATTTTCCTGCAAGGTTTAACGTAATGTCAACTACCTGTTATTTTTTCATAATTTTAGTTTCAGTAGATTTGGAAATAGGTGGTAGGGAACATATTTTTGCACTACATTTTCGACGATATTGTTGAAAATATAATACCTAAAATTAAAATAAATGTATTTTTGAGTTCAGCGTTACGAAGGCTTTCTCACGATACCCCACACGATAGACAAAGTAAAGTTTTTTTTTTTTCAAGTAACTTAATTAACCCCTCTACATTTTTCCTAAATATGTTTGTGAATGTTTAATAATCTGTAAATATGTGCGTGAATAGTCTTTATTACTTCCCCCAATTTGAACTTTCCACGTTCCTTAGTTTACGAGTAAAATGGCTGTGACAGACAGACACAGGAGTGATCTTATAATAGTTCCGTTTTCACTTTTTTAGTACGGAACAGTAGAAGAGGGGGTACAATGACAAAATTCCGTTTCTAAGATATTTCTTGAACTCACCAAGTAGATTAATAAGCCGCAAATTATGTATTATGTATGGATTGTATGACACTTCATTCAATCAGAAAATATTTAAAATGCTTTCATCTGCACTTATCATAAGTAAAATATATGTTTTTTGAAGGAAAGTCATATTTGTCATCGTTAAGACGATAAATAGATCATATTTATTATCTATAATAATATTTGTCAAGGTGCCTATAAAACTTTAAGAGATTTTGCAACATCCCACACATATTCACAAAATATTCAAATCGAGTTTTAAACTGAAAATTCAAAATAAACAACCACATCAACAGGGTCAGTGCCTGGTTTGATCTAGATCCCAACAAGAACAGTCGCTATGAGCCAAAGATTCAGATATGATACATTTGAACTAAATTTTATTCTTGCCCTGTTCCCCACAGATAACGCAATCTTTACTGTCATCATTTTTCATATCATTGTCATCCAGGTGGTCTTGCCCCACAAAATTTGTTTGAATTAGGTTTATCATTACTACCCTCATTCTAAACAAGCTATATTTCGTATGAGTTTTAACGTTTGGGTTGTATTTTGAGAATATTTCAGTCAGGGATTTATAAAAATTATCACAAATGAGTAATTGTATTGCATCGTATGTAATATACAAAAATTACAACAACACATCTGAAATACAATCTTCCGCTCGCAAGTACTCAGAGGATATTCTGAAGTGAACTGTTGATAGTAAGTTGCATGTACCTCCAGCAAGGATTTCTGATACACCTTTTATTACTGGGAGGGAGAAAATTTGAAATCGTCACCTTACCCTACATCCCCTAATTACCTATCAAATGAGTATTCTAACTTTCAACGCACCCTCAAACAAATTATATTTGTTAATTACCTAAAAATACTTTCGCATATCGAATGTTATGGACAAGTAATTTTTAAGAACGTCCTACCGGTCAGTAGTGAGAAGAAAAGATAACTTCCTTACTCTTTTTTGAAAAAAATCAACACACGAACTAAAATTGTGTGGATACCGATTATAAAGAATTCATTCCCAGATTTTTTCAATACTGAACTATAAAAATTTTGCCAAATTAATCAGCTATATGTGCAGGGTGACAATTATTGAACTATATGAAATTAAACCGTCATAACTTCTGAACGGTTTGCATGATGAAGTTCAAACTTCGTGGCTGGCCGCAGGGCATGATGGGAATTTTTATGCGCATGCGCATGCAATTTGTACGCATCTTCGTCAATAAGCGAAATTGGCGCATTTGGGGGACAGAGAATTTCCATTTCGCAATCGAGAAGTCTCTCCTCCGTCAACGGGTGACAGTGTGGTGTGTAATGTCCAGTCACGGAATAAGCGGTCCGATATTCATTGACGGCAAGGTGACTGACGATACGTGAAGGTTTTGGAAAATGGTTTCATCCCCATTATCCAAAGTGACATTGATTTCGACAAGATGTGATTCATGCAGAGACAGAGCTCGACTCCATGGAACGAATAAAATATTTGATGTCCTGGCGGAGGACTTTGGGGACCGCATCCTGCTTCTGGGATACCCACAGGCCACTGGCATGGGACTCGCTTGGCCGCCATATTCTCCGGATCTGAAAACATGTGGCTCATTTTTGTGGGGCTACATTAAAGACAATGTGTACAGAAATAACCTCAAAACCATATCTGAGCTGAAAACTGCCATTCAGGAGGTCATCGACAGCATCGATGTTCCGAAACTTCAGCGGGTCATGCAGAATTTTGCTACTCGTCTGCGCCACACTTTAGCCAATTATTGCAGCCATATCGGACCTGTCATAACCTAAATCCGAATATCTGTACTGACGTTTACATGTCGAATAAAATTTGTGCACTCAGTAGTTTTTAAATAATTTGTGTTTTATTTCATATAGTTCAATAATTGTCATCCTGTAAGTGGAGATTATGGCAATTTATTTTTGGTCACCAATTATCGCAGTTATCCGACAATTTGACGCTGGCGGCTATGCCTATGTAGTTTTAAAGGTTTGGGAGTAACATTAATGTTTTTAAGAATAAAAGTAAACGAATTTGGAAGACCGAGCTATGCTCGTTTAAAATTAAAAACATTCTATGGACTCTGATTGATTGAATCGTCTTAATCGGTTCCAATAGGAAAGTTCTAGGAAATTCGATCAGATTGTAAAATCCAATTTTTTCGCCAAATATCGCCAAAATTTGGCGAAAAGTTGCAAACGGTGAGATTTTTTCATTTGGCACCAGACTTGTGTTTTGGGATTGGTAAACTTGAAAGAGCATTTTCTCCTACCCCAAAACGGTAGCATACAATATTTAGTACAAATCGCTTAGTCAAACGGACTCTGATTGGTTGAATCATGTATCTCAGCTCCTATTGAGAATTTCAAAAAAATGCGTTGAGATTCTGAAAACCAATTTTTTCGCCAGATGCCACGAAATTATTGCTAAATTGTACCAAATTTTGCGACATTCTTTCATTTGGCACCAAGCATGTGTTTTGGTATTTGTAATCATGAAAGTGGATTTCCCTTCTTAAATTTCGGTCCGTTGTGACCCTAAAATGACCTACTAATCGAATTTTCTCGAACATCTGACCTAGCCTAATGGTCTTCTCATAGCCCAAAACGGTACGCTGCAAAGTTTAGTCCAAATCGATACAGACGTTTTTTAGATAAAATTTACATACACAGACACAAGATTTGCTCGTATTATAATATGATTTGCGAAAAACTACGTTTTCTAAGACACCTGATTATGAAAAATCAGCCACCCTAGAATTTCAGACTAATATATCTCAGCCATTTTAAGGAAAAATAAAGTACGCTTCGAAATACCTGTATCAAGGCCTCACGCTTAAGTGTAAAATATTTTTAGATTTCAATTTTCTTTAACGTCTTTTTGAATTTTAAATCTTGAATTGGCCGCCATTTTGAAATAAATAGGAGGATGAAGTTGGGAAACGAACCAGTTCGAGACCTTGGTATGTCCTGTACACATGCTCAGTCCCATCAAAATAGGTTAATAAATCCAGGTGCTGTCCCAAGAAAAAATTAGATTGTTTCAAAATGTGAGCAACACTACAATTGCAATCTGCTATATATCACCCAATGTTTGGGATAGAAGCGAAACAAAGAAGCTCCGGAATCCTTGCATCCAGGTCAAAAACGTAAGGGTAAAAACTTTTTTTAATTTCTGATTTGTTTTTAACATCTTTTCGAATTCAAAATCTTAAAATGACCACCATTTTGAAGTTTAAATAAATTCTAAAATTTTTAAGTGATCGCCAAAAAAGATGGCTGTCAAAGCTAGTTAACGAACTGGATCGAACTCCATGGTTAATAAATACTAGTGCAGCATGACAAAAATCTAACTGTTTCAAATGCCAGCAAACCTAGAATTTCAAACTGGTATACTTCAGCCATTCTTTACGATAAAAGCGAAAAAAAAAAACCCGAAATAATAATTCAAGGTCAAACACTTAAAAATATTATAAATACTTGCCCACTAATGAATACTTGCTCGCTGCTTTTATTTTCTCTATACACATGGGAAATTTGCATACGAAAAAGTTTCTTCTTCTGGACCGCAGTGCTCCTAATTCTCGCATTTGTTTGCCACTGTCTTCGTCAGGCTTACTGTTCTCTTGACGTCTGTTTTTGCGCTTTTCACCAACTAAACGTGGTTTGCAACCTCATGTTCTATGATAATTTTTCATCCTCTTGATGTCTACTATCTCCCCTCTAAATTTGTCGGTCGAATTCGGCAACAGCTTGTATGTATATATATATATATTAGGGTGGAGCGAAAAAAATTAATTTTTTTAAATCAAAAACGGATAGGTGCCAAAAGTTTCCTTTACACTAGTACATCATCTACGTGCAATATTACCGCTGAAAAAAATGACTTGAGTCTGCGCTTTTGGTCCAAAAGTCGAAATTTTGGGTAAAATTTGACATTTTTTCAAAAAAATTAAATTTTTTTTTATAGAGATGGTTATTATTTAAAAGTGTTATTTAAACGTTTATTAATAATGACTTAACATATTTAAACGATAAAACGATATCTTTGTTCTGTATAACTGGAATAAAACTGACAACTTTTGGCGAAATAAAGGCGTTGCTACTCTGTTGTGTCATACAACTAATTGTTGTTTAGAATACAGCTCTTATGTAGTTGCTTTCAAATCTACCCAGGAGTTATCACGTGTAGATGGCTGCATTTCATGACACAACAGTGCATAGCCCAACCACCCTTCCATCTGAGCACAATGTTTTATTTATATACTGAATTGTGATTTTTTATCAAAGACTGGCATACGTTTTCTATATATCAACCTAGTCCATCTCTTCTTTATATCCACAGACGTTGGGTAATGCTGCTGTAACACTCCTTCGCGTATATTTCTACTGCTTGTGTATGATAAGGTAAGCAGAGTAATGCAGTGGAATTAATGGAATCTATTTAGCCCTCTAGTATCTTCACAAAAATTGCATCCAGTTACTGCATAGTGATTGGGAGTTCTGTTCCTACAACGTTTAGGTATTTCATCTTTGAGTATGCCATCCTTTACTCTACCTCTTGCATGTTTTATATGCTGATAAACTTGTTGTTTAATGTGATGGCGATAGTCAGCGAAATTGCAATAAGAATTTGCTCTCGATGTGAAAAGCTACCATTGTCCTAAATAATTTTTGTTAGTATTTGTTTTTGCCGTTTTCTGTGATGTTTAGTAGCAGAGTACTATCCCATAAATTTTTAGATCAATTTTTTAGATGTGGATTATATTTAGTGTAAACCATCCTGCGGCGTAAACTTGGATTACATACTTTGTGAGTGAACCAGACTCTGATGGTCAATCAGTGGTTATATAAAGGCGAATAATTTTATGCGCCTTTGTGAAACATCTTGTGTAGGACAAATGTCTTTTGTTCCTATTCGTTAATTCTTCTGAGCAATACCTTGATGAAATAACCTTCCAAATATCTAGCAGGTATTTCTGGTATGTGCTGAGTACCCTTTTCTCGATTTCAGGAAATAATGTTTGAAAATTACTCTCTACGGCTTCAGAAATTGAAATAAGAAGGGAATAAGCACGTGGACAAAGATTTTCCTATTGGTCCGGTGAATCCCTGTGGGTTAGAATCTAATTTTTACCAACGATCTTGTCTAAAAAATGATGCAGGAAAATTTCACTGGACTTGGTGGTGGCATATGATCAATTGTAATGGTTCATTCTAAACATGTCCCTCGCTGAATGGATGACAACGACTAACAGAATTATCCGCCTTCATATGAGCACTCACTGCCCATCAGAGTCTCTACGTTCACTCAGAAAGTACTATGTTATCCAAGTTTGGCCTCAGGATAGTTTACAATCAATTGTAATCCACAGCTAAAGAAGGGATCTAAAAACTCATGGGAAATTACTCGGCTACTAAATAACACATAAAATGGAATAAAACTACTACTAAAAAAGGTTATTTAGGACAATGGTTGCTCTGCATACGCAGAAGAAATTCTTAATTCAATTCTCTCTGAAGATTTCCATCACATTAAACAGCTAGCTGCTTAGCAATAGTTGAAAGATGAGAGTAAATGATAGCATAAGCAAATCTGAAATATCGACAATCAAATTTGAAGCGGATAATTATATAAATCTAATTCATTGGAAAAGTGTTGTGGTAACAGAACCTCTAATCAATATGCATTTATCGGATGCAATCTTAGTGGAGATAATAGACAGCTGAATAGATTACATTAATATCATCCGCACTGCATTACACTGCTTGTCTTCTCTTACACAAAAAGTAGAAAAATACGTAAAGGAGATCACAGCAGCAGCATCCAAAGTCTGTGGATCCAAAGAAGAGATGTACTAGGTTGATACATAGAAAACTTAGGCCAGTCTTTGATAAAAAAAAATCCGAATTCAATGTATAAATAAAACATTGAGTTGAGTTCAAATGGTAGGGTGGTCGAGCTATGCACCGTTGTGACATGAAATGCAGCCACCTCCACGTGGTACCTCCTAGGTAGTTTTGAAAGTAACTAGGTAAGAGCGGTATTCTAAACAACAATTATTTGTGTGACACAACAGAGTGGCAACGCCTTTTATTCATCAAAAGTTGTCAGTTTTGTTCCAGTTATACAGAACAAAGATATCGTTTTAGCGTTTAAATATGTTAAGTCATTAATAATAAAGGTTTAAATAACACTTTTAAATAATAAGAATCTCCATAGAATTTTTTTTAATTTTTTGAAAAAATGTCAAATTTTACCCAAAATTTCGACTTTTGGACCAAAAGCGCAGACTCAAGACATTTGATTTCAGCGGTAATATTGCACGCAGATGATGTACTAGTATAAGGGCAACTTTTGGCACCTACCCGTTTTTGATTGTAAAAAATTAATTTTTTTCGCTCCACCCTAATATATATATATATATATATATATATATATATATCATCATCATCATCTTCATCTTCTTCATCATCATCATCAACCGTTTTCATTCCACTGCTGGATGTAGGTCTCCTACAGATTTTACCATTGTTTCCTGTCTGGTGCTTTAGACATCCAATTAACACCGGCTACTTTTCTGATTTCGTCACTCCATTTTACTTGAGGTCGTCTTCTTGGTTGTTTTACATTTATGGGATACCACTGTAGGGTGTTTGTGCTCCATCTATTGTGTTGTCTTCTTGCAATGTGCCCCGCCCATTTCTATTTTAACAATTTAATTCTCGCAATGATGTCAAAAACTTTCGTCTGATTTCTTATCCAGGTTATTCTCTTTCTGTCTCTTCCAGTTATGCCTGGCATACATCTTTCCATACTTCGCTGTGTTGTTTGTAATATTTGTACCATCCGTTTTGTTAGCGTCCATTTTTCAGCTCCATAAGTTAGTGCAGGCAAAACACATTAGTTAAAAACCTTTCGTTTCAGAAAAAGAGACATGCTACTCTTCAGAATAATATTGTTCTTCCCAAAAGCACTCCACCAATTTCTTTGTCTTCTGTTAATTTCATTTATGGTACTGTTATCCGATGACATTTCTTGTCGAAGGTGTACTTAACTTTTCATTTCTTTAATCTCAGTGTTGTGGTAGACGATTTTCTTTTTTGGTGCAAATTAATTGAGGACTAAAAATGGAAAACACTGAAAGTCCAAAAGAGGAAATTTTTCAAGAGAGCGGAAAGAAAAAAAACTCCTACTTCTTGTACTTACAGCGTTTTCCACTTCAAACATTTTGGGCTCTTAGTTAAATACTTTAAAATGTAGGTACTTCCTTTCGTTTAGTGTTTAAATACTTAATATAATCAATTGTAAATATTTGTTTTATTTATATATTTAATATTTTTCACCTTGCTTAAAAATTTCCCATTGATGTAAACAATAACAACATGATCAAGTTGTGTAATGGTAACCAGTCGTCGCTCATCTTATCACTGGCACAGTCAGCGTTTTGCATATCACTTTGTGTGGCACATTCAGCGTTATCCAGTTCACTTCCTGTGGCACATTCAACCAGCAACATTTTTCTACTCTTTATAGAACTCTTTGTACTAGGGTTTGCATTTCAAGAGTTCTCCTGTTTATTAAGCTTGGCATTTATGACATTTTTTGTAAAAAAAGCTTTTCAATTTTTGGATACTTTCAGCGTTTTTTATTTTAGTCTTCAATTGAACGTCACCTTAGTCTCTTCCAAATTTATTTTTAATCCCACCTTAATGCTAGCTTCTGCCAAATCTTTTAGCACATTTTCCACTTCTTCAGGGCTTACTGAAAATTAAAATGGCGTCAGCGAACCGAAGATGACTTATATCTTCCCCATTTATTCTAATCCCTTTGTTTTCCCAATCCAGCTCCTTGAAAATATTTTCGAAAACAGTAGTAAAAAGATTGCGCTAAATGGTGTCTCCTTGTCTTACCCCTCTTCCAAGCTTGATCTTTGCTTTTCCTTTGTACAAACGGATGGTGGCTGTTGCTTTCTTGTAAATCTTCTTTATGCTACTGATGTAAGGTTTGTTTATACCAGTGTCCTCCAGAGATTCTACTCTGTTGAAGTGTAGACTGAATCAAATGCTTTTTCGTAATCAACAAAGGCAAGGCAGAGAAGTAAATTATATTCCTTATGTTTTTCTATGCGTTCCCTTACGGTTTGAATATGATCCATTGTGCTAAATCCACTTCGGAATCCTGCTTGTTCTCCAGGTTGAGCTAGAATCCAGAACTGATTCAAGTCTTGTCGTTAAAACTTTGGTGACAATTTTATAAATCACTGTGGGAAAGCTGATCGGACAGTAGTTTTTAATGTTTTCCTTCTACCATTTCTCGTAAAGTAGCACCATAACAGCCTTATTCCAATCTTCTAGTACATCTGACTTCTCGAGACATTTGTAAAATAGTACGGATAGTATTTTTAAAATTTTTTTCTCCTGCTTCTTTGATAAGATCTATTGTAATTCCATCTTCGCCAGGGTATTTACGTTATTTATACATCCACATTTATATAAATCGTTATAGACTTTTTTCGATAATGTGTACTATTTCATTATTGATTTTGGTTATTGTTCCATCTGCCTTCTTAAGTGCAAGAATACCTTTTCTTCCAACACACAGTTTGCGCTTAGCTTATTTTAAACTTTAGTCATCTTTCAGAACCTTCTTGACAAGATCACAATTAAATTTTCTGATATCTTCTGTAACACGTTTTCTTACCATTTTGCATAATTCTTAACATTCAACTCTTCATTTAGGATCGTTTTTCTTCACTTTGAATTCTCTGCGTTTCTTGATCAATCCTCTTGTTTCTTCTGTTATTTTCTTCGTCTGCTTTACTTGTGCTTCACCGGCTATCTTTGCAATTTCTTGTAGAGTATTGGTTAGTTTCTTGTTCACTACTGTAACATCTTGCTCTTCTTCTAAAATTGATTGTAGTACTTGGAAATGGTTTTTACGTTCCAAATTAAATTATTCTTTGTGTTTCTAGAGGTTTATAATATTGACTGATTTCTTTTAGTGTTGCAAAAGTTTCATTGCTTCCACTTTAGTATTTAACAGCGGTTTCCATCTAACCAACCTGTGATCGCTTCTTGTATTGAAGTTATGTAGAACGCTGAAATTCTGACTTTCTGAAACATTTTTGATTCATTACGGTTAAATATTCAGTTACTTTTTCCCTTTCTCATTGATCTGTTCGTTACTGCGTCCAGTGCAAAAAAAAAATATATATATATATATATATATATAAAGCGCAGCTGCTGGTATCAATATATCTTCATTTAATTGTATCGGCTTTTTGTCCACCGCATAGATAATCAATTCTTAATATGTCCTTGATCCTCGGCATTTTTCTCAGACAGCAGTCTGCAATTTTAAGTAACAGTTATTCAAGCGATTGCCGGTCTGTAATATAAACACCTCCCAGATGGTTTTCTGCCGCCTCTCTCATCGAAATTAGATGCGATCTTTAAAATCACTTTTCATGTATGTTAAGTCTATTTGTCAGTTGTTTTACCAGATGCCTTTCTTGATATTTCTACGTTATATGTAGCAATCATTTCGGTTAGATAATGATTCCCAGGATTTGTGGAGTCGCTGAGAAATTCATATGTAGAACCGTTAATTCTGGCAACCATTTTGCATCACGCGTTTCATTGTTTTCATCGGGGTTGCTGGATTTTTTTGGGGTAATCATTTGGCTAGCGAATAAAACCCTTGTCCACAGTTCGTTCAGTGTGCCAATGTTTGAATTTGGCGATGTTGGAGTGACTAGTGTTATATGATTCTTATGAAATCACTATCTCCTCAACTTGTTACCGCGATCAAAAAAGATGTAAGACCTTCGTTGTCTATGGGTCACGCCGAGGCCCACCTTTTAAACATGGACTCTCTCTCTCACTCTTAATTAATTATGAGTATGATTTCTTTTGTAACTTTAAATTAAAAAAATGTTAAATAAATTTTCATAGTTCCTGTAATATGGTTGGAGTTTTTACATTTAAGTAAACGAACCCCACTGAATCCTCGTCACAAGGTCCTTTTTGTTTTTCAAGATGTAGTCGATTCCACTTGTTGAGCCATTTGAACTAGACCATGTTCATTTTCTTCGTGGCTTTTTCCTGAAAAATGAATTCATGTTATACATCTGTTCATATTCTGCAAACTCAATCAATCTGTTTCCTCTTTTATTACGCATCCCATGTCCAAGATTCCCTACTGAGAACTCACCTTTCTTTTTTTTTCCCAATTCTAGAATTCCAGTTTCCCATTATTAATTGTATGTAGCATTTTTCCTTTTTATGCAGTGAAGTTACTTGTTCATAGAAATCCTCAATTTCTTCATCAATATAGCTTATTGTTGGGGCATAAACTTGGGTAATTTGCAGCTTGTACCTTCTTGACACTTCTACAACTAACCTTGCAACTCTATCTCATGCACTGTCATATTCTACGATGTAATTCTTCCACCTTTTATGAATCAGAAATCCTACGCCGCTTGTTTTTCTGGCTTCTGTGCCCCTATAGTACAATACATGTCCTCTGGCAAGATCAATCTTCTCTTCACCTTTTCTTCTTACTTCACATTATCCGAGGATGTCCCAATTGATTCTTTCTAATTCTTCTTCAAGTTCCTGTAAACTATTTTCCGATGATAGGGATCGTCCGTTATACGTAGCCAAGGTCATCAAATTACGGCGGTCAAGTCAATCCTGGTAATTCTTAGCACCTTCTGTCTTCATGTCTTTCTGATCGCTGCCGTAACGAGGAACATGTAGACTGCCGGGTATTGAGGGCCGTGATTTTCTTGTGAATTCATGGTAAAATAAGAGGCTATGGGTCCAAATACCTCCACGCTGGCCAAGCGGGTTTGAGGAAGCCCATCCGCGTGCGTTTCCCTAGGCAAGTGTTCTAACAGGCTGCATCGGTGGACGGTGCGGATTGGATTCTCTGGTCCCAGTCGAATCCTTTAAATCAAAGGCATTTAGAGAGTCTTCTCCTGGTTAATAAGAAAAGGCTATTGAACAGCCTCTATATATAAATATAAACCTGAATTTGAACGGGGGTATGATTTCGGGGTGTCAGTATCATGATCGGTGAAAATATAGAGGAAAAGGTCCAAATACCGGCTACCACTTTTTTTTAAAATCTAAATCATACAATTTTCAAAATTAATAAAATAAAAAGTGACAGCAGGGTACCTTGACATCTGTTTTACATCTGCTTAGAGAAAAATATTCCGTTTAAAAGTCATTTTCTGTTTATAAAAAGCAAAATTCCGAAAGTCTTCAAATTTTGACTTTTTAAAATGGGGTCTAAAAACCGGCTACCTAAGTTTTTTTTTTTTCCAAAAGGTCACACAAATAGAGCTAATAACAATTATTAAGCAATAAGAATATTATTTTAATAAATTGCATTGATTAATAAACTTTCTTATGCACAGAAAAATACGCAATTTTTAATAAATAAGTATTTTGTCAAATTTCTAAAAATTTTTAAGACTATCTCTCACAGTCTTCTTCCCATTATGTTTCTAATGTTGTTTTTTAACTTGTAAAACAAAAAAAAAAAAAGCTTTCTGATTGAAATGAGAATTATTTTATCTGAAAAAAATCAAAAACATAATATCACTCTTTGCGCCGGTATAGTCCCTATCAGCCCACATATCGAATTCTTAACATTGAACCCAGAATCCCCTCTCCCATTCTTGCCCACAGAGAAAGCACCCATGCAGAAGACACAAATTTATCCTCTTCCTCTGTTGGACGTTTTCCTTTTTCACTTTTTTAACCCTCTCGCTGCATAATTGTTTGATCAAAATAGCTTCAAAAACTGCGTATTTAACCCCTTTGCGACGAGCGTCTTTTAAGAATTTTTATTCTTTTGTCACCGGTTTTCAAAGCAAAAATTTTTGTCTAATTTAAACGGGAAAATGCTCCGATTAAATAAGGCAAAATTTACAATAAAAAATAACTGGTGGGAATAATCAAGGAGGTTTAATTAGACGGGAAAAAATGCATTTCCGAGGAAATCTCGGGATGTGCAAATTTTGCTACTTTTACGTTGCTCGAGGAAATCTCGGGTTGCGCAGCGAGAGGGTTGAAAACAAATTTCTGCCTCTTTCTCCTGGTTTACACCGTCATTTTTTTCTTTCTCTTCACATTTATTACAATCAATTTTGTAGTGCCCAAGAGAGCTCATTTTCAAAGTGATCCGGTAACCAGTGTCGGGCGAGAAGAATTACGGCCATGGTTGCTTTTTTCATATTGCGAAATGGGACTGGAACTATTTCTGTACCATTTAAATTAATTTATTAATTATGGAACTATTTAAATTAATTTATTTTCTTCCCCTTCAAGTAGAGCAACCGAGAGAGGTCCAAATACCGGCTAGCCGGTATTTAGACCACCCTAGGTACCCGGTATTCGGACCACTGCTATGTTTAAGTTAAAACCGGTATTACTCATTCATATAATAACACACCAATAATGTGCGCGTGGCAACTGAGAGCTAAAAATGTCTAGAAAATAACTTAATCAACAATTGAAGTCAATATACGATCAGTATATTTAAAAAAAAAATGAGAAACTCATATCTGAAAATCTTTTGATGTACTAGATTACGTAGATGCGACACTTTTGCATTTACTATTTGTAAATGACACAGATTTCAGCGACGTACTTTTTATAACTTTCTTTTCTCAATTAAAGTTACAAACTCTGCCTATCACCGCTGGCCTACGCTGCGCTGAGTTCTCAGAACACCTAGTAGCCGGTATTTGAACCTTCTCCTCTACCAAAATATCTTTCTTCCGGACCGCTAAAACAGGTAGTTTTTTACATTTTGTAATTTAAAGTACCTAAAATACTTGGATTATAATAAAATTGTAGCAAAATTTAAAAAATGCATTAGACATATGAGGCGTTCAGAATATAATTCGATTAAGTCCATTTAATATTAATCAGTGATATCTGTAAATGAAGAAAAGGGGATCTCACTCATTTTATTCAAAGTCATAGGAGACTAGTGCTATTGGTTGCTCATATTTTCAACCTAGGGCCTGGTTTGTTACGGAATCGAAAATTTAATTGTCTATAGTCAAGAATTTATCTAAAACTTGGCAGGACAAAAAATGACTCTGAATGCCTTATATTTCTTCAAAAATCAGTAAATAAGTTGCTGCGTTATTTTCTCAGTAAAAGAAAAAACTTTTCTTTTTTCCTTTTTTTCAAAGAACACGAAATATTCATTAAAGATGAATGCTCTTTAATTTGTACTTTTAGTAGACGTTAATAAACCTAATATATTTTGTTAAAATAACCCCATTTACTTTAATTTATTTCTGAATTTATAGACTTGAAAAAAAAAAAGGGATTGTTAAATTTAATAATTGTTTAGTTAAAGAATATTTCTACGTCATTTAAAAGTGAAGGCAGTTTATAAAATTTAATACTTTCCTAAGTCTTTTGCATTTTATTGCAGTATATCAATTTAATTCATATTTATATTCTTAAGAATTCAGATTATTAAGTAAAAAATAAAATATAATAATTTTTTAGTATGATTTATTTTTCGTAAAAAGAATGTAGATTGGGAAACGCATAAAAAAGTTTAATTGTTATCTTTCGTAAAATAATTAAAATGTCTCAGAAATAATTTCAACTGGATTATATTCAGATTCTTTTTTTCTAATTATGATCAGCGAATGCAAGAAAATGGAAAGGAATGCATCATTAATTACACAAAAAGCGGAAATAAATATTTATTCAAGGAGAAAATTATTTTTTACACATAAGAACGTTATCAAAACGAATATAACTGTTGCATTTGTTATGTTTTGTTTCAGTAACCTAAAAATAGTAATGTGTTAATGTCTTTGTCAGTATTTTTTTTTTTTTTTTTTTTTTTTTGCATCTCCTAAAAGGAATACTCTTTTAATCTAAGGAATATCGATTACAACACATTATCTAAGTTACGTAGGGTTTCGAAATAAAAATATTCACATTCTAACAGAGTTTCTAAAGGGAAACATAATGAATATACGTTAAACCGTGTCAGAAAATATGAATTATGTTATATTAGAAAACATATTAAAGGGTTTGGTAGTTTTTAAGGTCGAAAATAAGCATACTTTATAAAGCTTGTTTTTACGTTTACAAAAGGGGTAAGAAATAAGTAGGTTTTTGCCTTAGAAAACGTTTATTTTGAATTTTCAAAAATATTCAAATAAATTTTACATTTTTTAATATTTTAGGGTTCTGTACTTAAAAAGTAAAAACGAAACCATTATAAGATGACTTGTGTGCCCGTCTGTCCGTCTGTCACAGCCGTTTTTCTCTAAATCTGTGAAACTTTTAAAGTTCAAACTTGCCCGAATAATAAAGGCTATTGAACTACATATTTATAGATTATTAGCCATTCACAAATATTTTTAGGAAAAATTTAGGGTGGCTAATTAAGTTGCATGATTTTTTTCTATATCGTGTATCTTTCGAAGATTCTCGTAACACCAAACTAAAAAATATATATACAGGCACCCCCCGACTTACGTAACTAATGCGTTTCAAAAAGTTTTACGTAACTTGAATTTTACGTAAATCGAATTTATAAATTGCTTAGTAAAATTTTGTAAGAGACTGCAATATTTATTACATATATATGTATATATACATACATATATATTATTTATATAGCATTATTTTATAAATAAATCATCATGCGCTATTATTTACTCGTATATAAACTGTAAAAGTAAGAAAAAATATATAAATAAACTTAACGAACTTTTTTCAGATATCTTGTGGAATACGGGATTTATAGATCAAATATTGAGAAATTGATTTATAACAATTTTGAATCTACATCAATCAACTATAAAAATAAGAAATAATTAAACTTGACTATTTTAAACTATTCTCCATGAGTTTCTGATTTCAAGACAAATGTATAGCACTCACAAAATAAAATAATCATTGATATGCACAATCTGTATTTATTATAAATTAGATGACTACTATGAATAACTAACAATAAAGATTAAATTGTTTAGTTATAGATTTGATTGTATATACCAATAAAAATATAACTCTATTTAATATATAAACTATATTACGGTTGTGGTTTATATCTATATACATTATTTATAAAATAAATATCAAAAGTATGCAACTGCGTATCAAACGCACTAGTATGGACACAAATGCAAATTTCGAGATTTAATACGTAACTGCGAATTTACGTAAGTCGCATAATGCGTAAGTTGGGGGATGCCTGTATATTTTTTTATTTCATGTACTATATTTTCTAAGATATCGTCAAAAATGTGATGCAAAAATATCTCCCTCTATTTCTGAATCTCCTATAACTAACATTATGAAAAAATTATTGTTACTAGGAACTTATTTAAGGGGACACAGTACCTTTTAAACTACTTTTTCAATTTCGAATAATACTGTAATATACTTAAATATAATGTCACCACAGATATTAGGTACTATAAAGCAAATATAATTTCATATAATATTTTTAAGAAAATCTTGTAGATCAGCTTATTTAACTAAAATTTAAATTTAAAAAAAAATTAAAACCCTACTACTTTTTTAAATATGAATATTTTTGCTCCAATTTTTTTTCCATAATCCTAAAAACATACTACATAAAATTTTGCATGGATTTAACATTCAAGGTTATAGTTATTTTTTTTAAGAATTTCAATTATTTTTCCTTGATTTTTTACTATACAAAAGAGAAAAAGATTGATATTAAATGTAATATCCCATACATCTAAAAATCCATGCACAGATTTATGTAGTATAATCTAAGGAATATGGAAAAATTGAAGCAAAAATATTCATATTTAAAAAAGTAGTAGGAATTAAAAAAAAAAAAAAATTATTTAAATTTTAGTTAAATAGGCTGTTCTACAAGCTTTTTTTTTTTAATTATATGAAATTATATTTGCTTTATCGTACCTAATATCTGTAGTGACATTATATTTAAGTAAATTACAGTGTTATTGAAAATCCAAAAATTTAGTTTAAAAGGTATTGTATCTCCTTAAACCTTACAGGAAAAATAAAAAGTATTTTTTAAATGAATGTTCTGGTTAAGAAAAGCAGATGTAATATGCACGTAAAAGGCTAGAAGAGATCTTTTCCATCTTATATAGTAGAAATGACTTATTGTACAGGGTGTCCATAAAAAAGACCCAGTTGCAATGGTATATTATAACAGTTTAATTTAGACTATTTACAGCAAATCATACATCAAATTGAAGGTAAACTAACCTAGTTTTTCTTACAAATGTTCAGTATGTGCACCTTTAGTTATACTGCACACATCCAACCTAAAGTCCAATTCTTCTCACCCTTCGGTTAACGAGTCCGGAGTAATGGAAAAAATGACTTCTTCAATTCTGTATCTAAACTCTCGCAAATTATTAAGTAGCGGTAGAACGTAGACAAGTGCTTTTATAAAGCCCCAAACGAAAACATCATATGGCTATAACGGTTTTAAATCTTCAGTCGTCAATAACGCTTTACGCTCAGGAGTCGCCATTTTGTGTATGTTGCACTGCAGGCGAGTAAACAACAAAGCTGTAATCACGCATGCGCTTATATAAAACTGTATGAGTTACTCTTTATTTGTGACCTTCAGCCAGCACTCTGCAACGCTTACAGTTGATACTATTAAAATTTATATCTGGGGCATTATTTTATGGATCCCCGTGTATACACAATTTAAATAGAGTTTATAAACATTTCTTAACCGTATACAAAGTAGAAAATTGAAAATAATAATTTAAATCCAAAAGAAATATTTATAATACTCTAAAAAGTAAAAAATATTTTACAATTATTTGTGTGTTCTCTCAAAAAAGAGAAATGAAAATATTTGTATGAACTATTATCGATTAATTTATGATGAAGCAGAAGAAAACGTATCTAAAAATTGTATTAGTTTAATTATAGGCATAGTTTTAATTTTTTTTTTTTTTTTTTTTTTTTTTTTTTATTCCAAAATGTATAAGAAAAACTCACAGAGGAAATTAAATGAAATTAAATTTCTCTTGAAGACTATGTATACTTAATATTTTAAAAAACCTTAATTAAAAGGCAGTCACTTGAAAATAAAAGATAAAAAAGGATTTGCTAAACTTTCACAAAAATATTTCTTTTGTTTGGCAGAAAAGGGTGAAATTTACTGAATCTTTACAATTGAAAAGCTCAGATGCTAAAGGTGGTATGTGAAAAAAAAACATGATTTAATTATATGACTGAAGATAATCAATGTTCTTCTACCAATTTGTAAAAACCTAATACTCACATCGATTTTAGTTGATAAAGGAGGCATTTGAATATAAACGCAATATAGATTTAACTTTCCAGCTCATTTTCTCACATTGATGAGTGTGTCACTTACCACCTTTATTATCCGAGCTCTTCAATTTTTCTTAGGGGTGTTATATAGGCCATTCTACTAAAGAAAATATCAATTTATTTTGTATAAAATTTTATTAACTCTTTTTTTTTTAAATTAGTGCAACAAATTTGAATGTATACATTATGTACAGGCGTGAAAAAAAAGTAGACGCCCCTTCTAACTCTGCAACAAACTATTGAAGAAGAAAGATACTGGAACCAAACGATTGGAAATAAAGTCTACTTTTAAATGTTACACATAAAATTTGCTTAAAGGCCCTGTACATATCGAAACAAACCCAAACTTTGTTTTTAAAAATATCGATACCCAAGTTTGACACCATAAATAAATTCTCCACCATTCAATTAGCCTAAATACAAATTTTCATGAAATTCGTATGATTAGTTTCAGATAAATTAATTATATTAAAATGAGCATATTTTAGGGTCTGTATCCAAATTGAAGTTCGGAACTCGATTGTTGAAATGCTACAGAATGACTAAGTCACTTCTATTAATCTATTATTTCTTGCGAATAGGACCATTTCACTCCCTTAATATGTTTCGACTATTGCCAGCCCAAATGTTTCAATAGCATAAGTTAATATATATACAGTGGCGGTCAAAAGTTTCCGGCCAGCATAAAATTTTTGGTTAATTTGTAAGTATACCCATATGAAGAGGAATCTCAAAGTGATACTTATACACTTTATTGACATAACAGTTAAGAACTTATATATGGAATAAAAATTAAATATTAATAAATTTAATTAACAAAATTAATTGCAAAAGAAAACGCATGTTCTCAAAAGTTTCCGGCCACCTTGGCAAGTTTGGAAAAAAATGGTGTTATAACAGAAAATAACAGTGATCAATAACATTTACAATTAGTATTTTGTATTCATATATTTAGCAATAAGTACTGCTGCGCAGCAATGTGGCATTCATTCAATGAACGGTTGTAGATCATCAATGTTAAGTTTTGTCCACAGTTCTTGCAATTTTTGTGAAAATGCTGCTGAATTGGAATATTTATAATTCAACACACGTTTTCAAGTTAGTTTCAAAGATTTTCTATTGGATTCAGATCGGATGACTGGGATGTCCATTTCAAAAGCGGAAATTTTTTGATCGAAAGCCACTGCTTGAGGAGCTTGCATGTATGATTTTGGTCGTTAACATGATGAAACAAATAGTTGCGACCACAATTTTTCCTCCAATAAGGCAGCAAATGATCTTGCAAAATATCCTTATGCATTGCACTATTCATCTTGCCGCGGATTTCAAATAACGGACAGGCACATTTTTCAGAAAATGCTCCCCACAGCATAACGTGTCCTCCGCCATGCTTCATTGTAGGAATAATATATCTCGCATCTTATCTTTTGTTTTTAGGTCGTCGGTTGTAATGTCTTTTATCACTTCCAAAAAGATTGAAGGACGATTCATCGGAAAATAGTGCTTTTTTCCACTTTTCACTTAACCAGTCTTTGTATTACTTGCCAAACGCCAGTCGGACACTCTGATTTTTTTTACTTATGAAAGGTTTTTTAACACCGACTGTTCCATAATGTTCTACGTCATATAAGCGTCTTGACACTGTAGACAGACTTATTTCAGCAATATTTTAACACCGTAAATCGCGTGGAATTGCAGCGGCATTTTTACGCGGGTCATCAACTGCTTTTCTTCTGATAATTCTGTCCACAAGAATAGTCGTTTTCCGGGGTCCACCCGACCGTGGCAAGTTCCGAAGACCATGACCATCTTTATATTTTTTACAAATATCGTTTACAGCAAATTTTCCGATCGATAACTTTGCCACAATCTCACGAGAGGATTGTCCCTTTAGCGACAAACAAATAACTCGTTTGGGAACAATAAATTGTTAAACTTTTCATTTTTTAATTTCAAATACGTTATTCACGTTGATTAATTAACAAACGTGACCTAAAAAGCACTTTAGCGATAGCAAAAACTAATGGATGACAAATGGCCGGAAACTTTTGCACGCTCGAATTTCGAATTCCTCCCCTTTGCATCAAGTATCTTAAGTATCCAATCAAAATGATCATGTGGTCAGAGGTAATTTGCTTATTCCTAACTTTTGAAGCAATTGCGCTTCTTCTTCGCTGAAACGTTCTGTCAAACAAATCAAAGAAACTAACTGGCCGGAAACTTTTGACCGCCACAGTATATATATATATATATATATATGTATATATATATTTTTTTTTCAAATTATGCTTAAAATTTATGCACATCATGCACGGCCCCTTCAACCATCCTTTTGACTTTTTTAAGCATAATTTAAAAATACTTTGAAGAAAAATGTGAACTTTTAAATTCTCATAAAGCAGGACACTAATAAATATACATCTTTCAAAAAAATTGTAGGTTGCAATTAATATTTTTTCGAATTTTAATTTCATAATTCATATTATAAGAAAATTTAAATTCAATGTATTTATGTTTAGGTTTTTTAGTACTAAAGCACACAAAAAATTATCACATTAGGATTATAATCCTGAGAGATATTAATAAAAACATGAAAATGTAATTTGACGTCAGAAGCTTTAAAATTTGAATGTTTATAAATCTAACACTTATCACGCAAGTGACCTGAATTTTCGTATCTAGGCATATTTTGAATCGAAGATTTAAAATATAGTGTCAAATTTGGGTTTTGCCAATGGAAAAAACAAAGTTTGGTCTGGTTTTAATTTGTAGATGGCCCCTAAGCAAATTTTATATACATCATTTAAAAATATAGAGTTTATTTCCAATCGTTTAGTAACAGTGATTTCCTTCTACAATAATTTGTTGCAGAGTTAGTTGCGGGTGTTTACTTTTTTCAATGACTATACAATATTAAGCAAGATAACTTTTAGGGATCTAATTTAATATTTTTGTGGATGCGAAATGCATTTCTTTAAATACAATGCAAGAAATTCTATATATATATATATATATATATATATATATATATATTTTTTTTTTTTTTTTTTTTTTTTTTTTTTTGCAAAAGATAGTTCATTGTCAATGCAGAAAGTCTTGTAAAAACATAAAAAAAAAAAAAAATAGAGTGTATATTTTTTAGTTCGATCAAATAATTATTTGATTGAAACTATTCGCGGAAAGGTTACAAAGCGTTTGTAAAAGAGCACGTATTCACTTTTTAATATTTAAAAACTACAGCCTCAACATTTTAACTTGGATTTTCAGAAAATAAAACGTTGAATCTTTGAGAGTTTTTGTTTAACACAAAAAACAAAACAAAATACTATGTTTCTAAAACAAAATACTATGCACACTTATTTCCAGTAGTTTTAAACTGTCAAAGGATTTAAAAATCCGATATTCCTTTTTATAATTATCTATCACAAACGTTCCAGATTAAATAATTATACTTTTAGATGTAAATAAAATTAAAAAGTATGAAAAATAGTAATAAAAGTTATTTGAAAGTAAAATTTTATAGAGTTTTAAAAACAGTAAGTATTTGTTGTTTTATTATTCAAAAGTGCAGTTTCTACATTTTAATTTGCTCTTTTGATAAGAAAATGTTGTGACTTTGAAAGTTCCTGTTTACCCCAATAAAACATGTAAAATATTACTACATTCAGATATTTTCATACAGAATATTTTATACAAGAAAGGGATTACAATTCTCAAAAGTTTTTTATATTTCTTTAGTAAGTTATCAAAGAGTTTAACTTTATATTTTATGATCTTCCGTTTTTATTTTTAATTTTTAATTTTATCAAGAACTTTAGAAGAAACATTTTGGAAACTCATTATTATAAAGAAAGGGAATAGAAAAATTCTTTCGATAACGAAACAAAACAAATCCCAAAAAAAAAAAAAAAATATCAGGAACATATTTATTTGCAGGTAATAATATTTTACTTTAAAATATTTCAAACGACCGATGTAATGTAAATATCTATAGGAATATCTATATAGGGTATCGACTCTCAACGGTGTCCAATGGCTAATTTCTAAACCGTTAGTCATAGACATATAGTTCCAATTACAAAAATGTTTTAAATGAGGTAAAGGAGTATTTTAAAAGCGGTTTTTTTCAATAAAATCATTTCTTAAAAAATTGCGAAATTTAATTTTTTTATGCGGTCCCCCGTTCCTATAATTTATATATAGTAAAAATATCCTGTTACACTAAGACCTAAGACATAAAAAGAACTATTCTTCAACGATTAAAAAAGACCAAGTCTGTTTAAAGTTGAAGTATCTTTTTTTGCTATGGGATAGGGTCATTCACAAATTTACTAGAAATATAAATAATCGTCAGATATAACAATATTAATATTTGAGAGTAAAAATAACATTACAATATAAATTTTAAATACGTTTTCATTCTGACATATTAAAACAGAATATGCATCTTGCACTAAAAGTAAAAGTGAAGAAATAAGAGAATTTTTGCTAAATGACATAAAAAGCCACAACAGTCTTAATTCTTTATAAAATGATACATATTTTAAAATGCTATTAGATTATCTAATCTAAAACTTAATAAAAGTTACATTAAAAGTTGCTCGAAGTTACTTCTTTCGGCTGCAATGTAGAAATGTACACGTGAAATAAATCCTTCTTGCACTTTAACACTTTGAGGTCTGAGCTATTTCAATCGCGTATTTACCTCTGGGTTGGGTTGGGTTGATTTTTGACGGCCAATTATCTACACGAGGGATATGGGCCCGGGGGGAGTGCCCTCCGTGGGGGTCTTTCTAAGGGAACCTAATCCGTATTAACGCATGGAAGATCCACGGCTCGAAGAAAACCACGAAAACTCCGAACGATTAGGCCGACGGGCGCGATTGGGATCGAACCCAGCACCTCCCGTCTACCAGCTTCGAGAGCAGAACCTCTCGGCCACTGGTGGGGCTATTTACCTCTGGAGAGAGAATATTTGGCACTTTGTATGATTTTTTAAAAAAACATTTGAAAGATATGTATTTTCATATTTTTTTAATTATATACCTCAATCTTTCCTTATTCATAATGAAGGAACTATTTAAATGTACTAAATAAAAATTAATATTTGATGAGAAATTAATGAAAAAAGCATGTTTTATATTTAAAAAAAAAAAGTTCCACAAACGAAAACATCATTATTTAACATAAACCTTTACGCAGACTTGAATAAAAACTTATCCAAATGTTTACAAACATCTGAAAATAGGTTTTATTTGTATATAAACATTATTTAGTAAAAATTTCTTTTGTGTGGTTCATTTCAAAGCACGTATTTACACAAAGAGCAACACCACAATGTTTACAATAAGTTCGAATGATTCTAGATATTTCCAAACGCTTACTTCTGTTTACTGCTGAAAACTATATATTTTTTTTCAAAATAAAAGGCTCTTAGATAATATCTGAAAAGACCGCGAACGTATATAGTAGGTTGTTTCATAGCTCAGAGAGTTAAAAGTTGAGACCGAGAGAATCTCGGGCTTATTTCGCTTCACTGAAAATGCCTACCGGATCGACACTCGGACACAGACCTGAAAGTGTTAAGCAACATTGTAGGTGTCTGCATGCTGTACAAGTAATATTTCACAAATCTGCTCGACTAGTAAATTCTCCTTCATATATAGTAAAGTGGGGACAGACGCTGCGGTAGGACAGATGCCGCAGAGATTGTGTAGGCGACACTAGCGTTCCCTAGATAAATTTTAGTTCGTAGTATTCATCTGTGCTGCGTGATGTGTTGTATGCGATTCCACCGCTTAATTGTCAATATTTACATATTTATGCCAGTTTTTATGGCTCGAACCTGCGTGGTAAGTTGCTAAAATTATTCTAATGAAATTTTATTACGTATTTTAAGAAAAATAAACAGAGATTACATCCCAAAATCGATTGCAACTATAGACTAGATCCTCGTAGAATAGAGACATGTGCTTGCCTTTCTCTCGCGTCGCTCACATGACACAAAATGGCGGCGCGGCATCTTACCCGCCACTATGGGACAGATACCGCACCGAGGTTGAGGGACAGATGCCGCAAAATATATTTTTGTTTTTCGGTTCAATAAATTCATCACTGCGATTTAGAACTTACATTTAAATGAGTGTATATTAGCGCATTCTGCTACTTATCAAAATATTCTCAGCAACAATGTTGGTTCACCATGTGTGAATAAGGAAAACGTAGGCCGTTTACAATTCTCGCCATCTAAACTGTTAAACAAACTATCTCCTACCCCAATGGTCAAAAGACCTATACAGCCAAGTAAGAGAAAGTAAAAGGATGAAAATATTACAAGCACAATGTTTATAAACAATAAAAAAGAAGAAGGAAATGAAAAACAAAAGAAACTAGAAAGCGTCATAGAACAACAACTTGGCGGAAGTAAAATGTGTAAAAAAAGGAAGGGAAAGATCAACTTGAAAACGCCTTACTTGAGGAAAAAACTAAAATATGAGTCATCTTCCGACAATGGGTAAATTGTCCTTCTTATGGATTCTGATGGCAGAACTGGATTGGAATTTGATGACTCTGCATATGTTGAGTGGCTGGAGTCTTATCAAGGAGCAAAGTCTAAAGCGAACAGGATTCAGTGCATCAAATTCAATCGATAGCTGCATGAAAAATGCTTACTTTACTTTTGCAACGGGTAGTGTGGTGTGGTTGTTGGCGAATGGAAATACAAAATCAAAGAATGAGAAGAAAGGCCAAAAATAAACAGACTAGGGCCTAAATAGAATAGAACTAATACTTACATTAAGAGCAAACTGCAATGTTCGCTGGATGTAAACTAGAGATTTATATATTTTTTGGAATTATTCTGTCTATTGTTTCCAGTAATTATGCTGTCCATTCATGTAAATTCAGATGATTTTCTTTTAATTTTCACTTTTTGTCTTAAGTTTTGTTTATAGGGATTACACTTTTGCATTTTCGTTAAACTTTTCACAATTTAGTGATATATATATAATTTTTGTAAGTTTACTGTTATTTATTTTCCTTTTAAGTAGTTTGAGAAAATAAAAATGTGATTTGCTTGAAAAAATAAACAGCCAAGCATTTTTCTCCATGCGGCATCTGTCCCACACCCCATGCGGCATCTTATCCAGCACATAAAAAAATGATGTTAAAAAAGGACCTGTGGTAAAATAATTATGCCTACTTTATTAAGAGGGATTTAACTTCTTTAAAATAGAAATTAGATTCTAAAGGGTTTGATCAAGGATTTCTGGTACTTAGTTTGTTGTTTTTTGCTTTATTGTACATTTTACAAGAAGAAAAGAAAAACTGTCTCATCTGTCCCCACTTTACTATACGTTATTTTTCAGAAAATCCCAAAGAATGAAATCTAAAGAATTAAAATTTGGTGATATGGAAGGGGAACCAATAGGACCTCCATATTCAATAATGATATTTCCAAAAACACTGGTTAAGGCACTGCGTGGTTTAAGTGAACTATGCGATGACGCACCGTCATGCTGAAACCACATATGTGACAAATTTTGTAACGAAACGTACTCTTCTAAAAAATCATATACTGGTCCTTGTAATATATCCTCATATGTTTCTGATGTTAAAGTGTCATCTAAGATAAATGACCAAATTAAGGATATCTTCCAGATACCACACCAAGCATTTATGCACCAACGTACTTGATGTTTGTTTGGTCGAATAATGAGTGGATTTTCCAGAGAATAATATAAATATTTTGAGTACTTACGATCCCCTGTCTTTTAAATTGACATTTACCAGTCCATAAAATTTAATTCAGAAAGGATTGACTTTCATCTTGTTTGTTGAAAATAAAATTACAAAAATTAAAACGACGCTCTTTGTCTCCTGGTGCTAATCCTTGTCCTATTTTTTTTCAACTTGCTGTTGACCTTCATAGTCACCTTCACTAGGGTCCATGGAAATCCCAGATAATTCGTTTTTTCCACTCTTTTCGTTCTTGACTACAAAAGCTCTGAAACAACTTCACATGAAGTGTGAAAAAAGGAACCAACAGGGGAATTCAGAACCTGTTAACAGAGAAACACCCAGAAGGTCAACCGCCAGTCTTATCGAAAAACACTATTGTATTGGTGGATATGGATATGCACTTTACTTATTTCAAAATTTCCATACTTGACTTTTTGTATATCCGCACTCTCGGCAAATGCCTCTCATTCAGGATGAGTAAGTCCCCATCGTCCAGAACATCCTCTGCAGGTACTGTCGGATCACTGAACCGACATATACGAGGATGCTTCTTCATGACATCTGTTTCTTTTTAAATTCTTTACAATTTCAGTACAGGCTCTCGCTTATTCCGATCGCTCTGTATGCAAAGCAATACCATTTCACAGTACTGAATGTTGGTAAGCATTTTTTTTTTTGTAACGTCATAGTTTAACAAATGCCTGCAAATTGATTAAAGCACACATTTAAATAAGTGAATGTATGTGTTGGCACACAGCCAAAGTACAAACTCTTTTGCATACACTGAGAGTGCAAAATATTTGTAGTCCAATAAAAATTTCATATGGTAATTGAATTACATTTTTTAAACAAGACTAGTTAAAACATTATTAACGTTTTATAAGTATTTTAACTCTTAGAAATTATTTTTATGCGGATGATCTGAGTGCGCAAACGTTCTGACACTGCAATTGTGTTAATGCAAATAAAGTTTTTACATATTTTTCCTTGTCTAATAGCGAAATTATTCACTCCATTTAGTATATTTTTTGTTTAGCAAGTAAAAACTGCATTTTAATTTTTATCTCTATTCTATCTTTATTCCAACAATCCTGGTACGATTTCCTGCTTGGACAATGTTCACTCTGTTGGTTTTACGCTTAGGCAATATTATAATTCACGTATTTAATATTCTATAATTACGATCGTAATTTCACTGCTAAAAATTAATTAAATTTATACATGTATTTTAAGATACCTCGGCTCATACGTCGTAATATGGCTAGCTTCTTTTGTGCATCGAAACCCAGTAGCGTAGTGGTCAGCACGCCTGTCTGCCACGTTACAGGTCACGAGTTCTGCTGCCGGCTGGGCTAGGTTCACTCAAACTTTCATCCTTTCGGGGTCTATAAAATGAGTACCAAGCTTTCTAGGGAACTAAACACAGGGGTTCTCGCGTTAGGTTGATCACCTGGTTGGGGCATATGCTGCACAGCACCCCGGGCTCCAGGATTAAGTAGACGGAGTTGGGCACTGTAGGCCTTGATCCTTCATCGATCGTATAGCCACAGGTTGTTTTTTTCTTTTGTGCGGCTCTGTAAAAGAAATATAAATACTTTCACTTTACTTTGGAAAATGCTATTGTACGTCTCACCACCTTACATAAATTTTACTGATTTTGATTTACAATTTCTGCTTGTAGGCACGCAATAATGGATCCGAAATTTTTTGTGTGATCATGTAAAATATGTATAAATGGCACGCACCGAAATCATAATAATATTACATTGTCTTCAGATTTACATAAGTATGCAAAATTTAACCTTGATCGCATATTTGGAAATGCGTTACATTTCCAGTACAAATTTTGAGCTGGGAAGACGAACATACGAACGTTGCGAGTTAATTAAACACTTGTAAAAGAAACAAAATTTTTGTTAAAAGAAATCTTGAAAAGAAACAGTGTCATTTCCTTGCATAATAAAATATATGTTAAAATAGAATTATTTTAACCAATTTGAAACTTAATTAATAAAATTTAACACTATCGTAATACTTGTATTATGTAACTACTTTCATTTAGAGTGCAGTTTCACGCGAAATAAATTCTTCTGATACTTTAAGCCCTTTGTGTACGATCCCTCGAATCTGTGTTTAGATGCAGAAAACTGGTATAAGTCATGTAATTCAAAGTTTCATGTCAATTTTAGCGTTTAATGAATGGGACTTTTCTTGTCTTATTTTTTAGTGTAATTGGAAAGTTTCACTAAATATTTATTTATGGAACCAGGGACCGTATAAAAAAATTAAATTTCGTAGAGTTCATTTTTTTAAACATAATTTTTTTTTATTGATCCAATCTACTTTTTAAATAATTTTTTACCTCATTTAAAATAACTTTGAAGGCCTATGACTTAGGGTTTATAACAGTTTAGAAACTAGCCACTGGACACCATTGAGAGTGGCCAACCTGTATAATATATATCTAGTATAGTATCTGCATAGTAATGCTTTTAAAATGTCTCAATTATTGCTTCTTGAATAATTTGATATTTTCACATGAAACATTTAACATCTTAACTTATTTGTGGTGACAACAGCAATATCGTTAACATTTCTAATGTTGAAGAAGAGGATAAAAAGTTTTGACTTTAAGACGTTAAAATGACTATTATAAATGTGCATTGGATATAATAATTAATTTATAAATAATGTAGAAAAATACTATGCATATAAACTAACTGGTAATAAATAAATTCAGACATTAAATTGAAGGATTTGGGCGTATAACAAGCTATTAAAATGGAAATTTCCAGATATTCAAAGTTCACGTTTATAAAAGAAAGTACAAGCAAAAACATTGGGATTTCCTTCTATAAAACAGATGATTTTCTATGACTGGACCCTCAAGTTAACTAATGTTTAAGTTTTTTGTCTGGTAGATATGTGCCTCACAGCATACAGGGAAAAAATATTGTTTCTGTGAATATTTAAAAAAAACATATCTTCATTATCTCTTTCCGTTGCATATTTTAAAGAGATTTATCCTGAAAATTATTGATTAGGGATACTAGTAAAAACAATAAATAAATAAATATATATATGTTGCGACCCTTGTAGCACATATGAACATGAATATAGGTAGCATATAGGTACCACTGCATGTTATGTTATTAGACCTATGTGCAAAGAATTGTCGTTATTGAAATTTATATCCAAAATTTATATTTGATAATTGGATTGTGTTGTCATATGTATTTGATTATGCATAAATCTAGGGAAAATATATTTTGTATTTTTAAAAAGTTATTAGGATGCAGTTTAGGGTGTTTCATTTTGTAAGGCAAAAAGTAAAATGTACTTTTTTTGCAGACTTTGCTTACGCCCCGAGTCTAAGTGGTATAAAAGATATATATGCCAAATTTCATTAAGATCGGATAATATTTAGGGGTTGCACACTTTGACCAGTTTTGTAAAAATAGGCAAAAAATACGATTTTTTTATGTTAATTACTTTTATTGAGAAAACTAGAAATCACAAGCTTCAAATAATACTAAAACTAGACACTAAGATTAATAGATAGCATAATACGCAAAACATGTGTTATATTAATCAACTTTGAACGATGCAATCTCTTCTTTGTTCGCTTGGTGACGACTTTCCTGTAATGGCCGATTACCCTCAACAAGAATTGTTTTTGTTGTTTGTCCCTGACCAATTCGTTTAATCAGATTGATTCCTTTTTCTGCTGTATCATTGACCACAATAAGAGCGTTCACATGGCTTGAGAATCACTGCAGTATTCTGTCACATTGTGGATCCCATGAAAAGTTTCAGGTCTTTTCCTTCAAAAACTACTTTTTTTTACCTCGAATAGTTTCATTTCCTTTTTCTTTATAGGTTTGTTTTCTAAATTTAGAGTCATATTTCCCTTATTAGCAGGAGTAATATTTACGTCCAAAAAAGCCTGTCCTACGTTTGTTTCTAAAAGATACCAAAGGTATATATATCAACTTAGCAAATATGAGAGCACTTCTTTTGGCATCTGCATCGGGGTAAGTGTTCAGAAGCTGTAGCATATCCAAATCCTTCTTTGGGGCATATCGACTTACAATTGCCTCAAGCCAAAAGTGAACATATATGATGCTGAAACAATGTGCAACTGTTTTTCATTCCTTTCAATTCTCGTTGAGGAATATTCAACTGTTTAGAGAAGAATACAATTTTAGGTGCATATAGTGCATTTGCCATCCACCTTGCTTATGATATGCTAGTTATGACCATTACATTTTGCCAGGAAATGTCAAAATAACTTGATGAGATCATCTTTCCAAATTTGCTGTTTCACATTTGCTTTATCCGTGTTTCTCGATTTCTCAATACTCAGGTTTTGTTACTCTTTGTACATATTCTGTAAACCAGCACTGATATTCTCCTCCGTAATAACAGGAATATTTGCTTTCTTCTGCACTTCCTCAGGTTTAGGACTGGTAGATTTAGCAGAATACATAAGTCCTTATTTCATTTCCTCGTCGTGGTAAATAAAACTAAGAGTACTTGCTCCTTCGCAGGGACAAAATACTAATAAAAATTCGTCATTAGGCAAGGACGAATAAAAACTCATCACTAGGCACCTTTTCTAGCCGCCAAATTACTCTTAAGGTTCCCATTTGAAAGTTAAATTACCTTCAAAAGTTGAAAGAAACACATTAGTACAAAGTACTTCAATATTAGTTATTTCACTAATTTGAGATAAAAGTGTGCAACCTCTAAATATTATCCAATCTTCTTGAAATTTGGCATATATATCTTTTACAGCCCTTAGACTCGAGGCGCAAGCAAACTCGTATGAAAATCACATCTTTGGAAAAAAGAAACACCCTAATGCAGGTAAACAATTTCTGATGAAAAATCAGAATAAAATTCAGAAATGTCAGTTATCATATTTTTCAACCAAGCAATTTAAACACAACATGCAAAAAACTCAAAATAGATTTACGTAGATATCTTACAAAATCACATCAAAGAATTAATCTACAACATCATTAATCGGGAACATCGTTTGAATAAAATAAACAAGATTTAAAAATTATATGACATAATATTGTGATTTTCGTCAGCACCAGCAATTAAAAAAAAGAAAAAAAAACTTGAAAAGTATAAAATTGTAATAAGTTGGTCTATAAAGCTATTATCAGATTCACCAACTTTTCGAGCAATTTTTGAGCCCACTCTTGATTTCCTGCAACTTTTCACGAAATATTGTCTCGACACCCAGTGTGATAGCCAACAGCAATATCCCCAACTTTTTATCCGCATCTCTAAAAAGTCTGTGCTAGCCGCAACTTTTCCTCCCACCTTTCAACATTTCAGCGAATCAGAGATAAGCGATTGATACGAAAAGGCGATACATATTGACGGCTGGTACTAGTAGTCCTGGTTTTCCTCCAACTTTAGCAACGACAATTGTAACCTTTTTCTCCCTTTGAGCTGGAAAAAGTTGGGGTTAAAATCGGCTGAAAAGTTAGTTGCTTGAAAAGTTGGTGAATCTGATAGCAGCTTAAGTAACGCAAATTCAGAAGACATCCATTTTATTAATTAAGATAAAAATTAAACCTAATAATCAGCAGAGTAGATATTTTTTATTAAATAATAGATTTCCTTCATCGTTTGCGTATTTCTTTAATTCTTTTTATCCTCAAATAACTGGTGAACGCTGTCATATAGCTATATCCATGAGCGTGGTGCATATATATACTAAAACTTCGGTCCGCTTAATGATGACGTAAAATTGCAGCGCCTTCTAGTGACAAATTTCCGAGATAGCACTCTATCACGAAAACGATACGAGATGTAGGGAAAAACACATTTCCACAGTTGTAGAGGGAAATTTATTTAGTATAAAATGGTGTCTTACATGTAAAAATAACTTCATTAGAAGCCTTGATGTGCAATTTGCGTATATCCCTTCACTAGCATCGATACGCCACCAATTTCAAGCAGAAGTGAGGCATTGTAAATCAGATGCAAATTTACAACTAAAAACTAAGCCATGTAAACAAAGTAAAATTAATTTTAATAAGAAAATCAATTTACGCATGCTCAATGTGTCCGTCATCTGGACACATTGCTGCCGATAGTGGATACATTAAGCAAACTTAACTTGATTTTCTTATTAAAATAATCTGTATTTTGCTTACATGTATTAGTTTCATAAGGAAATGTGCATCCGTCATATAATGCCGCTCCTGGATGCAATTAGGGACGTATTTAAGTTAGTGACTGGATATAAAGAAATAACATTTCAAACCTTCTAATAATATTATTTTAGATGTAAAATATCATGTCATATTAACTAGAGGATGCTGTAGAAGTTAGACTATTTCCCGCATCTCGTGCTGTTTACGAGATAGAAAAACTTTAGTTTTTCTGTTTAGTTTTTTGACCAGTTTGCCACAAGAGGACACTTAAGTATCTCTCATTGTGAAACGCATGCCTATTTTACTGTACCTAGATACCATGTAAACGCATGTAGTTAACATGATTTACCAATTATTCAAGGGGAAATGGAATTAAGGAAACACTCTGTATTTTCTAAGCCTGTAGCATTGAGAAAACTTTGAATGCTGCAAGACTTTTTTTCGTAGCCGGAGTTTACCGTAGGTGCTACTCTCCTTTCAAGTTGTTAAGACTAAACAACATGCTTTCAAAATCGTGATATTAAAATCATCTTTGATACAAATTACATTAAATAGCATCACTATCAGTAAAAGTTTTACATATGATGGAAAAGAGCAATATAGCACATTTCTTTGAAAAAAAAAAATATAATGCATATCTAATAGTTGAACAGCCACTTAGTTCTCTGAAAGGAAAATGAAAAATGAAAAATAGAAAATTTCTTATTTAATTATACAGCATGTAGATACAAAAAGTAAAAATATCATTCAAAAACTGAAAACGTAGATAAAGAAATACTTTTTGCTAAAGGAATGGGAAAGGAACAGGGAAATTAATTTTCTCCCTGAAATAACGAATCCAGGAGCTCAAGCAAAAGCAATTTCAAATTATATTAAACTATTTTTAATTTGGAAATCTGCCAAAAATGCAAAAAAGAGCTTTTTTAATGCATAAAAAGTAATTGCATCTCGAGAGAGATAAAGCAAACAGTAAAAAAAAAAAAAATTCGAAATGCAACAACATTACAAATGAGAAATTACTGATTTCTGATTTGAAAAGTTAAAAAAAATATTGAAATGCATCAAACACCTTTCGATTAAAAACCTGTTAATATTCATGGTAGAAAGTAAAGCGACTCTAAAAGGGATATTAAAACCACTCACTATAACTGAGAGCTGTTATTTCAAATAGATTAAATGGAAGAGAATCTTGTTTTCTATTCTTTTATTTTAACTCACGTGTTATTAACCCCTTGAGGATCGGTGGGATATATTATATCTCACCTAATTTAAACAAGATTCGCACCAGAAACTTTTAACTAAATTTTATATTTTTAACTTTGGGGGCGAAATATTTAAAAATTGCTTTACCTTATTTTAAAATACATTTTTTCCATTATTCCGATGAGAATTCAATATTACAGAGACATTAAAGCTTGCCCCATAAAGGGTTAAAGTACAAGCGATATGTGTGTATTTTACAGTGCATATTTACCAATTTGAATAAAGTAAAACTTGCTAAGGCGGAATCGCAAAAATCCGGAGGGAGTTACAGATACACTAGTTCCCGTCTAAGGATGTAGTAGCTTCTGATAACAGTGATTAAAATAAACAATTTAATTTAAAAAATCAAAAAACACGACTGCGTAAAAAGCGTACTAATTAATTATTTCTCATCAATGTGAAACTATTTTTTTTTCAATTTCTACTATTAGCTCACACTCTCGCTATATATACACTGCTCAAAACAATTAAAGGATATTGCAGTTTTAGGTGGATTTTGTATCTGATAAACTGTTTAGCTGATTGATACATGGTCGACAGACATAGTAGGTTATATGAGAATAAATTACACATGTTTGGCAGAAAAAATGCATTTTATTGCGCATTTGTGTACTAAAGGAAAAAAACACAATTTGTGCATATGAGAAAAAAAGAATAAGAAAAGGTGTTTTCTTCAAAGAAAATCATTTTCAGTAGGGGGTATGGTTTCCACGGGCGGCCAGCAACGTTGAACACCTTTGAGGCATGGACTCAATGAGGCTATTAATGACGAGTTGGGGTATTCTGCCCCACTCTTCCAGAAGAGCTCTTTCCAGTTCTTGGAGAGTTTGTGGGGGTTGTTGGCGGCCAGAAACTCGTCTTCCTAGAGCGTCCCAAACGTGCTCGATTGGATTCATGTCTGGAGAACACGCTGGCCATTCCATTCGAACTATTCCTTCCTCGAAAAGGAAATCCTCCACCAGGTTTGCACGATGTGGCCTGCAGTTATCGTCCATTAAAATGAAGTTATCTCCGATTGCTGCAGCGTAAGGGACTACAATAGGTCTGAGGATCTCATCCCTATATCGGCGACCAGTCAGAGCTCCATCTCGAATGATGTAGAGGTCAGTGCACCCGTCAATGGAGATGCCACCATACACCAACACTCCTCCACCGCCAAATCTGACACTTTCGTGCACGAACGCAGGATTATTCCTACTGCCACGGTACCTCCAGATAAAAATACGCCTATTATCCGGATGCACAGAAAAACGGGACTCGTCAGAAAACAGAATATTGCTCCATTCATTTCTCCTCCAGTTGACATGCTCGGTTGCCCACTCCCTGCGGTCGCGACGATGCCTTGATGTTAATCTAACACATACCATCGGTCGGCGAGCATACAGACCTACAGCATGGAGCCGGTTTCGGACAGTCTGAGTTGAAATCGTGGTGCCTGTAGCCGAGCGAAGGTGTTGTTGGAGAAGAGTAGCGTTCATGGTTCGGTGTCTCCGAGCTGTTAACGCTAAATACCGATCTTCATTGGGCGTTTTTGCCCGTCTACGACCTTGCCCTGGTCTTCGGCCTGCACATCCACTCTCCAAAAAACGGTTCCAGATCCTGGAAATGACACTTTGTGACACTCCAATGGCTTGCGCTACTTCGGCTTGAGTTTGGCCCCCTTCTAACCTACCAACAATTCTCAAAGCTTCTGAATCTGTCAAATGACTTCGCTGAGACATCGTACTCATCGAAACAAAGCAATCACTGAATGCCGATCATCCATGTCTTCATTCTCTTTTATCCAGTTGAAAGTCAAATTTCATTCGCTGCCGCTGAAGCGACGTTTTTGACGTCGAACTCAAAATTTGCATACTCCACAGTTTGAAAACCAGAAAAATTTGCATTTGTGATTCTCTTCTTCTATTTTCGGCAAAAAAAATTTCGTTTATATCTTTATTTTATATAAAACTTCAAATATCCTTTAATTGTTTTGAGCAGTGTATCTTGTTCAAATTTTCAATCGTTAATAAAATACTTATTATTCATCCAATCAAGCTCAAATAATTTTTTTTTATACTTGTAGTGGATGACACTTAATGTTAATCCAGTTACTTTTTCAAATATTAATTCATTAATTTAATTAAATTAAATTAATTAATTTTCAATAATCGAAAGAGCCCTCTTCTTGATCAAGGTATTTTAAGACCGAGAGAGTACTTCTTGATCAAGGCAGTTTAAGCGCCACTCTCGAGGAAAGAAGAATGTGAGAAAAAAAAATCTCTTATTGACCTAAGTAGGAATTGTCTTAAAATATTTTTTAATATTACTTGTTTATATTACTTACCTATTTTTTTATTTACTTGCATAGATGACTTTTAAGTTGTGTTTAATTGTTAGTTCCTATCTATAAACACGGTTTTGATGAGGTCTATAGATTTCTATGATGGTTAGAGTTGCAGTAAAGCTAGAGATCCTACATACACAACTTCCAGGTTGTATAATATTTTAACGGAGCTTCTGACTGTAATATAGTCATTGAAACATCGTCGTCATTTTGAAAGACATATCCAATAATAAGCCACTCAATAGGGTGCGTAATTTTTTTCGTCTCTACCGCCATTTTGCATTTTACCTCCGCCATTTTGAATTTATAGAAAAAACCTAGCCTATAACCATCGGGCCGTTAAGACAAATTGATAGAGACCTCATTCATTCAAATCCATCTAGCCGTTGGGATGTTTCGAGGGTATAAAGAAATCTACATACACAGATACGCGTGAAACACATAACCCTTCTTTTCAGTCGGGTAAAAAAAGGATTTTATTATATCACGTTTTCATGCATAAAATAAATTGGGTTTATTTTATATATGAGTAATGAAATATGCAACTAAATTTTATGTAAAATACTTGGAATATTTAACAGATTTAAGATAATTTGCTTGCATTGTTTTACGATATTAACAATTCATTCATATTTCCTCCTGCAATCATTCCGTTAAGAACTCATTAATCACTCTCAGAAATACTTTCTTCAATTCACGAAAATTTTCCTGGCAGCAGTGCTACTAGGATTTTTCCGTTAATAGAAGAATGTCCATTTCTTTTTTTCTCCGTTACAGGAGGTGAAATATACGTCAATTGAAGAAAATACGTATAAAATAAAAAGTGCTGACTTTGGAATCGAACCAGCTATCTTAGTGTTACGAGATCAGTACTCTAACCACTCGGCTACAGTTGTACATTAGTGAAGCAGTTGGAAGTAAATATGGTTGCCTTAGATGGGAATGACTTGATTAATTTCCTTAAAAAAGCTTTGAAATTTGAAGTTAATTTTGGGAATATTTCGTCTTTAATGAGATTTTGGCTGGAGTTTGAATACTTTAGTATTAAAATAGGATAAAAATATGGATATATTTTTATGCCAGTATTTTTGTTGAGCAAAATCGATTTTTTACCATTTAATATTTAATTAAAATATCTATTTTGAATATGTTTATTTAAAATATATTTTAAATGCGATTTTTTTTAAACTTTAAAAAATAAATTGTGAATACATTTAAATGAATGCGAACATTAATCGTTATTTATTTTTAAATTCGAACACGTTTCTTTTTTTTGTTGTTGGTTTAGGTTTTTTTTTATTAAATTAGAAGTTTTAATTTATAGAATTTTTGGTTTTTCGTTTTTAAAATGAATTCGGAATTTTGTATTAAATGAGCTAATACGCATGCGTGCTAGTTAGGAACGGAATTTTTCTCTCTTTTTCAGACCTTTGGGGAAGAATTCACGAATAAAACATGTTTTCTAGGAGTACGGAAATTATTTTTTATAAAATGAGGAATAATTTACTCTGTATAGACGAGTTTTTTTTACAGTGAATGCAAACGCAGAACAATGTCGGAAAACAAAAGAAGTCATCTCCACATTTTCATATATTAGTCAGTGACTGCGTAACAAAATAAACAGTCAATATGATCTCCTCTAACAGCAATTTATGCACTGTATTGCTTTGTAGGCTTTTTATAAGAATTCTGGAAACGCCTGTATAATAAGCCAATCATTTGCAAGACAAGCTTTACAGGACTTGATCCTTCAAATGGTGTGTCACTCCAGCGTAAAACTGAACTGACCCGGCGCGTCCTCCCAGACATCAAAGGCGATTGGATTGTTCACTGCGACAATGCGCCCTGTCAAACGTCTCTCGCCGCCGCCGAAGTTTTGGCTAAGTTTAACGCGGTAATACTGCCGAAAGCCCCCTACAGACCCGACCTCGCTCCCAGCGACTTTCTCTGTTCCTCCGGATCAAGAAAGACCTGAAAGGAAAGCGATTCGAGAGGATTCCAATTATCCAGGCAGCTTCGGGAGCCTATGAACAATGTAAAAAACGCTGGCAGAGGTGTGTTGATGCCCAAGGGTTATATTTCGAAGAATTTTAGTTCGCTGTACAAAAATGTTTAATAAATTTTCTATAAAAATTGTATTCTCAGACCAGTCTTGAAACTTTCCTGAATAGCATTGAAGTGCACTACAAGATGTGTACAATAGAATATTGTATGCATAGTACGTGTAGTTTGTTTACAAAGGCACTCAAAAGAATTTCAGTACATTATGATACATTGAGAAAATCTTTTCATTGTATTTTAATAAAATTGCAGAATTACAAACATAAAGAAATACATCAAAATTTCTGAGTTGCACTAAAACCTAATTTCTATTGAATATGGAGCGCAACGCATTTAACATTTATTTACAAAGTCACACAAAAGAATATTAGTTACACAAACACAAGGAAAAGCTGTTTACAGCAAATTTTAATTTTGTTAGACGATTTTAAACATAATGAAATTTATATACATTACTGAGATTCACTACAAGATGCTAGCTATAAAATAAGATGTATATAGCATTTTTAGGTCATATACAGTGATACACAAAAGATTTCGGATAAAGTACTGTATACGAACTACTCTATATTAATGATAATTGCTGTAAAGTGCGTTTCCTTTCATAATATGGGTTTTTAACTGTAATTAAATTTTTGCATACTATGTAGTTTGTATAAACTCTATAGATTAGTGAAAGGATTACAAACATTAATTCGTAAGTATTACTGAGTATACATTAATTGCTTAAAGATGTTTTCCAATTGAGTTACGTATTTTCAAGCTGAACTATAGTAGTAGCTAAACCTGTAGAATCCTTTTCGAAAAGGTGTACTTTTGAGTTTTAATGGCTAATAACTCCCCTTTATGTTTAAGTAATACAATAAAATTATGTATTAATCGAAAGCAAATTCAATCAAGGATGTAATGAAATAAATGTTGTTCAATTATTAGTATTTAATCTAAAGTTACTGACAAATAAACTATGAAAACATAAACACATTTTGCTTAGGTTAACATGAAGAAATTTTTCTTTGTTTGAATGCAGCAACTGAGCAATGTGATGAGCCAATGTGACGATTGTGACTTCATATCGACTGGCTGTAGTAAGACAGGACTCTTACGGATGCTTACTTTAAATATCGCTATCACCTAAAGGTAATTTTCGCCCTTCTTAATTTCAGGATTCTCTAATTAAACAGAGCATACTTTTCTCTTTGGAAATTATGCCATCCAAATGTAACCACCGCAAATAACACTGTATTAGGAGAGCTAATTATTTCATGTTGTTTCAAATGAAATATCACTTTATCGTGATACTAGCTGAGACGCAAGCGTTGCCTGGGCCAATTATATTAGCTTTAAATATACCTAAAATCGATCTTTAAATATACGAAAATTTTCGCAAAAGATCCTAGTACCGGGGCCTGAACTGACTTCGGCACCATACACCCACGAGCGCGAAACGCATGAAACATTTAACGTTTAAGAAATGTGCTTATTTTTGTCAAAGCTCTTTGAAACTTTTAACAGTTATAAATATAATGTTTTTGACGCTTGTGTGTAATTTTCGTACTCAAATATTGATGTTTGTAAAAACACATAATATATACCACATAAATTTAGTTGTAAAAGCGATGTTCAAATCGAAAAAAAGTGTGGCGGGGGGCAGAAGTAACGAAAAGGATTGAGCAGATTTTAATAATTTTAAGTACTGAGAACTGTCCGAGTGGTTTAAAAGTGTTAAATGTGATACAAATTATGTATCTAAAGTCAAAACTATTCGTGTTAAAATACTGATAGTTTCTTTTCGCTACGAAAAAAATAATCTCTGGAGAGGTCGCAAAATGACTTTCAGTAAAGAATTTTTCTGAAAGCGTTAACATTATTTTTTTTAACCAAAGACGTCGTTTTAAATCTAAATGTACGCTTGTTAAGTGGATATGACTTGTACTTTTATTTGCATTTTGATTTCCAATTCGGATCCAGAATTTTGAAGCTTGCATAAAAAACTAAAGTCACCAGAATGACGTTCGGAAAGCCACATTTTAGGAATGGTTAATATTGCTATTTTTTTAATAAACGAAGACGCCGTTTTAAAGATAAATATACGCTTCTTAAGTGAGAAATTAGTTTATATTTTGATTTAAAATGGGAGATGTAAAATATTAAAAATTTCAAAAAAGACAAAAACTGCAAGAATGACTTTTGCAGACTAATTTATTTGAAAGAATTAATATCAACTTTCTTTAAAAACCGAAGAATGCTTTAAAGCTGTAAGAGTATTAAATGCGTATGTTTGGTTAATTCGTATTTTGACAGAAATTTTGGTTGCAGATTTCTAAACTTTGCGGTAAAACTCGAAAAATCTGAAAGGACTGTTTGGAAACATTTTCAACCCTTTCAAGGGCAAAGTACTTATGTGAATCAAATGTTGAAATCAGTGAATGACTCCGGTATTTAAGTACAAATTTATTTGGAAATAAGTAACAGATTTTCTTCAGGTATAATTATAAAAGCAAAATTTAATTCCAAAATTCTGGTGCCATTGTGGCGTTTCGGAATCAAAACTAGGTGGTATATATTATATCCCACCGCTCTTTAAGGGGTAATAGGCTATTTTTCGCTTTTCCTTATTTGGATTAATTCATATACAGGAGGGTGACACAAAAATCGAATTTCCGAAAATAATTTTTTGAATTATTTAAAAAAATTATGAGGGCTTCGAAAAATGCAAAATAAATAGCTGTTAATGACCATCTGATCTTTACTGCTAGCAAACTAGCAAGAACGCACAGGAGCGCGCATCGCGTATTATTTTGTGAAATAGAATGACTTTTACACGAGTGTTCGCTGTGGTTTTTAATTAATATTTCTGCCAATTATAAAAAATATATATATTTATATGGACCTTAGGTGCATTAGGATTTGCCTTGTACTATCCTAATTCAAATTTTCAGACCTCTACGTGCAGTAGATATTCTTAGCCATCGCACACAAACACATACACACAGACAATTTTTTAATTAGTTTCGATAGATTTGGACAGAATTTCTGCAACTTATATACTAAAAGGCGTTGCAGTCTAAATTAAAAAAAAAATAAGAACACGGATAGGAAAGAAATATATATATATTACTTTGTAATTTGAAGAAGTGAGAGAAGATTATTAATGAATGGTGTTTTATTCTGTTTTCACATACACATTAAAATGTCACTAAAGTATATTTTGTTGTGATACGAACAGTATAACACTCCCAGCTATACCTTTTAGTGCGTATTTATTCACCTGCATACTCTTAACCTTCTTTACAGATGTCTTTCATTATTAGAATATTTTTCTTTCTTTCATATCTCTATCGTTCAGCCATGTTTTCTTTAAACCACTTTGAATTTCTCGATTCTGGTTTCTCCATATTTATTATGCATTGCCGCAATTTGCACACTTTAATGTACACTTGTATTCGTTACCATTTTGATTGTCACTGTACTTTCATTATGCTTCTATTTTAATTTTTAAGATTTGTTAATTTTTTTAACACTAAAAATTTTTAATAATATTAAACAGGAAAAAAACTTGGTTTGCTTTTTTTAAAAAAAAAAGATAAACCAGTCTTAATATCACGTACTTTTGACTTTTTGGATTCTCGAACGCAAAGCTTATTAACATAGATTTGACGCTTTTAAAATTTTGTAATACAGTCCTCAGCAAAAGTTTAGACACTGATGATATTTAACCTGTAAATAAAAAATACGAACTCTTGGGTTATACAAATGGCTACATTTATCTTTAAATATATTTTAACCAGTTTAGGAAGGAAAGAATTGTTTTAATGTAGGATAATATTTAATTTAACTGAAAAAAGGTGAAATTTGCATATTGCAAAAGTTTAGACACTTTCTAGATTTTTGGAAGCTGTTCACGGAAAAATACCAATTTCAAACTTATGACGTCACATGCATGAAATATTTTAATGCACCTCGTGATAGCATCGGTTAGTGAAAATGTCGCGAGCCAGAACTATTCAGTCAGATGAAGTAATTGAAGTATGGAAGCTGAAATCGAAAGGGAAGACTGTTTCAGAAATATCAGCTACCTTAAATCGTCCAGTCTGTCTATAAGGTATTGTCTAAGGCTGACTCCTTCAAAGCAAAGCATAGATCTGGAAGGCCTCGTGTGATTAGAAAAACAAATGATAGAAGGATCCGTAAACTGGCATCTACACAAATAATGATTGTTAGTCACATTAAAAGAGAGTCAGGACTTTCCGTGTCAACAGATACGATTCGTAGATCAATTAAGGAAAGAGGTAAATCAGTTTACAAAAAAATGATAAAAACAATCAGCTTTGAAATCTCACTACAAATTGACCAGAATGCAGTGGGCTCGCAAACATATGTCACATGGACGAATACAAGCGGGATTTAAATGACCCAGATGGGTGGGCATACCATTGGCACAACTTGCGTAAAGAGCCTCGGACTTTCATTAGTCTACAACAAAGAGGTGAGTCTTTAATGATTTGGCCCTCACTTTCCTTAATGCTCAAGTATATCTGGAGTTCCTCAGTGATCGCCAAACAGCGCGACCACATACATACATTGGAGAACAATTTAGAGCCATTTGGTGAACTTTTAACAGGTCCAAAATATGCATTTGAGCAAGATAATGCGTCCATTCATGTTGCATACAAAATAAAAACTTGGTTTAACTCTTAAAATATTATTGTTCTCGACTTGTCGGCGTGTAACCCTGATCTGAACTCAATCGATAACCTTTGTTTCATCATATCTCCTAAGGTTAACGCAGTTTTTGACAATACTCTTCTGTTAATGAAATTCGAGTTACTGTTGAACGTGTTAGGTACGAAATAGACCCCCAAGTGATTCAGGATTTAGTTTATTCGATGGAAAGTCACATTTTTGCACTAATTGCATACAATGTGGGCGCAGTTCGATTTTAATTTATAGTTATTTTTCCGTAAATATACAGATTGTCTATACTTTTGCCCTAGTGTTAATTTTCTTGTTATGTCATTACATATTATGTAAAGTGCATAATTTAAAATTTATTATTTGTAAATAAAGGATAAGTCACAAGTAATATATGACAGTTTAGTTACAACAATTTGTTACATGCTTCTTAGTACAGAAGCGTAATCTATCATCCTCTAAATTTTTGCTGCGCAATGTAAGCTGAAATAGTAAATTCAATTCCATTTTACAAGCTATTGTTCAATTTAATGAATTGTTTTCTACGGTTTATTTCAAGGGGGTGGCTTAGTTTACAACGTATTAAATTACATTGTTTCAATTAAAACAATTTCCAATGCTTATTATTTTTTATTTTTGGGTATCTTATTCTAAAAGTCTTGTAATATAAATTTATTTTTAAGGATTACGTGTTTGCTTTTTAAAACGGATCGATGATGGAAAATTAAAAATAAGAAAAGTGATTACTTATGTTATGCAAATTTATCAAAAAATGCAGCTTATGTTACACCTTTAAATTGTTTAATCAAGGAGAAAATTAAACTTTTAAAAAAAGTTTGATGATTTATAGAGCAATAATAGATAATATTGTAATATTATTTTAATATTATCACAAATAAAAAATAAAAATACTTCATAGTTTTATAGATAATTTATTTAAGTATTTTATGCATATAATTATTACCGTCGAAACACACTATGTCGAATCATATTCTTTCTAATTAAAATTTATTTAAATTCATTTTTTCCTAAATATAATCTGATCATTCTAAAAAAGGCATATATATAATTTTCTAAAAACAGCGTAAAACTTGAGGTATTTTTCAAGCAACAAAAAATTTTAATAAAAAGAAAGTCATTTTAAACTGGAAGGCATTGCATTCGAAATAACTTTATGCAGTTTTTCGTCGCAAAAATAAAAAAAAAATCCAAAACTGCACAATTAAAAATGACAATGCGCTTTCAAGTAATTTAATTTCATGGAATAGAAAGCATTTTTTAGTTGCTCTTAAAATTAACAAAAAATATATTAAATGATTTAAAATAAAAATCTATATGTATAAATTTAACAGAAATTTTTTAATTTAAATAAGCGATTTCAGACATTTAAGTTTTGTGCATTTAATAACACTTTTTCTTTGGAGATTTATTTATGACCTTTTTTTTACAAATAAATTTTGCAGCTGTAAAATACTTATTCATATCCTTGAAAGAATGGGTTTAAATTTTCAGATATTCGACAAAGGATTATATGAATACGCATTTATCATTAAGGAAAGTTTTAAAAAAAATATTTAAAACTAAGCATATATATTACTGAAAGCTTACATTTAAATGCAATGATGAATCAAAAAGTAAGTTACACCAGACAAAAAAAAAGTATACAAAATAAAAGGGAATTTTTATTTTGTGTATTTTTTTAAATCAAGCATAACTCATACTTGAGCGTATTTCCATAACGAATTAAGATATAAGCAATACAAATAATAGTAAGATTTTCCTTATTTAACTTAAAACGGAATTGTTGCGTAAGAACGTAACTAGAAAAATGCGGGGAAAATACAAGTATAGCCAGAAATTTAGAACGGTTTATATGAAATTATTTTCATTTTTACATTATTAACTGCAAATATGTTTTTATGCACTGGTGTGAAGAGTTGCGGATTTTGAATACGACTATATATTAAAATTTATCCCCCCTTTATATAATCGCAGCTTCTACGCAGTGATTAAGTAAAGCAAAGAATTTTTTTTTTTAAATAGTGGTATTCAATCTTCATAATACTTTGTACGTGTGTTTTCACGTATTTTATATAAAATGGTAATATATTATTTTTCTAGTACTATTGTATTTTTAAGCTTGCATATATGATTTTAGGTAGATTTCATAAGAAATCTTACCTATTGCAGTCGTTACATTCATGCGACTTTTGAAAAATTCCTTCATAACTTTTCATTTTATGACCCAGAAACCCAAAACCACCCCCATGTAAAAAATTATATATAACTACTAAATTTTGTCCGCACGATAAAAGTCACAATTATGCACGGATCGTCTTCAAACTCGCCAAAAACTTTGAGATGCTAATATCTCGCCGGGGATTGCAAATGGGTAAAATCGGTCCAAGGGGGGGAGGGGGTCCAAAATTTTGAATGCCGCCTTAACATGATTCTGATAAAACCAGCTTTAACAGAAAAATGATAGGAAAAAATAAACATTTTTCGTTATAGCAGTTGCCAATAATTAAAAAACACAATAAAATTCTTACCATAACAATTAATTTTCTATTGCAATATTTCCATGTGAAAAATGAAAGTAGTAATAAAGTAAATAGTTTGACAAATTAAAAAAAAATTGTACATTACGTCATAACTTTCTTATAGCAAGATTTCCACGTGAAAAATGGAAAGGAATAAATAGTTTGACAAATTTAAAAAACACGTTACGTCATAGTGGAAATATAATGGTGTTGCGTCGGTGAATATGTAACGTTATGTGAGTTTGAAAAAAACGTATCGAAACATGATATAAAAACCCGACTATGGAAACATTGGATATTTTAACATTTTAAGTTTCACTGAATTTATTTTCGCCATTTTTAAATCTACTCTATATATATACAAGTGTGCATGCGTGTATATTAGAATTTTCACAAAGAGTTTATATGTCAGTAAATAAATAAATAGAAATGCTTAATTCATCTTTAAAAGTTAAAGTTAAACTTACACTAAGTGCAAAATTACTTAAAAGATCACACAGTATTTAAAAATGTTAAATTATTTTAATACCTTAGTATACTTTCAACTATAAAACATAGTCTTCTTCGGAGGAATATAAGAAATACAACAGTTATTGATTGAACGCCTAATTTTCAAAATCCACGTAGATGGTGACGAAAGGAGTGAAAGTGGAAGTTAATTTATAGATCCGGAAACATTGGGAAAATAAAATAAAATTAAACATGGATATAGGGAAGTGGAAGATTACTTGTTTTTTCTTTCTTTAAGCAAACTGAGCCAAATTCTGGGTATATTGTAGGATAAAACGTCATTACAAACCGTATTTTCTTTAGTAATAATTTCTATTGATTCGCGGATAATTAAATTATGATAATTCTTTGAGGGATATATAATTTTTGCGTTTTCGAAATAAACTTTCATCTTTTAAGTAATTTTGCAATTAGTGTAAGTTTAACTTTAGTTTATATGTCTTTACAGCTAATCCTTAAGGAAGAATATGGGTTTATCTCTAATCCTGATTTAGTTTTTGTCGGTAAAATTAGTATTTAATTTCGAAATCTACCTCCGCCTGTAGGCCGAGACGGCAGGGATTTTTCCATCTCACAGTAAGATGGCCTTTGATACAGAGCAATAATAAGAACCTAGGAGACAGCCCGTGGAATTAAAGTTAGTAGGAAGTTACTAAAATTGTCCTCCTTATTTATAACGTCTTCAAGCATCACAGATGTGAAAAAACAGGGGTTAGAGTTTATTAAAGCATCTCAACACTTTACATTGGCTAGAATGCTAGAGAAATCAGAGAGTTATAGAGCAGACTCATACAGCAGATGATACGAATTAATGTGTGCGAGGGCCTGCTCTGAACCAATATATAAACAAGAACGAAAGATCATGCGCCTAGCATAGATTATGATACATTCCCCAACGTATTAAGAATACAGTAACAAAACTTTACAATTTCGTAAGGTGAAAGATGTCTAAATAAACAATTTAGAAAATGCATAACGCATTTGAAAATCCAATTTTTGAAATTACCCTGAATTGTATAAAATATATACGATTTTTTTGTGCGGCCATGTATATGATCCATAGATTCATATGTATATTACATAGCATGCTAAAAGTTACTTCAATTAAACGCATAACACAGTTGAAATTTCCCATTCAGCAATTTCCGTCAATAGACGGAAATGCACTTGAGACATTTTGTGTAGTCCTATATATTACCTATAGAATTTATACAACACCAAGTAATATGCCAAAAAATAGTTAAATTTTCAAACATGTGTCACAACTGAAAACGCATTTCCAGCAATTATACTTCATACTAGGCTGTAGTGTAGCAAATACTTCAGTGTGTCCCTGTAAATGAACGATAAATTACATACACACCAGATTCTACAGTAACAATTTTATATTAAACCTCAGTGATATATACAAATTTTAATATATTTAAAATAATGTAATATCATTAAAATACACTGCAAACGATTTTCCCTATAGACCGTAATGTAACGGAATTCTTTTGAGTATCTCTGTAAATGAACCTTTAAAGCTACATACTTTATTTTCAATACCGAGCATACCACAATAACCACCAATAACATATATCAATTTCATGGCAATCTGACGACATTTATGTGAGTTAGAGAACGGACAGGCAAAAAGACAAACCGAATTCATAACCACTTTTCAACTATATTGGAAAGTGTTAAAAAAGATGTTACAATGGTCTTAGCAATAGCTTCCAAGCTCTCACTAAATTTCCGTAATGTGCGGTTTGATTTGACCACGTTTCAAATCAGAAAATTTATTTCATGAAACTTTATAAATTTAATTTCAGGTTTACGTGGAACTTATTTAATTTCATTACTGTAAAAAGAAAAATTCTGGTTCGAAACTTATTAAACCTGTGTCAAATTAACTCTTATATGAGCCGTTCAGTGCACAAATCTATTAACTCCATCAAATGAAAATGTTCAGTATAAACAGTTAAAGTTATTGTAAATAAAAATGTATTGTATCTATATAATTTTTTTTCGGGATATTTTGGTTCAACTCATTAATTTTCTTTTAATCAAGGGTAACTTTTTATTACTGTATAAATATATAGAGAATTTTCAATGTTCCCTTTTTTTAAAAAAACGCCACTTAAAATGGAGTAAGTCGGGTTGTCTTCTGAACGTCTCATATTAGGAATGATTAATAAGTTTCAAATTATGGTCCTTGGTATCGGTGGGAGTTTCAGAAGATAGAAAGGCTATGTCTTCAGATTTGGAAATTCTTAGACTTGGAATGTTTTCATTTGCTCCAGTGTGAAATAATTCAGCTTATGAGTCCAAATGGACTAAGTTAAGTTTTATTTCTAAAAATGAGCTAGAACAGCTAATTTTGTTTTTTGTGTGTGATTATACTGATGGACCTCTTCTCTTCCAGTCTACCAGAGATCCGATGTCTACAGAAATGTTGGTAGCATTTTATAGCAAGCCGAATATCGTGAAGGAAAGAAGTTGTTCGTCTTCATTAAAATAAAGATTCGTGGCTGAAGTCCATTGTTATAAGAAAGCATAATCAGAATTGCCATGTACATCAATGGTTAAACTCTTGTAGACTAGATAGCTCAATTATCATAAAAGAATAACGGACAGCAATTCATTGTTTTATGCTGGCTTATACAATATCTTAAGAGTAAAACGTTATTACTTCCATGTCCCAGCCGAGGAAGGAGGACAATGGGAGAAAACTGGTAAAATATTGCATTATTTACTTGTTTTTCAGGTCTAGGTGGGCACACCGGCGGCCTACATTTCATTTCCTGTCTTTTAAAAATTTCCCTTTTGCTTCTGTACTTTTCTTTTCTAATTTATATCTTTGAAGCATTTTAGTTCTGCTTTTTTTTTTAAATATTTTTTTATAATTTCCTGAAATCAGCCGCAATCAACTCGAAAAGCTATCGCTGTTAGCCCTCTGAAAAGACATTTTCAACAAGAGTCGTTTTCCCGAAAACCGCTTTCCCCCCTTATGACAACTGCCTTCTAGGGCGCAATTTTAGAGGCACCGACAAACGAAAAATATGTTCTTAAATCCGAATTCATTTTCTAATCAGTCGTGCAATCGGTTTTAAAAAATACGAATTTTGAAACTTTTAAATATACCGTCGAACGCAGGTCGATTTGTGCTTGACTGAGACGATATTTTTTCTATGCTAAAAGTAACTGAACTAAGCATCTTAATAGACCATATTTACATCACTTACAAAAAGTTCGTAACGTCCCGACGAGTAGAAGTATTTTTTACAAAATAAAATTTGCAAAATTTTCGACGAAAAATGTAAAAACCTGAGTGTTTTAGCGCGGTTATGCTTGCTTTTGGTTCACGTTTTCATTTCTAAATATATATATATTTTCTCAAGAAATTTTAAAGAGTGCTCGGTTACACTTATATTAATAACCCATTAAAGTTTCAGAGAATTTAGATAGTAAGAACTATTTTTTTTTTGTTACGCTAATTGAACCAATTAGAAAACGAGAAGAAAACACATTTCTTTTTTAACTAGATGTCAATATTTTACCAGGAATTTTTGTGATGAAGTGCATAACCGTCATATTTATAACCGCTGAATTTGAACAAGAATAACTATTTTCTTAAACTACTGAAATAGAACAAAAAAAAAAGTGTGTGAAAAAAAGTCTTCTTCCGAGACTTTTTACCACTAAATAGAAATATTTTTTTCTACGATTTTTTCACACAGGTTACGAAAATATTATATTTTTAACTTCTAAAGATTTCATAGATTTTGGACAATAATCTCTAAGACACCCTCGCCCCTACCTCCATTTTTCCGGCATATTTCAAAATTATGCATCGACTCCAAAAATGAAAATACGCAAAAAAGAAAATATCAAATAGAATGTACCTTCAATTATCTTTAAAATACTGGAAACAGTTTCAAGAAATGCGAAAACTAACCTTTTGAAAAAAATTCATTCTCCGAAGTCATTTTCGCTTTTTCCGCGCATTTTATAATTAACATTACGCACATTTTGATTTAAAAAGATACTCTTTATTTTACACAGTAGCTCTGAAATTTTAATACTATATACTAACCTTTTAGTTCATATATCTATTTAGATCATATTATTAGCTAATAATATGATCGGATTTCAGGGTAAGAAAAAACTATTTTGAAAATTTAAAAAAAAAATCAATCAGTATTGCGATGTTAAAAAAAAAATAGTGATGCATTAAACAATGATTTTTATAATTAAATATCTTTGCCCAAAAATTACGTAAAATATTTATAACTGAGAAATTTGGTTCAGAAATTATAACATATAGGAGGGTTCCAATGAGTTCCAATTTGAAAAAAAAATTGCCATATATTCCAACCTTTAGAAAAAATGAAAAAAAAAACTGAAAGAAAAACACTGCTCTTTACATATCTATATCAATACCTTAGCGTGAAAATTCTACGCAGGTTTTGGATGACAAGGAGTGATTTTTTTTAAACGTTGAATCGCCCCCTCCCCCACCCCAACTGCAGCGGGAAAGGTCCCGTTACAGTTATTTCGACCCTTCTGACCACTAAATATCAGGAGGATTTTTTTAAATTGATTTTTCAGATAGACAGCGTACACGCATTTTATATAGCATACCTAAATCTTTAAGTATTTGGACAATTATAGATTATGAAATGTATTACATTTTTGTGAAAAATAACATTTTATAACGAAAGCTGAAATCGTGTTACTCAAATGAAAAAGTATTTTTGCGATCGCTTTTATCGATAAAATGAATATTTTTTCGCAATTTTTCCATTTGAAAATATAAATTCAGACAAAATCTAGTTAAAAATATAAAATGATACATTTTTATGGTGCATTTAAGATTATTATTACGGCCCCGTACAATACTCACTTCATCTATTTGATGTAATTAATTAAACTGCTTGGATATTGTAAAATTATAATTTTCTTAATTGCAGTATTGAGAAATTCTAGCTATTTATAATACTGGCCTCAGGCAGCACCCGGAATAGCCAAGATCCTATCACCGGTTTAGTTTGAGTAAGTGAATGTTTTTTTTTTTTTTTTTTTTTTTTTTTTCCATGATTTGAAAAGACACAACTTTCTATAAAACTATAGTGATACGAGAAAAATTAGTCTTGCAATTAAAATGAAAAAGATGAAAAATGAAACACTAAGAAAAAATGCAAAGAGGCTTCCCAAAGTACGGCTGCGAGATTGAATTACAAAAAAGATTAAACTACGGATAAATGCGAACTGTTTTAAACTACTATTTATTAAGCATACTTCTAAAGAGCCACTTGACGTTCCGAGGGTGAAAAAAAATTGTTCGCGGGGAGTTCTCTAGACGTAAAGCAGTTTCCAGTTTCAACACCAACGAACACAGGAGTAGCCCATGCAAGTATTTACAAAATAAAAATGGCATCAGTGTGTTTTAAGCATTGACTTATGCATTTATTTTCGTCATATTCTATTCTTTACATAGTTTTCTGGGTGTTACTTTACAGTTACTTTCACGATTTTCTTATTTTTGAATGAAATAATTTATTTAGGAGGGATGCCGGTGTAACGGCCGTTAAGTTACTATCATATTTGTATGTCTCTGCAAAAATCAAATGGCAATTAATTTTCAAATGAAAATCACCATTAAATCAGTGAAACTTTAAACAAAATTTAATAAAAAGAATCTGATTATCAGGAAACCGAGAAGATGAAAATGAGATGTAGTCTACACCAGGGACCATTCTACAGACAAATAAAGAGCTTAGCTGAGAACCTCCACTCCTCTTAGCTGGCAAGTGATCGAGATAGACTGGAGATCGATGGACTGTATCGGGCTGTCTCTTTTGTTGACCGGGTGCTTCTGACTTGTGGGTACTGCTGCTTTGTAACAGTGGTTCTGAAGCAAACAAACAAGTACAGTTTTTAAAATGAATGTAGTAATCTTGCACATCATTTATTTTCACAAAAATACAGTTTTTTGACATTTTTTTAATTTTAAAGCGAAATTTTAGAAGAAACTACAAAAGATAGTTTCTCTAGGAGCCACGTTTGACAAAAATTTGGAATTATAAAGACAAGTTTAATAGTTAACCAATTAAGTACATGTCTCTAACAACTTCACTCAAAATACATAAATGATAGCTTAATTACTAAATTTCGCACAATGCCTTCCAGCTCAAAAAACAACATCTTGAAAAAAACTGAAACACAATTAAAACTATTAGGAGATGTATTTTTTTAAACTATAGCTGGAATTATTTAACTGAGCTCTGAGGAAGTCGGTGTTGGGATCGGAAATAAATGTAGAATTTTTCAGGCTATTTTTTCTTTCACGTTCCCACTCCGTCATGTGAAGACACACGCGAGCTACGGCTAAACTTATGGGAAGGTTCTTTGTCAATATATCGTTTGCTTCTCGATATTTTTAAATATTTTTTTTTCAATGAAAAGCTGATGTCGATCCCAACATCTGCCCTTATTTACTTTTCAATTTTGGTTGAAGATATTTTTTTTTAAGTTATCTTCACTTTTGGAACCGTTTCCGAAAATGAAAGTGCAATAAAAAACTGCAATCAAAATCGAAAAGTAAAAAAAGGGCGAATGTAGGAATCAACCTGAGCTATCCAACGCAAAAAAAGTATTTAAATATGTAGAAATGCAAACGAGATATTGGCAAAGAACCTCCCCACAGGTTGAGCATTAGCTCGCATGTGTCTTCGCCTGGAGGGACGAGAGCCTTGTGGTTTTACACGGCATGACAACTAAATGTTTAAGCTAACAAAACAGTCACTCTTTACATTACCAATATTTTAAAACTATAATCTTCATGATAAGGTTTCTAAAACGTTTGCAATAAAAAAATACCACTAAAACTGCTGTTTGAAAATAGTGGTCCCCAGAAGAATTGTCCATACAGCAGTTGACGAAAATGTTGTAATGTTTTAATGTTAAATGTTTTAATGTTGTTTTTACTTGAGCGGTTGTAAAGGCGATATCGGAAACAGACAGAAATGTAGAACTTTTCAGGCTGTTTTTCAGAATTTACGCCGGTATCTCCCCCCCCCCCCCCCCCCCGCCTTAGGTCAGCTATAATTGAGCTTCTCTTTCAAAATTTTATAGTGTGTCTGTTCAGATTACAATATTTCAGTTTTATGAGATTTTAAACCACATAATACAATTCTTAAGATTAACTTGAAATTCCCTGTACGAAATGTTTGAAAGATGTTTGTACATAGCTTTAATTTTCAATCGTTCAACTATTTTAGCAGGAAAGGAAGAAAAGTGCAATGAATATACACAAATAAATGTAGATAAGTTTGAGTTCCATCAAAGAACTTATTATTTTGTAATCTTAGTCATTTACTATTCGAAACAAAAGAGAAGCAATGAAAATTAACTGTATTTCGAAGCTTAAATTTATTTAGAATTCGGCATACATTAATTTATCTTGAAGTTTTACGAAATTTTACTCCGTTTTGTTTTAAAATTTTACTGAAAATACAGTTATTTTCAATAATCTCTCTGTTTTGATTTTTCTGAATTAACCTTCGATTTGCCTTTACAATATGTTATTATATTCATTTTTTTTCTCTGTGAGAGAGCATATTGTTTTATGGAATGTTTACCATAATAATTCATTATACCGTTAATTTTTACTAAAGTGGCAACAGAACAAATGACTCACATGGTCACAGAAATAACTTCCTTTAAACAACTAACATGCGCATGATGCATTTTTAATAGTTTAAGAAGTTCTTGAATTTTCTAAATATAGTTTTTCTTTTGAATTATTATTTATCTTGAAAATTCCACGCAATGTAACGAAATTTAACTATTTTACAATAACTTCCTTTTATAGTAAGTATAGATTGTATTCGATGTTAAAATTGATAATGATATTCAGAACTGTTTCGTGATATGTAGAAACGTTTTTGCAAATTTGCTGTAACCTCGTAGTTACCCATGATTCCAGAAAGTTTTCCGTAATCTTTAGATGTCATTAGGGGAAAAAAAAATCAAATAAAATAAGTACATTTCCGAGATTAATGAAACAGTTTCTGAAGTTCAAGGGATGTGATTCAGAAATAGTTCCCGTAATTTTAGGAAACATTTACACTTCTGAAAGTACAGGCAGTAAAAAGACTCTTTTATTTAAAAAATATCTGGCAACAAATTAGTAGTTTTCTGAGGTTACTGTCTTGTTTTATAGCTAATATTTTCTGAACATAAGTGAAAAGGTTCTGGAATAGTGGGTAATTGCAGTGTTAAATTGAACTTCGTAAAGGTTTTTGATCTCTCAGGAAATTGTAATTTATAGCAGTGTTTAATCACTTAATAAATGGGGGGGGGGGGGCGGTTAAAGCAAAATAAAAAATATTTTCTCTAACCTTTTAAATTCACATTTGATGTATTATCGATTGCAAAGTATCTCTCTTATGTGGTTAAATGATCTAGAAATTCAACATTTTTTATATATACCAATCATAGAATAAAACTAATTTACTCAATTATACAGTACACTGTCAGAAATATTCGTCTTTATACACTTAATTATTCGTCATTTTAAACAAATAACTTCCGTACTCCTAAATACATGCTTTTCCCGTTATTTTTTCCCGGAACTCTGAAAAAGAGGAAAAAATTCCGTTTATTCCTTTCACGCATGCGTAGTGGCTGTATTAATATCAAAGTTCGAATTATTTTTAAAATGAAAACCGAAAATTCCATAAATTAAATTTTCTAAATTATTAAAAAACAAACAAAGATAATGCTTTCGAATTTAATAATATAGAAAATTTCTAATTCATTTAACTGACTCGCAATTTATTTTTTAGGGTATTAAAAATATTCACATGCAAAAATATATTCTAAACGAATATATATAAAAAAAATATATAGTAGTTAATCAAGTTAAAATAATCGGTTTATTCAAAAACAAAGCTTTCTTCTCGAAATTAATTAAAAATATAATATTTCATATTTACATCTAACAATCAAACTATGTCTTATTAAAAAACGTGTCTAATATTATTTATATCCTCTATATTCTAAAGTGTTAAACACCATTTCATAACGATGAAATGCCCCTACAATTGAGTTTAAATTCCGAGCTTTCTGAAATTTAATAGGCCTTACCAACCCCCCCCCCCCCCCCCATTTGAAGAAAAACCCGCATCTTTATTTTAAATTCGCCCACTTCCAAGTGCTCGCTGGTCGAGTGGTTAATATGCTCCATTCTGAAACGCGCTGTCCCACGTTCGAAGCCAAGGGGATACACCGAAGAACGATAGACGTACTTTTCTTTAAAACTTTTTTTCAGATTACGGAAATTTTCTGTCCTAGAACGAAAAGAAAAAGAATGGAATTTTCTTCAGTTCTCAGACATATACTAGTAGCAGTGTGCAAGGAATATTTCCGTGAATTGAATAAAGTATTTCTGAGAGTGTACCTGTACAGTAAACCTGTATTTCGAATAGCAAATAATCGAAGAAACCTAAAATATTACAATCCTGATTATTATAGTACAGTAGAAGATCTTTATAACGCAATTCTATGTAACACAATTCTCCATATAATGCACAACTTCTCAGATTGAAAACAATGAATTTTGAAGTTAAGAAGCACCTGAATTCCCGCATTGTAAAAAATTGCTTCTCTCTAGAAAACTAAATTTGATACATTAGTTCAACTTTATCCCCCGAATTCCGTACTTTTTAATGAAAAAATTCCTGTTATTACAATAAACATTTTTGAAAATGAGTAATGTAATGAATGATTTGGTCCAGGTATAGTTAGACCATATATCTAAAGTAAATTTAACAATGTGGAATGATCTATATAATGCAAAAATTTATAATCTGGATATTCTTGGTGACAAGGAATGCAGCAAAAAGATACTCTAATGTATTTTTATATGTTTCAGACATATTTGGCCATGTTTACTAGGTAAATTTAATTATGTGTGAAGTGTGATCCATATAACACAAAATTCTATATAACGCACAACATTGCGTTTTTAGGCTTGCGTTATAAAGATCTTCTACTGTATTTCTTCTTTTGCGAAATAAATTAAATATTTGACTATTAGAATAAAATATTTCAAAGTTTCTTTAAAAGATACCTTACTAGCAGGCAAGTCCGACGTTGCATGTGTCAATCATATGGCTTTCCAGGCAAAATAAACATAATCAAATTAGCCTAAAATATACAAAGTTCGCTGTAACTGGGATTTGTGGCTTTTGCGGCCCATGGGACGTAATCAACACAATCGCAAGAAACCCTTCAAACAAAAATTGTTATAACGACGCTTTCAATTCCCAATTTGTGATTCAAAACTTTTAAAACTTGAACTTAATATACTATATATTTTTTGCATGAAAACGTTTAGATCTTTCTCGAATTGCTACTCCTTATTATTAGCAATAATAATGCATATGAAAATTTTTATTTTTACTAAGCAATTGAAAGAAAATTCTTAGCTTCATCTTCAATTTTTATTTTGGCTTGTTAATTTTAAACATATTGTCGTGTTTTGATTAAAACATGATGCTAGAATGAAAATAATAATATTACTAATAATATTCATCATGCAAAATATGTTAAATAAATAAAAAAAAAAAGTGCTACGAGATTCAAATATAGACAGTTAACTTTATCAAAATCGATTTAAAATTAAAACTTAAATCCCAACTTCTTCTAAGATTGAAACTAACTTCATTAAGAAATACTTCATCACAGACGTTTCCCATTTGATTCGCTTTTAAATACATTAGCAAATCCTCTTGAGGATACCTACTGATATCAAAGGTAGACAGGATAAAAAAAAACTACTAAAGAAAGAGATTTTATCAGCGTTTATACTGTCTGTCTATTCTTCTGAATGCAAAGGATTTATTCTACTTCCTATCATATAGCATTAGGGAAAATCCCTTCTCAATAGAGTTAGAATGTTTCATGTCATCTTATTTCTTATCACACAGTCTCTCAGGTAGTAAGTTTAGGACCACAAAACTGCAATAATTATTATTTTTTAAAAAGTTATTTATAATAAATCCCGCAAGAAAAGATTTCAGAATTCAATTAATCCTATTTCTTATATATGATTTATATAAATATGCATATTTCACAGCTCTTTATTTTTATTAATTTATTGAAAATAAATGGTAAACAGATAACAACAATCATGCACGATTTCATTTTATGTAGCGTAATCTCATTATATTAAAATCAAAGGTATTTTAATTAACCGTTAGGCAAGAAACTTTGGTAAAGTAATCATATGGAAGAATGTGAAACACATTAATCACATAAGCTCACATTCATTTTTCTGATGCACACTTTAGAGTGTAAAATCTATTTCTTAGAGTGTTGCAGAGACAACATGTTGTGTTGCTTTAATGATATTTTAAAATAAATGTAAATCATAATTTAGAAAAAGCTTAATAAACAGTGAACGAAAAGTAAATATGAATTTGAATGAGTACAGCAAAATCAAATGTTTTCTTTACTAAATTTATACTAAGGGGTTTCAGTTCGTATCTTTCTATGAAATAATCATTTGTATTTCATAGCTAGTTACATGTACTGAATATAAAATTATAGAAAGTTCAAAATGCATGCTGTTGCCTAACATTAAAATTATGGTTGTGTGTTAATTTCTCACAAAAAAAAATTAAAAAACACTTTAACGGGAAAAACATTTATTATGTATTGATAATGTATTGTGCCGGAAGGAATAAAGGGCAGTTTATAGTTAATAAGAATGGATCATCAGAAATCTATTGCTTTGCAAAATCTGTAAATATTCAGAAATACATAATCTGAATAAGAGGTAAAATAACTTTATATTTTCATTCAGATGTGTCTTATACTGCCAAACAATTTCAATTACCATTACCTGACAAAGTTTATTTGTAAGTTACTTCTACCAATAACGCCACATGCTCTTAATAAGGCCATCAGCCTCTATCTTGTAGATAATGGTCTCGGGCGACAAATGGCAACATATACCTGACAGTTTATGTGCCCTTTGCATGTGTGGATAATTTGAACCTCAACCAATACCGTCTTCTTCGTGAGTTTTGAACCACTGAATCTTTCGACATGCTTTCGACGTAAAATTTCATATGAAATCAGCATAAATTATCGATCGAATTTTACAATCTTTGCATGATTTTCGAGATAATTCAGCGATGGTTTTTTAGAATTTATATTGAAATATTCTGTAATTTCAATTCTGCTTGTGTTTGAAAGTAAAACATGTGAAAAACAGAAATCGCTAAAATAGGCCAGGCGGTATAAAGCCTGATTTTATTATGGGACACATTTTCATCGTATATTACCGTTATCAAAGCTAATTAAACTTTTTTTGTGTAAATATTTGGAATATATCAAAGCGGTGGTAAAAAGAGCTCTATAGAGTGAAGGGCAAAAGACATCAGCAATTTTATCTATTCGAAACGGCATGCTCAAAACTAGAACAGTCACAGACTATTGTAATTCTAGGAGAACTGTATATTATTTTCTATTATCGTGTAATGCCTGCAAAATATCTGTTACATAAAGTTAAATTATGTATTTATAAAGTCATGGCTTTATTTAGAACAAATACTCATAATAATGTAACTTTAAATTGTCTTTTGTTTTGAACACCTCTGGCCATGATTAAACAGCAATAAATGTATGCATGATTTAATATTGTAAAAAATATATATAAATGTTACGTCCAACAACATTTAAAACGTTAATTCTAATATAACAATGATTATTGTAATCTGAAACCTTAACGTGGCCTTATTTCATACGTTTACCTTATTATAAAATGAAATCAAATGTTTCATTGACGCAGCAATATGTTTTTTTATAAAAACATTTTTTTTCTAACCCTTGCACACGTTATTTTATAACATAAAGAGCTGTTTACGAATAATAGCAAAATAAGATAAGAATTTGAGTAATTACAAAAGTTAGAAGTCTTTGCATATTAATTTTTTCAAGGGCGGTGGTTTATTTTTGGACCACTTGATTTTATTTCGTAAATGCCACATTAGCACCAGAATATTGAAATGAAAATTTGTCTTGTATTAAGTACGTGAACAAAAGCATTTGCTTATTTTGAAATAAATTAGTTTGTAGATTCTGGTGTCAATCACTCATTTTAGCACTTTACGAATGCAAGTACCTTGTCCCTTAAAGGTTTAATAAGATACGCGTTCCTTTATATGAGAGACAGCGAAAAAGTGCCATTTACCACCAATTTTCATGAACAGCTTCATTCACCTTATTTAATCTGAGATTTCCATCAATTAAATAGAAGATTACTTTTCTGAAATAGTTTTGGTATATGGCATTTTAGCACGCTTTATACTGTCTTATAAAGCCTTGAATTTCCCCTATATTGTTTAAAAAAACATGATAATAACAAACTTTAAGTGTTAAAAATATACAGCCAACTTTTGTCGTAATTAATTAGCAATAGATTAACAATAGATATGCCGTTAGACTCGGAATAATGTATTTTAATTATATATTTTTCTAAAAGGGTCCACCTACATAATAAAACTTGTGACAAATTTAATTTTCCAAATCATAACACCCACTTTTGACAATTTATCAAAGAACACCAGGTACAAAGAACGTCAAGAACTTTTGCCCAAAGAGGTAAAGAACCTTCATGACTGGATCTCCTCATGGAAACAAAGTGAAAAATTCTCAGGCGAAGAATAAACGCACAGCTGAATAAAAACTTCTGGCACCAACCACTCTCAAGGGAAAAGAGAATAATCCACCATGTAAAAAATCCAAACGTGACCTAAACAGCGACTCTGATGCGAAAGTGCCTGTTGACATTCCTTAGGATGATAATACAAGCGAGAATGATGGCGCGAATGATGCAGAGTGCCTGATCTGCTAAAGCGTTTTTTATTACAAACACGGAGAACAATGGGTTCAGGTTAGATCCTATATTTCTGGCATTGTAAAATCTACGTTTACAATGAAAACCAATGGACGCGGTTCAACATTTTCCGCGATTTCTCAAAATTTGATTTTCTGGATAAGGAGAATTTTGAAACTCACGTCCTCATATGTTTCTCATGTTTGGATGTCTAATGTTTCTTTGTTATTCTTCCATTGATTTATAGTACATTTCTTTGTGCCTTAATTTAAGGTAAATTAAATTACTAACTCATTTTAAAATATATTTTGATTTAGTGATAAGTTAAGAGAGTTTAGTTATGAGAACGAAATTGGGACTTTTTTTTCTATTTGCCAGACATAGATGATTTTGAAAAACGATTTTCCCATTGTTAAACTTTTTTGTACGAGATTTTCCTTTGTTTCTATGTGCATGGGTAGTTAGTCAATGTAAAATACAAAGTTAGTAGGTTTTCACAGAAAATTAAAGCTTCCAAGGGCCTAAAGGTGACTGGGGGACGAAAATAGGGCACCTTACCTTACTCTCAAAGTAGAGGAAAAGGTTCAAATACCGGCTACCACTTTTGTTTTTAATCTAAATCATACAATTTTCAAAATTAATAAAATAAAAAGTGACAGCAGGGTACCTTGACATGTTTTACATCTGTTTAGAGAAAAAAAATCAGTTTAAAAGGCGTTTTCTGTTTACAAAAAGCAAAATTCCGAAATTCTTCAAATTTTGAGTTTTTAAAATGGGGTCTAAATAACGGCTACCTAAGTTTTTTTACAAAAGGTCACACAGATAGAGCTAATGACAATTATTAAGCAATAACAATATTAATTTAATAAATTGCATTGATTAATAAGCTTTCTTATGCACAGAAAAATACGCAATTTTTAATAAATAAGTATTTTATCAAATTTCTAAATTTCTTTACGACTATCTCTCACAGTCTTCTTCCCATTATGTTTATAATTTTGTTTTTTAACGTGTAAAACAAAAAATAAGTTTGCTGATTGAAATTAGAATTATTTTATCTGAAAAATCAAAAACATAATTTCACTCTTTGCGTCGGTATAGTCCCTATCAGCCCACATATCACATTCTTAACATTGAACCCAGAATCCCCTCTCCCATTCTTGTCCACAGAGAAAGCACCCATGCAGAAGACACAAATTTATCCTCTTCTTCTGTTGGACGCTTTCATTTTCCCCTTTTTTAACCTTCTCGCTGCGTAATTGTTTTATCAAAATAGCTTCAAAAACTGCGTATTTAACTCCTTCGCGACGAGCGTCTTTTAAGATTTTTTTTTCTTTTGTCACCGGTTTTCAAAACAAAAATTTTTGTCTAATTTAAACGGGAAAATGCTCCGATTAAATAAGGCAAAATTTACAATAAAAAATAACTGGTGGGAATAATCAAGGAGGGTTAATTAGACGGAAAAAATGCATTTCCGAGGAAATCTCGGGATGTGCAAATTTTGCTACTTTTACGCTGCTCGAGGAAATCTCGGGTTGCGCAGCGACAGGGTTTAAATCAAATTTCTGCCTCTTTCTCCTGGTTTACACCATCATTTTTTTCTTTCTCTTCACATTTATTACAATCAATTTTGTAGTGTCCAAGAGAGCTCTTTTTCAAAGTGATCCGGTAACCAGTGTCGGTCCTGAAGAATTACGGCCACTGTTGCTTTTTTCATATTGCGAAATGGTACTGGAACTATTTCTGTACCATTTAAATTAATTTATTAATTATGGAACTATTTAAATTAATTTATTTTCTTCCCCTTCAAGCAGAGCAACCGAGAGAGGTCCAAATACCGGCTAGCCGGTACTTAGATCACTCTAGGTAGCCAGTATTCGGACCACTGCTATGTTTAAGTTAAAACCAAGTATTACTCATTCATATAATAAAACACCAATAATGTGCGCGTGGCAATTGAGAGCTAAATATGTCTAGAAAATAACTTAATCAACAATTCAAGCCAATATACGATTAGTATATTTAAAATAAATGAGAAACACATATCTGAAAAACTTATGATGTACCAGATTACGTAGATTCGACACTTTTGCATTTACAATTTGAATGACACAGATTCCAGCGACGTACATTTGATAACTTTCTTTTCTCAATTAAAGTTACAAATTCTGCCTATCACCGCTAGGTTGCGCTGCGCTGAGTTCTCAGAACACATAGTAGCCGGTATTTGGAACCTAGCCGGTATTTGAACCTTCTCCTCTACTGTCCTTCTGAATCAATTTATTTTCGCTAGTACTTATTCAGCTAGTACTTATAACAGCTCCTGAAGCCTTTAGACAAGATGGTCTGTACTGAGGCTGTCGCAGCTTTATCAACGTTAGATGCACTCTTGATACAGCGTACTTTGAAATACTTTTCCAGTACACATTACTTTCTTACCGTACACCTTCATCATTTGCAACGCCAGTCTTAACAATTCTTCCAAAAGTTGACAGAATTTCGTATTCACACGTTTTCTTCAAACGCCATTCCCACTTTCGACAAGTACGAACGACTACTGTTCACTGAGATGCATTGCCTGAAAAAACAGTTTACAGGAGGCTCTATACCCTAGCAAAATAGACCCTTTTTCGTACCTTCTGAGTTGAAAATATCAATATAGTCTTCAAACATTTTGATCCTAGTAATATAAAAAAAATTTGATTAGGAAGAAATAGAAGTTGAAGAGGAATTTCAATAATAGCGGATATTCTAAATTCATTATTTATAAAGGTTTCTTTGAAATCAGTTAGTTATTTTACTAGCAAATAAAAATTTGCATTTACTCTTCTTATTAACAATCTGAACTCATACAAGAAAATAAAATTTGTGTTTGGTTTAAAGGAAACTAGCTCGACAATCAAGAGTTTTATCTATTATTACCGAACTATTTAGTTTTCTGATATTCAGTTTAATATTAATTTTTTTCATAAAATAGAATCTGAAGCCTTAGTTATGCAGTAATAGATTTCTTTATAATATTTAATTTGGGTTATTGAATAAGTAAACATGCAAGTGCTAAATATAACATAAAAAGGAGACCATATAAAATACTTTTCATTCAAACATTTTATCGTGAAAGTCTTATTTCCAAACGCGGGTACTTTGGTGATTTCAACAGCTTTTATGCATAAGTAACAAAAAGAGAATTTTGAAATCCTCTTTTCGTAAGAAGATAGCCATTTATACTCATTTGCATTTAAATGATAGGATTGAAATGTGTTTCACAAATGAAAAATATTACAAATTTTGATGAATTTACGAATGTTTACCTCATAATGTGGTTTTTTATTATGGATACTTGTTCACATTTATTAAATTGGTGATAACTGTCATCATTCCTGAATTTAAAACGAATATCTTAATTTAAACTGAATTTATCCTTAATAATGTACAATATAGAAACAGAAAAAAATGTAGAATATTTTGCAAATTATAAATGAACGTTTTTTTTTCTTTTGGTTATTCTACAAAATTGTTAATTGGGTTTAACCTCTTCTACAGATACCGTAATTTTGTGAGTTGTTGGATTGCTTAATTTAATCTCTGATTAGTTTTATGTAAATGGAAATTCGTTTCATCTTATGCAGACTTATTCCTTCATACCGTCTAAGCATAGTAAAACGAGTTCCTAGGCACAGGGGATTTGAACACCAAATGTTTTCGTAAAGTAATATTTTCTTTATTAAATTATTAAATTATGTTTTTATTGTGGAGACTTACGAAAACAGTAGTATTCAAATAACCTGAATCCCCTGCTTACGAACCTTATAGCAGCGTCCCCTAATGGAAAGTGCCAGAATTGCACAACACTACAGAAAATACGACCAAAAGTTCAATGACAAAGTTGCAGAACGTCCTCGATTTTTTATGTAATGATGTCTTATATGCAAAAATAACTTTATTCGAAGCCATTAAAAAGTTTTTTTATATAAAATGCCAGGTTAAATATGCAACCAATTCCATGCAGAGTCCCGAAGGTGAACACACTGAACATACGTAAATTGAATTCATCATTAAAATACCTTGCTCATATGCCTTAGTTTTATTGGAAGTTAAATTATGGTTATGAAACCGTTTTTTCAAAAAACGGTCAAATGACCTGCCAGAATGCTGCAAAATTTTTAACAGTGTACTAAATCATGGACAGTCTATAATTCTGACATTGAAATTTTCGTCGTATACCTCATTTTTTCAAAATACGTTCTCCATTTCAGAAATTTACAGCTAGTGGGAGCTACAGGCACCTGTAATGTATATAGGTTTTACTACACTGTTAAAAATTTGCAGCATTCTGCAGGTCATTTGACCGTTTTTTCCGAAAACGGTTACACAACCGTAATTTTAACACTATCCTGACTATATTATTGGCCATTTTATGGTCAGAATATAGTTAAATTATGGTTATGAAACAGTTTTTTCAAAAAACGGTCGAATGAGCTGCCAGAATGCTGCAAAAGTTTTAACAGTGTGGCTACACTATTAAAAATTTTTGAAAAAACGTATTCATAACCATAACCGTTTTTTGAAAAAACGGTTTCATAACCATAATTTAACTATATTCTAATCATAAAATGGCCAATAATATGGTCAGAATAGTGTTAAAATTACGGCTGTGTGACCGTTTTCGGAAAAAACGGCCAAATAACCTGTCAGAATGCTGCAAATTTTTAACAGTGTACAAATAGCTCGATTTACCAATTATTTGAGGCGAAACGGAACTAGGTAATCACTCTATAATATATTATTCAGGTTTAATTAAATGTAGTGATCATTAAAAAGCGTCTCGAAATGTTATAAAATGCACTCTAAAATCGTGTCTGACAAACAATGGTATAATGACCTAATTGAATATTATTATAGGATTTAACACCTTGTAGATTAACAAAAATCTATCTCTTGTAGAAATTCATTTTTAATTTTTGCATTATTACTCGTCGACAAATATTTTCTATAATCCACTTGAATAATTGCTCCATAATTCAAATGTTAGTACACATTTGATCAAATCCTATAAACGCATATAATTCACGTCAAATGCTTATAAAATAGACTTTGCTATATGTATGATTCACTATGATGGTTTTTATAGTTACATATTTTTAATTTATCAATTACAATTAGAAGATTCCATTTGAGAAATGATCTTTTAATAAAATTGTAACGGCCGAAAGTGTCTTTAAAGGCCATAATTGAATACTAAATCATTTAAAAATAACTGATAATTACAATTTATTTACAAGAAATTAAGATAATGTAGGTTTTAATTTTGAAAAAATGCTAACACTAGCATCTAGTTCACCAATTACTCTTGAAGCAAAACCCCAGACTGTTTACAAACCAGCATAAATACTAATGTAAGAGTCAAGGTTATTTGTCTAGACAAGACCTTCTCGCGTATATTTTAAAATTCAAAGAATATCTGATTTAATGGAATACAAACTTGTTTGTTTGTTTGTTTTATTGAACACATACATCAGACTTGTGTGCTTGACACCAGGACCCTCTTATAAGGGATCGTCGATATACAGGGACGAGATAGCACAAGGAAATTTACAACACCAGAGAATTACATCTGGGAGCTCTACAAAGAGTGTGGAACGAAGCCGGCGGGATTTGAACCCGCACCCACCTACGCTTTCAAGCGATTAGCGGCGTGTGCCTTATCCACTCATCCACGGTGAGCCCTGAATATAAACTTCAAAGAAATACTCTATGGAGTAACAACGAAGCTTTAAACGCTTACTAACGAAGATACTCCTCTCACTCTTTAAGATATCATTTTTTATCGCCAAGCTAAAACATTTGACTCATTCACACAGATATTATACGCAACGGCAGCACTTGATTCCGGAAGTATCAGGGAAGGTCCGTTCTCAAAATAGATTCAATGAGAGAAGCATCACAATTTATAGATAACAACCTTTCTAACTAAAAAAACTAGGCAAAACTAAATATCGTAAATTTGGAAACCACAAAGAAAAACTGCGATTTTGCTGGGCCCAGTTACATGAAGAAAAGTCAAAGAATTAGAAATAGGGTAGTCCCAGAAAACACCGACCTAACAAAAAACACAAAAAGTATTGAAACAAATTTCTTTATTTCTCAACATAATCTCCCTTTACCTCGCTACACCTATCCAAGTGATGTTTAATATTTTCGATATCCTGTTTATAATGAGAACCATAGAGCTCCTCAAAATAGATATCAACCGTAGATTTTACTTCTTCACTGTTGGCAAATCTTTTACCACGGGTCATTTACTTTCAAGTTGGTAAAGAGAAAATAATAAGAGGGATCTAAATCTGGCAAATAGAGTGCGTCAGAAAGCAATTCCAACTCTAACTCACTGATTTTGGCCATCACGATAACGGATTTATGAACTGGTGCATTGTCTGGGTGAAATCTTACTTTCTGTTTTGCCAAATACGGCCGTATTTTCTTGGTTTTATTGCTCAAACGCTGCGGTAAATTCACATGATACTCGATGTTATTTTCTTTTCGTTTTTGAAGATAATCAATGAAAATAATTCCAAACCCCAAAAAGCTGACGCCATGACCTTGCCAGCAGATGGGTCGCCTTTTTTGGAGCCAATTCTCCCCTTTCTGTCCATTGTTTTGACGGTTCTTTTAAGTGATGGACCCATGTTTTATCCATGATTATAAATTGATGCAAAATCTTGGCATTATTGCTGTGAAATATTGTCAAACATTATATTGAAACATTCTCACGACACTGTTTTTGTTCCATTCTGAACAAACATGCCACCTATCATGCATAAATTCACAATACCAAATTTTCAATCAATATGCGATGTACTTTTTGAAACGCATACCGTCTCTGACAGCTCGCGCAGTTTCAGTCAACGGTCATCCAATACCATTTTGTTGACTTTCTTCAGTATTTCTGGCGTTGTCATCTCATTTGGTCGACCACTGAGACATTCGTCTTGGCATCTCGTACGGCCTCCTTTAAAATCATCCTCCCAATATTTTATTCCTGTAAATGTAGGAGCAGACTCCCCCAGAGTAGAATCTAGCTCCACTTTGATATTTGTTGAACTGAGACATTTCAAATGAAAGTATTGTATCACGTAACAATGGCCAATTTTATCTATGTTTACAAATTCACTGAAAGCGTTCACTGTGGATGACTGTCAAACAAATTCTAAGCAAAGTACCGTCTTCAAAGTTCAAACTTAAGATTTATAAAGTTAGTACTTTCGACCATAGTCATTTTTTTTTCAAAAAATTACCACCATCTATTTGTCAAGTCGGGTACTTCTGGGACTGCCCGGTGCCTCTATAAGAGAGTGGAAATATACGGGCATAAAATTCCAGTGGTTAAGACGATGTTGGACAAAAACTATTCTCGATGCATCTTGGCGAGCCTGCGATTATCGCCAAGATGATGCCTGTTAACTTGTCTCACTCGCCCAAGCAATTAACAATCCTAGCAACAGTGTGTCTACAAAGATGTATTGTGTAGAAATCAGCAATCCAAACCATATCCAATAAACTGCATTTGTCGCCAGAGGGCGCTATGATCGAGTCTATTGCTACAAATGAATAAAAATACATTATCTTTTTACATATTTACGATGCAATTTAAACTACGGGAAATTTATTTTTGAAAGACAAATTTTCCGAAAAACAGAATTAAAACGATTTACGCGATACATTAGGAATTAACGAAAATTGGCATATATTAGGTAATTAAGTATGAAACATCCGATTTGAAAGCGTTTTTTTTATTTAGAACTTCTGAATTCAGACAAGAAGATTTTGAATAGTAATTATATTTTATTTTATTTGTGGAATATCCATCATCTTTGAAGTAAAAATAACTATTAAAACTTTCTGGTGAGATTTTGGAATTTGTAAAAAAAAAAAAAAACAACAAAAAAAAAAAAACAACAAAAAAAAAAAAAAAAAAAAAAAAAAAAACGCTTTCAAATCGAACGTTTCATACTTAATGACCTAATATTTTAAATCATCATATAAAATTATCACTTCGCACCACATATTTCTAGACTGTAACTAACACTTAATGCTTACAATTTAAAGCAATAAATTCGATGTTTGCGCCACCTAAGAAAACATAATTTTTTGGATAGATTCTAAAGCAGTACCGGTATATGCAATTTTCACACTATATTTTTCTAGACACTGTAGCACAGGTTAAGTTTGCATCATGTGCATATGTTGCCACTCTCATATAGAAGCTCACTAGTCAGAAAGGATACATTTGCTTATCGCGCATATTTTCTTAACGAAAATTAGGCGTCCACATACTGAAGAAACATGTGCAAGCCAGTCCCTTAAGGCTCCTGTCCCTGCTGTCGAAGACACTCACTAGCTAATGCTAATCCTATGGGAAGGGATTTATCTAATATATCGTTTACATTTCGACACTTTTATTTATTTATTTATTTATTATTTATTATTATTATTATTTTTTTTTTTTGCATTGGATAGCCGAGATCCGTTTCTACATCGCACTTTTTTTACTTTTTCGATTTTGGTCACAGATATTTTTATAAAGTTACTTTCACTTTCAAAACCGGTTCTGAAAATGAAAGTGTCATTCTAAAAAATATCTGCAACCAAAACTGGAAAAGTAAAAAAGGTGCGATGTAGAGACGGATATTGGCTATCCAATGTAAAAGAAAAAATATTTAAAAATGTAGTAACGCAAACGAGATATTAAAAAAATCCCTCCCGATAGGATTAGCATTAGTTCGTGCCTGCCTTCGTCGGCAGCCTTAATCAGAGATGCGAATGGTTCTGTTAAAAAATAAGTAATCAAATTCGGTACCCCCGTGACGCAATTATGCATGGGAATATAACTTAAAATACATACATTCTGCTCAATCTAAGACCACTTTTGTTTTTATTGCTTTATTTTGTGTCGAATATTTAGGCAGTAATTATTTTAAACCATATTATTTTCTTTAAAGAACTTGAAAGCGGAAGACTCTTTTTTAACTTCTGCGATGAATACGATTAACGTAAGAAATAATGTTAGTCGTATGCATTCACATCTTTAGTAATGTGATTTCAAAACATTTTAGTCGTTTCTAAGCGAGAATTGTTGGACTTAGACATCCCGAAACAGCCGTAAAGCTAAAACAAACGAATAAATAGACGGGTAGGCAATTTATAGGTTATTTTAACACTTTATGTAAATATAAATTATGAAAATTTTACTTTCAAAAGCATTTTTTTAAATGCGTTAGAATATTTGTGCAATTATTAACACGTTCACGCTGGCGCGGTGGGTCACACTCAACTGTCTCAGAGCTGCTAAGTCTCCGGCTTTTTGGATACCAGTATTTTAATACAGAAAATGTTGTTTGATTTAATTAGAACGATTGGGAGATTTAAAGGAACAAAATTTTCTCTAAAATAACAGTGGTGTGCAAAAAGCCGGAGACTTGACAACTCTGAGACAGTCGAGTGTGACCCACCACGCCGGCGTGAACGTGTTAAATAAATTTTAGAAAAATTTCTTCTACTAAAATTATCAAACTAAATCTGTATATACAGAGGTTTTGTGGAAAATTTTCAATTCCTCACAAATCCGTTTATTAAAGAAAACAGACACCAAAACAAAAAAAAGTATTATCAACGTTAAAAAATATTTTTGGTTATTATTATGTAAATATTAAATACAAATAAATTCATCCGAAAAAAAAACTAAAAATTATAATGGTTTCACAAAACTTTAAAGTTTTGTATTTAAAGTTCAATTTTAACCAGCGATGCCAAAACGCTACTAGTATTTTTTTTATTTATTTCCACGGGATACTTTTTGTATTGCGTATTCGTCTTGGTATTGTGAACAGATTTAAGGATCGAATTTTTTAATAGCAAAAGTTTTAAAGGAAAAAAAATAATTCAATAAAAGTGAAAAAAAAAGAAAAAAAAAGACTAGTGTTTGTAATGAGTCTTTTTTTTTTTTTTTTTTTTTTTTTTTTTTTTTTTTTTTTTTTTTAGTTATCAAAATTTAAAATCCGATGCTTCAATCTCTTACATAAACTGCAAACAGAGGCGTCTTAAATTAAGGCACATATGTGACTGAAAAAGAATTTCAGATACTTAAAGTGTCTGAATCTGAAAATTCAGTCATAATAGATGTCTTAATTTAAGACACATAGTCTCTTACTATGATCATCGTGTAAAGGAACTGAGAAAAGTGTCTAAAAATCTGCAAGCATGTAATTTTATGACGTTTTGTAACTTCCGTTCCGCATTAGTCACCAGGGTGCACTCTTAGTTGCGCATGCGTTTTAGATTTCCTTTTTTCGGACTTGGTATTCGTTTGTAATTCAAACTAATTTTTTATGTAAGTGCAGATTTTAAATAATAATTAAATTTTACTTCATTCGCTTTTGCGGAATATGAAATTCCGTGATTCAATTCGTACCGAAATAGTTTTAATTCGTATTAATTTATATTAATAATATAGTCTTCTTTGTCACGTCAAAGCATATAGATAGAACTGTTGTCTGGCGGGTTATAATTTGAGGATATAATTTTTTCATTCTTTAAATACGACTAGCTGAATATATAAAGGGATTTTCTTTCTAAAATAACCAAGTCTGTCTGACTCACTGATATTGACGTAGCCTCCAATCCGGACGTCCTCTGTGCGGGTGTGCTTTTGGAATTATCAGACCTTTCTCCGGGTAAGTGTTCTGGGTAAGTTCACTATGTATCGCAAACTCTCTGTGAATGTTTTTCTTTAAATGGAGAATTCTCACGAGTCTATAGCTATATTAGTTCTTGAGTTATGCCAAAATTTGCTTAAAGCATTTTGCCTATGGGATTTCCATGTAAAATTTCTACTCTTTAAATAATCTGCAATCATCTTTCTTTATTATTTTTTATCTAATGTTATATATAAATAAGTTTTGGTGAGTCTGCAGCGTTTATTAGCGGTTAATGAATTTATTTAATTGCACCATTCTAAGCGTTCTGTATCTTTGCCATTACTTTAGAAATCGCAGTGACAGAACCTGTTCATTGGCACATAATTTCTTAATTACTATCAAGATTACGTTAACAGTGTTTCTTTAGAGTAATTATTACACCGGAGTACCTTTTATAAGTGTTTTATTTATGATTACAATATTTTTATAATCATTTAATGCGGCAACATTTGTAACTTTTACATCGGTTTTTACATTTCCCATAGGATTAACATGTGATATGCACTGGAATACCCAAGTCTTTATAGTAAACATCCCTATTTAATTCCTGCTTTTAATTATTATGTATGATTTTCTTGTCTAATGACGTTTCTTTGCGGCTCATGTTTTATACATCATAATAAATTTTAAGTATTTAAAAGAATATAGTTCGAACATGTTGCCATTCACCCATATCATTGATTCCCTAATAAATACAGCGAATTACTTGTCTTCATTTATTAATTTAAACTGTTTTGTCTGATAAAACACATTAAATCCGGTCATTCTAATTAAAGGAATCTCTATTTTTCCTTCTGCTATACTTTTGCTGTTTCCAAGCATTTTAGAACTATTCCATTTGCCATACTGAAAATAGTCAACTTCTGACGTTTTCACTTTTAAGATGCAGATTTATTAATATATATATTATTATATATTATATATTATATATATACATATTAATATACACTATATGGCCAAAGGTGATCGGTCACTTGCAATTTTAGACGTTTTGTCAAATATTTAGAAAAATACATGAGGAATTAACTTGAAACTGCAGGTGTGTAAACCGTATAGTATAAGTCATATGTTTCGGCGAAGATTTTTTCCTGAAACCCCATAGGGGACCGTCAACATATTAAAAAGGAACGAATACCTTTTGGATAACCCTGTAAAAACTAATCCAGCAAAAGCGTTCAAACTCGAGATTATTAATAAGTGGCTTATTGTAATATACTGTGTTCATTTTTATGAGGATAGCATGTATACTCGTAGAAAAATTAGGGTTTTTATAAAGACAGTCCCAAATTTCGCCATGTTTTTTGCTTATAATTTGCAGAGTTCTTAATATAAAAAAAAGTTCTTTTCAGAAAATATGACAAACAATGTTGTACACAATAACCTGCAATCAGAATGAAAAATAATAAAAATTGTATGAAAAATGAGCAGGTTTACTAAATAATGATTCACTGCGCATGCTCGAACGCAATTAAAATATAATTTACATAATGTGTTAGCTAAATGCATAAAGTAACTTTTGTTAAAGTCTCAAAAACATAGTTTGAAAAGTGTGATAATAATCGTTTATAGAATAAGCTCAAAATCCGTTATTCCTAAGAGGAAGCAAAAAGATGAGGGGCTGTATCCAAATACAGTAGTACGTGAAATATTGTTTATGCTATATTGTAACTAATCAATGGATATATGGATACAACCCCTCATCTTTTTGCTTCATTTTGGGAACAACGGATTTTGAGCCTATACTATAAACGATTATTTTCAGACTTTTCATACTATGTTTTTGAGACTTATACAAAAGTGTCTCTATACATTTATCTAACACATTATTTACATTATATTTTGATTGCATTCGCGTATGCGCAGTGAAACATTTTTTAGTAAACCTGCTCATTTTCATCCATTTTTATTATTTTTTAATTCTGATTGCAGAGTATTGTGTACAATGTTGTTCGTCATATTTTCTGAAAAGAACTTTTTTTATATTACGAACTCTGCAAATTATAAGCAAAAAACTTAGCGAAATTTGGGACTGTTTTTATAAAAATCTTAATTTCTCTACGAGTATACATGCTATCCTCATAAAAATGGACACAGTATATTACAATAAGCTACTTATTAATAATCTCGAGTTTGAATGCTTTTGCTGCATTAGTTTTTACAGGGTTATCCAAAAGGTATTCGTTTTTTTTCAATTTGTCGACGGTCCCCTATGGGGTTTCGGGAAAAAATCTTCGCGGAAATATATGACCTATACTATACTGTTTACACACATGCAGTTTCATGTTCATTCCTCATGTATTTTTCTAGATACTTAACAAAACGTCTAAAATCGCAAGTGACCGGTCAGTTTTGGCCATATAGTGTATATAAATATATAAAACAGGTGATTCAAAACCACAAATTTTAGACTCATCTGAAATATGTAGGCGTAGAAGCACAAAAATTTTGTTGACGTCGTCAATAAATCTTATTTAAATGATTTAAAAAATTTTTCGCCTTATCTCTATATTAGTTACTTTATTAGATTTTAATGATAATTTGTAGATTCTTAAATCCATGTAATTATATTCTGTTAACCTAATTGTAAAAATACGGTAAATATATACAGATATATTTCATTTGAAATCAATTATAATATTGATTTTTTGATTATTTTTCGTAAAAACGTAATTTGAAATTTAAAATGAATATCAGTAAAACGATAGAATTTTATGGGATATTTACTTACATAACTAGATTTTGCACATAAAGCTGTCATCTATATTTACCGAACCGCAATGCAGAGTTGGACGACTTTTTCTAGAAGGAGGACTTAATTAAAGCATGAGCAACCTTTGGCATGTCCCCTCTCTACCCACCCCCACCCCGTTCGAATTTAGGTGCCCCAAATTCGATATGCATTTTTTTAAAGCTTATATATATTAAATGTGTTCCGACATTGTATTGATTATAATCAGTATTTAGAAATTTAAAAGTAGAATAATATTAAAAATTAAATAAAAAAAAATACAATAAAAACTCTCAATCGCAGGCACCCTGGAACGCTGAATCTGTCTGCTATTCGATTGTGTTGGCTTTTATGAGGTAAATATATATATATATATATGTATGTATAAACGTAAAGTATAGTAATCACCAGCAAAAAACAAAATGTATTCATGTGAAATGCGCCAAAAAGTTGCAGTAAAACACATTAATTCAATATAAACCAGTAAAAGATTATATTTAGCCTGAACTAGCGCAACCCCCCTCACAGAACAAGAAGAATATAACTGTTTGTAAAAAATTAAAATTCCAAAAAAACTAGGAAAAAACAGGTTGCGGCCATTGGCTGTGGGTTATATTTTAATAGCAGCCGAACATTAAAAAAATTTATATAAAATATGTATTAGTGGCAGTGGGTTTCGGCCAGAACAGTGAGTAGCAAAATCGAATGTTAAAGATTCGATGGCGATTATCACATGTTCTCCCACCGGACCCTATGCCACATTATTAAATGAATGCCTCACCTGGAACACAGTAAAAGGTGCTAAAATTATGTTCGTTGAAAAAACCACACTTAACCAACTCAGCCACGTTGTCACAACCAAAAATATAAAACATAAAACAAACTAAACAAGGCAGAATCCAACATCCAATCAAAATTCATTCCAGGTCCGTTTCCAATCGACACAGAACATCATCATAAAACCGTCCCTAAATAGGCTTTAGGAAATATGAGTCATTCACTGACATCGAAATGCAATCGATCAGTAATGAAGAAAACCTGCAAAATCTTAATATTTTTTTTTTTTTATAAAATTTAAAGGAATATTGTTTTTGTAATATAGATTACTTTTAAAATGAAATAATTCCTTTTTAAACAGATGATTATCTGTACAAATTCTAAAAATCGAAATATTTGGCTGATAATGATATTAATATAGTATATGCGTTTGTAAATATTCGAGGATCAGTGAACAAGCTGATTAACATGAAATTGAAAACTATTACCTTTATTGTAGATTGAAATATGTACTTTGTTACCCATTAAAATTATTTTTAAATCAAGGTAATCAGCCTCCAAACCATTATTATTTGTTTTCTTTAATGTCAGGGAATCAGGATAAATTTCTTGAGAAATTTCATTAAAATCACTGTTGAAGTTTGACACGATCAAGTCGTCTATTTATCTATAAGCGAGGAATTAGACATGAGCTTTATTAATACTGTACTGAAACTCATAAAAAAATAAAAATAAGTTAGCAACTGTAGATGGGTAGCTAGTACCCATACCAATTCCATTGATTTGTAAGTATATTTTAGATCCTGTATATATATATATATTTACACTCTCAGAAATAAAGCTCCCACTTTTGATGATTCAGAAATCCTTGAGCTGTATTTCGTCGTTTTTGACGATGATTTTCTATCAACATCACGTGACTTTTAACGAAAGGTAAACTCTCAAATATTTGACGAAAGTTTTGCCTCAATCACGGTCAGACTGAATGCATTTTAAGGAAACAGTTGCTGTACCTCCTCAGATCTTGCGATTTTAGCAAGCAGATATTTGCTTGTTTATATTTATTATATGTATTATATTTATTAGTCCTGTAATAATTTATTTTAAAACAGCACTTTTTAGTGCCTTTCGGAAAATACTGAAATGCAGGTAGTTATTGTTTCTTCATTAGTTATTTTTTTAGCTGTTAAAATGTTTAGGAATGCTTATTATTGTTATTTATTTATTTATTTATTTATTTATTGTTCGTCATGTTTTAATTCGAAAAGAATAAATTTCCTGTGTTCTTCAAAATTATTCAAAAAGAAAATTTGGACAATAAAATTTCAAACTTCCAGGATATCTTTTTTTTTTAATTTATTTAAGAAGTATATTCTGTTTTCAATCAAATTAATAATAAACAATAATTGATCCCTCTCCCCTTTATAAACAGTAAAGTGTTAAAATCTTATCTCTCTACTCAAAATGATAAAATCTCACGCAATATGTACTTCACAATTAGTTATTTGCGAGCAACAAATTAACCAGACCATATTCTAACCATTCATTGAGCAAAGAAAATTTCACTAATGAATTATTTAATCAAGCCATATTATAATTATTCATTGACCATGACAAAACCGTAATAATAAATTAACCTTACTTAAAACTTTCAGAAATTATAGCAGCACCGATAAAATTACAATCTACTTCATAAAAACATAAACACGCAGCAGAATTCATTACGTCAATCTAAAAGCAAATCAATACAAGTCTCCAGTAGCCTGGTTGGAAGGGCAACGGTATCCCACGCCAAAGGTCGTGGGTTCGAATCACCCCGAGGGAACCGAGAAGTGAATGTTTTCTTCCCCCTGTCAATAAGGAGCTTCCAAACTGTTCGATAGATGGCGCCACCAGCCAACTTTTGACGAAATTTATATCGTCAAGCAAGTGAAGAAAGTAATTTCATCAATTTGACGAAATATTCGCTCGGAGCATTTCCAAGGAAACTGTTTCGTCAAAAACAAAGAAAATTTCGTGAAATCTGAGTATTCATTTCTGAATGTGTATGTTGTAAAAGGTGAATGTTCGGTAAAGACAATTGTCCATGTGAAGGTTTTGCAGTAAAACCTCCATAACGGAGACTCTAAATAGAAGACGCCACTATTTAGGAAACACATATTATTATTAACAATATGCACATTTTTTATTCACTTTTATCTCAGAAAAGCAGACACCTCCGAACGGTCGACAAATTCCACTGTTCCAAGTTGCTCGCTATTGAGAGGTTTTACTGTATTGAGACAAATATTTATTATTTTTTTTTTAACCTTATTCTACTCTATAAATTCATAATATTGTTACTTGACTAATAAATATTGCAATATAATAAATATTGCATAGTATTGATTATAGTACAATATCGAAAAAGATTTCAATTATCATCTTTACGAAAATTGCATACCAAATTTTGGAACCCCTAAAATCAGGCTGTGTGGGGGTGGAAGAGGCAGGACCATGGCCATATATTATTTCAGGATTCAATGAGGTCAAACATGGCTGCGCATAATACTTAAAAAAAATGCTTGAGATTTAGACGGTTGAAGTGTCTGAAATTAAGGTGCAAAAAATGTCTGAAAAAATTAAGATATTTAAAAATGAATGAAAATTGAACACTCTATTTCAGGCATTTCAATTTACATATGATTTGACATTTAACTAGAAAAAAAAAATCGAGTAATTTTAGTCACATCCAAAAAAGGCCACAGAACTTTGAAGACCTGAAATATTTCAAAAAAATTCACGACGTAAGATAAATGCGTTTAAAGATTTTATTTGCTCAAAAATTTCATAAATTATCATCGTTTGTAATCATTTTTTATCCACACTTTATTAGTCAGAAGCAACTGTAAAAATTGTTAAGTAGGAAATATATTTTTATTATTTTACTATTAGTTATGGATTCTTAACCGAGTACAAACAAAAAGATATAAATCGTGTAATTTTTACATTTTTTACGTTTGGATTTAAATACATAAGAAATGTTATTATGAGTTACTATTGCTCTATGACACTTATTTGAAATATTGTTATTGGATATTTAATTTATGTCGGTAGAATTGCAACTTTTGCATGGAAATAAAACAATAACAAGTGAATATAAAAATAAAATTGTATATAGAAATGGAGATTGGTTAACTATTAAACTATTTACCTTTACAAAAAAATCAAAGAAGACACATGTATGGCCTTCCTTTTCGTTTAGTTAAATATTCCTTCTGATCACAGCTTTCTTAATTACATGTCTGATGTACTCCAATTTAAGATTATTTCTTTTGAATCGACATCTATTTTTTCCCATTTGTAGCATGTTTGTTACTCTAAGTGTGTTATTACCTTGATAAATATCCAAGTATTTTTGAACATGTGATATATTGCATCCTGCACCTTTGTAATACTTGCATATTGCTTCTCTAGCACAATGCTGAACTCTTGATTTAAAAACGGCAATTACTTTTGTATATTTAGAACGTATGATAGTATGAAGATTCTCATTGATAATTGGAGTCTTAAGCCGAATGCATACTTCGAAGAGTTCGGTTGATACCAATCGTTCATACATAGGTCAAATCTTTGTAGCATATCGTTAATTTACACGTGTTTAGATATTTAAACTTCTGATGGCCTGATTTTTCTTAATTACATGTCTGATGTGCACCAATTTTATAGTATTTCTTGTGAATTGACATCTATTTTTTCTCATTTGTAATACGTTTGTCACTCTAAATGTGTCACTTCCTTGATAGATCAGGTATTTTTGAACATGTGATCTATTACATCACACACCTTTATAATACTTGCATATAGCACAGTACATTTTTTTATAATGTACCGTGAGTTTTTTAATGATATTTCCTTTTAAACTACCATAATTTCTGCCACCAAATGAAACACCCGAGCTCTAATTTTTTTTAACTACATTTCTTAAACCAGTTTCTAATATTCTGCTCATATTCCTCCTTTGTATTATAACGTTTTTTCCATATAAATTAACTAACCGCCTTCGCCCGCCTGAATGAAACAAAATATATCTGTGAATTTGATCATGCGTTTTAAAGCAATATGGACATTTACGTGGTGTATCCAACTGAATTGCTGAAAGCAATATGAATGTCATTACGCAATTATATATTTGATTGAGTCATACAAAATTTAGACTGTTAAGAACCAATTTCTTTAGTTGATTTGTTAGTGTAGGATTCGGTAAAGAACAATATGTAATACACTAAAAGCGTTCATGAAAAATTATCAATGCAAATCTCACCAGAATCTGTTAATTGGACTTATTGAAAAGGCTGATCGTTCATAATAATTGGGTTCGCCTGATTCTAGAACTTTCATCTATAATTCTACAATCAAGCAACCTAACAACCAAGCAACAGCAAATGATATGTGCTTTATACTAAAACATTCACTGAAAAATTAACTAACCGATCAAGTTGCATCGAAATCCACTTAGCAGAATCTTTTGAACTGGAAAATATACCGAAACCTTCCCCAAAAATGATCTAATTAACAATTTAAATCCCATAAAAATTCATTCAGTGGACCTTTAAAAAAAGCAAATCTTTCAAAATTGGGTTAATCTGATTTAGAACTTTCCCCATAATTATTTAACTAAGCTACGTAGAACGTTATGTTTTATACTCATCTTTTCTGAAAAATTATCTGACTAACAATGTAAGTCCTGTCAAAATCTATTCAGCAGAACTCAAGATATAAGCGGCCGGAATGAAATTTCTCTTTGCCATATATATATATATATATATATTGAGATAGTTAAATATAACTTTCATAATCGCGTTAACCTAATTATAGAACTCTCTGGGAAGTTGGGGTAGGTATATACTGCATCACTTCTGAATTTTTTAAGGAACTCAGCTCAACTTCCATAACTATAGCATATATACTCTCTAGTATACCCTATCCCTGTGGCGTATATCTTCCACTTTTCGTTGCTGTACCACTGAGAATTTTTTCCGCATAGCTCTGTAACTAAACAACACAGAATGATATAATAAATATTGAAAAATTCCCTGAAGTATTATCTAACTTACTGTGCATTTAATTAGTTGACTTGAAATCTTTCATAATAGAGTTCACCTAATTTTAGAACTCCCATAGCGACTTAGAATGATGGTTTTTACATTAAACCATTTATAAACCAAATTTATACTACTTAACAGTGTAAGGTCTACAAAATTCTGTTCAGTAGAATCTGAGTTATAGTCATATTTACAATATTTATTGCTCATTAAACCTTTTTTCTTTACATTTGAATAAAATCAGCGACTGTTTTGGTATTTCCCTGTTATGCCAACACCATTGTCAGCAAGCGTAATAGTTGGCACAAAAATGAAAAAAAAATAATTTTGTTGAAAAAAAATGAGCATTTAAAAAATGTAACTTTTGAAAATTACAGATTTTGACCTACCATTTTATTAAATCAATAAAAATAATGGTACTACTTGGTTATCCCGTCGACCAAAAATATATTGCCAAACTATAAGATTAACCCTTAACCGGAAACATGAAAATCCCGTGCACAAACGGAGACTGCTGTCTGTGAGACTGCTAAATTAAAAAAATTGCTAAAAATTTTTAAAAAGAAAATCACTCTTAATAATTTACCAAATTGTGAACGTAAACACGTAATCTTTAATAGTAATGCATTAATAGGACCAATTTTTTAATATAACAGCATAAAAATAAGTTTTGAATGTCGCAGAGGGAAAATATTTTTAAATTACACATTATTGTTCAAAATATTACATTTTCGACATTATAATTAAATAAATGCTAATATTTTTATATATTTCGGTACAATATGAATTAGAAAAAAATATTAAGCAAAAGAATTAACAAAATATTTAATAGTGAATATTTTAGCATATTTCAAATATGTGTATTTTTTATGCATTTTCTGACAATGTTGAGTCACTTTCATATTCAGAATTTATATATTCATTATCTGAAATACTTTCAACATCGCTTATGTCACTTCCTACTTCATCAAACCATCGCAAAACAGTTTCGTCAAAGTCTTTATCACTGTAGCGTACCCGCTTTGACAGCCCCTCTATATCAATATTTCAGAGCAAAAAAATTACATAAACGGAAACGCGCCGTCTCACAGACTGCGTTAAAAATAAAATAATTTTTCTTTCAATAACTAAAGATGCGCAGGTGTTGCAAATGGGTGGGGGAGGCAGAGGACCAATAGCGTATGGATTAGATTGCGTGATAAGATTGGGGACGCGTTCATTTTTGTGTTAAGGGTAGATATGTAGACGCAATCGTCTCACAGACTGTACGTTTCCTGTTAAGGGTTAAATGCCAATAATGGTTGATCGTAAATGTCACATTCACTTGACTTTAAGCAAGATACACTTATTTACGTCATCAGGTGATTTTTATTTCGACGTTTTAAATGTATTTTTATTAATGTTATACTATTTTATTTGTTCTTTCGTTATTTAAAATAAAAATTATGTCAATTTGTAGAATTTGGCGAGTGGTTTGGCGATTTATATAATTTGGCGAAATTGGTCGACGGGTACCAAAATATATACTTAAAATATAAGAATAAATAAATATTTTGCAAGTAATAAAATATAGTCAATTTAAACTGCAGTCTTGAAATTGTAAATGCCTTTTACTACTGAAGCATGGCGTACGTAATACGTATGTCTAACATTGCAGTAAACATTTCATTCTTTCAATGAAGACATTCATGGTTTTTTGAACAAAACATTTTTATATGTATAATTCCTAACTTCTGAAATAATTTTATTGTAGCTTCCTCATCATCAGATAACTGTGAAATGGTAAAATCTATATCAGTATCAGTAATAAATATTTTCTATTAAAAAAATAACAAATTAAAAATTTTGCGGTATTATGATGGAATAAAATAAATTACATCATTAAAAATTCCTGCATAAAAATATTCACGTTCAATAATTAGCAAATGTTAATGTGTGGCACAGTTTGCAATAAAAATCGTTTGCACGATTAGGGTTGAATAAATGGCGCGATACCATACATTTTGGCATGGTATCGCGACGAAAATTAGAACGAAAAAGTAACACAGTTTATTTAATTTTTTTGTTTGTTTGTTTGTTTTAGTTTTTGAGGCGTTTGAATTTTTTTTTCTAACTGACGAAGTTGTTTTAGTTAGCCAAAAGGATTGGTTAAAAAATTATTCAATTTGAATTTTTTCCCTTGCTATAGTAACAGAATGAAACGAATGAGTTCTTAGAAATTATCACTTGAAAAATTCAGGTTTTGGCGCCAAAGATAGTGCCAAATTAGAAAAATATGAAATATCTCTCGAACTATTAGGCTTAAAAGAATTTAATTAGTACCATTCGATTCAGCATACAAAAATACACCAAAATATGTTATCAGTTGAAAAATAACTATAAAATAAGATTTTTAAGGAATTTTATTTAAGTTCGTTCTCTTTTTTACCCTCCTTTAGGGGTGGAGTTTTGGAAAATCCTCTCTTAGCTGCACTCTATATCATAAGAAGTATTTTTACCCCGATTTTCAAGAATTTAGGTTCAGTAGTTTTGGCTGCGCGTTGATTAATACAAAATCCAGACTTTCTTTTATATATATAGATGTTGCTCTAATAAGTTTATGTCGATAATATTGCTTACGTTTACATGAAAATAATATAATGACAGGGGAATATAAAAATAAAATTGTATATAAAAATGCAGATTGGTAAACTGTTAAACTATTTACCTTTACAAAAACATGAAAGGAATTACCTGGACCACATGTATGCTCTTCCTTTTTGTTTAGCTATTCCTTTTCATCACAACTTTCTTAATTACATGTATGATGTGCAGCAATTTCACATTAATTCTTTTGAATCGACATCAATTTTTTCTCTTTTGTAACATGTTTGCCAGTCTAAATGTGTTTTGAACATGAGATATATTGCATCCTACAACTTTATAATACTTGCACATTGCTTCTCTAACGCAACGAACATTACTTTGGTACATTTAGACCGCGTGATAGTGTGAAGATTCTCATTGGCACTTGGAGTTTTAACTGAATGTATTTTAACTGAATGTATACTTCGAAGAGTTCGGTTTCTACCAATCTTTAATACTTAGGTCAAATCTTTGAACTACATAGTTCATTTACACGTATTCGGAAATTTAACTTGTGGGGGTCAGGTTTTTATTCATTACAAATGTCTAGGTAGCAAAAACACTTGAATCGACTTCGTCTTTTCAGTTTGCACTTTGGGGTTTCTCATATGAAGACGTTTTACTGTAAGACGCAAATAAATGTTATTTTTCATATTAATTGGCTTTCTTTTGTTGCGAAGAATTGCGTTTTGATAATATACCACGACTTTTTGAATGATATTTTCTTTTAAACTACCATAATTTCTGCCACCTAAAGACACAACCCGAGCTCAATTTCTTTTATTACATTTTTAAAACCAGTATCTAATCTTTTGCTCACATTTCGACTTTCTACCATTACATTTTTTCCATATACACTGCTCAAAAATATTAGGAGAGCAAGCAAAAAAGTGAAGAGAGCAGCGCAAGACAGCCATGCATAGGCATAAAATTGAGAGTAACATGTGTATCCATACGCAGTACAGTAAAAAAGAGGCAATCAATTTGTAAGAGAGCTTTACTTCTTTGAAACGATGGGTAGAACGTGAAAAGACGGTTTCGGACAACAATTTGGTTACATGTAAATGACAAAAAATGTATTGTTTAGGAGTGATGCAAAGTATTTAATATGGCGTGCGATCCCTTCGAATATATAAAACTTTGCATAGCTGTTTCCTATGGATTCTATGGCATTATCGAAAAGTTTTCGGAGAGTATTGTTCCACTTCTCAAGAATTGCAATCTCCAAGTAACGGACAATAAAAGGAGGTCTCAGTCTCGCTACAATGCGTGGTTCGAGTGTGTCTCCCACATGCTCGATCGGATTCAGGTCAGGAGAGAAAGTTGGCTATTCCATATTCTGCATTGTTTCACCTTTAATAATGTTCTCAACAAGACGAGCTGTATGCGGTCGGGCATTATCATGCATTAAAAAAAAGAAATCATTAATTGTTGGAACTTAAAATACGACATGAGGTCTCAGTATCTCATTTGTATAACGTCAGACCGTCAAAGTGCCATTCCGAATAATATGTAGGCCCGTACGTACACCTATGCTGATTCCAGCCCATAGCATCAACCCACCTCTTCTGTAATGTGATATTTCACAAACGAATGTGGGATTATTTAGAGTGCCCCTTTCTCAACACGCCTAAACACATCGGGTGTCACATCCAGACTGGACCGGGACTCGTCCGTAAACAGAATTTGACTCCAACAACTTTGCCTCTAAACTCGATGTTCAGTTGCCCACCTTCTTTGGGCCACACAGGGGCTTGAGGTCAACGGAATACAGACCATAGGCTTACGTGCATAGATACCACCCTGATGAAGCCTATTTCGGACTGTTTGGCTTAACATCCTTAGTCCTGTGGCCAAGAACAACTGCATTTGCAGCTGAGTAGCATTGCCCGTTCCTTCTCGACGATCTGTTAACAGGATATATCGGTCATCAGTTTCTGTGGTAGCACATAGCCGACCTTGCCTTTGTCGGTGTCTACCATTCCATATGTATTGGAATCGATTCCACAGCATTGCATTGAAACTTCTCGCGACTCCAACAACGTCCGCTACTCTTCGTTGTGTTTCCCCAGATTCAACTGTCCCGATAACACGCCAAGTCATGGATTCCTGTAAATCACATTGTTGTGACATTTTCAAGTCACTTTTTTTAAAACACAAGCTGAGTAAATGAATTTTACAAATGAGACAGTAAAACAAACGTTTCAGCAAAATCCCGATTTTTGCAGTTATCACCTTTTTCTAGTTTTTGACGTCATAAACTTTGATTTGCATGTGAAGTTTTCGTCATGTGTTTTCTACTACGCTTTAAATTATGGATGTTTTAATTTACGTTACTTATCGGTGTAAATATTTGCGTAATTTTGTTAAAACCATGTGCTACCCTAATTGTTTGAGCAATATATATATATATATGTTACTCCCATAAATGAATAAATGCTTTCGTATCCCCATTTGATAGTAAATGGTATATCAAAATCCATAGTCTAAGGAACATTTCCATACAATTGAAGCAACTGCCATTTCCATCGAAATTGCTGACCCGCAAAGGTTAAACACACACACTTGATTACGACCTTCATACCAAATCACAAATTTGGCACTATGTTCACCTAGATAACTTTTAGCATTATTATATAATCTACATATTTTACTCACAATTTCAAAGTCAATAACATATCCTGTTAAAATATCAGTAACACACCCTACCATAAACAAAAATATATGGCCAAGAGTAATCCATGTTCCATCCATGGTACAAGTGGTAAATCCATGGTACAAGTGAGTAGGAAACATTATTTTGTGAATGACCATGTGCAATTTTTGTTTCTTTGTGAATTTATATGAAAACATTTATCAAGATAATTGATTGTTCTAAATTTAATTTATCTAAACACTTTGAAAAATTTGTAGAAGAAAAAAGGGTTATATTCATTAAATGTAAAATTTTTCTGTAGAAGAGTAACCTTTGCCAATATGCAAAAAGCCTGTGTAATGCACAGATGAACATCTAATGAAATATTTTATGTTGATGTATATGCAGTATTCACAGATGCAGTTTAATCATTGCAGATTTTGCAAGCAATTTTCAATGTAGTTGAAACTCCAACTTGACCACAAAAATGCAAAATTAATGTTTCCTTTTCGCATGTTGAGCAGTTTACATTTTCGATAAAATTCTATGGGTTTTTTAAAACTGATAATAATGTATTCATCACTGGAATCAGCTATATATTTATTCGAAAAAGAAATATTTTGATGTCTTTTATCAGTATTACTTGAAACTAACTCAGAAGTATTTCTTTCAAAATGTTTTTTACTCCAACAACGTGTTTTGTTCATATGTATAACTTCAACAGATTAATGAGTTTTCCAAGGAACATTTATCAATTATAATAATAATAAAAACAATATCTGTCACATTTAAATTCAAAATTAAAAGTAATTTTGTCTTTAAAACGACGGTTTTATAACAAAAAAAAAAACAGAATTTGATTAAAAAAACCGACAAGTAAAGCGCTAATTTTAAGCGCAAATAAACATCGTTTTGGCGTTTGTATTAAACATCGTTATCCATTACAAATAAAGGCAAAATGAAGTTTCACCTGGACACATTCACAGTCCCTTTTCCTCTTCTTCACTGTGTGTATTTAAAACATTCAGTCAGTCAAGGGGAAAATTAAGCTGTAAACTGACTGAGAGACTTGTGTAAATAATATGCTGCGTGCGATATTTAAAGGGGCAATATGGTGGTAAATTTTTAATAAATCAACCGTAACTTTAATTCTGTATGCAGTATCAGTGCGAGATTTCGTCAAGATGTCATCTAAAGCATGTTGTATTGATAAGATAAAAATCTGAAAATCGAAATTTCTACGAAATTTTGCTAATTTTAGGTTGAGTCACCTAAAAATATTTATTTCGGTATTTCATAGAATTATAAAATGTACAACAGTGGTCATAGAATATAAATGTAGAAATCTTTCAGAACTGAAAATTTTCACCCTTTCTCTTTCAGCACTAAGAAAGCTGACCAGTATGTTATAGTCTATAATTCGTAAGGAAATTATCCATTTAAGACATTTTTTTATAAGTAGAACGGAAAATACATTTTGAACATGATAAAGTAAAGCATATATAATTCTAATTAAAATTTGGACAATTGCGCCAATATATATATTTAAAATTATGCATTAAAACCAAATACATTATGATAAAAGGTGCACACATTAAAATACAATGAACATCAACGTTTCATTTCTCATGTGCAAACGTCTTCAGGATATTATGATACAAACATGATAGGAAACTTGACGATAAAAAGCGATAATTTATCCTACAGCATTCATACAATATGGCATAATATGTTAAAAACCATTTTTAGACTCAGTTCAATTTAGACCCCCCCCCCCCTCTTTTCCATCGCTGGGATGGTTTACTCCTTTTGGTTGCCTAAGCAACTCGATGACGTTTGATGCGCGCTGCAGTCAAGTTTCTTCTATGGAGACGTTTACTTCCCTTTTTAAAATTTTAGACTTATGTGTATCATAATATCCTGAAGACGTTCGCAGATGCGAAATGAAACTTTGATGTTCATTGTATTTTAGTGTGTACACCTTTTATCATAATGCATTTGTTTTAATACATAATTTTTAATATTGATAATTCATCCTAAATTGTATTTATGCCTATCTATGTGTTAAAGGACTTTTAGAATAAGTTTATTTTAATGATATATTTAATAACCATTGGAGTATGAAGTGTTAAAAATTAAAAAGGAAACATATGAAAAGTTTATTCAAATAAACAAATATGTTTAAACCACTATACACATGTCAGTGGTAAAATACGCGAACATAAAATAAAAATTTATTATACTATCTGAACTGGGACCCTCTTTTTCTTCTACATTAGTTACAAAAGTAACAAAACGATTTCAAATACTTTCTACGACATGTCTTCAAGTTTTTAAAAGAAAATAATGTTTCTTCAAATGTTTTTGTTTGCTTTTAGAAGTGCGCCATTGGATTTAGCTATTTTAAAATAACTGTGGAACGACAAAGGAATGAGATTGGAAAAGACGTTTTTAGATTTTCTTTTTTGTGTATTAATATTTTTCACATGTTCTGTTAACTTAATAAATCACTTTAGGAAAAATATTATGTAGTCCAAAAGTCATCTACCATCTTTGAAGAAGCACGTTTTTTTCTTTTTTTAAATAAAAAGTCACATAAATAAATAAGCTTAAGAAATTTGCATTTTATATATGTCAATGAAATTGTTTTATATGTTTCCTATTATTTTGTTCCACTATATGAATCCCTGATTCCACTATTCTTAAGACACGAATGTATGCTGTTCCATGATGTATTTCGAGATTTGAATTTTTAATACATTCGTTTTTTGTTTCAGTTCAAATAAAAAGCCATCACGTTTGTAACGGGAAACTAAATGGTTTATTGTGTGAACTGTAATGGTTTTTGTATGGTATGTACGCCAGTAATTGACCAGTAAGACACAAATCTATACAAAATAAACATTAATGCAAGAATATGTTAATTTTGGTTGGTATGAAGAGATATGTTAATATTGGTTAACTTTGCTTTACTTAAAAAAAAAAAAAAAATGTGAAAACTTACTTTACCATAAAATGCCAGAATATACAGGTCAAAACTCCTTGACAAATTTTAAAATTCAATAAATAATAAAACTATTGGCGTACGGTTTAGACAAGTTTTTTTAGTCACATAAAAAAAATTGTTTCAAAAATTTCTCATAGGTGCCGCTACACTGCCGTTACTAAACAGACATAATGCTTTTATATATAAGAGTGTCCACAGACGCACAGCGCGTATGCTTAGTTTTTGTAGTGACTATTGTATCCCACTCACAAGAACATAGAGATACTCGCGTGCATGAATTCATTTAATGAATTTCTTGTGTATTAAATTAAGAATTTTTTTTTTAATTCACAAAAGTGCAACTTATTGCACTTGACATATAAAAATAAAATCTAATTCGAAGAAAAATAAGAAAAAAACCTGTTATTAATATAAAAGTGTGTGAAAATGTCAGTGAAAAGAACATATGTACACATATTCATCACTATTTTATACATTCACCTGCGACTGAGAAAAAGAATCTTTTATTAAAATATTTGAATTCATTATACTTTATCTATTTTCTTTAATTTGTGAAGACAAATTTCTTTATTCAAAAGACATTCCGAGTTATTCGAGGATTTCATCATGGGACTAACTTTTGCTAAATTTTCATCAAAAATTTCAGTAACAATTAGGTCAAGTTTCTTTGAGATTTAAAAACAGGTGGGTAAGTGTGATCAAAGATCGCACAGAGGGTTTCGTTTAATACTCCTTTCAAAACACTTTCTTTCAAAACGCCCAGTACATTTATTGCCATGGATCCCCTTCTAAATTACAGTAAACTCTTCCTAAACTATCTTAATGTTTGAAACAAATATCCTTCTTATATTTCCTAATTTGGTTCGTGCCCCTCCCCCCCCCCCTATCCGAAATGTGCGCGCCATTCTTTTTTATAATTTTTTATTATGTGTTACCAACTATCTTAAAGTTTAAAACAGATCGCCTTGTTAGATTTCCAAATTTTATGAAAATCACGTTCTGTTACTTCCACATTCCACCACCGGGGATATCACTCTATTCTTAATAAAAATGTATCTGAACCAAACTCCATTAAATAACCTATCAGTAGATATATTACTCGAGGGGATGGCGGTCTTAAACAAGAATTAAGATATCTGCTGAAATTACTATTCGAAAATAGTGGTAACTAAACTTTTGACATTTTTATATTAAATAAGTAGCATTTATCTCAGGACTCCATCAAAAAACCGCACATAAAATGGCAAAAACGCTAAGGTTAAAAAAAAAAAAAATTAGCGTCCCTTCCCCACCCCCGAAATTTCTCGCGCCATTCTTTTTAAAACTTTATATTGTGTGTTATAAACTATTTGAAAGTTTCAAACAGATCCCCTTGTTAGATTTCCTAATTTGGATAAAATCGCGGTCTGTTAGTTCCACATTCCAGCTCTAGGAAGTGCACTCTATTCTTAACACAAGTGTATCTGAACGAAACTCCTTTCTACAACTTATCTATAAGACATTAGTCGAGGGGGTGGCTGTCTTAAACACCAATTTAAGATATTTGCTGAAATTACTATTCTAAAATAGTGTTATCAACACTTATGAAATTTCTATATTGAATAAGTAACATTTACGCACTATGTTTAAAAATATGACACCGTTCTGAACAATTCTACTAAAAAAATCACTTGACTGCTTTTTAAAATGAGCATTTAATAGTAATAAAACAATTAGTGAAATAATGTCTCAGCTTGTAACTCAGACAGAATATTGTTTAGAATTTCTAAAAGGGGATTTTTTTTTTCGCGCCGGCCTGTGCAAGTTTCGAGTTTTTACGTTCCTTAGATTCTGAGTTGAGGGCCCCTTTTAAATCCCGTGCTACCCCTTATTGCTTAACTTCCGTATCTGAAAGCCCTGCCTTTCTGATTCTAGCAAACCGTGGGCATCTTAAAACGACAATTAAAAAAAATGGTCATATTAATATCTCCGGACCTAATTTTACACAGTCATGAAAGTAGCGTATTTGGAATCAGTGAAAAATTCTACGCATGGATGCATAAAAATTTAATCTATAAATGTAATAATTTAAAAGTTTAACATTCGTTTTAAAACCTCCACTATAGGATGGCACCGAGCGTCTGCAGATAAAAACCCCTGATCTCGCTGCGAATCTTTCTTCCGAATGAAATAAAAGGATTTGTTTATTGATCGATTTTTAGCGGATTTTTTCGCTTGTGCCGAACGCATCGCATTAATTTTTAGATCTTTTGAAAGTAAATTTTTTCTGTGCAATTTTCGATTTTTTTGGCCCGATAGTTTCTGAGATTTGACGCGATTTTTAAATCCCTACTTCACTTTATTGATGCGTTTTCGCATCTGGATGCCCTGGTATTTTGACATCCCGGAGGATAATTCGAAATATTCTTCGCTTCTGACAGCAAATCGTTGCGGTTTAATTAAAATCAAACATTTTGTTGAATTATGAACATTTACCATTCTTTTAATTGGATGTTTTAATTAACAACGTGTGTTAATCAAGACATTTTCAAAATTTTATGATTTTGGCAATGTCAAGGTGTATTCAGCTCTCTGTAACAAAAAAATCAAGTCTGTAACTTAAATAGTTTGCGTATACGAGCGCTGTGACGGACGGGCAGAGACGCGAGGCTATAAGGGTTTCGCGAAATGAACGAAACCCTAAAAAGAAGCTTCTGCTTTTGACCATTTTGCATATAAGGGCATAAACCCTGGTTTCCCGGGTTACAGAATATAGGTGAAAACCATCATATATATTATTTCTGGTGCCAACATCCTTTTTTCTCTACACATACCAAAGGCACAGCTGTGAATGAGGTATTTTTTGACAGGTTTTGCAAGCGGCTTTTGACGTAGTATACTTACATATCGTTAAAACACGTTGTTTGATTTTTTTTAATTATTATTATTCAGTTAATAAAAAATTAATGGAAAAATGTGTCAGTACATAATCTCAAACACTGGGGCGAGAAAGATTCGTACTTGCCTATCTTTTTTTTTTATTATTGATAACTCTGATAGATTTTTTGCGTTGAATATATTGTTTTAGCGCCACTAACAATACTAAAAATCATATTTACATAAAAAATAGCAGCAATGCGTTAAAATAAAGTTTTCAAACTTATTAAAAGCGATATTTTCTTATTGGCCACTTTTCAGGCCTCAACAGCCGAAGAAATCGCCAAAGATCACTATTTACATTCAGTCTTTTTGATTCTGCTCATTTTAGTGTTTTAAGCGCGTAGTTTGATTAGATGTCTTTAAAAATTTGTTTTTTGATTTATGTTTTATTTCTTCGTTGACTAATGTTGTAATTTTATTCTGAAATGTAAGCTGGAAACAAATATTGAGCTATTTATATTAATTTAAGTGCAAACGGATTCATCTTTCGCAATCGTCTGCACGCGTTAGAGATAAATTTGAACAAAAAAATTCATTTATTGAAAGTTAATTTAAAAAGAATAAAAATTAAGTAAATTGCGATATATTTTTAAAAAAAAATAGCGATACAGTTTTTAAAAAAAAAACTGCTATCAAAAGTTTTTTTTTCCATTCGACGACGTAAAAATTAAAAATTTGCGATATTTAGAAGTTTTAGAAAACTAAAATACTAGAAATCAGGAATTCTGCTTTTTCAGAATTTAGTGTAGCCCCCGATGAAAAAAAAGGATATAAATATAGATAGTACGAAACATATTTCAGTTTTAAGACTTAAAAAGCACGTTTTTATTTTATATAAAATGACATCATTCGCATCCGCTGAAAAATTCCATATTTACTACCCAGTCTTAAACAACATCTATAGAAAAGTATGCATATGACGTCTTTATCGCAGAATAATACACAAAACCAGTAAAAAGCGATATCGTCATTCAAGAAACTTGACAAAAAAAATCGGCTATCTTATTATTCATATGTCTTCATTTGTTTGTAACATTAATATAGATACTTAAAATCAAATATAGTTTATAATAGCTCCATGTTTTATCAGGAATCATTCATTTATATATTTTTTTCAAAATAGCCCGTATTTTAATTGCTTTTTTTTCAGTTGTTATGGGAAAATGGCAACAAAAGATATAATAATCTACTATTTTCCAATCTATCTCCATCTATCTCCTACCTCTGTGACTATTTTCCCTTTACTTTCTTGCAGAAATGGAGTATTTCTGTTGCCAGAATTAAAGAAATGGCGTTAAAATCTACGAAAAAATTAATATCTCAAAAATGAATTGAGATGCACTTTTCAAACAAATTGCATTTAACACTAGAACCGCCGTTAGGGGTAATTTTGACCCCTGCCAAAATTGATAATAGTCGATTCGAACCAGAAATTTTTTCTTAAGATATATGTATGCAGCAGGCTAATTAAATAAGTTAAATAGTTTTAAATAAAAATTCTAGTGTGAAGCACTTTTGTATAAAAATTGACTAAAATAGCCGGCGGTTCTAGTGTTAAAAGTACTTTTTCCACCTATACGATGGTATAAAAATTGAAAATATACGATGCTTAGAAGTTTAAAAAATTGCTGTAGAGATTATCCCGTACAATGATTCATCTGCTTTGTTTTACGGCTGGCATATTTAACGGAACGTTATATTTTAGAGACGATAGTTTAATTGCTGGACGAAAGAAATAGCATATCGGAGGCTAATAAATCACATTTAATCGTCTGCTGTTACTACTGTCCAAATGACGTCATAGTTACGCACGGACACGTTTGTCCTTTATAATATAGATATGTTTGTATGTTTACAATTTTCTCAACAATCACTTTACGAATTTTAGTGCAATTTTTTACACTAAAGTCATATAAACCAAGGAAGGTTTTAAGCTAAAATAGGCATTGTATCTTATATAGTTTCTTTACAGAGACACGCCAAATATTTTAATACATGATTGACTACTGCGTTAACGTGCGCGATGCTGGAAATAAGCTTTATAAATAACAATGTGACGACGTAAGATCAATGAAATTTGATTGGTCAAGAGGACTTTTTACAAAAACTCAGCGAGCTTGCCAATCTTATGTTTCTTCAATTATCTCACTCGTCTAAATGTTGGCGCAGTATGTCCAGGATTTTGTGCCATAAACCCTATACAACCAACCAATCACTGGTCTAACTAAATTTAACTAGGTGAGTATTAGCAAGTTTTAAAATGTAGTTTACCATAGATTAGAAAAGAAATTCAATCTGAGCATGCGTGTGTCGCTATTATCTTATTTGTAAGCGCCCTCTAGTGACAACAATGTAAATTAAATAGAAAGTTGTTACACTTGATTAATTTAACACAATTATTCTAATTAGCAAATAAATTATATGCGTTGTAATTCTGCAATTGAGTGAAAAAGAGACCAGGCCAAGATTTGAACCAGGGTCCTTTGGTTTAAGCTTCCAATGCTCTGCCAACTAAGCTATTTTAGACAAATCTGGCAAAAGTAATGCAAATATTTTGCATTTCTATCATATTAACTTTGAATAATATTGCCCATTCATATAAACTATTTCGTTAATGTTGCTATTTTTATTTTCGAAATATTGCCAAATTTCTAGCAATATTATCCTGATATATTTCTATGTATTTAAAAGTTAAAAGAAGTTCTAAGAAATTTCGACTCAAAGGTACTTTTTAAAAACTTTTCCCCTTCGCTTCTTTAAAAGTGATTATTCATAATTCTTCCTTTTGTGCGTGTGTAATAAACAATGTTGTAAAACTAAAATTAAAATTGTTGTTTAAAATCAGTATCAAACATCATGTTACTTAAAAACAAATTTTCTGTTTCTGCTTACTGTTTGTAGGGAGTTAAAATCTCATTTACATATCATTTGTTAGAAGAATTTGCAAGTAACACTATTGAATTTTAAGGGAATATTAAAACAAATTAAAGATTGGAAGAAGATTAATCTTTCTACAAATTAAATGAAATATAGAATCCGAATTTCGCTTGTGATTTTTTTTCCAACTTATACGCAGATTTTCTGACAATTTGAATCAGCAAAAATTGCTGACAATCCAGAATGTTTCATGGATAACGTTTTGACTCGTGACGCACAATTTACATTTCATGGCTCAGTCAACACTCGTAATTGCTCCGTATATGCGAGAGAATATCCTGATACTCACCATTGATGAGGAGGAACAGTTTCACTCACAGATACTAAATGTATGTTGTGGTTTTACATAATCTGTTAACATTTGTCCATTTTTTTTCAAAGAGGTAAGTTCAAAATGTCCGTGTTCTCAATAACAGGAGAGAGCTACGTAATAATATTTTTCCATGCGTACAGGAGATAAATCTCTGACTAACTTTCAAGAATCAACATTCCTTGCAAACTGTTGTATCACTTCATGTTGCAAACCGAGTGTCATTTCCTTGTCATCATGTTTGCTCCTGAACGCATGATCTGTCATTCCTGCCTTTTTCTCCTTAGATTTCGTGGCACTTGCCGACTTTTGGTTCTCAGACTATTTAAATTCCATCTGTATGCCGGTAATCCTTCGTATTCGCCCGAACTGAAATACGCTATCCACCATTAAGTTTCTTCTATTCACCCTGATATGGTTCTTTCTGTGTTAACCTCTTCAGACCCGAAGGTAAAATAACACTGAGAATACGCATCCACAAAAAAGACACCATAGATGACAGAAGGAGCACTTTTTCTGAAATTGATACTTTAGAGGGCTGGTAATTTAGGTTAACAAATACGGATCTAAAATTACTAACACCCTTAAAATATTAATTTAATTATCCGTAACCTAAATTGCGCAGTAACAAATTGAAGGCCTTTAATCAATTGAATGGTTTACAAATCCTCAAAATTTTTTATTGTAAAACGTTTAAGTTAATTAATTGTGAAAATTTCTTACTTTCTTAGACACACTGTCTGGAATGCATAATGCTAACTCAGATGAAAATAATACTTATTTTATGACGAAATAAGCATCCGTCATGCCATGTATTGGTTTTGATCCAAACCCAAAAACATTCAGCTATATAGAAGTAAATTAAAAATGCAAAAAAAAATCAAATAGTTTAGTTTATATCCTACTCGGTTTGGAAGTATCACATGTGATACTTCCGGACTGAGGAGGTTATACCTTGTAATCACTATGTCACAGCCAGAAGATTAATACATTTTGCTGTGCATTTCAGGAATCTGTACAGTTCCGCTGATCACTTCAACAGCCTTTCTATTTAAGTGATCACATAAAACACTTGTTACACTGAAAGGTCTAGAGCTATATTTACTAATAATTTTGTTTGTTGGTTTCGGATCATTAATACGGTAGACCAAAATCGCAGAGTTGATGCATTAAGAAACTACAGTCATTTTTCTTACAAAAGAAATTTACATCAAACACAAACACATCGGTGCAAATCACATCCTTATTTTGTTCATTTTTTGTAGCTTTTTTTTTTTTTTTAGAAATGTATACTAAGTTATAAACGACCAAGTTAATTAAACAATATTTTTTTTATTTACGCAACAGATTATCTAAATAATTATTATCAATAAAACCGAGTTTTAATGGAAGTCGCAAACAAATGTTTCATTGTTTAAATTTCAAAATCATAATTTACAAACATCATGCAAAAGAACATTTTGTCATATATTCCATTTGTGCTAAAGTAATGAACTTTGAAAAAAAAAACTAAACATTCAAATTAGATTGAGAGACCGGAAAATTACAACACAACTTTTAAGGTATTTGTGGTAAAATAGTATTATTTCTTAACTGATTAATTTCAAACTATACTAAATTTTTATGACACGTGAAAACTTAATGCATTTCATATATATAAAATAATGTCATTTCTTATAATGTCATTTATTACATGTCTGAAAATTCAAGCAATACAAAATTTCAGAGTCATTTATAATTCATATTTGCGTTAAAATAATGTCTTATTGTAGAAACCTGTAAAATCAAAATGAAGTAAAATTTCAAAGCGCTTTGAAATTAAAAAAATACATTAAACCTTTCACAAAATTTAAGTAAAGGCTTTATATTATTTGCGAAAGTAAACTATCAACCCTTACATTCTTAAAAGTAAATTTGATTTTCGAACAGCATCAGTATACGACTTCTATAAAACTCCACATTATTCGATATTAATTACTCGCGTAAATAAAAAAATGTAAGAGATATGAATTGAAATTTTATTTAACGAAATATTTTGTAAAACTTCCGCAAGTTTTGAGCAATTATGAAAAAACATGAACATTCTGCCGCCAAGCGAATGCGTTGTGAAAATGCGTTCCTAGATTATAATATTTTTGCACTTATATATTTTTTTATTGTTTTTATTGGTCTTTCGAATGTAAAAACAGAATGCGAGCCCAGAAGTAGAATAACTTATAAAATATTCATATTTTGAGCTCTAGGATTTAACCTTTTGCCGCTTCAGCTGTTTCAGATTTTTTTTTCTCTGTAATACTTGGCAAAGGTGTTTGTCTACGTAATAAACTGGATTAAAAAATATTGTGTGCATTTTTGATTTAGAAACTCAAATATATAAAAAAATGTTTATTGTTGAAAATTGAATGTTATAAGCAACATCGAATGAACGCGAAAGTTTCAATGCAGTGAATAATAAAACACATCATTCAGTGTCTTAAAACAAATATTTTATAAAATTTTATATTTTAAAACAAGTTTAAGAAATTAATTTGCATAACATTTTGACATGATTTATAATAATTCTAACCCTATTTTAAGTTTTTTTTAATCTCCTAATATCCCTGAATATTAGTTTCACCTGACATTCTCCCGCTCGCAATTTTCCATTTGAAATGAATATGGACTGAAAATTAATCAAATATTTTAAGAAATGGAAAAAGAAAAAGAAAAAAAATAACATATAAGAATAGCCTGTTCCTTCCTTACATAAGGTGGAGCGTAAACCGCTGAAAACGAATTTTGCTTATATTGTAATTTATAACATCTGTATTTATTTCAAATTGAAATAAAAGATGCGTATATAAAAATATATAGTTATTCAGGCCTTAAATTAATTTGACTGAACGCTGCATATCGTAGTCAATAGTTCGCTATTTTTGGGGAAAAAATTAATATATTGGTGCAACAGGTAATAAAAATGTGTAGTTTTCTTTAAATGTAAACTGCTAAGTTCGTTTTGAATAAAACTCATTAATTTAAATCTGAAATTAGTACGTTATTAAAGAAAGTCACTACAGATAAGTTTTACTCTTGATCGTGAGCAATTCACATGAAAGAGCTACTTAATTTTAATGAAATCAAAAACTTTTCCCCCTTCATCATTAGTTTTAGAGCTCTGTTAGTCTTTTCAACTAATTAGACTTTTATTACTTTAAACATGGTATAAACACATATTGAATCTTCACAGTTTTTCAATTAAAAACTGAAACTATATATTTTAAACTTATTTATTTAACTTGCTTGGTAGTTTTCATTAAAGAATTTAAGCGCTATGGAACTTCAAAAAATTTTTTTTCAGTGTTAGAATGGTTTCTTTTTAAAATTGATACTTTAAAATTTGCATTAAAATTTTTGATTTATTACAGTCAATTAAGTTACATAAAACTCACGTGACAATTCAACTGACAGTGAAATTCAGTGAGATTGAAGAGAATTTTCAAACTTAGGATTTGTTTAAACGGGTTTCAGAATATGCACAATCGGGCAAAAGAAAGAAAAAAATTAAAACGTAATACATTTTAATTTCAAAATCGTCTCTAAAAAAGAAAATGGGCTTGTGAGTGAAAATTACGACTTCTTTCAATTTATGTTTTAAAACGTAAGCTTAGGGGGTCTTCTTCATAGTTCTTCTTCAAACGCTGAAATTTGACAACCTGAATTGGACAACACATTTGGCTTTTTCGGTAATTTTTACCTTGATCTACCAAATGGGAATCATTTGATAAAGTAGTTAAGCATGTATGAAACTTTAAGAATTTCTTACGTTAAATTCATTCGTAAATATCTTAAAATTTATTGAAATGCAGGTATTCTTTTAAATGTAATTTAAAACTACTTGGTGTAATAAGATGTAATTTTGAATTTGCATATGTGATGCTTCAAAAAATCTATTTCTCTTTTTCTTTAAATCATTGATTACTATTCATATTTTTTCTCAAATTTGTTAAAAAAAATTTTCTTAGCAAATATGAATTGTAATTAATATAATTTTAAACAAGAGACTACTAGAAGATTACTAGAAGCTTCAGCTACGCTAATCGACAATTACAACTTATTTCGATAAGTAGTTTTTCACTTACGCTTAAAAACTACCTTTATTGGAATCTGTTTTTCATGGATTACAAATGAATTTATCATTAGAAATTCCAAAATTTAAACCTACATAATTCATAACACATTAAACTGAATAACTTCTTGTTTGATGTCCTAAGGTAAAATTTGTGAAAATAGTCAAATAGAATGCCAAAATTGCTTTCGTTTTGACAATTTTAGTGTTAGGGATAGTCTTCATAGTGAAATTGTACCTAAGATTATTTTTTTCACATAAATTGAAAGAAGATATAATATCCAGTCTAATGGCCGTTTTCGTTTGTTTCTAGGACAATTTTCAATGCATGGAAGGTTCTAATTTTTTTAGACGACTGTGATTATATTGGAAGGATTCATAATCTTGATCACATTTACATTCTATTTAATATAAGTCATCAATCACAACATTTTCCTTGTAAGTAGTAACATCACTGAATTCAATTTCGCCCTTCTATCAGATATATGAAAATAAGTGAATATATTCAAGTAAATACATTTTAAAAGTTAAGCATTTATATGAAATAAAAGAATATTTCATTATGGTTCCATTTGATATATGAATTTTTATATGTTTAAATATATTTATTTCGTTATTATATTTTCGTTTTATATATTTTCATAACATTAAATTTTATTCATTTTACTATATTTTCATTATATTAAATTAATTTCATTTTATTATATTTTCTTTTTACATATATTTCCATTACACAGATCTACAGATTTTGCATAATATCCTCCGTGCTAAAATAAATTCACAAAACAATGAAAATAGATTTAAGAATGACAAAGCATAACATAATACTTTTAAAAATTTATATGTTCTACAGATAAAAAAAAATGAATATTTTATGTGCAAAAAAATGTTAAATTCTTCGTTTAGTATGAACAAAGGATTAGCTTTCAGAAAGCTTATACTTCAAAAAGCGAAATATTTATTTTGAAATTCCCAAACATCGAATAAAAAGTGGATAAAGGGTTTAGAAATATTTTTTAATACGTCTTAAAAGTAATTTCTGCTTTCAACAAATATCTTTTAAAGAGAAAGGTGAGTATCTCTAAAGAATTTAAAAACAAACGCAGACTCTCATTTCCTAATTTTTTTTACACACATTTATTGTTTGATATTTTAACTGCCGATCTTTTTATTTTGGATATTACAATTTCTAAACAAAAATAATCTACCTTAAAGATTACTATAATTGTACAACAAATATTTTTTGTTTTGATATACTGGTAGACAAAATAATAATAAAAAAATAGCCGCCTGTGGCAGCCTTGTGTATACCAATATATTTTCAAAATACAGAGCTGTCTAGACATTTTTATATAGATATTGATTTTTAATTAAAAATTATGTTAAAAATAAAAAGCTATCTGCAGTAATTTAAATTATATTTTATTGTGTAGTGGAGTACGAAAAAAGCAATCTTTAGCTAAGATTTACATGTTCGACTATTCCGAAATGATCGTTGTATAAAAAATGTGTATTAGCAAATTTAAGCATATATTCAGTGAGTTGGTATGTGTCAACGTTGGCTACATTTCACCGTTCGTATAGTAAATAAAAGTTATAACTAAAAGTAAATGGAATATATAAAATTTGTTTAAAAAAATAAGTGTCCGTAAACGTTTCACATTCTTGTCGCAATATGTTACAATTATTGAAAAAAACTAAAAATTTTAGTATAGACGCTGTATATTATAGGATGAGTAAATTCATTAGATTACCAATGAGTATATATAATACCGCAATTTTTTAACAGTAACTTTCAAATAATTTAATCGCAGAATTTGATTGCAATAATATAATCACAGAATAATTTTCTACGACTAAATAGAGAGACGATTACTTTTAGAAAAATGTACTATTAACTGTTTTAAAGTTTACACACCGTGATATAACTGAAAGAAAATCCTGATTCCTATCATTAAGGAATGTATTTCTAAATTTATTTTTAATAACGCTCAATGGGAAAATTTTACAAGAACTAACCATATGCAAGCATCATACAACCAAACCTGTTTTCAAATTTCTGAAAAAAATGAACAAAAAACTGGAATCAACTCCGTAATATTTAATCGTATCTCTAAAAAGTCTCCAGATTTATTTCAACCGAATTGTTGTGTCTTTGAACTTAAAGAAAAAAGAGAAGCTTTTAAAAGATATCGACCTGATACCATTTTCGGCCTGACTATAGATAAATAGAAAAAATCATTTTATGTTTACAAAAAAAAATATATTTTAATAACCATGATATAACACGATATTACTAAGTAAAGTATATCTTACGGAATATGTTAAGAAAAGAATAATTCGTTTTGCGTATATTTTATATCATTGTGAAAATCTCTCTCAATCCCTCTATAAAACTTTTCGTCACACGTTTCCTGGAAACATTTTAAGTGGTGCTTAAATAAAGATATTAAAAAACAGATAGCCTTCAATGAATCCTAAAATTCTATAAAATATTTTCAACATCACGACAACCGACTGGGAAAACGTTTAAAAATGACTTAAATTCATGTAACGTAAGCCAGAATAGCTAGGATTTTTTTACTTGCACATTGGTGTACACGTAGAAATTAGAATTGCCTACCATCCAATTTTCATCAAGACTAATCGGTTGCAGAGTGACTTATTTAATCCAATTTCTTACATGCAACCACATGAAATATATCTACTTACTACAGTGATTTAGATAAAGATTTTACTTAACTCCTACGCGGTGAATTGCGCGTATATGGTCCACATAGGGTGCGAAATATTATTGAATTTGAACACCAGTGCTTACGGAAATTAATTTCTGCATTATATAATAGCAAAATTTAAGGGGACATACGACCCTTTAAATAGAGGAAAAATTTGATTTCGGAGGCAAAGTGGCCCCAATGTACTCATTTTTGCCTCACCTCAGTTTATTTTTGTTAATATTATAATATGTTCTCTATGCAATATAATATATAATTTTCATTAAACTCTGTATAATTAATTTATACTAATTATTCCTTAATGTATATGCTTTTTTAAAAATTAATGATAATGTATATAAATTGCACCACGCATGATTTGAAAATATCTATACCATCTAGAACTTTGAAACTTTTAAGTTTAAGAATATTACAAAAATAATGGACTAAAATCCAATGAATAATTAGAAAAATGTTAAAGTCTTTTGATTTTCAAAATAAAAATATGAACATTTTGACAATTTTTGTCACTCGAATACCCATACTTCCAATATTTTTTGTTAAGTTTCTTAGATTTTAGTCCAATTTGAAGAAAATGATCTAGTAAAGATAAATATAAAGTTTCGAACCATTACCTTTAATACATTTGGAGTTATCGTGCGCGCAATTAAAAAAAAAAATCGATTTTGATGAAAATCAATTTAAACATAAATATTCCGCTTGAAACAGATCAACTCTAATTTAAATTTTTTACTATAACGAGCTCAATTTTACGAATATTTTGATGTGGTTTGTAACAAATTGCTCAGAAAAACATTAGCTGTCAAATGAATTAAAAAACATACAATAGATTTCTTAAAAATGTAAGGGTCGTATGTCCCCTTAAGCGACTAGATAAAGCTAAAATTACAATATGGAAGAAAAAGTGCCCAAAAATTAAAGATTTACACAAGACACTCGTCGCGATAGGTTTAATTTAAACAGTCCTCTGTCTGTACAGGAAAATTAGAAAGACGGTAAGTAAGATTACAATTTTTTAAAGATATAGATAGAATATAAATGCCTTGTCACGTAAATAGGTTTTTATGTGACAATTAAAAATTCCATAAAATTATGTAAGAAAATCACTTATCATTATACTAAAGTTATACATGCTAAAAGGGAAAACAGTACATTTTAAGGCTTATAAATAACTTTTAATACACAGATCCATGTTTCGTACGAACAAATGGCGAATTTTTCAAGATAAATATTGGTAAGTAAACTATTTGCGGAAAATGTTTTAAAAATAATCTTTCATTTATTCTTCATTAACTTTAGTTTCATTATAAATTATTTCAACTTTTTGCGATTATTTTTTCATTAATATACGATTACACTGGTAGAAGTAAATTATGACACATATTTTTACGCATTCCCCTTAACTTTTACTTTCGGCTGCCAAACGAGAAATCATAAGGACAAATGCTTTATCAATTATGAACATTGGCACTCTTACTGCTAAATTCCATTTTCCATCAAAGTTTATTTGAAAAACAGATTGCAGCGTGGTTAATGTTTTAAGTATAACTCAAAAGCACTTAGCAGAATGAGCTGTATTTTGAATTAACATATTTCAATATTCTGAAAATCGATTTCTGTTAAAAATTTATAAGTTCATATTTTTTCATATTTTTCATATTCATTTTTTTTTTCGAAAATCAATTCCAAAATATGTATAAATTTTAAATAAATTAAAAAAAATTATGAATCACGATCTATGTTTTTAATTAAAAAAACAATCTGTAAAAGCACTAAATATGAGAATAAAAAAATTTAGCTCATTCATCAAGTAGTTTTTTAGTTAGGCTTTAAAAGGGCGAGCCGCAATGGAATCTCTTTTGCTAGCTTAAAAAGTAATTTAACATTAAGAGTTCTAATTTTTAAACTATCATAATTCCTAAGCCATTAGACCGAATGTCTTGGCGTTTGGCATCCTTCTATAAAATGTATTGCTAAATCAAATATCGTGAGCATCCAAATTCGGTTGTTTGTATTGAAATTTTCAATTTGGTACAATTTCAGTATCAAGACGACACATTAAGCATTTTTTTTTGTGCATGAATTGAAAGAAGACATAATTTCTAGTCGAATGACTATTTCTGTTTTTGTGATGGAGAATATGTTGCTTACAGTGTATAGGGTATTTATCATTCTCTCTCTCTCTTCTTTACTTTTTAAACGACTGTTCATGTAAATTTCCCATTTTCATTTCTGTGGATGAAATTCGCACATTAAAAGATCTGTAATCTTTCTTTTTTCAATTGCAATTTTTGAGTCCTGTATCGCTTAAGTGTAAAAATCGATTCTATCTAGACACAAAATTTAAAAGAAAAGGCAATTAAATAAATCTAAAATTAGAATTTATAAAGATCGACCAGTTTGCATATGTATTATAGTAATCATATTTCAGAAACCACTAACATTAATTACGGATAGATAAACAATGTTAAGCTTTAAATGCAAAAAAATTATCAGATCATCTAAAATCTTTAATCGTAACGTGAAATCCAGTCTACGAGACATCGGACAAGAAAGGATTAAAATTGTTATCTCTATCTATTAATTTAGATTCCTTAAAATATAGTAATACAAAAAAACATTCACTAATAAATGTAATTAATAATACCGATTGAGAATAATTTCTTACATGAACAATTAAAAAATAAACATATGTTTTGCAAAAAAAAAAAAAAAAAAAAACAAAGACAAAGATTTGTGTTCAGTGCATAAAAATGAAATAGTGCATCTCGCAATAAATATCTTTGCTTTTGTTGCAACTATCTGAGAAACTATCTATGAACATCAAAAGCATTAAAGTGAGAGATGATGAGAGCGGAATGTTCAAATCAGTCGTTGGCTTACGGCCAAATGTGAATCTTCACAATATGAAATAGAACTAAAATTCACTTTTATAAATTATAATCGACATAGAATGTGTTATTTATATTTACAAGTCCACTTTATTTTCATTTACAAAACTTTTAACATTCCAAGAAAATTTCAAATCTTTATTTTACTTTCACTTTTAAAATACCGATAACATTTGATGAAATTGAAACTTTAACGTATAAATATTACTATATCTCATAAAACTTCTTAATGCTGAATGTAACTTCGCAAAAAAGAATTTATATCAATTTGAAGCTATATCTTTTAAGTGAAAATGATATTTTACTCAAATGTTAAAATCATTTTCATTGATCGTTCACTGTAAAAAAAATTCCGCAACGTTCCTGGGAAAAAATGGGCAGCTGAGTTGCCCATTATTTCCAAGAAACATTTCTTGAAAATGACTGGTACTTTACTGTATATGTTAAAAACTTTCTACAGAAATGTCAGTAAGTTTCCTGCGAAATACCAGGAATATTTCTGTTGACAGCAAAACATTACTGACATATTCAAGGCTGGAGTAGCACAAGAGCGAAAAATGTCCAGACCAGGGATCGAACCTGGATACTTGGCGTGCCGTGCCAATGCCTTACCTATTAGGCTATCCGGACCGATACCTGGCTGACATAATTCACTCTGGATGTTCGTTCCCTTCATTATGACATTTCACAGCATGCGGGATCCGCAGACGATTTTTACATTTCCAGTTGACAATTTTCGCTTTATTATCATTATTTGTTAGAATGAAAAAATATTTTGATATTGACATCAAAATTAATATTTATAATTTACACGAAAAAATAAATTTTCAGTTAAAATTCAATAAAGTAAATATATATGTGATATATTGTTTCTAAACTTTGCTTAAAATATAAAAATATATAAATGTAAATAATAATTAGAAAAAAATCTAGACATAAAATATTTTGGATTTTCGTCAGTGATTATGTTAGTTTACAAGTTAGATAAAATACATATAAATTTTTATGAAAAAAAAACCTAAACGTAATTGTATATTTTTTCCGAAAAAAAAAAAATCAAATTTGCAGCAATTCAAAGTGTCAAATATATGTCAAATTTAAATCAAATTGTAATAAAGTGTTAAAATATAAAATTAATTAAAAAAGAAAAAAAAAAGTCAAGAGGTAGCATCGAACCCGGGCCGTACGGGTGGCGTGCAAGCTTTCTGCGTCCACACCACGAAAGACACGTTGAGAGCTGCAAACTAATGGGTATTTGAAACGTATGCTAAAACTCGGCATCTAATTTCTGAAAATCTAAGGCCCATTTGAAGAAATCCTTTCACAAGAATAATTAGAGATAAGAACTCTAAAACATACTTTAAATTAATCAAAATAGGTGAGAATCATATTTGATTGTCCCCTGGTTAATGCAGATCCAAATAATAGGTGTATTTTTTTTTTACACAGTCTGCTCGTTAAAGATTTCACAGACAAGTACGAGAGATAATCTCTTAGTGATGTCACAGAGGTATTGTATTTTCATCTGAATTATCTTGACAATAGAGACGTAAAGGATTATGTCGTCTATTGATTTATTTGCATTCCATATTGATTTTTTTACATTCATTTAAGGAATTCGTTTTCGACACTCGCGCGCGAGCAACGGATTATAGGGGAAAAAATAATAAATGGCGGCCGCAGCGTTTTGCTGTTTCCAACTTTTGTTCAGGAACGTTTCAGATAAGAAAACCAGAATTTCACAAGAAAGAGCTAAATTATTCTGAAAACCTGATAAAAGGCGAAACGTTCCTGGATTTTACATGGAAAGTTACCATTTTTTTTTACAGTGTTAGTGTTACCTAAATAATGTAAATTTAATAAAGAATGTACGTTGTATACAAATGTGATAATGAAACAAAAGGTTGCTAACAAACGTATATTTTATTCCGAGATTTTAAAAACAGATGTAAAAATTAATATCACAGAAATAAAAATAAAAATTACACCCACTCATTTTTATTTTTATTTTTGTGATTTAAATTTTTACATCTGTGTTTAAAATCGCGGAATAAAATGTACGTTGGTTAGCAACCTTTTTTTTTATTATCATAATGTAAATAGTTTTCAAATTATAAAGTGCATGATATTCATCCCAAATAATTTATTCTTTTAGATATAGCATTAAAATTATTAATTTTTTTTTTGTAATATCGTATGAAAGGAAATTATAATACTAATTTGAATATTTGTTATAAACTTTTTCTATTTCCAAACGTTAGTTTTGTTTCGAAAAATCTTTGCCTTATTTAATTTTTTTAAGTTTTCTGCGATTAAATGAAAACAAAATTTGTTGTTAGTAAAATGTGATGGGATACCACCCTCTTTGCTTCTTCCTGGATAAGGCACTGATTATAATTTACTAAATTATTATTTAATATACGAGTATCTTTAACTATATCCATTCAAAATATTCATTCCTCTTTTATGAAATATTTGCAAAAGAACATTTTAATCATATTTTACTTAAAGAACGTTAGTTATAATTTTATTTATTTTCATATGTTATTTTAGTGCTATGAAAATGAAAAAGCTTTTTATTCATATAGGAGCATAATTTTAAGTTTACCATATTTTTTTCTAAAATAAGAATTTTGCTATGCATACCCAGTTAAAAGAAATTTAAAAAGCATTTTAAAACATTAGCCTTGAAAACTTAAAAAGTGTCTTATATTTTAGCTACATTTAATAAAACAATCTGAAATTACATGGGTAATATGGCTGTAAGAAAATTAAATTTAGATTAACTATCTTGTAAAAGGTAATAGTTTTAGTTGGGAAAGCCTGTGGCGTACTCTTCCCAGCTTCTAAAAGAATCATACCCACAAATTTAACACCAAACAAGAATTTTTTTTCAATAATTAAAATCCTGATTAACAGTAGAACGAATAAACTGATTATATGGCTTTAACTTAATTAAATTAACATTAAAAACTAAAAGGTGGAAATTCATTCCATTTTTTTCGTTTCTAAAGTAATTCCAAACTGACCCCTAAATCATCCCTCCTGCCCCAGTCCCATTAACGTAAGATAACTAGTCACTGTATTTTAACAAATTTTCTTTACTGAGCACACAATATCACTTAATTATAATTAAAATAATCCTTGAATCCAATACTTCTTTATTTAAAGTAAAAAGTATAAAATCTTACCCAATATACATAACCGTGTAGCGGTACCTGACTCTTAGAGTTTCTACTATTTAAAAAAAAAACTTTAAAACCTCTACGTATCGTAAATTAACACAAGTTAGCTCGGTGGCCGTTGATGTAGCAATACGATAAGATCTGGTCCAAATCCAATAAATCGCGTGAAATCTACACTACTTATAGTCACTACACAACCACAATCACCTGCTATAATATAAATAATGTAAAATACAAGTGACAACCAAATTTCCGGAGATCCTTCCACACTTGAAATGTACACAAAGAAATTCAGAATACGTTTCAGATTCATGCACTAATGTTAACAAGGAAGACAACATGATTCATTTAAATCTTATTCTAACAATAGAGTATCTTAATCAAGAGTAACAAAGCCTACTGTCAGAAGCTTTTAACCATCATCGAAATATTTTTAAGAAATAAAAAGTCTAGATTAAGTAATGTAATAATATTAGGTGTTATATATATGACCTCGTCATTTTTCAAAAAAAGATAAGAAATTTGATTCTTATCAAAATGAAAGAAAAATTGATGCAAACTACATTCAGTCATGAAGCGACATTATTTGCATACTTGTCAAGCAAATTCCGCATTGAAGCAGCCTGATAGTTTTGAAACAGCCCAGTCATCAAATGAATTTTTTATTTCTGCATAAGAACTGAACCGCTTTCCAGAAATAATCTCCAATTGTTTTACTCCTGCACAACATGGGCAAAGAAAATGAAAATTTAAAAGAGCAATATCCGGTGAATACTGTGGATAGGCAAATACATCGCAGCATAGTTTTTATAGAGTTTTCTTGACTGATATTATAACATTCGGGCTAGCGTATGATTGGACGTAACAGGCGTAGTTTATTTTAAACGTTTACCAAGCATTAATGAACTTCAAAGAAAATTGAAGCAAAAACGTTCAGAATACGTCGAAAGACACGACAGGACAATATTCACCTAAGTGGGGCAAATCGTTCGAACACTACAAAACGCTAGCACTCCTCTCGTATATATTGGTCCACCCGATGTATTCGCCAGATGTTGCATCTTCAGATTACATTTGTTTCACTCCATGCAGAAATAGTTTTCGCGAGAGCAATTCAGTTCTTTTGCAAAAATATACAACTGACTGGACTTTTTCAAAACAGCTATCTTTCTTCTCATACGGAAACCGTTTGTTACCTGGCAGATGGACCATGGTCGAATGTTGCAGCTTCTAATAGGACATACGTTGAATAAATCTTTATTTCATTTTGACAAACAACAAGTGTATTTCCTTTACACGAAAAAGGGTAAAGTTTTATTTATACACCTAGTATATTTAACCTCCATTATCCCTTGCCTTAAGTGACCTAACAAAATGTTTTACCTGGAACATTCTCAGTATTCAACTAAAGGGGTAAACCATTAATCACTTAATTTCGCAACACAAAAATTTTACAATATGTTTTACATTTCATAATAAACTGTCTTTTTACGGGTCAGTTTATATACCTACCACGATGTAAAAATATTGGTGCATTAAATGCCCAATTTTGTACGTGCAACCTTTTTTTGAAATAATCCTTTTTTCGTTTCATTCATATTTATCATTCCTTTAACACGAAACCTACCACAGCTGCTCAGATAACCCTTTTTGAATTTTTGAAATATTTTCGTACATACAAGGAGATTGAAATGCTTTCGTAGATACACTATGACGCAAAAGTTTAGACAATGAAGAAATTCTTACATACTTTGAAAAATATTTATTCAATTTTCAAATCACTGCTTGAAATTAATGTGCTGTACATATAAACAATATTTATAACAAAGAAAAGTGGAATTGTGCATATTGCAATAAATTAAATGGTAACAAAAATAAACTGCTGTCTCAAAAGTTTAGACACAAATTAAATAAAATCGAAATAAACAATTTTTAAAACCTGGTTGCGCATCCATGCTTATGTATTACGTCATATACACGAGATTGCATGGAAGAAACTAAATCTTGCATAGTTTGTGGATCGATATCGTACCATGCATTCTCAATAGATGTCTTAAGTTCCTTTTCAGAAAAGTATTGTCTAGCGTTGCTATAAACTTTGCGACACATGATGCTCCAAAGGTTTTCTATAGGGTTAAGATCTGGGCTACATGCTGGCCAGTCGAGAACTCTTATATTATGGGAATTAAACCAAGATTTTGAATGTTTTGCAGTGTGAATTGAAGCATTGTCTTGCTGAAATTCCCACTGAGGACCCCCTAGAAGCTCAGCAAATGGCAGTAGGTTTTCTTCTAATGTCTGTGTATAATGCTGTGAAGTTTGACGACCACTGGTGAAGGTCAGAGATACTTGTCCATTATAGCAAAAGGCTGCCCAAACCATCACCGAGCCCCCTCCTTGTCTGCGACTAAAAGAACGTCGAGGTTCCTTCCGCAAGTCATGTCAATACGATAGACAACCATCTGGACCATCCAGATTCCACTTTTTTTTATCGCTAAATATGACTGACTGCCATTTCTCTCCATATGACATATGCTTTCGAGCCCACATAAGTCTTTGTAACTTATGATGTGGTTTCAGAGCTGGTTTCTTCTGCATTTTGCTATAAACGATTGTTCCTTTTTCCAAAATTCGTCTACGAATCGTATCCTTTGATACAGAGAGTCCCGATGAGCTTTGAACTCCACGTACGCTCATTTGTTGAGTACTCGCTAGTCTTTGTATCAGGCGATCCTCTCGACACGTGGCCTCCCAGACCGACATTTTGCTTTATATTCGGAACCACTCGATAAAACTCGATAAATAGATTTTTTTGACCTATTAATAATAGCAGAAATTTCAGAAACGCTCTTCCCTTCACCTTTCAACTGCCAAATCCTTGAAACCTCATTCACTTGAATTTCTTTAGCTCTCGGCATGTCGACTATGAAGCGCAATCGTTTGCAGAACTTAGGTACTCCAAATTTGTGACATCATCGATTCTAAATTTGCATATGCCAGCGAATATTCAAAGAAATTTAGAATAGTGTCTAAACTTTTGCGACAAACACATTTGAATTTTTATGAAAAAAATTAGTATTATAGCAAATAAAACGACTGTCTTTTGTACATAGCATTTTAAATCAGTTTTTGAATATATTTACAGGTTTTTGTAATTCTGACGTCATAATTCTACATTTTAAAGCTGAATGACGTCATTGTCTAAACTTTTGCGTCATAGTGTACATATTTGCAATTTACTTTATAATCTGACTGATTATAATTTGCATCCAATGTGCGCTTTAATATTTATTTTTGTCTTGTTTATTTCTTTACCGTTAATTTCTTGCAAATCAACCCACCTACCGTGATGGGTTTTTGATCCATGTAGTAAATTTCTGTGAAACTGTGCTGTGAATTTGTATGACTTTTATCACCACTAAATTTGAATACTAATCTTTGGATAGAATGAACAAATCAGAATCGTTATTTTGGCAAAATTGTTTTATTTACACACCAATTTTCCATGGAAGCGATTCTGAATTGAACTGTTTTTTCCATTTTTGGATCCATCAATTATCAGTTGAGTTATAAGCGTTTTTGATCACGTGACAAAGACGTTTTTTGCCCGCTCTAGTATACTTATTCTCCGTTCGCGCGAAAACTCGGCTCAAAACGTCAACTTTCACATTATTTTCTGAAAGATCGATTGCGTTCGCAAAAAAAATGAAAAAAACAGCTCGATGACATAGTTTCTGAACAACAGCACCAGCTAGTTTCATGCATTTCCGAACAAAAATAAATCGAAACTTATGTCACAAAGTTGCCCTTTTGGATTTAAGAACATCCTTAAGCTACGAGGACGATGCCCAGCTTAGCACTTCCCACATTTATTGGTAAGGCTGCAACTGCAGCACAAGATGGAATAGTCTTCATAAGCACACAATTCTGCTGGGTTTGGTACATTTATAATATTGGCTAAATGGCATATTTATTGCCGCACATACATTGTAAATTATGCGAATTTTTGATAATTCATTTGGCCCGCTGGGGTAGAAATAAGTACGCAGGAAATATCGGTTTTTTTAGTGTTAACATAGGCTCAATTAAGAGTTAAAATATTACCACATTCATTGCTGCAAGACAATGTATGGGTTTCAAATAAAATGAACCATACTTTGACTGAAATCGTAACATCATGCAATCATAACGGCTTTACCGCGCCATCACTTTATATTACATTGATACACTCTTTATACCTTGAAGATGCTTAGGGTACAGTAAAGACGATTAACCTTTGAAACAGTTAATATACAGGTTCAATAAATGCTTTAATAAACATCACACCACTCGCATCTTCTCTTTTTTTTTTAACTAATAAACTCTCAAGCATACACATAGGATGCCGCATTCCATGCAAATAAAGTACATTATTTCACCATAAATAATGCATAATGCATGATTATTCTTATTTTATAAGCCTATTCATAGGTAGTTTTAACATTCGAAGCACATTCTCTTACTTACTTTTCTACAGTTAATTTTGTTTTCATAGTTAAATAACGTTGTTCATTTGTACATTTTTTATTACTTCTTTACGTTGTTAATTAAGCAAAATGTATATCAAAGTAATCAGCAAGAAAGAAAGTATACTTAACGATAAGATCGTTTGAGCGTAAAGAGAATAATTATGGCGATTCAATGATTTTTTTAAAAGGGGGAATAAAAAGAAAACCTGAAGGTAACAACGCAGAAAACATAAAGAAAAAACACTCCTTTTTCTGTTTCCCCCTATGCTTCATTGAATTTTAAACTTATACGTAAGCAAAACCCCTTTTTTTACTTCCTTAACGTAGACTCTGGCAAACAGAAGGGAAGTTTTAAATTTTTGTTTCAATTCATGGAAGAAAAATGAGAAAGGCTAAGAAAAGTAAATATTTATGCGTGATCTACCACATAAATGAAAAAAACTGAGCATGCACGAAGTTTGTTTTAAATTATTAAAGCATATACAGGGTGGGTTTTCTTATGACTGAGCAATAGTTATTCCTAAACCGTTAATTTTATAAATCACTTTCCGAAAAAAGTTATTTTTAGAAAACTTACGAAATTTAAAATTTTATATAGCCACTGAGTCCTTTCTGTTAAATTTAGAAAAACTTTCTCCATGCCCCAACGAATAAAAAAAAAAAAAAAATTTTTTTTAGGACTAAAACTTACCAAGGTACATTAGCTTACTTTAGCTTTCATGAATTTTCAGCGTTTTTCCGGCATTCAAAATGGAGAGACGCGTTTTTAGTACGAAAAGCTGGAAATTTATAAAATTCAAAATATCGTAACTCAATAAGTTTTCACTATAAAATCATTGTTTCTTTGCTTTATAATAAAGTAACGAATGACATTTGTAACAGTAACAATAAATTATAAAAAAGTAATAAATTATAATGCATAAAAATATAATAATATAAAAGTATAATAAAAAATAATAAATAAATGATATATATAATATATATAATACAAAGTAATAAAGTATATTAAAATTATAAAGTATAATAAATTATAATAAATAGATACAAAGTAATAAAGTATAGTAAAATAATAAAGAATAATAAAGTAATATAAAGTAATAAAGTACTATAATAAAGTACAAAATGAAATTTGTAAGTGTTTTTTTTTTTTTTTTTTTTTTTTTTTGTAAGAGTATTGTTTCTTTGTTTCTCTTGTAAGAGTATTTTTTTTGTTTTATTTATTTGAGAATGGAGTGTGTTTTTCTAAATATAAATGGCATCAGTTAGCGATCCTATAAAAAATTTTGATTTCATAACTTTTAGAAAACTATCTATTTTGAAGTCTTCAAAGATGGTGAAAAATAAACGCTTGAAATATTTTTGCAATTGGAAGTATACCTCTAAAATTAACGGCTTAGTAATTCGATAATGATCAGCGATAAAGTGATGACACCAAGTAAACAAAATTCGTTTAGTCAGATATTATTTGTTTCTTTAAACACAACGAATGATCAGTTATGATTTAAGATCATAAAGAGATTTTAAAAATTTCGTACATTACTTTTTGTTTTATAACTAATGACCATTCTCACTCTAGACGTCTAGACATTCTCGTTGCTTTCAGTTAATTTTACATCAGGTTATTTTTTATTTATTTTCAAGTTACTTTCTTGTTTGTTTCTGTAATATACATTTCTTTTTGTTGTTTCTGTATTACATTTTACTATACTGATAATTTATGCTCTATATTTAGGGAAAAATGACATTTGTAATGTCGAAAAAAGAAATCAGAGGGAAATTATAGTTAAATTAAAGAACGTTTAAGTTTGCTTTATAAAAAGTAATGTACAAATTTAAACCACAAATTCTTCTTTTTGCAGAAAACAAATCGCATAGATGTTTTAATATATTTTTTAAGGAAAATGTAGAGTCAATCTATTATGAGACAAAATTGTAATATTTTCAAAATTAATTTCGATCTGTTGATTCTAGTCCCACATAAACAACACTGAAATTTGTGTTTTTGTTCCCTTCATTTTTTTATGGATACAAAATATTGCTTATCCTAACACTGCAGTTTTACAAAAAAATAATTCTCTGTTTTATATTAATCCTATGGAATTGCGTTTAATGTGAGACACCTATAGGACTAAAGTGCGACATCATTATTCTTAAGTGCTTGCAAGCACTAAGAAAAAGAGAAGCCTGTAATAAAGTTGCTCCGGATCTAATACTTCAATTGGATAATGAAAATTATTGTATCTTTAATTTTGCCTGAATTTTGGAACATCTTTCATGTTTCCACTAAAATACTGACGATAACCCATTACTACAAAAAAACTTTAATTTATTGAATGATAATTTAAGTTAAAAATAAAGAAAATAATTTGCAACACATAAATTATTTATTTGTGAGTTTTTAGAAAAAAAAATTTCAATGATATAACACTCGTTATTGAAAAAAAAATTATCAATATAGTTTACGACGTAGATTGATTGTGTTCACTCATTATTCAATTACATTTACACAGCCAGGAAAATGTAAAATATTTTTCCTGGTTGTTAATATAGTTTCAGGGAAAGACAGAACAACAAAAATATCCATAAATTCCATTGTAATGATTTTATCTTTTATATGGGGGAGACCGGGGCTAGTTGGGTACAGGGGTAAGTAGGCGCAGTACTCATAAATCGCCAGTTTGTGGATAGATTACGCAACAACTCACAGAGTACCTTTCTTATTGCTTTTTACAATGTCCATTGTAGTTTTGCAGTGTTACCTACGTGCAGTGGACATTTATTACGATTTTTCTGTTTTTTTGCACTGATAAGTAATTTTTTGTTGCTTCATTCTTTTTCTAATTTGTAATACTTATCTTAATAATTGCGATTTAACTTGTGCAGTTTTTCTTAGTGTATGATTAACTGTACCTACCCCATATGTGATTTCCTTGGATTATTTATGCTTAGAGGATTACGTGTCCCTTTTGTGAAGAAATTTATTATGGAGCTAGTAGGCGCATTGAACACGGGGCAAGTTGGCTCAGTTATAAGTTGGCAAGTTGTATGCTAGTAGCTTGAAAAACAGCAATCAACGAGAAAAGTGGTTGCAATGCAAGATTTTGGGCACACGAGGCTTGCCCAAACGGAGACACTCGATTTTTTATTTGTGACAACTGTAACTCTGATGATGATATAGAGTAGGATAGAAGTTTCTCAATGTTAATGTTTTATTCATTATTTTTATGTCTGCATAATTTAGATTTTACATTGTACGGCTATAACGCCTTTCTTTAACCTTACTGTTAATAATGAAATTGATTTCGCTTAACTGCATGTCTTATTTGAGCTTCATTTAAATTTTTATAAAGTGTGTGCCAACTTACACCATAGGTATAGGCAACTTGCCCCGTGAAGGGGTAGGTTGGCGCACAATTTTCCTTTCACTTTAGGCTTCCGCTAAAGATAAGCTACAAAAGCTACAAACTCAAAACTCCGGGTATTTATAGCCCAATGCCTGTTCTTTAAAAGTACAGTTAAAGTTTCATAAAAAAAAACTTAAACAAAAAATAAATAAAAATAAATAACTAAAAACTGCGCCTACTATCCCCGGTCTCCCCTATATATACACGAGATCCCTCCTTAGATCGATCGTTAAAATGCCTCGCATCTTGGATAATTACCTCTTCCTCGTCTACATGTATTTCATTTTATGAGACAAACTTTGTTATAGTGAGTAGACGTTCTAACTCTACGTTTAATGTCATTTAAAGTGAAAGTTCCTTTTTTAATAATCTCTTAAAATATTGGTGTGTCATAGCCAACTAGATCAATTATTTTTTATGTGGCATTTGGAATGAAATCTGTAAATTATTCTTCATCACAACCCTGCGGGAAAAGGAATGGTGTCTCATTGAAACAATTTATCAACCAACTCCTTTTTCTTCTTTTTAATTATGTTTTTGAATTTTTATAACTCCTCCATTTTCAGTTTAGTCTACCGGTATCTCGCCTTCTATTTTTGTTAATAACTTATGTGCCTGTGCAATCCTCCGCACATTAAATTTCTACTGCATAGTTTTCAATCTTGTATCTTCTTTTTCACTTATAGTAACATAATTTGGTTTGTCTTTCTTCTGAGTTTTTTTCCTTTTAATTCTATTGTTTGGCTTCATTCCTGTATTCCACTCCTTAAGGAATTTAAGTTCTTTTGCTTTTATTTTTTTCCTAATTTTCTTTTTTAAATTGTCTGTCGCTATCCGCATTTCTCTAGTAATCACTTTTAATTAGCAGCTGTGCATCTCCGTTTCTTTTTTGCAACAGCATTTTTCTTTGTTATCTATACTAATAAAAGAAAGTTTCGCTCTGTGTGTGTGTGTTTTCCATGGCTAGTAAAATCTACTGCGCGAAGAAGTCTGAAAATTTAGGTGCGGGTAGTCCAAGACAGGTCCTAATGCAACTAAGGCTCATAGTTTTAATTTTATAAGGGCCGGGAACCCAGGGCACTTTTCATTTTCTTTTGCACTAAATTGTTAAAAACTTGCAGCTTTTTATCCGAATTTAATCGTTTTGGGAGCCAATTCTCCATTTATTTATTCCCCCATTTCTACATTCCACTTAAGATCCTATCCCCCTGGGGCCCGGTACAGGTCCCCTTGAAGATTTTGTGCCATAAACTGTTAATAAATTGTTTTCTTTTAATCCGATCTTCATTTTTGGGATAATTTTTCCATTTAGTCATTTTCCTGTTTGTACATTCTAGTTAAGACCATGGGCTCCCGTAGGACCCGGTGCAGGGCTCCTTGAACTTTTTGTGGGTCATGCATTTTTCATCCTCTAAATTTCTCCTCTTCTCATCCCAGAATTAAGTTCAGTCTTGGACCCTTCTCCCTGGACCAACATTCTCATATTTTTATTGGGACCCTAGGGACCATTTTTAAGCATTTACCCATTTTTTTTCGCATTTCTTTAAAACGTTATTCTGATGAATAGTTCATACCCTATTCTTAATTTTCACTAATTGAAGATCTAAAACGCTAAGACATTTTAGCTTGTTTTCATGTTAGGGTTCTGCTCTCAACTAATAGTTGGACCCTTTTGGACCCCATTATAGCTCCCTTAAAAATGGTCAGATTCGCTAGCCATTTTTTTAACAACGTCTTAAGTCTTCTAGCTCTTATATGAACGACAACAAAATTTCTCAGACTTAAGCTGCCACTAATTTTGAATGTTAATCGCCTTCTTGGAGTCCTTTTCGAAGCTTCTTCAAAAGTTATCCGAATCGCTTGTAGTTTTCTTTAACTTAGTTCTGGCGTCCTCCAATTACTTTTAAAACTACTAAAAAATAAAAAAATACCTTTATACCCAACTACACTTTAGTTAAGGCCCTGGCCTCTTGGGCTTCAGTATAGGTACCTTTAAGTTTTCGCACCATAAATATTTGATAAATTACCCCTCTTAATCCGATCTTTATTTTTAGAAACTTTTTTCCATTTAGTTCTTCTCCTGTTTCTACATTCCAGTTAAAATCCTGGGGCCGATCTCCCATCTTCTATTTTGATACTAATTTCTGTGCAATCCTCTGCATCTTAAATTTTTCCTGTACAGTTTTCGACAGATTTATCGTGTTTCTTCTTACATTATCATGATTTGGTTTGTCTTTCTTCTGAGATTTTTTTTATTTTACTTCCTTTCTTTGGCTCTTTCCATTTACTGGACTTGTTAAGAGGTTAAACCTATTTTGCATTTGATTTTTCTTCCTCATTCCTCTTAATTTTTCTGTTTCTATCCAGCCTTCTCTTGTAACCACTTTTGAATAAATATTTATGTTTTTCCTTTTCTTCTTTGAAGCAGCATTTTTTATTATTATCTTTAAAAGCAACATCTTAAAACCACTTGCAGAAACAGATAAATCTTACATCACAGGCGTTACGACATTAGATGTGGAGTGTGAACTGATTTGATTTGGCATAGTTTTACGGCGAAGAAACGATCTAACAATCTTATAATTTTTAGCTAACTTAGTGATTCACCATTGAATATCTATTTTTTATCTTCACCAAAAATAATTTGTGTATGAACTCTACTTTCGTTTTTTAACTACACACTATTTTCGATGTTAAAAAATACACAGGATTTAACCTTCACTAACACTTTTAGCTTAAATGTGTCAAACTAAGCTGCAAAATTAATATCATTCGATTAAAAATATGTAACAAACATACAAGAACATACTATTAGACTTAGAAAAAAAAACTACAACAAAAATAGAATTAAAGATTAACACAATCTATTTGTGGTGGATGTTTAAACTTTATGATAGAATAGCATTATTACATGACTTGTCTCATATTAGCCTCATACATTATCATATTAGCTCAATACACTGTCTTATATTAGCCCTATACACTGTCTCATATCGGCCCTAAGCACTGTCTTACATTAGCCTCCTGAGTTTGTTTGAACTCAGGCTACGTTAAACATATTCCATAGTTTAAAGGTTAAAAATACTCAAGCATTTCTCCTATACTAATATAATAAAGAGAGAACTCCTGACTGACTGATTGACTGATTCATCAACGCAGAGCTGAAATGACATAAGTTAGGATAACGGAATTTGGGCAGTAGTTATGACCTAGGCAAAAAATCAGAATGGATTTTTTTTAATTCAACCCCTAAGAGTGTAAAATGGAGGATCGAAAATTTCAGGGAATTTCGCCATATCTCAGTAGCAGTTTTAGGTAGGAGCGTGAAATTCAGCATAACAATTCAAAAATAGTTAAACACATATGTCATCGATTTTGGAAATTCAATTACCAATGGGGTTAAATGTGGGGTCGATTGTTTTAAATCATTTCACCATATCTCGGTTGCCAATTTTGGTATGAGCATAAAATACAGTTAAACGAAACTGCTAAAAAATAGTTAAACATGTATTTTCAGCGATTTTAGAGCTATTTTAGCTAGTTCGTCGCCAACATCGGCTATGAACCCCATTATGGAAGATTACACGAATAAGACAACTATTGCTGATTTTTGGTTAGATATTTTGCGTACAAAATTTTTCTAATGAAAACTTTTTTTTTTTTTTTTTTATATATATATATATATATATAGATGCCATACGAAATAGAGTTTTGCTAAATGCTAAGCCATTTTATTAATTTTTTTTTTCGTATTGTCAGGGAAAACGTATATTTTTCTGTTACATTCACCAAAGAATTCTCATTTATAAAGACGAGGATATTTCCATGATTGTGTAGAAGTAACTTCATTTTTTTCTGTTTGTCTTTTGATGATGTATGTGCTGGAATGTACAGAACTTCGTTATTCTGATCGCCATACCATTGCATATTTATTTATTTTACCTGTAAAACCCTAATGGTTAACAGGGAAAATGACATGTGTTTCTTCCAGTATTGAATTAGATGTATTAGAATAATCTGTCTAAGTCTTTGGATTATTAGTTTTTAATTTTTGATTGTATTCATAATGGATATAACTGAAATGATGTATTTCTTTAAAAATAATCACAAAATCATTTTTATTACAATGAACAATTTTTTTTTAGTGACTCACATTAGCTCCATATTTTAATGTCTCACATATTAGCAATTACTAAAGTTACCGATTTTTTAAAAATATTTTCAATTATTAAAAAAAAAAAAAACTTGCACTATCAAATTTAGAAAACATTTTTTGAAAGATATACTATTATAATTCTATGATTTTCTTACCTTACTTAAATTTCCTAATTTTTAATGAATATTATATTGTTAAACAACAGTGAAATTTTTTTATTAACTTTCTAATTTAACACATTATAATAATGTTATAATAATCAACATGAAAATCTAATTTTTTTTTGATAAAATATAGTAGAACTTAACTCAACAAATTTTATTATATAAAATTAAATATACTAAAAATTCATTCTGTAAAAATTTAGCTTCTGAAACTATTAATCATTTTATATAGTTTATATTTGTTTATTTAATGATATGACCAAAAAATATTTAGAGAGCTAATCTACTACTGTGCGATTTTTCGCGTTTTTTCTTATCTTAGTTAATGTTTTTTCTCTGTTTTATGCCTTGCTACAACAAGTTTCTTTTAGCAAATTCATTCATTACTGATCATTTGTTTTCCTGAAGTTAGCGAAATTAGATGATATTGGAAATCGAACCATTTTTTTCATTTACGTACGCAATCTCTATTATTCTGTCAATAATATTTTAACTATTTTCACATAGTAGAGTAATGTTTAATTCATTATAATTAGTATCTATCTATTGTATTTTCAGTGAAGTGGTGAAAGTGTAAAGAACGATTTACCAAAGAACGCAAATTTTAAGATTAAATATATGTACAGAGAAATCTGTGCTATAAACATTGGGAAAATTTCATTTACTTGTATATGCAAAATAGTTTAATACATTCCATCTAAATCAGAATTTTAAAATTAACGCGATATTTCTAAGCAGCCATTTAATAAAATCAAAAGAAACACATTAATGTCACATAATAAATTCAATTAAAGTAGAATTTTTCGTTATTACAGAGCTTCTATAACGATAATTGATTTTAATATGTGAAATTATGTGCTGTTATTTAGTTTTATTAAATGCCTTTATAAATTTTCATGTATATTCATTAAAATATGAACTTAAATTTATATCAGAAAGCGCAATCTTGCCACTTTTCAAAGGTGTTTAAATACTCCTACAGTTTTTATTATTTTTGTTATTTAAAACAAAATCTTTAATCTTTTTTCTACCTTTCTGAAATTTTCTGCAACGTTCAATTTCTAAAGGAATATTCTTCCATAAATACAAAATACATAATTATTTCTACGTTTTGCTGATTAAAAGATATCGCACTAATTATAATTGCCATGTTTCCCCAGTGGAATTCACTGAAACTTTCATATGTTATATTTCATGCTATGCTGATCAAATGTCGCAATAAGCACAATGCTGAAAAGTAACTACTTTTGATGCTAAATACCTCATTTTATATTAAAATTCGGGGTATGTGCAAAACCCTTTATTATATATAATACTCCTTTTTTAGTCCATTTTTCTAATACAAGCAGCTGTATTTATAATTTATCTGACGATAAATAATTGTTGAACAGTGATTTCCTAATTACGGGCAGATAATGATGAATGACCAATAACGGGTTGATTTTTGACGGCCAATTATCTACTCAAGGGATCTAGGCTCGAGTGCCCTCCATGGGAGTCTTTCTAAGCGGACCTAACACGTATTTACGCATGGAAATCCAAGGTTCGAAGAAAACCCCGACCGATTAGGCAGACGGGCGCGATTGGGTTCGAGCCCAGTACCTCCCGTTTACCAGCTTCGAGAGCAGAACCTCTCGGCCGCTGATGGGGCTGACCAATAACGGATGACTCATGATAAATGACCGTTAATTATGACCCATTATCAATTGTTTATAATCATACTTGATTATTTTTTCATTTAATAAAAGGGAAACACTTTAAAAACAATTATAAAATATACTGTATCTATTTCGTTTTCTTTTATCATAATATGAATCAAGATAATTCGACGGTCATAGGATCCAAACTAGCTATTTTTAAGGATTGTGCCCAATGAGACATTTGATCAGCATTGCATGAGCTACAATAAATTAACATTTGAGCCAGTTCCACCCGGGCCACATTTCCATATAATAAGTGCGTGGATCTTTTGAAATTCAAATCAATATCAGTCTTTTAATTGGACAGTTACATTTCTCTTGCGGTAATACTTTGAATTTTTTTAATTTTTATTTCTATATAAACTAATTCAGTTTTGAATTACTTCCAGAAGTAAATCTTTAATGCTACACTGTTAAAATGTTTACTTCAAAGTTTGACAATCAATGGAGTAACGCAATTAGATTTATTAAATATCGTTCTTCTTTATTTTCTACAAATCTTCTTCATCATCCATCATAGATAAAATTTCGATTTTTCAACAAAGAGAGAGACAGCTATTCAACATATATATTCAACAGCTAATCAGGTCAAAAAATTCTATGCAGCTTAGTATGCTGATTTAGAGTACAAAAGTATTTCCTACTTCTCTACATTTTAGAATTCTAGTTACAAGTTAAGGGGTGTCGAAATCCGGGTCAGGCTTTAATATTCTTAGCATGTTGGATTTCCCTTTAAACAGAGGTCACTCCCAGCAAAGAGGAAATTGCTGGCCAGCAGCAAGATAGCTGCTGGCAATGATGGAGAAGTGCTGGCTGATGGTCTACCACTGCATGACCACTGCTGGACAGCTTCAGTCAACTTTGCTGTTGGAAGTCATCAGATAAAATTCTGGTGGGCATCCATTTTATCTCATGCGCTGGCCCACCACTATATGGAAGTGCACGAAATTTTGCTGTATTGTTGCTGGGAACCCTTACGCTAGGTGGCGCTGCGAATATCGAAGACATTGAGTATTTGAACACAAATCTGAAGTGAATATCTTAACACAATTTAAGCTGTAAAGCTATTTTTTTTTTTTGAAACTGTAAAAAATATAGCACCACTGCCACCAACAAAATAAATAAGTAAATGAATAAATAAATAAATTCTTTATTTCAACGCACTTTTTTTTCTCCTTAAATCTGGTTTTACTAGGTTACAAAGGATTTCGGTTTTCATAATTTACGCAGTTCAGAATCAATAATAAAAAAAGCGTGTAAAATACATAGGATTTCTATACAATAGAATAATTTCTATACCAGTTTAATGATTGGGAACGTAAATCACAAAAGAAACAAACTTGAATTAGTATAATGACAGGTTGAAAACAACGAGCAATCGTAGCGTACGCTGAAAGCACTTGTTCGTGTCCGATCACGAAAACCAAGCAGCATCGAGCGCGGTCAGTACTTGGGAGGGTGACCACATGCAGTTCAAATATTTCTATAGACATTTCTATTATAAACATGTCTACAGATGTTTCTATAGCTCTTGGTGAAACTAACTTATAGAAAAAAGAGTCATAATTATATAATACTTTGTTTTTTTATAGAATTCTATAAGAAACTTTTGTAAGGGAAAGTGCTGGGCCAGCAAATGAATAGCAGTGGGATAGGTGCTAGTGCTGGAGGAAAAGTGCCGGTTTGAAGTAATGTGAAGGCATACCAATGCTGGCCTGCTGTTGGCCATCACTGATGGGCCAGCTGCATTCGGCTCGGACACTTTTCGACAGGTTTAAGTAATGGCACCCTTGCACTTTACCGCTGATAGCACTGCTGGCTGCCATCTTTTTTCCAGCTGATGGCCCACTGTTTCTTTCTTTGCTGGGCTATCTCTCAACATATCATTGCAAAGAATAACCGTATCATTTTTATGGTTCACTATTTTACTAGTTAATGTTAAAACATTTTACTGCACTTTTTATTCTATATTGCACGATTTCATGTAAAGTACGAGATCTTAGTATCAGCGCAATATATTTATAGAATAATACGTTATTTTAAGCTTTCTTTTCTGGGAAAATTTATTAAAATCCAAATTATGTTTTAATAAATAAATAAATATTTATAAAATTTCGGAGAGGGTTTGGAGCCAATAATCCACCTTCCGCTTGGCTAACTTTTTTACCATCTTAAGATTATAACTTTTATAACACAAAAAAGTTCTTCAACCTAACAGGAAATTTTTAACATTGAATTGATAATCAAAATTCTAGTTCCAACATCAAATATAAAATAACACGTTTAACTTAAAATCCTTCATCGCTTCAATCTATTCACTACACTCTAATAGCATAAGTTATATAAATATACCACTTGGTGAACAGACCTCTTGGACGAAATGTAGCAGGTTCACAGATCTTATTTTTTGAAGTGAAATCTAATTACAAATAGAAAGATCTCGGACTACACCGAACTAAAGTGCCCGGATGAGACAGTGACGACATAGGCATAGAGCGTAAGTTTGGACTCAAATGTTTGTATAGATTACAGCAAACCCATATTACACAACTTGGCAGCACTTGCTTGTATGGGATCATATAAACGAGTGAAACAAATTTAGAAACATCAGCTTGGCGACAATGGTAGTCTTTCCAAGATGGCTGGAAATTTGTTTTTCCAAAACCATCTGAGCCAATCACGTTTTATGACCCGTTTGTCACCACACTCTTATAGAGGCTTCCTATACCAAACACATTCGAGACCGATGATAACTAATCTTGCAAGCTATAAAAAATCACTCGCCTATACTCGAAGACTCGCCACACAGTGGAAAGAAAATCTGGATAATTCATCTAAAACTGTTATAGCTATATTATGATCTTAAAAGGCTGTATATCTATTTCTCTTTTACATAGTACAAAATGCATAAACAACTTTACATAAGTATTTGGGCGCGGTCATAAATGGTTATTGGGACTGTTGAAGACCACTTCACATGTGAAACATACTTCATCCATCCACAAGATATGTGCAATGAAAGAATTGATAACTTCATATTGACCATCCACAAAAGTGGATTTTCTTTTATAGTCACATCGAATCAACCCTCCACTGCGCTGTTGTGATATGGGTGTAGCTTCCCTTCCCCAAATAGCTTATGCTATTACTTACATTGAACTGCCTGACTAGAATACATATATATTTAACTTCTGATTTGTTTCAACCCGCCGCAACATCACATTTTCTGCGTTGGCGGCCTATTGTAGATTATTTCACCATCATCGCGGAGATGATCTATCGGGAAGGTAATTCCAGAATTTCAGTCTGTCATCCGACTTTTGGATGATACTACTGACATGATTTCGGCATAATGAAAGGCATACCCCCATTTTCTGCGAAAGGCATACTCCCTAGCAGTTTATATTACATTACCATTACACAAACCCCAGATAAAGCACATATTGTAATATGCACGAACTGAACGAATTACATATCCGGTTCTATTAAGTTTGCCCTGTCGTATCTGAATACACTTATTTTCAAAGTATTTCAGTTAGCCCAGTGAGTTTTCGAACTTGTTCATTTGCAACATAATAAACCCAAAAAAGTTCAAAAGAAAAAGTTCATCTGAAAAAACAAAAGTGACAACAAGAGGGGAGAATTCAAAATCTCCGTGCGATTTAGTACTTTCGAAATACATCACATTCGATTATATTTGTTGAATGATAGCAATATTTGCTAAAGAAATGACAATGTTAAATTAATCGATGGAAATTTTAGTTTTATTTAAATATATTCGTTGAATAATAAATAATACAATTTTAAATAATTGAAAAATGATATACAGTACGTAAAAAAATCCAAACGTTTGTTAGAAATGCATTTTCAAAAGACACTTAATAAATCTGTTTGCACTAAAGCTCCCTGTTTATTATTTTCTACTGTCCTGTTATAATGGCATTTAATTGATAAGTCACCTACATATTGAAATTGTATGAAACTAACATTTTCAATACTAACATCTACTTATGACATCATATTTGAATTTGCCGGTACATTTTGCCATCGAATACCAAACTAGAAGAAATTCGGTCAAGTAGTTTAGTAATTATACTGATTTAAAATTTAAAACTCACTATGTTAAATTTATATTTCATCGTTGTAAAGCAAATTGTAATGCGTGTAGCGTTTGAGCATGACTCGAAACAACTGGGTTAAATGATCTGTAATTTTCGACTTGCATAATTGAAGCTTCTAGAAATCAATTTCTTTAAACAAATTATTAGATTACAACTCATATTTTTTTCGAATATTAATTTCAAATAACATATAATTTGGAATAAATATTTGAAATGGATTTCTACAACTTCCAAATATATGAATTCAAATTTACAGCTCATTGCGTCCAGCTATTTTTGAGATAATTTTAAAAAACAACCTGTATTGCAATCTATTTTCAATTATAAAAAAAATATTTGAAAATTTGGAATTCAAAAATTTAAGTCTGAGTAATAACTAAACTACTTAATGGAATGACTTCTCGTTTATTCTCTGAAGTTAATATTTATCGAAGATATGGTGTAAAAATTAGGAGTCAGTTCTCAAAATTTTAAAGTTTTGTACAATTTCAATATTTACATTGCTTTTCAAGAGCATTTTATCATAACAGGATTGTAAAAAATAGCAAAAAAGGAACTTTGGTGGAAATAGATTTATTCTTTGACTTCCAGAATTGGAGTAGTGACCTTCATTCGGATTTTATTTTACTGTTTTAGATGCTGTACTGTTGGAAATCTGGCTAAACTTTTGTCCCCTAAAATTTTGTTATGTAGTTTGTTCGGAAGTGATATCGTTCCGGACCAGTTTTTCTGTCTGTGTTTCATTCGTAAAGGCACATGTAACTGTTTGCATATTTGTTTCAGTTTGATGTACTAAGTTAGTATATTTAGATAACCGAAACCCCTTGGAAGAAGGAAAAGGACGGATATAAGGTAATACACATAAAATAAAACAATTTAAACACCATGCAAGAAATTATAAATGTCTCTAAGCATTGAGGTAAACATGTAATTTTTTTAAAAAATGAAGATATTTTGTTGCCTTATAAACTCTATGAGATAAGGTGGTAAATAATAATTAATTTATTGCCTACCAAGTAAAACTAAACCAGTTTGGTAGGAGTGGTGGGGGTGGGGGTCCAAAAATCACGCACGCCCATGAAAACTTTGAATAAAAAATAACGTTTTGAAAATGATCATTTGAAAATTATAGATTTTCATGAATTATTTTACTGAATCAAAACAAATATGAGTTTAAAAAAAAAATTGAAATTAAATAAGGAACAGATGTCATAAGTTCCCCCCGGCCGCCATCTTGGAATTTTCTTGGCGTGAAAACCCTTTTTCCGCCATGTAGTAAATGTCGCCAAGCACCGGTTTATACGCATGTTTGGCTTAACGAAAATAAAATGTAAATAATAAACAAAATTCGCTAAAATGGCAACCAGTAATCCTTGTATGTGCGCTTCGCGCACATTTTCCGAAAAAAACATCACTGCATTCAACACTTCACGAGGTGTAGCATTCTCAAAATTCAGCAGTTTTCGTTTTCTAGCAATCTCATAATATAAAAACTTTTAAAGCAAAAATACACATAAAAACAAAATTCGCTAAAATGGCAACCAGCAATCGTTGTATGTGCGCTTCGCGCACATTTTCCGAAAAAAAAACATCGCCGAATTCAGCATTTCTCGCTATATAGAATTCTCAAAATTCAGCAATTCTCGCTTTCTAGCAATCACAAAATGTAAAAAACTCAAAAGCAGTAAAATACATAAAATTATCAACATACCTTAACAAACATCTGCTTTCTTGAAAGATCCAGCTCGAAATATTATCGCCGACATTTTCCTAAATAGGCTTATCAATACGTATTCACAAACTATAAACAAACCTTCTTTTCTTGTCCAAATTTCCTCATATTTCCTAATTATTTCAACAACAGCGTTTAAACGGACTACAGAAAACATAGTTAATCAAATACATTCAATAAATTTCACATAAAAATAAAAAGGCAGAACTATACAATACGATATCAAAATACATTCACAATATTCCAACATTAACTTCTCGGTTGCCAGAACGACACGTCACACGACATTCAACGTATCGAGGTCGCCATATCCATAACCACCGTCAACACGCCAACACGCCAACAAAAAATCGCCAAACATTTCGAAACAACAACGGCGTAGGGAACATACGGCATCTAAGCCTTAAATAATAAAACAAAATTCAATTTGAACTGCATGCAAAAAATTACTGATTCGTTACAGTAAATATATAATTAAAGAAAAATAAAGTAGTGTTCCCGTTTAACACTTTTCAAAGTACAGTGGGGATTATTTTAAGTGATTCTTAAAAATATATGACGATTTCAGCTTACCTTGATAATGTATGCCAGTGATGAATTCAGAAGGTGGCTTAATGGGAATATCGTCCCCCCCCCTGCCCTGTACATTTAAATCCCTGTATAAAATTTAAGACAATGCTTATTAATGGTTTAGAAGTGAAATTCCCCCTCCTTCAAAGCTGAAAATATCACTTCTAGAAGAAAATATCTGATTTCAACAACGATTTATGTTACGCTGACAAATAACAATCCAATTAGAAGTCTAGCCAACCTAATTTTAATTCAAAAACTGACAAATGGCATCAAGAATATTTTAATAAAATTTTGTTTTTGTAATGAAAGTGAAAAATATCGGGTTTTTATTTTCTAAGAAATTCGTTTGAATATTCTGGTGTCAGTCAATTATTTCATCATTTTACGAACAAAATTCTTCTGCCTCTGAAAGGGTTAAAGAAGGCTAAGCTTGCAAGTAGTTAAAAAAGACCCATGTGGAAACACAGTAAATTTATTCTATTTTATTTTATCATTATTTTGATGTTTGCAAAATCACGATATTCTAGAGGATGTGCTTATTTAAAATGCTATCAGTCAGAAGATCATCATTCGCGTAATGCAAGTGCAAAATAAGTTAATAATTGGAGTGTGTATGTTTAAATTCTTATAAAAGCTACATTCTAATGTGTTTTTGTTCATATTTTGAGAAGTTCATGTGTTTTTATTGTTCTATGTGCAATTTTTCAAATTCTTTAAAGCCCCAGCAATTATAATAGTAAAAAAATTTAAATGGGCTGTTGCATGCATAAAATAGTAAAAAAAAAAAAAAAAAAAAAAAAAAAAAAAAAAAAAAAAAGAAAGAAAGAAAGAAAGAAAGAAAAAGCCGCAGGGTGCGTAAAGTAGCTTAAAATTAATGACACTCTGCTCCTCCAAATTGACGTAAACAGTTTTATGACAGATTCCTCATTATAAAGCAGGGATCGAAAAACCTATTGCCCGACATGCCCGGGGCATGTAAATTTTCCAATCGGGCATGTATTATTCTTATCAACATGCCCGATCGGGCATATACTTTTGGTGGCATTCGAGATGGAATAGTCATGTCGGGCATGCAAATTTGTTTATTCGGGCATTAATTTTTTTCTACTACATGCCCGGTACAGTTAATTATTGTTATGACAAAATGTACGTGTCACTACGTACGTACGTAATTCTATAAGTCACGTACATTTTGTCATAACAATAATTAACTGTACGTTGCGTCTAGCTGGTTGGTAAAATAAATCTTCGGCTGGTAAAGTTTTCTGAAAATTCCCAAGTCCTGAATGTAGCTATTATAAAAATATCAATATACAAACTCCAAAGATGAACAATTGCATTACGCGAGTATCAAGTCTGATCTTCTAACTAGCAGCATTTTAAATAAACAAAGCTAATATCATTCGTTAGATCATTGCAAACATTAAAATAATAAAGCTTTGAGATGGATATCTCTACAAGTTATAATAAATAAATAAAATAGAATAAATACCTTCTTTTTTGTAAGCTACATACTTGGAAATATTTTTTTCGTAGCCTAACAGAGTTGGTCTATCCGCGTGTCTCTAGACAGGAATGTCTTTAAATTCCCATTGGCGCTTATAGAGTCTGCGCAAACGCTGTTTTCCCCGCGTTGGTCGAAAGAGGTAATGCTGCGTTTACACTATGTGGCCTGTCAGGTCTTTTGGGTCTTTCAGGTCCAAGAATCGAAAAAATTGCGTTCACACTACGGCATAAGAACTTGGCTTGCGCATGCGTATATTTGCAGGTTGGGGGAAAAGAGGAACAGTCGTGTTTGTTTGTTTACGTTCGTATTCGTATCGTGTCAGAATTTTTTGTGCGGTAATTTCTTTTGTACAGACATTAATTACGTGTAAATTAATAAAAATTAAGCTTTTTTTTTCAAAGATGATTGCCCACAAGGGAAGCAAGAAAATGCAATTGCCGTTCCCTAATTTTCTTTTTCTCTGACTGTGAAAAAAACAAAATTTACTCTTCAAACAGTTTAAAATAATGAAACACAGAAAGAAAATGAATCTAACTTTTTTGTTGTTGTTGTCTGGGGAAGGGGTACGATCCATCTTTTCCACAAAATAAAATGTACTTTTATTTTTCCTTTTGATTTAACGGGGCACCTTAAAACTGGTCAAAAAATTGATTTTTCTTTTTTAATATTAAATGAAAGCCTGTTTAATTGCGAATATTTTGACACCTCATTTTTATCCATATGGTGAATATATCGCGAGGTATTGTAAATTTTGTTAAAACACTCGGCGCAATTACCCACACAAATTAAAACTTTAAATGGCTTTTTCTCCCTTTTCATATTTTCTTCACTTTCATGTTTTAAGGCTTTTTCTGTATTTGAGATAGAGGTTTAAGCTTTTCTTGAGCATGTTCTTTATTATATATGTGATAAATCTGCGCAATGAATTAGCCTTCAGGTTTTTTGTTATTAAAAAAAAAAAGTATATGAAGATGTGTTAGATTTCATCGTTTTGCACTATATATGTATCAGTAAAAAATCATAATAAATATAATATTAGATACGTCTAAAAATCCATGTGCAAGCTTGTGTCGTACACATTTAAAAATCTAAAAAAAAGAAATTGGGCAAAAATATAGTTTTTTTAAAAAGTAGTAGGGATTTAAAAAAATTCAAATGTTTATAAACTTTTTAAAAAATTTAATTAAATACAGAGTTAATTTTTTTTTTCAAAATGTACTTTTAGTTGAACATTGAAATTCAGCGAGTTCACCATTTGAATCATATTTAAAATTTAAAATAAAGAAAATTGTTGAAAAGGGAGACTGCCCTTAAGTGTTCAGAAATTACCTTAAACAGGGGTCCAGGAGGGCAAGGACGATTTTTCTTTTTGATTTAAGTGTTCAAAAATTACTTTAAACAGTGGTCCAGGAGGGCAGGGACGACCCCTGACAAAAGAGATAACTGCTTCAATTCTTCATTTAAAAAATGGCAGTAGGAGGTTACTTTTGTTTTCTTAATTGTTATATGTATGGTTTGGCTTTAATGTTGACATTATGTTGCTACAATGTGAAATGAATACCAACAGTGATGGGAAACGTAATCGAAGACATCATCAGTAATCAGGTTACCACTCATTTCACATTGCAGCAGAACGTATGATGTTGCTATGGCAACACCACTCTCTGGTGCAACAGTTAACTGCTGTCTCATTATTTATATTATTGTCATCTGTGACACTACCTTTTGAGCTATAAATCTTTAAAATGACAATGAGGAAAAAATTAATTACTTTGACACAATAATAGTAAATTCCTGTTGCTTCAGAAAGGGAGAATACAGAATTGCTTTGGCACATGTAACAGAAAATATTTCATTTCCCTGACAATACTGGAAAAAAAAGGAACTAAATGTAACATTTCGTGAAATTTTACTTTTGCACAGTTTGAAAATAAAACTTTTACTTTATAGATAATGGGCATTAATTTCAGAAGAGCAAGTGTCCTCCCCTGATGATAAAACAATATTTTTAAATGGAAACTTACATTATCGCTCTTGAAAATTACATCTACAATGACTACATGAAAATGACGCCATTTTCTATATACTTTTAGTCGTGATGCTACATTTAAATAAAGGTACTATGGTAACACTTATAGTAAAGGCTTAAAAATTTATATATGAAAAATGTGCATTATCTGTTCAAAATGATGCCATTTTTTGCATGTGAAAATACAGTGAGTCTGATTTTTAATTGATTTATAAAAATAATGCTCATACCCATTTTCCTTTTGTGGCAATATGAAAGAAAAAGTTGCATTAGAAAATTAAATAAACTTTTTTTTAAATTATAAACTACAGCAGATGGTTGAAAATAGGGCTTAGAAATCTGATAATTGTTTTAAATTTGCAATAATTTTACTCCCATTCTAAAACTATTTTATGGTGTTGTACATATATAATGTTATCAACATTTAGGTAATTTTAGTCCCCTCCCCCTCACACCTTAATAAAATTATCATCAGTGTTTAAAAATCCTTTTTATTTTTATATGTTTGCGTTTGCAGTGATATAAAGATATGATTTTACATTTAAACAACTGTATATCAATTAACATCTAAAAGAGGCACTTACTATTTAAAAGGTATAAAACTATTTTGATGTAAAGAAAAAATTAAAGCACTAAAAGAAAATGTCGTTTGGATTAAAAAAAAAACCTTTCCCCAAAAATATCTTATGACAATCAAGTGTCAGACTCCACCCCCCCCCCTCTCCCACACACATTAAAATGATAATTTTATATATGCACAGCCCTTATATTAAGTTTCATGCAAATCGGTCAAAAAATGTAGATTTGTATAAACACTGCAGCAGCAAAAGAAGGTGGCATTTCAAAATCCCTCCCACAGTATTTAAAAAACTAATAAGTTGTATTGAAAATACCTTATATTAAGATAAAAATTCGTAAAAACCAAAGTAAAGAAAAGCATAAGCAGCATAAAATGTTTATCGTTTGTTCCAAGGTTTTATAAAAGGAACCTCTATTTCAACACAAATTTAATGAAAGAAAAAGTTAAGAGCAATATTTCTAATGTGAGGAGTAATTATCAGTGTGTTATTAATGTGTAAGGGTAATGTGCTAAGTTCTACATCTACATTACTGCTATTGTTCTTTCCTACTTGCTTCTTTTTTTCCCCTTTGAAGATTAAAGAAGCTTTTCTATGAAACCTTTAAACGCATAAATGCTAAACTTATTATGTTTGTTTCTGCTTTTCATTACATTGGTTTTTATTTGTCACATATTGTATTACACAAGGAGTAATAATTCTCCAAAACCCCTTACAAATAAGGGTATTGGCTGCACCACTGGTATAAGGAATATACACACAAATAATAATTATGAAAAATTAAGGCATAAATTATGAAACACTCTCCAACAGTAGCTATTAAGAAATTTAATTTTTTCATACAATGAAAGGAAATATCTAAATGTGCCATTTAAAAACACGTAACTCAGTAAAAATCCATTTTCAGCACTTGTTGTCCCCATAACACTTTTTGATGCATTATATTTATTGAATTTCATATTTAAATAGCAACCTCTATAGCGAATATCATTAGCATTTAATAATTACAATACAATCCCAGCATATTTACAAGTGTGGGCAAACAGACAAACTGAATTCATAAACACTTTTCAACCATGTTGAAAGTGTTTTCTTCATTTTATACCTTAGCCTTTTTTTTTATTAAAAATAAATAAATAATTAAAAACAATTCTTAAATCAAGGTTTATATGATAGATAAAACAAGTAAATACTTGAAATACCATTTATAATAAAAATATATAGTCAAATAAAGACAACAAATTTTTAATAAATTTCTTTTATTTGAAAGTACAAGTTACAGAAACAAAATAAAATTTCTTTATATTATAAATATTATTACATAACAAAATTTATTATTGAATATAACGATTACTACGTATAATAAATAAAACAATATTAATATGTATCAAATGGTCTATGATGATGACACAATGTTTTGCAGAAAACTTTATTGATCTGAAGAAACAGGTACTTATATTTCAATCTGAAAGGAAGATAAAGCATTAGTAAAAATTGAGTAAAAATAAACTGTAACTAGCTAAATTGTGAACTATTAAGACAGTTTTTTGGAAAGAAGCGAGATAATCATTTAATAACTTTCAGTTGGTATAATAATTAAGAAGTAATAAATAGTGCATCAAAACCAAAAAGCATGTTCTTGACATACCTAAAAAAAGGAAAGAAAGAAAATTTCAGTCCATTAATTGAAATAAAGAATACATAAATTAGTAAATAATATTTAGTGAGACAAAAATAAATAAGTCTGATTCAAACTTCTAAGAATATCAGTAGATTAAAGACATATGAAATGCAAGTGATCCTATTAAAAAGGAAACCTTTGCTGTTTACACATCAGAATTTCTAAAAATATTACACGAATGTATATAGAGTATTGTATTTACTTCTCATAAATAAGAGAAACATATTGTGTGGCTGACAGAACTGCTTTCAGGGAAGCCAAAACTCATACTAAATTTAAACAAGTTAGAAATTGTACGGCAACTGAGACGTGCGTTCATACTATAACTCGTTTTATAAATATTCAGATATTGGTGCAATAGCTGTTGCAGTTTTATGCCAAAATGCATGAATACAAAATTTATTATGATCCTATATATTAAATTCAGTAATATGGAAATAATAGGATTCCATCTTAAATATAATGTAATCAACATGGCAACCTAGAATCATTACCTGTCATGGGATATCATTGAATTAATTATGTATGATAGGATTTAATAGAATGAAGAAAACTTTTATTAATATCTTTTTAAGTTTTGATTTGATTTTCTTAAAATTTGAAATGACTTGACAAAATTCTGCAACGATTATATATATTAAATTTCAAACCATTTGGTTGGGTATCTTTTGCGCTGTTATATGCGGACAGATGGACGAACCAGATGAAGACTATAGGTGCTAAGTAGTTATATAGTTACAAACACATCTAAAAAGAGCTTAAAAAACACTATTTCTGTTTCCCTTTCATTCTGATAAAAATGACTTGAAATGGGATAAGTAATTTTTAAGGGGGAAAAAAGGTTGTTTTATTTCTTCTGTATGCGAATACATAAAATTGTTAATTTCAGAATGAATGAGTTCGGGGCCCACCCGAGCTCGAGGAATGGTACAAAAATGTAGCCCAAGCCCATATCGCTTGGGCTATAATACATATAAACTAAATGTCAAACCAACGGCAATGTTATTTTCAAAATTCTTATTTGCATTTCAATACTTTAGATTTATTTTATTTTTTATTTTTTTTTTTGCCTTGGGTAACCTGGAACTTGATGTCTAACCAAATATGTTTACTTTTTTTTCTTTGGTTGCAGTTTTTTTTCCTTCTGAGGACACTTTTAATTTTGAAAAAGTTCTGAAACTGAAATTTTCCTCTGAAAAACTGCATCTGAAATCAAGAACAAAAAGATACGCAATTACACATTGTCCTACGCAAAACAGAAAAAATTATTCAAAAATATTCAAAGGAAAACGAGAAATTTGTAAAGTTGCCATTGGTTTAATATTAGTTTGCAAGCATCTTTCCATGAGAGTTAACATAGTATAATTAATAAATAAACTTAAAATTTCGAACCCGAGATCAAAATAGCATTAATTATTAATAACATTAAAACTCTTCATTTCACGATTTGCATAGTAGTATAAATTTTTTTTTTTTAAATATGGTACTTTTCTCTTAGTCGGCACAGGCGATAAATCAACAAATATTTTTCCTTTGTCATCATTCACATTGCATTCACTTAATTTTAAATATAAACCATTCACTCATTTCATTCTAATACATATGTCACATACATTTAAATACATGCCTTTCACTCATTTCGATTCAATTGCAGAAAAAAAATATATCATCAAAATATTGTTTCTAATTTTCATGTGTGTAAAAAAAAAGCTGTTATTGGAAAGATTATACACGACTAACATAAAAGTACCAAAAATATTCTGAAGTTAAATATAAGTATCAAATAGCTTAACCAGCATGAGTAATAGTGTAGAATAACTTAAATAGAAAAAATAAGAGAATATGCTTTCCACAAGTGGAAGAATTAAATAAAACACTTATTTATATTACGCGCTATACATAAAGGTTATTTTTCCAAAAAAGCAGGGAGGGTGGTATGGGGCAACCAAATGCAGCTAATGTGCAATATGTTTTACTAATAAACATCATTATTTTCCATATGTTATGTTTATAAACTGCATTAATTACAACTAAATAAAATAGCCAAATAATACAAGTGATAAATTTTATAACTATGGTCATTTAAATTTCTTAAAACACTTTTGAACCAAATTCTGATTTAGTAGCTATGAATATTATCATTAACATCTCAAAACTAATCTTTTGGGCTAAAAAAAAAACATTTAAAAAACTTTTACTTGCTATGCTCATAATTTCTTAGTTAATTCATATTTAAAATAAAGTATGAAGCTGCCGCTTACTTACAAAATATATTATAGGGAAAATGTAAATTCTGTGAGCAAAATCTAAAAGCATAAAAATCATAAAAACATGGCTTCCAATTTGAAATTTTTTTTTTTTTTTTTTTTTTTTTTATGAACTTTGTCCCAAAAATTTAGAAGACTTATTTCAAATTATAGCATTTTATGGAACCGGATACGTATTAATTCCAATTTTATTAGTCGAATACTAAGGTCATTCCAAGGTAACTTGCGTTATAATTTAAAACAATTTACAGCGGTAATTTCAGTAATATAACGCCAAAAAATTTTCAAATGTAAAGTTAACATGATTTGTTAATTAAAGCTATCCAAAGGTCAATTTGGATGAAAGTTACCTAGAAAATGAAAATTATATTTTTTATGGCAACTTATGTTACTTTTTCAGTAATGTCAGTTACCATAATAAATATAACTGGCAGAATTCAAGAAAAAACACTAAAATTAGGTGATTTTCATCTAAATTTATCTTTGAATAAGTTTAATTAACAAATCATGTCAACTTTGCATTGTGAATATTTTTTTTGTCTTTTATTACTAAAATTACTGAAGTAAATTGTTCTAAATGTAACGTAAGTTACCATCGAATGACCCATTAAATTACAAACATTGATTGAGCGAAACAAACAATATCACTTATTTTATTTTCCAGCTCAGAACTTTATAAAAGTTAATTAATGTTGACACATTTTAATTGCATTCTAAAATACACCATATGCTCCTGATAATTTCAATAACTTATGCTAATGAAATAAATAATTCATATATCACTTCAAAGAATTGTAAATAAACAACCCAAATTATAACAAAAAAAACAACAACATTGATAATAATAGTAATACATTTTAGATTAGATCAACATTAACAAATATTAAATGAAATACATTAGATTATTACATATGCAGCTTAATAATTATTAAACAAATAAAAACCACGATACTATCATAGATAATACATTTTATATTATTTCAATATTAATAATATTAAATAAAATATATGCAGTTTAATAATTATTAAGCTGATATTAAATTAAAATTATCCAGGTGTACAATTTTAAAAGTTTTTCAGAAATGGAAGAGGTATCATTTGATCACAGTTCACATATATACATTATTACATATTATACATATCAAATATATACATTATTACTAATTAATTCCTGTGCTTAAATTGTTTATTTAATGCTGTGATCTTATTTTAAACAAATAAGTTATTCTAGCTTTCGTGTAATTTCTGAATTTTTTTAAGTCTGAGCGACACATGTTTTGCAATATCAAATCCTTGAAAAGCATGTATAGGGGGGGAGGGAGAGGTTAACTGCTTCCCGCTAACAGAATATTCATATACTCAATGTTTATATAAAACATAGTTCATATATTTACATAAACTACATTTTTTAATTGATCATTTAGCGTCATTTTATAAATTAAAAAAAAACTAATGCGAAGAAAACATTGATTAAAGAATAAAAGGAATTAAATAATAAATATTGTATTGAGAATAAAATTCTCTTAGAAACAGATTAATTTTGTGAGAAAAATGACGTTATATATAAAAGATAAAAAAATGATAACTAAAATACACAACATGTACTTTTGAGGAAAATGACGTTATATATAAAAGATAAAACAATGATAAATAAAATACACAACATGTACTTTTGAGAAAAATGACGTTATATATAAAAGATAAAACAATGATAAATAAAATACACAACATGTACTTTTGAGAAAAATGACGTTATATATAAAAGATAAAACAATGATAAATAAAATGCACAACATGTACTTTTGAGAAAAATGACTTACTTACAATCATCATACATGAATATTATTGCAGATTCATATCTTAAAAAAAAGCATGCAAATCTCTTGATAGAATACTATTATAAGTGTGAAAGTCAGGTCAACAGGCAATCGACAAACATTCACACAACTGTTGAAAATGTCTCATTGAAAACATCCTGCAATGTAAATAAATAGAAAAAAAATGATTATAATAATCCTAATAAACTAATAAAAACAACAAAAACAATGTAGAATGCATTTCAAAATCCCTCATTCTAAGCAACAGAAAAATATAAAGAAAAACTACATAATTACAGTCAGATATACAAGTTAGTAATACTTTACTTATACGACAGTTCCTGATTGATGAATTTTAAGGGAAAACAACAAAAACAGCACATAGTCCAAGAGCATCAGGCAATCCACTGTCTTGCAGAAGATCAGAAATGGTAGTCGCTTATTATAGAAGAACACACACCTGCGATATCCTGAGAGCAAACTTGGTAAAATATGTATTTATCTTGGCACCAGCAGATTCTAATCTCTACTTCTAGTATAACTTTTATAGGTTTGAAAGTTTTTCATACTCTTTCTGAAAAAAAATAATAATTTACGAACTTTTCAATCTTAAATCGACCTTTGTGGGGAAGTCGAAAGGAAAAATTCACGTTCTAGATTTTACAGTTTTAATATACGAACTACTGATTAATTATTAAAGAAAATTTCCGAAGGATAAACATATATATAAGATAAAATTTTAAAAATAATAAAGGGATGGTTTATAAATTATTAATAATAATTGAAAGTAAGAACTTTATTTAAGAACAAGTTTGTTCAATTTAAAAAAAGTTAAATTATATATGTCATTAGAATTTTTTCAGGGGGAGGATAAGAAGCTAAATACAATTCAGTCTTCATAATACTTTAGATAGTACAGTATCATTGTAAAAATTAACACATTTAAAATTGATTAATAATAATGCAAATCATGTATGCAGAGTTTGCTATGATCAGTCTATTATATAAATATAATAGAGAAAACTTTGGAGCTAATTCAAAATTAATTCTATGGCTAAAAATTTGTTGCTAGTTTTAGGATGAATTTAAAAATTGTCAGTACTAAAAATGCATTGAAACAGAATATCAAATAAATACCTGAAGGAAATCAAACTATTTACTCGCAAAAAAGGCATTACCGTACATTATAATATAATGGCGACCGTATTATATTAATTTGTATTCATATACTATCAAATTTGTTTTTAAATTCATGCATATAAAACCAGGTTAATTTTAAAGAATTTGGAAATGAGGAACATAGCTATCTATTAACAAATGCATAGGCAGCGTTGTATGTAAATACAGGAAGATGCAAATTAAAGAATTTACGAATACATCGTTTTATAGAATTAGGTAATATAAAAAGTAACATAAGTTAACAAATTAATTTTAGTAGCGTAGTATGTAAATACATGAAGATAGTAACTTACGATTGTATAGCTTTATAAAAGAAACCTCTACAGTTATGAAACAATGTAGAGAAATGTTAAAAACACGTGAAAAAACATTACGTACCTTTAATTTGTAAATCCCTTATTAATTTCAAAGAATCTTCAAAATCATAAGCTGCCGTCTGCTTCTTCAATCTTTTAAAATGGCGGAATACAAAAAAATGAAGCACGCTGATTGGTTGGGTCTAGTATTTTAAAGCCAAGGCCTAGACCACAGAGACCCTCCTAAACCCGGCTAAACCCACGCCTGGCAGACCTCGCAGACCTTGTAGACCTGATAAGCCATAGTGTAAACGCAGCATAAGAAGCAGAAGAGATTGCGCTTTGCGATTTCTGTGATGGGTGAATGCCTTAACAAGATGAGTCCACCCGGAAGACTTGGCGCATGCGCATACGGCACAAGAACGCTGTCTTAACTGAAATTTCGAGCGTCTTAACTTAAATTTCGACTTTTCTATTTTAATATATAGGATGCTAAACCTATTGCTATTTTAATAAATACAAAGTATTATATTTAAAACTTAGATTGTGATAAAATCAATTAAAGCTATTGTAATTGAGGAATTTGTCCCAAAATCACAAAGAATGGAACACATTTACAGATGAAGTATCATACAATGCTTAGTGAAAAATAATGTTTATAGATTTCAATATCATTTTTAATTCAACGAAATAAAATTAAATTTCTGAAACTTTTGATTTCTGTTTTATAAGAATTACTTACAAAAATACCTTTCAATGAAGAGATTATACGGGAATATGTACGGGTGGTGCAAGACCGTAGCCAGGATTTTTTTCTGAGCGAAAGGACACCCTTATAGATTTTAAGTTAAAATTATTTTCTTTTAAATAAAAATATATAAATGTACCCTTTCCAATTTATTTTTGGAAAATTTGAGGGGTAGGGAACTGTTCGCCGTGGTTCCTGCTTTGGCGTGCGGGCGCTACAATTTTGTGAAGTAGCGATGACCATACCAAAAGCTCACGTCTCGCCACTAATCTAATTACACCAGATGAGATAATTACCTATAATACCGTGCGTAGATGCTTTTAGATCGATAATTCAGCACTTCCTTCAATGACTTTCTTTAATTCATACCTTTTCATCACTCAATAACATGTTCTAAACTCTATCTCTAGTTTAATAATAAACTTTTTTATGATCCTAAGACGATATTCACAAAGAGTCTTTTAAGGTGTACTATTTCAAATGTATTTTTATCATAACATATATTTTTAAGAAGATAGCAATCATTACGGTATTAAAAATGCTATACGCTGTCATTTATTTTTCTTAATAAGTATGTTTCAGTATTAAAAGTAGAGTGATTGCTACACTTTTTGTTAAAGCTTTTTGATTTTTCTATGAAAAGAAATTTTTGTCAAATTTTTGCTCTGCACATTTTGGACAGTTTTGCTTTAGGCAAACTGAAATTTGTCTGAATAGACAGCTAAAATTCATCAACGTAATATATTTTCACATCATGTAAAATAACATTTTAAATCCATCGTGCCATTTTTATGCAGATACTCGAACGGATTTTGATACAATTTGCTATCTATGTAGAATGACATAGCTGTGACTTGGAATATGTTGATGACTTCAGTCCTGCATCTGAGGCTAAATGAGTGGTCATAACCGTCATTATTAAGCAGATTCAAACGATAAAATTGTGTTTTTCATCCCTACTAAACCCACATAAATTTAACAACATGACATTCTTTATCCACCGTTAATTCTTTTTCCCTAGATAAAAAAACTTCAAAGAGCAAAATACATTCTGACATCATGCAATAAATATTTAAAATACATTTTTTCGGTAAATAACATAAAATTAGATTCTCGGATTTCATAACGTTAAAACAAATATTGGATGCATTTTAAACATGTATTACGTATACTAAAATGATAAAGAAGACTGATATTTTGTGTTTATTTAGTGTGAGAGTTAATCAAAAGTAATTTATTTCCATTGGAATAATTTGATTTGAATGAATAAAACTTTGTATCGTTCCATTTCAATATCCACATACTCTAAATAAATTCAAAAACTATATATAGATTTAACGAAACATGCACAAAGAGAGAAAATGAAAAGGGCAAATATCCATTTGTTTCATACATTTTTAAATATTTCCTATCCAGATGAAAATATTATAATTTGAATCAGAGAAAATATATATTGCTTTGTCACTTTTAAGTGAAACGTTTCAGAAATTATTCTTGTCGATGTTAAATAGAATTTTATCGTTTAAATACTCTAATGACAAATTTTCTGTATTATGTTTGGACCAGATTTTGAAAGTAAATGCATAATTAAGTAACCTTAAATATATTCGTATGATTATGTATGTTTAACAGCTTACTCAATTAAGTAAATGATTTTTCTTGCTTTCATTATGTATGTTTAAATGACAGAATACGTAGTGTGATTCATATCTATTTAAATAGCGGTTTAAAAGTAACCCCACTTTCATCACTTTTTGGTGTTTTTAGATAGAAATGCATAAAATATTATACTTTCGTTTTTAAATGCATGTTTCCCTTATTTTCTGTATTATTCTGATTATTTATTTATGCTTTTTAATCGCAGTTATAACCTTCATTATTGCCGAAACATCAGTGAAGGTTTACTGTGGAGACACGAAAAGCTTTTAGTTTCCGTCAGTCAGTCTGATTGCTAACAGTCAATAAAACTGCCGCAAAAAAAATCGATAAGCTTGTAATTAAGTCGGCATGTTGGTAAGGTACCGGATTTAACCATATAAATTTAATAGCCTGCACTCCAAGAAAATTAAAAGAATTAATCTCTTCGAAAATTGATACAATCCCGAAAGATGAAATAGCTGGTGTGTATGCAATTCCTTTCAGAACCGATAAAAATAACGCAGTGGAATATATAGGAATGACGAAAAGGAAATTCGAAGAAAGAATCAAAGAACATAAAGCACATGTGAAGTTTGCTGGCAATCCACAGCATTGTCACGCTTAAACTATAAAAAAAGTAATAGAGTTTGATCAAGTGAAAATTATATATCCACGCTCTAATGACTACACCTACATTATCAGAGAATCCGTTAAAATGATATGGAAAAGCAATCAAGTAAATAATGACGCAATATCATACCCAATATATGGCTTAATATCTGAAAATGTAATAAAAAGTTAAACATCCAGTAATAAATTTTCCTCTACATTTATACATTCTAATCCGGAGAATTACTTGCGATAACATCAGAAGAATAGCAAACTCCCCCACCTGAAACAAAGAGGCGCAGTTGGGTGAATAGCATAAAAGTTGAGGAAAGTGTCTCCCTGGTGAAGGTTGCAGATGAAAACCGAAAGTGCTCGGAGTTTAATAAAATGTATTTATTCTAAACTTTTACCATTTACATTTATATAATCGCCTTTTAAGTAAACGATGAACTTTTAAAGTTCATATTATATTTTTACAATATAGAACATTTTGTTTTATCCCTTTACTTATTTAATATCATACATATTTCATTTATTTTTATTTTATCATTTCTCTAGCAGCTGTATTTCATAGCCTATAAAAAATTACTCAGATAATCCCGATTATGAAAGATTAAGCACAGAGTATGGCTGAGAGAAATAAAAAATTAGTTAATCTTTCGAGTCTTGTCAGAGGCGTAGTTATGCATCAAATATAAATGATTTTAGTAACATTATGGTTTAAATGGAATGTGAATACTATTAACCCTTTATCTACGGCATTATGATCTACTGCAATTTTTTCATGTAATATTTTTTTTCAGTTACTACAATTAAAATTAAAGGATAAACATAAAAAAATACTCACCCGTGAGAAATTTAATTATTTGGAGGTAATTAACTAAAGTGGTACTTTAAAGTACCGTCAGTACGCTATGACTAAATTATCGTAACAGAAAACCCACAAGTTATTTCAACTGGCACCAGAAAATATTTTCGATTTAATAAGTATGTGAAATATAGGCTTTTTCTTACTTACAAATAAATCGTTTTGCAAATTTAGGTGCCAATCATTTATTTCAACACTTTAGAATTGGCAATGCTTTGCTCCTGAAAGGGTTTAAAAAAAACTTTTTTTTTTTAGGTTTCGATCTTGTTAGCAGTCTTTTAGTTTTGCGACATGAATATTTCAGGGACAACATGTTCTCACGCATCTCCACATATGCAATATCTGAATTTTCATATGCCATTTCTAGCACAGCGAAAACCAGCCGGTGCCACAACTTTTTCGATTTCCTATAAAAAATAATAAGGAAACAGAAAAGAAATACCAGAGAAATCACTACTGCACTACATTTTAGTAATTGCATTTTAAATCCGATGAAAACGATGGATAACTACACAGACGAAAAGTAAACAAGAAGTTTTCTCCAACACCGATTGTACTGACGGTACTTATAAGTACCACCGAGTAATTCAACTGTTAAATCAAATACATACACCGCGCAACTAAAGTAGCTAGTCAAATTGTATTCTAAGACCATAATGAACACATAAAAAAAATCCAACACTTATCTTATATCCTTTATTGTGTTTGCAACAATGAAAAGACGAGCGTGGCAATCTGTACAAAACGTCGGCACAAAACACATCGACTGCTTCAAAGATAGCCTCATTCCTCTCTAAAATAACAAACCTAGAACTACCGCTGCCATGTATTCGGATAAAGTGGAGTTAAAAGAGCAATTTTTGCAAAGTACCATTATAATATTAGTAATATTCACTATTGTATAAAAGTTTAAAGTGAGTGGTACTTATAAGTACCGTCAGTAGATAAAGGGTTAAAAAGGTAACACAAAAGCTAATTTATAGCGAACATTTCTGTATGTTTTTTGTATGCTATTGCATTCGAGTAGATTGAGATGAATTTAGATAAGATCGCATATCTAAATATTTTAGCATGACCATCAAAATGGTTTTTCCGAAACAAAATTGTACAAACATTAGATTTCTAAATTATAGTAAGATTTCTATATATTAAGGTACTATAGTGGTATATTTCTAGATATTGTAGGTTCAGTGTACGCTTACATAAGTTCCTTCCGTACATGCGATTTTATTCGCATTATACAACAGTTTTAGGTGTTATGTGGTTGGTAGATAAGTACATATTAATATTTGGATATTAGCTAGATTAAAATGCTTGTCTAAATTGTTGCTTATCCTAATAAAATCACAGAGTAAAGCGAAATCTAAGATATACCATAATCATTCGACAATCAACAAAAGATTACGAATGTATATTTATTGAGACTACAATTGGTTTAGTGGGGCAGAGCCCAATTGAAGAAATATACTTTATATATAAAAAAATTACATAAATAAGCAGTTCATCAGAATTTCAGAATATCATTGCATAATTTACCGCTTCTAATTTCCGGAACCTTCGAAGTATTTTATATGTTTATAAATAATTTGTGTCATTTAAAAATTTTAAATTGCGGAATGTAGGATGTTGAATATCATGAAAGGAGTGATAAAAGAACAATGATTTGCAGAGCTGACATTGATGCTCCTGATCTGCATATTTACTAGTATTAAATAATTTTTACCCGACTGCCAAGAAGGATTATGTGTTTTGACGTGTATCTTGGTATGTGGATTCCTTTATACCCTCGAAACAACCCAACGGCTGAATGGATTTTAAAGAATGAGGTCTCTACCGATTTGTCTTAACCGCCCGATGGTTATCGGCTAGGTTTGGTTTTTATAAATTCAAAATGGCGGTAGAGACGAAAAAAAGTTTTTACGCACCCTATTGAGTGGCACACAATTGGATAGGTCTTTCAAAATGAAGACGATGTTTCATTGAATATTTCACAGTCAGAAGCTCCGTTTAAATATTACACGACCTGGAAGTTGTGTAGGTAGGATCTGTAGCTTTACTGCAACTCTGACCTTCATAGACATCTATAGGCGTCATCAAAACAGTGTTTATAGGCAGGAACTAACAATTAAACACAACTTAAAAGTCATCAATACAAGTAAATAATATAAAATAGGTAAGTAATATAAAAAATAGTTTCACATTGATGAAAAATAATTAGTTGTCTTTTTACGCAGTTGTTTTTTTTTTATTTTTTAAATTTAATTTTAACTTATTTAATAGTTGATTCAATTGTAAGCCACACCCAATTAAAATTCAATTTACAGAGCTAAGGATATTTGAATACCTTTCTTACCACTATTTTTAAAAATAAATGTTTGTCTTTGCTACATAAAACAGAATTTCTTTTTTAAATAAAGCTAATAAATTTGCTAGAAAATAGTAGTATTTAAAAATTTGGACTGTTGGCAGCTCTGAGTTTTATTGCAGGAAACTCACGCAGAATAGGATTTGTACTGCAATTTTTAAACTCTCTGTGTCATGTTAACTTCTGCCAGCGATTCATTGTAACCATTTTATATCTTAACCAGGGTTGCCAGTTTGACCTTCATTTCTATTCAGAAAAGACGAATACACACCATAAATTAAAAACAGCATTTTTTGTTTTACTTAAGACGCACATTTCGCGATTACGTAAAGTAAAAATTCTTCTTTCAAAATTTCCGGTGTGAATTTGAAAATTCGAAATAAAAATGGGGATCAAACTGGCAACAAAGATCTTAACACTTATAAAACGAATGCTTTCATATTTGCTAAAACCATTTTTTATTGTCCAAATGCGTCGTTTCACATTCGACACCAGTATTTTTGAATAGAAAATTTCGCCTTATATAATCTCAAATTTTCAGCAATCAAATAATGCAAAAAATGTTTGTCAGGAAAAGTGGTGCTGAAACAATAAAAATTGGAAACAACATGTTTGAAGAATACAAAATTGGTTGGCGCTTGTATGGCGGCATTCTTTCGATAAGAGTTAATTAATTGCGTAGAGGATTTGAAATTTATCTTTAACTTTCAATGCACAAAATTATTCCACCGTTCGATGACCACTCAAAACGAATATATTTTGTCGCTATTGACAGGCGACAGCTAAAACTTTCATTACTCATTTCTAGGAGTGAAACAGCATCTAAAAGGCTAGTTTTAATTTTGCAGTTTTTCCTATTTAAAATATCTTCTAAAGCAAGAAAGAGTCTTGTCGGGGATTAGCTCTTGGAAAACTTCTTCTTCGATTATGTGGTACAGATTCTATACGCGGGCTACTAGCTACTATATTTTTTGCGTACTACAATTAATAATCTTCATGATAGATTTTTACTAATCTTTGATCTAGACTTTTTTTTCGAAATAGTGGTAGAGAAAATCATAAAGAAATAGTCGCCAGTGGCAATCCTGTATATGCTATTTAATGGAAGATGTAGAAATGCTAAGGTGTATTTATACTTTAAAACACTAGGTAATTATTATTTTGTTATATCTTTATAGTCTGGCAAACTCAGATATATGAATTTTCAAGGGACTTTGCACGTTATCTGATGTCTTGAGAGTTATAGGAGTTTCGAACGCGTACATCAGTTTTTGAGGTTGATTAATTAGAATCATGCCTAAAAGTAAAATAACTTAAAGAGACTTACTTACAAATTTATTATAGTACAATATAGGATACAAATTTTATTTTTATAACATAGTCCAGAACTCAAAGTAATTGAACATTCTGCTACAACAAAATTTCTTCTATATGAGTAGTAACATTATTTCTGTTCCCCAGACTTTTATAAATAACGGCGTCTCTTTAAAATGTACCTTCTCTAACTGACTAGTCAGAGATATTCTAAAAGATAATTTTAGCCTGATTGGATCCTGTTTTAAAATGTTGATATCTTTGAATAATCCACCTACCACATCATCTCTAGAAGCATCACCTGTAGAAAAAGATTTCATCCAAATGTAGTATTTATAATTAGAAACAAGTATTAATTAATCACAAAATAAAAACAGCTTCAAGCAACTGTTTCTTATTTCACGACATTCTTGCAAATGGGCAAACCAAACTAATGTTGTTCTTATTAGTTTTCTTTTCCATTTATTTATTGCGCAGCAGTTGTCGAATTTTAATGACAATGGTTTGGTTCAACAGAATATTTTTTTGTTATAACACATTATTATTATTCCTATCCAATTATGTTGTTGCCAAATAGCGTGTCTATATATATGATATAAAAGAGGTTCGACTCACACAAAGGGTGGATACTCTGATTCGAGGTTTTGTGGAAAATATGGCGACTCAAGTTCCAGAAATTGGCAATTCTCGCTTGTAAAAGTTCGATTAGACGAATGAGAGAAGTAAAATAAAAATCTGCTTGGCGATAATGGCAATATTACCAAGTTTTTGTCTTAAAATATCTGGACCAGTCATATTAGCCGTAATCTGTATATCGCCACTCTCTTATTTTAAAAGATGTTAGACATTTTTACTATTGTTCTGACATTACCTTTTTTTTTTCAGTTTAAGTAATTGTGTTAAAAAGTACAAAAGTTCTTTTCAAATTTAATCATGACAAGTTTTTTGTATCATCATTAAGTAATAGGAAAATATACGTACACAATTTATAGTAGTTTATTGTATCGTCTTCCCGCATATAGGGCATATAATTTGTCAAAAAAGTTTTGTTAAGCTTTTTAATTTAATATTTAAGTTTTCTATGTCATTAGTCTGTAATATATCAAGTTTTTGCAAAAATATTAATATTACTTACCCATCATACGTAGTATAGGGTAAGTGTTGTAATCGTTAAAAAAAAAAAATTGACGTATTTACACGTTTAAGACACTGGACATTCCGAAAACAATATTTTTAGAAAAAAAATTGCCGTCCGTATGTCTGTGTGTCTGTAAACGATCTATCTCCCGAACAAATTGAGATAGATACTTGAAATTAGTTTTCTACCTAGCATGTAATAATTAGAAGCAGCCTATTGAATTTCAGTAACCTAGATGATCCGGAACTATTTTTTCGAACTCTCGAAATATTCGTTTTGATAAAAGGTATATAAAAATTTTCGAAATTGTTTATTTTAAGGAGTGAATATAAAAGACAATAAAAAAAAACAAATTTTGCATAAAGAATTAAGTGGATTGTATAATTAGTTGCCGAGATATTTGTAATCATATTTTCCACACTCTTCGATTTTTCATGACACTGTATTTCATTCAAATTTCAATTCAAAGATATAATTTAACTGGAAATAAGACGCTTAATCCGACGCAGTAAACTGTTAGTTAATATGATTATAATTTTTGGAGTTATAAGGATGTTTCTTTTACGCAATTCTGTAATTGAACATTTAAAGTTTACAACGTCATCAAGCCACGATTTTAAACACTATATCTACCGAACAATTTGAGATAGAGGCTTGAAATTTGGTATGTACTTAGAATGTAACCATGCGACAAAGCCTATTAAATTTCATTATTGAACATTTATTTTCATATTTTATATTATGCATATCCATGATGGGTAAGTAATACGGAGACCCCCAACGACTAGTTTTTCTATATGTGGTAAAATATGGGTTAAAGAATCTCGGAGGGTTTTGAACCTTTAAAATTTAAATATTAATTTTACACATATTTTGTAAACGAGATAAACACACTAAATAAAAATTTCACTTTCATTTCTAAACAACAGGCTGTCCCGAAAAGTTTTAAATGGTCTTTAAATTGTTTACCTGCTGGAGATAAGTAGGCAATATAAATTATAAAAGTGTTCAAAATAAAATACTAAATAAGATTATGTTAAATAAATAGTCCTTACGTTGATTTTTAAAGCTTACACTTTTTTAAATTTCTGTACGAACCCCCTTAGAAAAACTTACTCAGTTATATTTTTTTCCTTTAACTGCAACAAGATCACTACTCAAAACTGTAATCCTGTATCTTTAAAATTAACTGAATTACAATTTTAAAAAAAGCTAACTTGTACGACTGTTCCGCGAATTTTAAAATCTCATCAGTTCCAAATTATTTCATCATTAAAAATAGACACCGTATATAAATTGAATATACTTTTCTTCAAATCAAAAATATATTATCATGTTTGACAAAATGGTTTCACAAGTATAAATAAACAAAATATTACGCAGGCCGAGATTCTGTAAAAATAAAATTTCACTTATAAATCCTAGAAATAAAATTAAAAAATGGAATTCACAAAACATTCTCATTATATTTGCCCAAACCCTATGAAGAGCTGATTTTTTTAATAATGCTACAGCAAACATTTCGACACTAATATTGTTGCAAGCATAAATTATTTTCTGTTTGAGGTAAATTGCAGACATATTATCATTAGTGGTTTATTTTTCTTTAAATATCTCACAGATTTACATTTCTAATTTGATATATGGTCCCCTTTAACAATGATCAAGTTTCAATTAAACATAACAATTTGGAAAATGCACCCATTTATTCTTTTTTTAGTTTCCTTTTCTTGTAATAATCTTGTTGCAAAAAAAAGTAAATTGATCAATTTTCCCTATGATTGTCGTATAAAACTAAAAAGTGTACTTTTCAAAGATCCATGGGAGGGGGGGGGGGAGTACAGTTTAGTTAAGATAACCTTATTTATTACCTACTTTTGAACATTTTCGCTATTTCAATTCCGTATTTATCTTCAACAGGTAAAAAAATAAAGTGTGTTTAAATCATTTTGGGCACCCTGTATAATGTTATTAAATTCGTTCGGATATGTTTTCATGGTGTTCTTTTAAGATATAAAAGGAGTGCAATGTTATGTTTGCAGAAAAGATCAATTTCCATTTATCCGCATGATTATACATAAGGCATTTACCAGTGTTTGAGTATCAGATTATACGAAGCCCAGAAGACTAATATATTTCACATGTCAAAATATTCATTTCAGCATGATTTTTCATAAGAACTTCATCTTATCTTTATTGGTGCGCAGTGTGTATCCATTAAGTTTTATTTATCAGTGTTTATCATCAGTATTAAAATAATGTAGAAAATGCTCATTATAGTTGCTTTAACTTTTTCATAACAATGAAAAGCCAATTTAAAACGTAGCTTACAGATTTTCTGAGTCGCGCATTTTTTTATATACTTCATTTTTTCTTCTTGTAAAAATAATTTTCATAAGAATATAGCAGAATCATCTCAAAAATGTTTTATGTAGTTTATTCTTTTATGATTTCGTCATATTTTGAAATAAAAAAAATCTTTACGTAAAAAAGATGGAGATTTCGAATAAGTTAAATTGTTTGAATTCAAAAATTTGTAAAGATTTCGTGACTATAAATGTGGAAATAATTCTAATTGCTGTTGCTCATATACGTGGTGATTTGCTACCCCGTGTACAGACATCTGGAAGAAATAGGTTATTTAAAGATAAATCTGAATCAGATAGCAATGACGATTAGGAAACGGCATTATTGAAAAAATTTGCGAAATCTGAAATTCCAAAGAGATACCAGAAATTCCGAATAATGAGGCTCTCCATTTTTAATCACGGAATAGCTGTCATTAAAGAAATCAAAAATTACTTTTCGGAATTTCGGAATAAAAATATCGCTAAAATGGCAACACTGATTGCCGCTTCCAATTCACCTTGCTATTTGATTTCGATTTGTCTTTTAATAATATACACTTCGATAAGTTTGTAAACGTGGTAGAGAATCTCACTGTAATACGGTTGTATTCCTGTTTTCTAATTGCATATTACGAACTACTTTGGATAACATAACATAAAAACAAACATAAGCATTTTGAGGTTTTCATTTTTGTACAGTGTAAATAATAATGCTGAAATAAAATAAATTTCCCCAGTTTTTAAGTGCAATATTTTGCAAATTGTAGAAACTCCATGTGAATGACTGAAGAATCTTAATTTCTATTATAGTGAAACTTCAATTACCAGGAAAAATATGTTCCAGACGCATGCGAAAATCCTAATAACTGGGTCATTTTCAACAAAGGTTATATTGTGAAATAATTATTTCTCGAAAATCGCTTTTCTTTAGTTAAAAGGTAAGTCTAATGTATATTGAAAATAAGATCACTTTTACTTCTTATAATGAAAAAGATACAATGTCGTATATGTATGCACTTGACGGTGTTAAATGATGATATCCAATAAAGTTAATTGTTTTCCCGTAGTGAGAAACTAAATGTACATTAAACTTTTCCCGACCCTTTTTCTTATTTAATCATCATTTTTAAATAATATTCAGTACTATCAACTTTTTACTTAAAATTTCGAGTACAAATTCTATCTTACAAATTAAAGATCTGGCTTAATTTGTAATTGTATCGGTATTGCTCTATTTTTACATACAAAATAGAGCAATACCGTACCTGGGAAATACTGCGTTAGAATTATCCAAATAGGAATACATACAGTTTTCATTTAAATAAGTTATTTTAAATAAGATGTTTTGTTTCAACCCGGATATTTAGCAATCCGGTGACTGCAGTTTAATTGAAATGAAAATTTTGGCGTATGATTTTTTTCTAGACTTCTTTAACCTTGAATATTATTGAATCCTTCGAAAAAGAGTAAAAAGTTTCACATGCAAATAAAGAGACTTGTGCAATACGGCAATTTCACTATCCAGGAAAATATCGTTGAGGAGCAATGGAAAGGCAATTCAGTTCAGAGAAGTGAGAGTAGAGTTTTGTCTAACTCTAGTTTATTAAATCATTTTTGGCCAAACGTGCGTAAACGCACCATTTCAATAACTATTTTTTTATTAGCACTGTGACGAATATTTTTCCCTCATTTTATTTTCTGCTATTTTTAAGGGTTCTGGAGACACCTATAAAATATCAGTAATTCAATTGGAGTAAACACTTTCTGTTAAGAAATTTTCAAAATACGCGAGTCTTTTAAAATTGAAACGGTTATTGATAAATTCGACTTTTTGAAAATGTATAATTATTTCACTTGAGATTAATCATATGTTTTTTAATGGATTTAACTTGCAAGTTCTTTAAATAAAATAATAATAAAACAAATGTCATAAAAATTTTAAAAAATTCTTAATTTTAAATTTTATGGTGCGTTAGCCCCGGTACAGGGCCCCTTGAAGTTTTAGTGCACTAAATTGTTAATAACATGACTCTTTTCTATCCGATCTTCTTCGTTTTGGGGGTGAATTCTCCTTTCAATTTCCACCCCATTTCAACATTACAGTTAAGACCCTGGAACCCTTGCAAGGGGTCCGGTATAGGGCCCCTTGAAGTTTTAGCGCACTAAATTGTTAATAACAATTGACCGAATGCAGATAATGTCGAATGCAATTTATTTCTCAAATAAAATATTATTTTTCCTGCACGAAACTTTTCTTTTGTCTTAATGAATGTAATTTAAACATATTTCAATGAAAATAATACCACATTTTATAAAAATTTCTATGCTTGAACTGAAATGGGTTTTAATAAAATGTCAAAATTCTCCTATCTATACTAATAAAATAATAAATCGTTCTGTGTGTGTGTGTGTCTGTCTGTCTGTGTGCGATGGCTAGCGAAAACTACCGCACGTAGAAGTGTGAAAATTCAGATGTGATTAGTCCAAGACAGGTCCTGATACACCTGAGGCTCGGATTTAAAATTTTTAAGGGCCGGGGCCCCTGGGCCCCTTTCAGTTTTTATGCACGAAAACGTTAATAACATGCCTTTTTTCTATCCGATCTTCTTCGTTTTGGGGGTGAATTATTCTTTCAGTTTCTGCCCCATTTCTAAATTTCACTTAAGACCCTGGCACCCATGCAAGGGGCCCAGTGCAGGGCCCCTTGAAGTTTCAGTGCACTAAATTGTTAATGACATGCCTCTTTTCTATCCGATCTTCTTTGTTTTTGGGGTGAATTCTCCTTTTGAGTTTCTAACTCATTTCTACATTTCAGTTAAGTCCCTGGCACCCTTGCAAGGGGCCCGGTACAGGGCCCCTTGAAGTTTTAGTGCACTAAATTGTTAATAACATGACTCTTTTCTATCCGATCTTCTTCGTTTTGGGGGTGAATTCTCCTTTCAATTTCCACCCCATTTCAACATTACAGTTAAGACCCTGGAACCCTTGCAAGGGGCCCGGTATAGGGCCCCTTGAAGTTTTAGCGCACTAAATTGTTAATAACAAGCCTCTTTTCTATCCGATCTTCGTCGTTTTTGGGGTGAATTCTCGTTTCAGTTTGTGGCCCATTTCTGCATTTCAGTTAAGACCCTGGAAACCTGTCAAGGGGCCCAGCACAGGGCCCCTTGAAGTTTTAGTGCACTAAATTTTTAATAACATGCCTCTTTTCTATCCGAACTTCTCCGTTTTTGGGGTGAGTTCTACTTTCAGTTTGTGGCCCATTTCTACATTTTAGTTAAAACCCTGCACCCTTGCAAGGGGCCCGGTACAGGACCTTTGAAGTTTTAGTGCACTAAATTGTTAATAACATGCCTCTTTTGTATCCGATCTTCTTCGTTTTTGGAGGGATTTCTCCTTTCAGTTTCTATCCCATTTCTACATTTCAGTTAAGACCATGATACCCTTGAAAGGGGCCCGGTACATGGGGCTCCTTGAACTTTAAGTGCACTAAATTGTTCATAAATAGCTTCCTTTTTATCCTATCCTCATTTTTGGGATACTTTCTCCATTTTGTTATACTCCCATTTCTACATTCCAGTTAAGACCATGGGCCCGTCTAGGGTCTGTAGGGCCCGGTCCAGGGCCCCTTAAATATTTTGTGTGCCATGCGTTTTTCACACACTAATCTTCGTAATTTTACAGTTGAGTCTTAAGTTCTTCTCCTTAGACCAACAATCACATATTTTTATTGGGGCCCTAGGGCCCTTTTTAAAGCCTTTCCCCAATATTTTGCACATTCCTTTTAAATTATATTCTAACTAGCAGACCCGCCCGGCGTTGCCTGGGTTTTGTAAATAATAACCTTAAACAAAACTTAAGTTTGTATGATTTTATATCTTTGGTAATTCTTTTAAATGAACCTAATTTCGGAGGCTCCATTGCCTTCCGCGGCGTCTAATGTGTTCCCATCAAACTTCTTTCCGGACGAACCTGTAATCTAGATCTCCACTAGATATGGCAGCATTTACCGGAAGGGCCCGCACGTGCCGGAGACAATCGAAAACAATGTTGAGTGAGCCAAACCTTGTAGGAATCAAGCTCACAGAAACCAAAAAAAAAAAAAAAAAAAAAAGAATGCGCCATTAATGTTTGAAAATGTTGGTAACTAAAGTTTAAGATAAAATTTCATAATACAGAAAGTAGCTGAATTGTAATCTAAGTTGAAGGAAGCAAATCCCGTTGAAATTAGACCCTTAAAAGCGAGGAAATAACGTGCCACCAAGCGGTGGAAGAAGCCTCCTCACCTTGTAAATTCCATGAATCACTGTTAGCATTAACACAATATTCAATAAACGGATGAAATCCCTTCTCTAAAGTAACCTTTAAAGTAACGCGATTTTTAATTTACGGCTGTAGTGAGTAGACGTAAGTGAATGCTGAAAAAGGAGATTAATGTTCAAAAAAGGTGGTAGCTGAGGTATAAAGAAACACCGGGCCCTGGGGGCCAGGGTCTTAACAGGAATGTAGTTGGGTATAAGAAATTTTTTTAGGGGATTTAAATTAGCTGGAATACGCTAAAACTATGTTAAAGAAAATTGCAATAGAACAGCATAGAGTTTAAGGAAGCTGCAACAAAGGCCCCATGAAGACGATTAATATTCAAAATTGGTGGTAGTTGAAGTCTGCAAATGTTTTTTGTCGTTCATGTAGTAGCTGGAGAACGTAAGAAGTTGTTAGGAAAAAAAAAGTTCGTGAATCGGACCATTTTTCTAGGGAGCTATAACAGCGGTCCCAAAAGGGCCCAAAAGGGAGAGCAGGGCCCTAACATGAAAACATGTTTAAATGTTTTAGCACTTAGCGTTTTAGATCTTCAATTAGTCAAAATTAATCGTAGGGTATGAAATAATCATTAGAATAATATTTTAAAGAAATGCGAAAAAATGGGGTAAATGCTTAAAAAGGGGCCCTAGAGCTCCAATAAAAATATGAGAGTGTTTGTCTAGGGGGAAGTGTCCAAGACTCAATTTTAAAATTATATAATGAGAAGGTGAGAAAATTAGGGTGTAAAAAATGCATATCACACCAAAAGTTCAAGGAGCCCCGGATCGGGCCCCTACAGGACCCTAAGGTGCCCAAGGATTTTAACTGGAATATAGTAACTGGAGAATAACTAAATGGAAAATTATTTCCAAAAAAGAAGATCGGAATAAGAGAGGCAATTTATTAATAATTTATGGTGCAAAAGCTTCAAGGGGACTTGTACCGGGCCCCAAGGGGTAAGGGACTTAAGTGGCATGTAGTTTGGTATAAATACAGTTTTTAGTAGTTTTTTAGTGTAATCTGAGGACACTAGAACTATTGGTAAAGAAAATCGCAAGGAATTCGGATAATTTTTAAAGATGTACCAAGGGCCCTAAGAAGACGATTTATATTCAAAATTGTGGTAGTTGAAGCCTGAAATAATACTTTTTTGTCGTTCATGTAAGTAAGTAAGTAAGTTAAGCACCCACCCTGGGAACTCGCTTTTGGCTTATGTTTAGGTGTAACCCCCAAGCCCAGGGCAGGGAAAAGTTTTACTACCTGCGGAAACAAGCCCAGAACCCCAGTCTCCGGGAAAGAAGACTTCAGAACGACCCGCCTGACACGCCGAAGAGAGCACAAGAGGCAAGTGCCGTGTCCCCGGACCGCCTGTGAAAATTTATTATCATTTAAGATGGCGATCTTACCAATCACAATTGGCTACCCTATTGTTTCAGGGCGAGCCTAGAAATATATTACGATTATGATTTATATGTTTTGGAATTTTACGTACTATTTGAAAAAAATTTTAAGTATTACATTCTTCTTTACATTTGATAAGTAATATTTTTTCCCTTTTTTTCACCCTTTTTAAACAAAAATATTTATACATATTTACAATATTTCTAGTGGTATTTAAGTTCTTAAAAATAAAACAATCTCAAAAACACCCTTCCATACACCACGTGGACCCATGACATGTCCACCACAGGCAATCAGAAGAGGTAATTATTGAATGTATTTATATTGAATAAAAGAATAATGGATATTGAGAATATCGTAGTTAGCATAAAGTTTTTTAAGTTGTGCCGGGTCATTAATTATTTTTAGGATGTCCTGAAGGATTGTCGTTTCTGTTCTGTGAAATTTAAACTTCATGAATTTGCAGTTGCCGAAAATGTAATGCATCGGGTCTCCTCGACCACCAGAGAACCTAAGATGTTGTTAGAAAAAAAAGCTAGTGAATCGGACTATTTTTAAGGGAGTTATAATAGGGGCACAAATCTGGCCAAGTGATAGTTGAGAAAAGGCCCTAACATGAAAACATGTTACGACGTTTTAGTACTTAGCGTTTTAGTTCTTCTATTAGTTGAGATTAACCATAGGGTACGAATTCATCATTAGAATATAATTTAAAAGAAATGTGTAAAAAATTGGGGAAGGGCTTTAAAAAGGGCCCTAGGGCCCCAATAAAAATATGTGATTGTTGGTCTAAGGAGAAGAACTTAAGACTCAACTTTAAAATTACGCATTGCGAAGGTCAGAGAATTAGTGTGTGAAAAAACGCATGGCACACAAAAAGTTAAGAGGCCCTGGACCGGGCCCCTACAGACCCCTAGACGGGCCCATGATCTTAACTGGAATGTAGACACCGGAGTATAACTAAATGGAGAAAATATCTCAAAAATGAGGATCGGATAAAAAGAAGCTATTTATGAACAATTCAGTGCACTAAAAGTTCAAGGGGCCCCATGGCCCCTTTCAAGGGTGCCAGGGTCTTAACTGAAATGTAGAAATGAGATAGAAACTGAAAGGAGAATTCCCCCCCAAAAAACGAAGAAAATCGGATAGAAAAGAGGCATATTATTAACAATTTAGTGCATTAAAACTTCAAAGGTCCTGTACCGGGCCCCTTGCAAGGGTGCCAGGGTCTTATCTAAAATGTAGAAATGGGGCAGAAACTGAAAGTAAAACGCACCCAAAAACGAAGAAGGTCGGATAGAAAAGAGGCATATTATTAACAATTTAGTGCACTAAAACTTTAAAGGGCCCTGTACCGGGCCCCTTGCAAGGTTCCACGGTCTTAACTGTAATGTTGAAATGGGGTGGAAATTGAAAGGAGAATTCGCCCCAAAACGAAGAAGATCGGATAGAAAAGAGGCATGTTATTAACAATTTAGTGCACTAAAACTTCAAGGGGCCCTGTACCGGGCCCCTTGCAAGGGTACCAGGGACTTAACTGAAATGTTAAAATAGGGTAGAAACTGAAAGGAGAATTCACTCCCAAAACGAAGAAGATCGGATAGAATAGATGAATGTTATTAACAATTTAGTGCACTAAAAGTTCAAGGGGCCCTGTACCGGGCTCCTTGCAAGGTTGCCAGAGTCTTAACTGAAATGTAGAAATGGGTTAGAAACTCAAAAGAAGAATTTCACCCCAAAAACGAAGAAGATCGGATAGAAAAGAGGCATGTCATTAACAATTTAGTGCACTGAAA